>CM065720.1:32732259-32799759 GCA_033310375.1 Conus canariensis
CCAAGTTGGAGGCGTCTGTGTAGAGTTCCAATGGCTGAGTTGGGAGGGAGATGGGAACCCCGGTGGAGAGAGTGGCTGGGCTGAGCCATTCCTCCGTAGCCGAAATGAACCAGTGACCGAGGGGAAAGGTCTGGTCCCAGCAGTCGGAGGTCTGCGACCAACGTCGACGGACCTCCCTTTGAAGTTGGCGTTTGGGGACCCGACCCAGGGGAATGAGGGACGAGAGGGACTCCATCATTCCAAGGAGGGAGGACAGGGTTCTGGCCGAGGTGTGGGGTGCCTCTAGGAGGCGGGAGCTAAGGTCCACTATGCGAGCGGACCTTTCCGGGGTCGGGGAGACTAGCATGGAGATGGTGTCGAAACTCATACCCAGGAAGGAGAACCTCTGGCTGGGGGTGAGTTCGCACTTGTTGGGGTTGGTAACAAACCCCAGCGTGGAACAGAGGCTCAGGAGGCGATTGGTGTGGGCTTGGCACTGGGCCCGGGAGGGAGCCAGGACGAGCCAGTCGTCCAGGTACACCAGGAGGCGAATGTCCTCCTGTCTGGCCAGGGAGGCCATCTCCCTGACAACCTTTGTGAAGAGGAAGGGTGCTAGGGAGAGGCCAAAAGGGAGAGCCTTGAACTGGAACACTCGACCCTGCCAGACGAACCGGAGGAATCGTCTGTGGGCTGGGTGAATGAGGATCTGAAAGTAAGCGTCCTTCAGATCTATGGAGGTGGCCCAATCGAGATGATGGATGGAGTCTCTGATCTGGGTCGGACTGTCCATCTTGAACTTGGAGGGTCTGAGGAACTTGTTGAGAGGGGAGAGGTCTAGGATGGGCCTCCATCCTCCTGAGGGTTTGGGGATCACGAAGAGGTGGGAGTAAAATCCGGGGTTGGGATGGGCAACCTACGTGATGGCCCCTTTTTGGAGGAGTTCTAGGACCTCCATGCGAAGAGCCTCCGCTTGGCCCAGGGAGGGTTCATTGGGGGAGGGAGGGGGAGAGCGCATGAGGGGGGGACCCGCGTGGACCCAAGGTAGGCGAAACCCTTCCTGTAAAACCGCCACTATCCAGGGGCTGAGGCCCATACGTCTCCACTGGTGGGCATGCCGGGAGAGGCTGCCTGCAAGGGGGGCCGAGGGTCCTGGGGGGGGGGGGGGGGGGCGATAGGGGTCTGGGTCTGGCTGGAAGGGTACTCCCTGATCCAAGTCCCCCTTGGGCAACTCCCCCAGTCACCTCCGGGACCGTGCCTGTTGGCCGAACCGAAAATTCTGCTGGGGAGATTTCGGTTTCGGCCTGGGGGGAAGATTAGGGCACTTGGCGGGCCGTGCGGTGTGAGAAGGCGACTGCCTGGGATAGGGTCTGCTGGGCCTGGAGAAGGCGGGGAAGAACGCAATGGGGGTCTAGCAGGGCGTGGCGGGGGCCTGGTCGCAAAGGACGCTGCCTGCTTGCGTTCTTCGACTGCTTGTGAAATGACCGCAGTCGAATAGTCGCCGAATAGCGACTGGTCCTGGCCCGGGATGCACCGCAAGGCTGCCTTAAGCGCCGGGGAGAGAGAGGACTGCGCTAGCACGGCATCTCTAGCCACCAACAAGCAGTTAAAGTGGCTCCTGGCTGCGTTGTCCGCCGCAGCTGAAAGATGATGCGAAATGCTGTTCACCAGGTGTCGCATAAAAGGGTCGCTGAACAAGCGAGAGTCCGTCTCCTGGTGTGCCTCGGAGCCAGAGTCCGAAGGCCCCGGGACGGCGCCGTCCTCCTCCGGCCAGAGTACCTCCGCCCGCTGCAGGAGCATGCCTAAATAGGCATGGCCAGCAGTGGTGTGTAGGATCCCCATTCTGGCTACCCGGTCCCACTCCGTTAGGTTCTTACGGGAGATGGTGCCGGAAGCAGGGGGGGCCAGGTTGGGAATCAGCCGACAGCCTGCCTGGGAAATGCCCATTTCCCTGGTTACAGGATTGTCGGTGAACAAGGAGGCGACTGCGGACTTCTTGCGGTCCCTGAGGACAGTGCCGACGGGGGCCGCATTAGGGGCCGAGATGGACCCTTGTCCTGGCGGAGGGATGGCTTGCGCACCCCTGGCAAGAGTTGCCGGACCTTCCCAAATGGAGGTAAGGGACTGTGGTGCGACGATCCTGGGTTTAGATCGCTGGGCAGGGGGCGACCCGGCGAATTCAGACAAGGACAGGACGTTGTCAGAGGGTGGGGCTTCCCTCACAACCAGGTCAGGGCGCCACCGGTCCAGGGTGCGCACATCGTACAATGAGGAGAAGGCTAGTTCTTCCTCATCCTCAGCCTCAGGGGGGTCTTGTTCCTGGAAGGGTTGGGTGGAACCTTCGTCAGGAGGCAACTCCAGGGGTGCGTGAGGGTCCCGCCCCAGCTGGGTAGTGGGGGAATGCAAGGGCGGGTCCCTCAAGGCTCTATGATCGGCGGCCAGGCTAGGTTGGGGGAGCCCGTCCTGCCGATCGGACAGTGCCCGAGGTGGGAGACCAAGGTCGACCCAGGTGGATGAGGCTGGGTGCCACATTCGACTGTGGAGTTGGTCGTGTTGCGTGTTTGAATTAAGCCACTGGTCTCTCTCGGGGGCATAAAGCCACCGGTCCCCGGGGAGGTAGGCGGGCTGTGGCGGCCCTGGGGTGTGGGCAGAATGTCCCCGGGCACCCGGGTAACCTAAAACACCCGGGGGGGTATCGAGAGGTTGTGGCCTGTCATACCCGCTCCGGGACAAGCACTGCCACATACACGTCCTGGGTGTGGGCCTGGGAGGGCCTTAGTGGTGGTGCGGAGGAGGACACGGTAGTCGAGCCCCCTACCCGCCAATGTGCGGATTGGGCTGGCTGCGGCACCGTGTTCCTCCCCCCAGAGGAACAAGTCAGGTTACCCTTGGCCCTGCTGGTTGATCCTCCCCCCGGAGGAACAGGACCGTGGACGTTGTCCAAGTGGAGAGCTGAAAAAGTTGACTCCCCCACGTCCTGTACCCCTAGGGAATATGTGACGGTCGATCGGGGTTGGTCGACCGCCCTTGTGTATGGACACGACCGAGCTCTTGGCACGGCATGACCATACACCCAGAATTATAGACACCACCGAGTTCGTGCCACGGGGTGACCATAAGACCGCTTCCGGAGTCATGGCGCTCCTCGGGCATAGGTGTTGGCTGCACCTGTGCCCGGTGGGGCAGAGCGCCGTGAGTACACGTGTCAATTTCGGGGGGAAAACTGACATGTGGCTCATCGAGGCGAGTGACGGGTGGCGATTCCAGGCCAGACCTGTCACCCATGCTGGTCCGCGTCTCGGTAAAGTTCCCCGGGGGCCGAGGGTCGCGTGACGCAGCATAATAGATATAGGTCTCACTGAGCGTCGGGAGGCTAGGAGGCAAGGCGGCCAATGGAGAAGGGGGAGAGGGAGAATTACGGTGGGAAATTTTGACTTGGCTTTGCCCTTTGAAGGGAGCCTTGCCCTTAGACTTTCTGGGCAGGTCAAAAGAAAGACATTTAGCAATGGCGGCCGTTTGCCTTGTAGCCTTCGGACGCAGCGATTGTGTGTCCGTCGGTCGGGTAGAGGAGGAATGGTCACGCATCCCCTCCGCGGAAAAGTCTTCTCCATCTACCCTGACCGTACGTTCTTCCGTGAGAACAGACTGCTCTGGATCGGAATCGACCCGCGGGTTCTCCGGGAATGTGAGCAACTTCTGGAAGGTGAAGTGGCTCGACCCGTCGGTGTCCTTCACCATGTTGGGCAATGGTGGCAGAGCAAACCCGGAGCACACAACCACAAAGAGGAGACAAGACGGTCGATCGAGAAGGTATTAACTAATCTCGATCGGCCGTGAGAAATGTTAGATCATAATCTAGATCAGCGTGTACTAGTACGAAATGAATAACACAAATGTGGATAGTGAGTACTAGTACAAAAAAATATTGAGCACTAAACCCGAATGAGTGAGACCAGTACTAGTACGAGGCCGGCCACGAGGCACGGCGACATGGTGGGAACAGGACCGGCGAGGTTGAAAATGGCGGCCGGGGACCGGCGAATGTTCGATTGTAGAAAGAACAAAGAAGCGAGTGCTGATAATTTAATGTGCAGATCTGCAGCAGAGGGGTGCATCAAGCCGGGGCAAAGAGCACCCTGAGAGTGTAGAGAAATTGCACTGTAAACAACTCGCGAGAGGTAAACAAGGTCGCCAGGGGGCAAAAATAGAACAAAGTCGTGAGTACCGACGGTCGTGAAAGGAGAGAATTTATAAAAATGCTATACCACCAGGAGCCTCACACGGCAAGAATACTCAGGGTTTAGCGCAAGCCACAACTGAACAAGTAAAGAAGCAAAACACAAGCAATCTTTACACAAGGCAGAAGTATAGGCGAGACAGAGCACAGGACTTATCTTGCTTGGACAGCAGGCCGAAGATGAATGAGGTACAGGAAGCGGACACCGGCTTCTTCTGGTGGCGGAAGTAGGGTGGGTGTCACGTGACTGTCTTATGACTACATTGGCCACAATAAATTTCCGCCTGGCAGAGCTGACTAACTGCCGTTGAATGCTATGGTCTGACATGGTATAGTATATGACGCCAAATGGGCGATTCTGTAATGGGTCTCCCAACGTGCATAAATAATGGGAGTCATTGGGTGCACTGTGCAGACACACCAGGTGTGTTGATGATAAGGCTTATCAGATGTGTTGGTGATGGAACTTAATGGGTGCATTAATACAAATGCTCACCTGGCGTGTTCATGCTGGGACTTCTTGTCTCCCCTTTCTCCTCATCAAAACTGTTGTGAGGCTGCAGGACCTGCAGTCCACCAGAGAAAAAGTCCGCCTGCAGCCACTCCCCACACTCCACCTCCTCTAAAGCCAGAGGTGTGCTGCGCACCTGCTGCGCAGCATGCAGTCCCAGCAAAGTGCCCAGAGTGCGTTCAGCATCAATGAGAGGAGAGGACATGGAGCTGGAATCCATTGACTGGATGATGTCCTTTTCAGGCTGCCACACAAAAGTCACAAGGCGTTTCTAATGCACTACTGCCAATGACCCCCTTCACCCTCCTTTTCCTTCTCAATACACATATTTTTTCATCAAAGACTGCCCTAGGTAAGAATCAGTGGGGAAAAAAATCATCAAAAATAACTTTTTATAAGATTGTAAGTAAATGTTTCATTTGGTTGGTGAAGGAGACAAAAACTTCTTAAAAGTTAATATTTTGGAGATAGGTAGAAAGCGACAACAAGTTCTGTTCCTACATTAAATAACACACACCTGGTCAGTCAAATGCAGCTCTGCCCCTAGCAAGTACACCAAGAAAATCTTCTCTTACTGGATGTCTTTGACAGAAGAAAAATATAAGATGCAATTCCACAAACTCAGAAAAACTCTTAATCCCTGTGTGGACAATTAAAAAAAATTCAATAATAGAATAAAAGAAAGGAGGGTAAACTGGGGGTTCCTGATCTGAATGGAGAGAACTAAAATCAAAACAATTCAAAATGATGTCACTATACTATGACGGAGAATTACATGTGGTGTGCCACCAACCCTTTCCCATACGTTTTTTCTCTCTCTCCCTGTCTTCCTCCCCACCCCCTTCCTCCCACCACCACCACCCTCAACCATCTCTCCATGCTTCTTCTTCTTCTTTCTTAAAAGCTGGTGCACTCAAAAATGAGTAGGTCACCTTCGCGCATGTTAAAAAAAAGAGAATGCGACTCAGCCTGTTGGCCCCTGGAGCAAAATTTGGCAACAAGGGGTCACACATGATGTTTAAAAGGTTAAAAGCAATGGCCAGGTTAAGGCCTTGGTAACCATAAAATATCTGGGGTAGCTAAAATAGAAAAGTCAATCAATATGCAGATCTCAAGATTGTCTTATCAATTTGATTTTTAAAAGAGACTGCATTTGTGGCAATCTTGATGGCACCAGGCGGTGAGTTCCACGGCCTTACAGAACTAGGATAAAATGAATGTAAATGGCTGTCAATATTTGATGCAGGTATGGCATAATATTGACCGCCACTCCTGGTGCTACTTTTATTAAATACTAGTTGTTCCACTGGGATATCAATTAGTTTAGCTCTGCCTTTGAAGAAGGTTAAAGTTCCCAAGGGCATTCCGAGGGCACTGCCAGCCCAGACCACCAGCACAATGTAGTAAATATAGCAAGATCAAAATACATTATTTACTGAAAAACAGGAGAAAAAACAAAACAAACAAACAAACAAAAAAAACCATCTCATTATACATTATCACAATCATAAATACTTAGTACCATAACCATCAATAATGATAGTAATCATCTAATACGATAGACAGTAGGTAATGACAGCCAAATCAAAAATGACAGTCTCAATATCAATATTACCAGTACTCTTGCCATTAAATGTATGGTAATACAGTATTATCAATATTACTAGAAGCAACAGTACTCAGATAATAATATAATTCCTCCATACTTATTCCCCTTATGCACTGAACTAAGTTGAACAGCAAAGTACAGGCATACGCCCCTCAAACTCAAAGTCTGACAACATGATCCAAACTTGTGTTAAAGCATCCATGAGGAAGTCCGCACATACAAGCAACTGAAGCAAGCCAGCAATGCCCCACACGACCAGTCCCGCCAGACCCTCCACACCAACTAATAAGATGAAAATTGTCCAAAATTTATGAGGTTTAAGCACCAGAAAAAACAAGAAAAGATAGACGTAAAAAATCCTTATTATGTCTATGTCATTAATTAATCAGCAGTTTAAGTTTAATGCAAGAAGAAAAAAGAAAAAGAAAAAGATGACTAGATGTTGTCAGTCTAAGAAAAAAAAAAACTCTATCTCTGTGAGTATAACATCATCGTCATGCAAACAAATTTGCAATTTTAAGTTATATACAAGCCATTGGTGCGACGCATAAAAGCCAACCAGCATCAGCTGCGGCCAAACTCGGAAATTGCGGAATGAAATTCCATTGAATCAATAGTATTCCAGTCCTCAACTCCCAAGCCAGACTACCACCAGCGCCAGCCAGCTCTCAGGCGCCACACCACTTTCCTAGATCCATCATGAGCTTTCTTCAGTTTTCCACCATTTGTCCAATTCGCTCTTTGACTGCTGTCCTGACATTCTGACTTGGACCTGACATAGACTATTCTGCCACTCACAGTCTTCATCATCACTTTATTGTTCTAACTTCTTGGTCCAAGCCTGAACACACACTGATGGGTCATTTTTTACGGTCTGGAAGAGGGCATGTGCTCTGGGGGTCAGATCCTCTATAACTACAGTTTTGCTGCCCTTCTGCGCCAGCTCATGACCGAATCCCTGACACAACGAGATACGAAACAGACAATCACGGCTCTGTTAAGCCTACCTTTGGTGTTCGAAAAATTGGCAGCAGGTCGGCGCTGACCCACACGGTGGACAGCCTCTAAGTCATCTCAGTTCACCTTCTGCTTGAGCTTGTTGTTGAACAAAACTAGGACTTTGTCCTCCACCTGCTGTGTCGTCTCACCCTCGTTCTCTGGTATGCTGTACACCCTCAGGTTGTTTTGTTGTAGGTATGCAGACAGCTCCTCTGCTCACTCGTCAGCCACTTCAGCCAGGTGTCTTGCCTCTTTCAGCTGTTCCTTTGTACGCTCCTCTCATTCACGCATCTCTGCCACCTCTTGTCTCAGAGCGTCGCTTTCCTTTTGCACCATGAAGAGTGCAGCCTGGAACTCCTCCACCATGCGCCTCAGCTTGGAGATCTCCTCTCAGTTCATGCACAACTTCTTCACCATGCCATCGATGGTACAACTGTGAATATCATCACTGTTTGCATTTGTACTAGGAGAAAACACTGAATCCTCTGCGCCATCTCGTTCAATTTGTTTTTGAGCATTGTCTCCCATGTCTAATGTCGTCTGCTCATCTCTTGGAACATAAACAAATTTTTCAAGAGTCTCTTTACACGAGACAGGTGTACTGGTGGTCAGTGTCTTTGGCATCTTCACTAATGTTGTATCAGAGGCACTTGAACTTGAAAGATAATCTGAATCTTTCCTTTGGTTACACTGTCGTTTCCCTCCACCGCCGCCCTGTCTTCCCATGATCAAAACTGACAGAAAAGTCCCTCATTTCGAAGATTACTTGGTCATTTCGGCTGCCAATGTCTCAAGAACTTCCCTGCAGGTAGGCGGATGGTTTTTATCTCAGTCTTGGTGCATTTCCATCGAAAATCAGTCGTTACTTCCCCTTCCCCTTCTTTCGTAGGCGCTCAGCTCCGTTCAGTTCCCTGTGTACGTAAGGATTTGGATAGTTTTCTAATTTTTTTTACGGACTCGTTTTTATACTTAAAACAGCATATTTGGTATGGTTGGAAAGAGAAAATCAAGTACTTTTCACCTGAATAAGTTGCATTACTCTTATGTATTTTGTAAAGAAATGACAAGAGGGGAAAGCAGGCAGCCTCATCGTAAAACAAAAAAGAGAAAAATTACAAGACCAGACTTTCGCAACTGCTATTTAATCAGAATATACAAAATAAATTCAATAAACTCTCCTTCATCATCCAAACCGCCTTCTAAACATTGCTAGATAACCTGTTCGAGTGAAACAAGCTGTGAAAATCGCCACGTTGCCATACTTTTCTGTCTAGCAGACGAAATCTGGCCTGCAGGGAGCGTGGCAGAAAAACCAGCGCTGAAGAGAAAAAAAGGGTTCTTTTTGTTTATGCTGCAGAACTTGACCGTGAACTTTCCTCAACCTTATCAGGAATGGAATGCCAGTAACGTGGGAACCCATCTCTAAGCTTCTACAGCAGTTAGTTCACTAGCACTCTTATAGTTCAAGTGTACGAATTTTTCCAAAGTACAAACACACGTATGCTTGCTAACAGGATGGAACAGTGAGTGGAGGAGTTAGCACGGGGACATGGGCGCCGTAACGGAGGGAAAACTTACGGTTAGCACATATGCTTGTGCGCTGTGTACAAAAAGTTTTTAAAAAACTTCCTAAGCCAGGAAATTATTGTCTGGGGACTGATAGAGGCACTCAGCCTGCCACGCCATAAAAGGTTGGACAAGGAGCCTGACTTGTCCTCTGAAGATACATGTTCAGTGCCCTGAGAGGACAGTGAACCTGCTCAACCTTTGATTGCTGAAGCCTCACACTGGAACAAGCATGGGCCAGTGGGGGCAAGATTAGCATCAATTGACCAGCCGCCGTGGTGAAGTGATTAGCATCGCAGACTCCCGGCTGGGAGGTCATGGGTTCGAATCCCATCTGAGTCATGTGGGTTTTTCTGCCCCGACCGGCTCCCACCCAGAGTTGAGTTTGCTACGGGCTCAGTTGGGAAGACTGGGACCACACAGTCGAGTTTCATCCACTTAATGGATGCGTTTCTGAGAGTGTTGCTCAAATTTCCTGACCAACACTGCAGGTGTCTGTATCTCTCGGGCCTGGTTGACGCCGGGATATATTATGAAAGGAAGCGTAGAGTACAGCCCTGTCATGTAGTCTTAGACCGAAATGGAAATCCGTAGCATCATCTTAATCATCCTCATTCTCATCAATCAGCATTAAAAAAAAATGTCTCAGATTCTGTGGCCCTTCATGCCCTGCTCTCATGATGACCTCAATTTCGATGTCCTCTCCACGTCTGTGGCCTTGGTTTGGTTCCGTCGGTGTCACCGGTATCGGCGGGTCCATGGGGGCTGTCGTTGGACGGACGTGGTGGTGCCCTCCGGAGGGAGAGCTCACTCACGCCGGCTCCGCGACTAAGCAATTATTGTCGTCAGTAGGGGGCTTAGTAGGTGGTGTCCTGCATATGTTAGATCAGAACAGGTGCCACTGAACACCACCGAAGTGACTCGGCAGCAGTGCAGTGTCTCCTCCGGTGGGTTGCCTCTTGACGACTTGACATTGACTGCTCCCTGTGGATTGCCAGTGCCGGGGCTGCGGCGGGGCCGACCGGGCTGAGGCTGTGGACGAGGTGTCGGAATGAGCGGCATGGGTGCACTGCCTCTGAGGTGGCGCAGAGGTTGGGACAGCAAAAAAATAAAAAAAGATTAGCATCAGTTGCTGTTCTTCAGGTTCCACTGTCTGGGCTAGTGAACTGCATGCCAGGAGTGTGACTGAGCCATCCTCCAACACTTAAAGGACCATGGGTCCCTGGAGAAAGCATGAATTTTACTCACTCTACAGGATGAAGCTAATGTGACTAGAAAGCATATCTTCAAGGGGAGGTTCTCGAAAGAGCATTCAACGAGAGGCTCCAAGGCACTGGAGACCAGATACTCCAAGACCAGTGGCAGACTCCACCTACTGCAACAACTGTGTCGTATATATCCTAACAAGGAGTTTGCAATGGGCTCCATTAGGAATGGATCATGACCAATATTATTGTCTCTTTCCATCAGTTTTAATGTTTTGGCAATAATTACTGATCTGATCTCTCTAAGGGTACTCAGATTCTTTCCTTTAATGTACATGACGTCCAAAAAGTGAGCAACATCTTCAACTTTGGCATTTGCCAAACAGACACTAGCTTGTTAACACCATTTTGAGAGGATCTTTCACTTATTGTCACACACCTTCAGTGAAGATGGTCTTTGACTTGGATTACAAATGTTTGTTCACATCAAAGTACTGAAGCGACATGTCCTTGCATACCGTTGACTTGAAACTGTAGCAAGCCATTCCACTCAAAATGCACATTTTCCCTGGTGCTGTTTGGTCTGACAGTCTTGGGATGAAGGGAGACAAGAATTAGACAATACCTGGAAACTGTTGCATCTCCATCACATTCTGTGGGGCTGGCATGGCTCAAATCTCTTCACATTTTTTAGGATCAGGGTGAACTCCATGAGCATCACAGATCATGCCAAAGAATTTGATTTTGATGTCTTTTCTTGCTCTTCTCAGCAGTGAAGACAAGTTCACATTTTGGGGCAGTCTTCATTAGATGATGGATTTGTCGTGTTCTTCTTCATCTTTCTCATGCACAACTAATTCAGGATACTGTTCATGCACTTCTGGACAGTGTCTTGTGACAAGTGAAGTCCAAACAGAAGCCGTCAGAACCTGTACCTGTAACATGGGCTGTTGAATGTTGTCAGCAGGCTTGATTCATGGCCTAGTTTTATCTACCTGTTCCTGTGCTTGGCATCCAGTTTGCTGAAGACTGTTGATCCTCTAGGGCGGTTGATTATTTCCTCATATGTTGTAGTCTTATGATGTGCTCTTTTAATGCTTACATCTTGTTTCAATGCATACACACCAACAGCACACATTTGAATTTCATATATTTAATTTTTTTTTAAATGTGTTAGTCTCCACAGTCTTGTATACAACTTGGTAATGAAAGAATAATAACCATTATTGTGGGCATCTAATTTCTTCCTATTTATAACCATGCCCACCAAAAGGGTATATGACATATCACTTATCATGGCTGTCATACCATAATAATGTGCATGTTTGTTCCCAAAAAAAAAAAAGGGTAAAACAGTTCTCCACTCAAGAAATCCAGCCTGCTCTGATTGCAGTCCCGTGCTCTTGAAGCATCAACATGCTTTTTGCAGCGCACATGTTCAAAGACTGTTAGTTAAACCAACAACTGGCATAGTTCAGCTCTCTTTAACAAATGAAAAAGTAAAAACTTGTCATTCCCAGCTTTTTCACTTATTGAAAACATGTCAAAAACCGCTGACTGAAACTGCATGCTGTTGTAGTGTTTTTCAGTCTACTGAAATCTTCAACAGTTGACAACTTCGTTTTCCTCAAACCTCTTGCCTTGATTTACAATTCTTGACAAGCAAGACATCATGTTTCAAGCAAAAAGACAATCCACAACCAGAAAAATGACCACTGAATTTGTCTGATTAATGCCTGCATAAGTGCTGCGATATAGCATATCGACAACGGGCAGCACTGTGTAGATCACAGAATCATGGAAACCTGGACTGAAAAACTGGATACAGTATGAGACTTGTGGTGATTAAGAGTTTCGCAAATTCTGTTTTCCCGGTACACTTTTTTTTGTCTAGGATGTTCACTTTTCCTGCCTCTGAAAGTAGGGTTATTTTCTCAAAAAATCCTCAGATCTGAGAAGAGTTCTCCAGCCTGAGGTTTAGTAAAGTATGGGTTTCATCACTTTCTAGCTTTGTATGTCACACGACATTTGTGAAACTCACACAGGCTCTTCTGTCTTTCACCTACAATATTTAATCCACATTCACCAATCTGACCAAAATAGTCTTACATTTCGCACTCAAACCCCAATACTAACCCATAAAAACATTTTCCTGACTATTCCTGACTATGTCTAAAAACCTTTGTATACACAAGCTCTAGTCAAACTCTTTCCTCTATCTCTACAAAATACCCTTTTGGACACACTGCCCAAGAGGAAATTTTTGTGTTAACATTTTTCGTTATCTTTATTAAGCACATTTTCCTCTGCCTGTATATATACAATTAATGTCTTTATTCAACATCAGCTCAGATGCAGTACATAGCACTTTACAATTACACAAAAAATACCTACACACATATGAGCAGGTAATCACAAGCACATAGCACATCAAACATACCTACAGCACACATAGAATACTCACATCCACATACTGGCCAACGTAGAAAGCCTGCATCATCTCTCGGGCCTCCTCCGAATGGTGAACACTCTCAAAGACATGTGATGCATCACGCCCTGCCAAACATGTGGAATCATGCAGTGCCATCATCTTGACACATTCCGTAACAAAACAAACACAATCCACTATTCTTTAATAACACTTTAGTCCTGCATGCATGGGTATAAATTTAAGACAGATTTGTGTATTTAAGACACAAGTGTTTTATGAACACATTCACCTGAATTTTTTCAACTTTCACCAATTATAAAAGTGTCAACTTCACGAAATACTAAAAGAACAGCTTCACAAAGCGCACAAAGTCCAGTATGTCAAATGTGTGATGCATCATTCCTCTTCTGGCTTAAAAGTTCACTCACTGCAATACAAGTTCACTCAGTGCAAAAGTTCAGTCTGCCAATGTATGATGCGTCATTCTATTTCCAACTTTAAAACTGCTCCCTTTTCCTCCTACTCCCTTGCATCCTCATATCTATTCTTCATGTATGGCATTTCTGAAGTTCTTACGCCTCCACCTCCTCCCACCCCTCTTCTTTCACTCTAAATGTAACATGTGCAAAGACGAATTACTGAGTGACCAAACAAAGAAGTAGAACAAATTACAAAAGGAAATGCAATGTTTTCTTCATACTTACCTGTCCAAACAAATGCCTTATCACCTACAACGTGGAACATCAGGAATTCCCCCCAAAAAGAAAGAACCATGTGGAGAGCGGGGGGCCCGTGCCACTTGACCTATAGGAATATGTAGTAGTGCTCTCCCTTGAACGAAACATACTCACTTTACTCCCCAAACAAATCAGTTTTCTCCTTTTCCTTGTCGTGGACACATTGGAAACTTAATCATGGACCAGTGTAAACACCCTCCTGAGTTGGCCTATATTTCCATCGACACCTTCCTGGTCGGAAAACCCCAAGGAGCTGCTTTGTCTTGCGTTGTCGCTTCAGTCTCCGCAAAGCTCTTTGGCGCAACTCGACAAGATGGGTGTTCCCTCTCCACCAGTCATCAGAGTCTGTCGGGCATGCCAGAGAAATGGGGAGTTTGTATTATACTCCCTGTTTGGCTAGTATACTTACCATGTCAGACCATAGCATTCAATGGCAGTTAGTTAGCTCTGCCAGGCCGAATTTTTGTGGCTAATGCAGTAATAAGTCAGTCACGTGACGCCCACCCTACTTCTGCCCTAGGAAGAACGCCGGTGTCAGCATCCTGTTCCTCATTCAGCAAGTGCTGTGTGCAAGGTAACCCCGAGAACCTTGGCGCTAGTGGGGAAGGTAGGGCAGGCATTGAGTCTGACATGGTAAGTATACTAGCCAAACAGGGAGTATAATACAAACTCCCCATTTTGGCGTCATATACTATACCATGTCAGACCATAGAAGAATTTAAAGGAATCGGAGGAGGGCCGAGTGCCCTAATGGTTCTTGGGGTTAGAGGGCGGAACTGATATAGCTGCATTAGCTGCCACAAAAGAGATCCCTTTAGAACCATCAGCCCTGGTCATGCGGATATCCCTTAAATAAAAGTTTATGAAGGGATTTTCCGAACGCCAGTAAGCTGCCTCCAGTAGATGGCGTATGGGGGCAGAGTGCTGGAACGCTGCGGAAGTGGCCAGCCCTCTGACCTCATGAGCCCGGGGGGATAAGACGGGGAGATCCTTGTACGCCTGGGCGTAGGCAGATCTGACCATCTTGGAAAGCCACCTAGAGATAGTGCCAGCCGAGATGTCTTTATTATTATTGGGGTTGATAGAAATGAGGAGATGTCTCTGGGAGGAGCGCCTGGGGCGCGAGCGTTCCCAGTAGTATCTCAGACACCCAGAAGGGCACAGGTCCATGTCCCCCCCGCTTTCCCCTCTTCCCAGGATATCCGCCAGTGAGCGGATGACGAGGGAGGGAGAGGCCATGCCCGGTTCCTGATTCTTAGCTAAGAATTCGGGAAGAAACTTTAGAGAGACAGAGCCGTCCCTGTGGAAGGCAATGTCCCTGGGGTCCCCGCTGAGGGCATGAATTTCGCTTCGCCTTCTGGCTGAAGCCAGCGCGAGGAGAAATGTGGTCTTCAGCGAAAGAAGGTCAAAGGGAAGGGTGGCGATAGGCTTCAAAGGGGGTTTTCTGAGAGCGTCAAGGACAATGAAGAGATCCCAAAGGGGGATGCACCTAGAGGACTGGGACTCACGTAGAGCCATCCCCCTAGAGATCTCTCTGAGAAGGAAGTCATTCTCAAAGGAGGGTCTGCCGAGTTGGCAAATAGTGGTGCAGATAGCTGACCTGTAGCCCCGCCCGGATGGAGCTAGCAGAGAGCTTAAGCGAAGAGAATAGGTGGGATAGGAAGTTGCCTATCTGGATATTGGAAGGGCGATTATGGGGAACAAAGTTGTCTGAGCACCAGGAGACCCATCTCTCCCATCGGTAATGGTAGAGGGACTCAGTGCTGGCTCTGTGAGAGGCCGTCGCTAGATCCCGTAGGTCTTGCAAGGCCCCCGCCCCAGCAAGTATGTCTAGGACAGACTGGGATCTGTCCGTCTGGGAGGTAGGGGCAGATGCTCGCAATTGGGTTGGCCCAGTAGCCAGGCGTGAAAGCAGAGCATCTGGGGGTTGGAGTGAGGGCGACCCGAGCGAGGCTGTCTGAGCATGTCCCACCGAGTCTTCAACCGGATGGGGGGGAACATGGGAGAGGGACTTGAGGTCCGGAAACCAGGACTGGGTCAGCCACCATGGGGTTATGAGGATGAGCCTGGGTCTTTCCAGCCTCGCCTTCCTGATCACCTTGTGGAGTATCGGGAAGGAAGGGAAGGCGTATGCTATGAGGCCCGACCAGGGAAGGGAGAGAGCGTCGATTGCATACGCTTGGGGATCAGGGACGGGAGAGACATACACTGGCAGACGATGGTTGAATCGGGTGGCAAAGAGGTCGACCATGGGCCTGAACCAATGTTCCCACACCGAGGTTAGGGTTAGCCTGCTGAGGGTCCATTCCATGTGGAGGAGGGACCTGGACCAGCTGAGGGAGTCTGCCAGGATACTGCGGGTCCCCGCTATGTGTCTCGCACGGAGGGTGATTCCCCATGCGTGGCACCAGCGGAGGAGGGCCTCTGTCCGGAGGGAGAGGCTGAGGGAGCAAGGCCACCCCCCCCCCCCCCCCCCCCCTTGTTGACATAGCAAGCCGCCGAAGTGTTGTCCGTGAGCAGGAGAACAAGTCGGTGCGAGACTTGGGGTTGGAAGCGGAGGAGGGCAAGCCTGACCGCTTCCAATTCCAGGACGTTGATGTGGAGACGGGCAGTCTGTGCGTCTCACACTCCCGAGGCATGACTGTTCTCTAAGTGGGCGCCCAGCCCGAGTTGAAGGCATCTGTGTAGAGTTCCAGGGGCTGGGTTGGGAGGGAGATGGGAACCCCGGGGGTCAGTGTGGAGGGGTTGAGCCACTCTTCCGTAGCCCATTGGAACCAAGGCCCGAGGCGAATGGTCTGATCCCAGCGGTCGGAGGTCTGAGACCAACGATGACGGAACTCCCTTTGGAGTTGGCGCTTGGGGACCCGGCCTAGGGGAATGAGGGATGAGAGGGACTCCATCATCCCCATGAGGGAGGTAAGGGTTCTGGCCGAGGTGTGGGAGGATCGGCGGAGGCAGGAGATGAGGTCCACTATGCGGGCGGACCTCTCTGGGGTCAGGGAGACCTGCATGGAGATAGTGTCAAAACTCATGCCCAGAAAGGAGAACTGCTGACTGGGGTTGAGTTCGCACCGCCAAGAGTGGACATGTCGCAAGGTGAGGCGAAGGATTCTTCTACCTCATCTCAGACTCTGGGGAGTCGGGTTCCTGGAGAGGTTGCGCTGAACCTTCTCCAGGAGGCAACTGCAGGGGTGCGCGAGGGTCCCGCCCTAGCTGGGTAGTGGGAGAACGCGAGGGCGGGTCCCTGGTGGCTCCATGATCGGCGGCCGGACTATGGGGGGGAAGCCTGTCCTGCCGATCGGACAGCGCCCAAGAGGGAGGAAGACCGAGGTCGAACCAGCGCGAGGAGGCTGGATGCCACATACGACCATGGAGCTGGTCCTGCTGATCAGTTCTGAACCACTGGTCCCTCTTGGGGGTATAGAGCCACCGGTCCCCAAGGAGGAAGGCGGGCTGTGGCGGCCCTGGGGCAGGATTTCCTCTGGGGCCAGGGTAACCTGAGACACTGGGGGGGTAGCGAGAGAGCGTGGCCTGTCGTACCCGCCCCGGAGAGTGCACTGCCTCATACACCTCCCTGGTGGGATCCATGGAGGCCTCCTGTGTAACAGGGGGAGCAGTGGAGGACATGGCAACCCAGCCCCCTACCTGCATGTGTGCGGCTTGGAATGGCTGCGGTGACGTGGCCACCCCCTGGGTGGGATTGCGCAGGTTACCCGTGGTCCCGCTGGTCGATCCTCCCCCGGAGGAACAGGACCGCGGACGTTGCCCAAGTGGGGCGCGAGAAGAAGTCCGCTCCCCAACGTCCTGTACCCCTAGGGGAAAGTTCGACAGTCGATCGGGGTGGGTCGACCGCTGGGGGTCTGAGCGACACAGGTCCGGGCATAGCGGTGCCTGCGGCTGAGACCCGGAGTTCTGGCCAGTTTGGGGGTCCCAGGGGCTGACCATAAGTCCGCCACCGGAGTATGGACGCTCCTCGTGCAGGAGTGGTGGCTGCACTTGTGCACAGTGATGGAGAGCATCATGAGCCTGCGTGCTATTAGTGGGGGGAAGGCTAATGGCACCAGGCTCATATAGGCGAGTGACGGGCAGTGATTCCGGGCGCATCCCATCACCCGTGCTGGTCCGCGCCTCAGCAAAATTCCCCACGGGCCGAGGGTCGCGTGACTCAGCATGACAGTAAGAGGTCTCATTGTGCGTTGGAAGGGAAGAAGGCAAGCTGGCAGGTAAAGTGGGGGAGGGGAGGGAGAATTCCGATCACAATTCTTAAAACGGGCTTTCCCTTTTAGGGGAGCCTTGCCTTTAGATTTCCTGGGAATATTAAAAGAAAGGCATTTTGAAATGGTGGCAGCTTGCCTTTTGGCCTTCAGACGCAGTGATCGTGTGTCCGCTGGTCGGGTAGAGGAGGTATCAAACTGATGGTCGTGCGTCCCCTCCCCGGAACACCCCTCTACGCCGGCTGTACATTCTTCCATAGCAAGAACGGATTGCTCCAAGGAATCAGCACGCGGGTCCTCCGGGGCAATGAGTGATTTCTGAACGGCGAAGTGACTTGACCCATCAGTGCCCTTCACCGTGTTGGGCTACGGTGGCAGAGCAAACACGGAGCACACGACCACAAAGTGGAGACAAGTCGGTTGATCGAGAGATGGTAAATAAACTCGATCGACCTTGTACTACAGCACTGAAAATACTTGATCGAGAGATCGTAACGAACTCGATCGACAGTAATAGGGGATCAAGAAATCGAATCGAAAACTCAATCGACCTATACTAGTAACACTAATAATGCATA
This sequence comes from Conus canariensis, assembly GCA_033310375.1. Lineage (NCBI taxonomy): Eukaryota > Metazoa > Mollusca > Gastropoda > Neogastropoda > Conidae > Conus > Conus canariensis. The sequence continues at coordinate 32,750,323 of CM065720.1, forward strand.
CTCTAGATCAAGAGATCGAAAGAAACTCGATCGACCTGTACTAGTACAATGATAATAAGAATAAGGTGCTAATAACAGAGGAGGGGAAACCTCCGTACCACTAAACCCAGGTACGATGTACGTGGATGACCACAAGGTGAGGCAAGATGGCGGAAAAGACGACCGGCAAGGAGAGAAAGATGGCGGCCCAAATGACCAGCGAGTGTTAGATCGCCGAAGTTAATTTACCGGGAGGAGCGCGAGAGTGAAAAAACTAACGCGCAGAGACAGAATAGAAACCGATAGAAAGGAATGGATAAGCCATGGATGCGTTCCCACCAGGAGGGGACGCGTTCCTACACCGAGGAGTAAGTACCGAATTTGGGAAAATGGCACTGAAAAAACAAAGTCGCCAGAGCAATTTACAAACTCATTCTTTGCCAGAACAATTAGAGACTGGAATGAGTTGCCAGCAGAGACTGTGGCTGCCCCCACTCTTGACACCTTCCAGTCAAGAGTGCAACTGCTGCTCTGATTCCTTTTTTTTTTTTCCTTCGCCGGGCGAGCCCCAACCTGAAAAGTGTCAAAAAAATCAAATTGTTGATTGTGGACACTTTAAGGAAAAAGAAGAAGAAGAAGACGAGCGTGAAATTAAATTAAAACCACGCCAACCGTAAGCCTCACACGGCAAGTGTACCCAGGGTTTAGCGAAAGCCACAACTGAACAAGTAAAGAAGCCAACACACAAGCAATCTTTACACAAAGCAGAAGTATAGGTGAGACAGAGCACAAGACTTATCTTGCTTAGGCTGCAGGCCGAAGATGAATGAGGAACAGGATGCAGACACCGGCGAGAGAGATTATCTTCAGTACTAGAACCAAAGCTGTAACTTCAGCAAAGTAAATAGAAGTACCTGACAGAATATGTTTGGATGATATTTGAGAAGTAACACTTGGGCAATAGGCCACACAATTCTTTGCGAAAAGCAACAAGATCAAAGCGGATTCTGGTCCAGACCCTGCCAAGATCACCTCCTACTGAGGGAAAAAAGGGCTAAAAGAAGCGACGAGTAGGAGAGACACAGCCTCACAAAACCTTTGAGACCTCAGGAAGGAGAATATGCGAATGGTGAAGGGCCCTGAACAAAAGCTTGCCTCAAAGAAGCCCTAATGTTCTCTCTTTCCTTCTTTTTTTTCCTTTCTTTTTTTTTCTCCTTTGTATCACTGCATGTACAAAACAGAGTTAATGAGACAGAGACATGATGACGTAAAGGGAAATTATTTGCAGAATACTAACCAAGTTTTGACTGACTTCATCGCTGTCGGAATTCTTGAAGGCTAGAATGCTCTCTATCTTACTATTGGGCAGATCTTGAACCAGGCGATCACAGATGATACTAGTCAAATAAGTAGCGACATGGAGTACATCTGCAACCAATATCCCCAGGAAGACTGGACCCATGTCTTCACAGATGGCTCCGCCACAGAGGCAACGAGGGATGGTGGAGCTGGAATCTTCCTTCGATACAAAGACGGAGATGAAGAAATTGCAATTCCAACAGGAAAATACTCCACCAACTTCCGAGCTGAGCGAGAAGCCCTCTGTGAGGCAGCCACAACAGTCTTGCAGAACTCCAAAAGAACAACAGGGCAGGTGGTGGTCTTCTCTGACGCTCTCTCCATGCCCCAAGCCCTCAAGAACTCCCGCTGCAAAGAACAGAACCATATCACTTCAGCCCTTGTTGCCCTGAGTGCCAGAGTGGAGAAAGTGGTGATACAATGGGTACCAGCACACTGTGGCATCAGAGGCAACGAAAAAGCGGACATTCTGGCAAAAGATGGTGCACAGAAGGAGCAGGCCAACAACCTGGTGTCATACGATGAAATTAAGACAATCATCAAGGCACAACAAGGAATAAAATGGCGCCTCCTGCATCCCAAATACAACCCAGAAGACACATACCATTTGCTGGGACGACGGGAACAGGTCAAGATCTTCCGCCTGAGGACTGGACACAATCGCCTGCTCCACCACATGCACACAAAATTTGGCATTGGACAGAGTGGAGAGTGCCCTTGTAGTGAGGGACCAATGACAACTGACCACATCCTTCAAGTCTGTACGACGTATGCAGCATCCAGGAGAAAGTACTGGCCAACACCGACAGCAGTGGAAGCCAAGCTGTATGGCACCCTGGAGGAGCTGCGACGGACGGCAGCCTTCATCGAGGACACCGGGCTGCTCATCTAACGGGATGGCGAACGAGGAAGAAGAAGAAGTAGCGACAGGAGATAGTAAATTCTGAAGACCATTGAAGTAGCAGGTTTTGAAGTTGTCCTGGTAGACACAAAGGAGAACAATAATGCAAACATGGGGAGTTTGTATTATACTCCCTGTTTGGCTAGTATACTTACCATGTCAGACCATAGCATTCAACGGCAGTTAGTCAGCTCTGCCAGGCCGAGATTTTTTGTGGCTAATGCCGTAATAAGACATCACGTGACGCCCAACTACTTCCGCCAGGGAAGAAGCCGGTGTAAACTTCCTGTTCCTCATTCAACGAGGCCTATGCGCAAGGTAACCCCGAGAACCATAGCGCTAGCGGGGAAGGTAGGGAGGGCATTAGTGTCTGACATGGTAAGTATACTAGCCAAACAGGGAGTATAATACAAACTCCCCATTTTGGCATCATATACTTTACCATGTCAGACCATAGCAGAATTCAAAGGAATCGAAGGAGGGCTTAGTGCCCTAATGGTTCTTGGGGTTAGCAGAGGAATAGATATGGCTGCGTTAGCCGCAAAAAAGGTCCCTAGAACCATCAGCCCTGGTCATGCGGACATCCCTAAATTAAGGCTTATGAAGGGATTTTCCGGATGCCAGTAGGCTGCCTCCAGGATGTGGTGCAAGAGGACAGAGCGCTGGGTCGCTGTGGAAGTGGCCAGCGCCCTGCCCTCATGGGCCCGGGGAGATAAGACGGGGAGATCCTATACGACTGGGCGTAGGGCGATCTGCCCATCTAGGAAGGATCTAGAGAGGACTGGGAGGAGCGCCTGGGGCGCGGGGTTCCCAGTAGCCCCGAATGGAGCCAGCCGAGAGCGTAACGAAGAAGATAAGAGAGATAGGAACTACCTATCTGAAAAGAGGAAGGCCAGATGGAGGAACAGAGTTGAGCCCAGGAGGCCATCTCTCCCCTTGGAAAAGGGCTCACCCTGTGGGGGACTGGGAATGGAGGGAAGGCGTATGTTATGAGGCCAGACCAGGGAGGGTGAGCGACCCTGGGCCTGAACACTGTTCCCCACTGGGCCGAGGGCCAGCCTACTGAGGGTCCCTTCAGTGAGAAGGAGAGGCCCCGCTATGTGTGTCGCGCAGAGGGTGGATACCCGCACGGCAACAGTGGAGGGGGGCCTCTATTCGGAGGGCGAGGCTGAGGGAGTGAGCCCCCCCCCCCTTTTGTTGACATAACAAGGCACCGAAGTGTTGTCCGTGGGCAGGAGAACAAGTCGGTGCGAGACCTGGGGTCGGAAGCAGGGGAGGGCAAGCCTGCCCGCTTCCACTTCAGGCCGTTGATGTGACAGAGCGTCCCACACTGTGCGTCCCACACTCCCAAGGTATGAGGGTTCTCAAAAAGGGGAACAGCCCGAGTTGGGGGGTAGTGTAGAGGTTGAACTAGTGCCACTCTCCCTACCCGTCCGCTTGAAAAGACAGGAACACGAACGCGTGTGTATTTAAGATACTGAGCCATGCGCTTTTTGTGGCCATAGTCAGCATGAGTGTGTGGTTTTTTAACCCATAGATGGCAAATGAGGCGATCTTTGGCACACCAAACATAGAACATAATGTAGTTTTGGGGATCCTAGCAACCAGTACTGCTTACCTTGACCCAAGGATCCTGAAATGCACACTTTCCTGGCATGTCGATTGCCTTGAGCACCGACGGGAAAATGGGTGTAAGTATCGCGTCTTCACGCGAAACGAGACTATGGAAAACTAGGACGAGACCTTGAGAAAAATCAATACTTCAAACTAGGGCCGTTTGTCGGAACCCATTGCGAGCAGATTTCAGTGTAAGTACAGACTGCTTCCCAGATTTTCTGGGACCCCGATCTTGCCAGACGAGACATAGGTAGCGTCTGTGAGATGGGAGTATAAGGATGGAGTCCCCCATGGGCGACTCCCCCAGTCACCTCTGGGACCGTGTCTGCTGGCCGAACCGAAAATTCTGTTGATGAGGTTTCGGTTTCGGCCTAGAGGGAATATTAGGGCGCTTGGCGGGCCGTGCGGTGTGGGCAGGTGACTGCCTGGGATAGGGTTTGAGCGAGTGTCCGTCTCCTGGTGTTGCAGTCGAATAGTCGCCGAACAGCGACTGGACCTGCCCAGGGATGCACTGCAAGGCCGACTTGGCGCCTGGGAGAGGTTGGACCGTGACAGCACGGACTCTCTCCCTGCCAAAAGGAGATAGAAATGCGTCCTGGCTGCGCTGTCCGCTGCAGCCGACAGGTGATCCGAGATCTTGAAGATCAAGATCCGCATCAATGGGTCGCCGAAAGGGCGAGGTTGCGTCTCCTGGTCTGTCTCCCGAGTCATCCGGGGACCCAGGGACGGCACCGTCCTCCTCCGGCCGAGTTCTGCCATCCGCTGCAGGAGCATGTCCACAAGACGTGTCCGCCGTGGTGTCGAGCAGGCCATTCTGACCATGCGGTCCCACTCCGCCAGGTGCTTCATGGAGATCGTGGCGGAGTGGGGAGGGGCGAGGTTGGGGATCAGCCGGAGGTCGTCCTGGGAGATGGCCATCTCCCTGGTCGCGGGGTTGTCCGAGAACAGGGAGGCAATAGCAGGCTTCCGGGGGTCCTTAAGGAAGGAGCCGACCGGGGCCGCATTGGGGGCCGTGAGGGCCTCCTTCCCAGGTGGAGGGACGGCTTGTGCACCCCTGGCACGCGTTGCCGGACCTTCCCAAAGTGAGGAAATCGTCTGAGGGGCGCGTATATGGGACGGGGTTGCGAACGGGCTGGGCACGGCCCGGCGAATTTCGCAAGTGAAAGGACGTTGCCGGAGGAGGGGGGCCTCCCTCACGACAAGGTCTGGGCGCCACCGTTCCAGGGCGTCCGGGTCCCCCAAAGAGGAGACCGGGACTTCTTCCTCGTCGTCAGACTCCGGGTGGTCATGTTCCTGCCGAGGTTCGGATGAACCTTCAGCAGGCGGCAACAGCCGGGGTGCGTGAGGGTCCCGCCCTGGCTGGGGAGTGGGGAAGGCGAGGGCGGGTCCCTCGTGGCTCTATGATCAGCGGACGGACTGAGAGGGGGAGGACCGTCCTGCCGGTCGGACAGCGCCCGAGAGGATGGGGGACCAGGGTCGAGCCAGCTGTTAGAGGTTGGATAGCACAGCCGACCACAAGGTAGGTCCTGATGTAAATCCGAACGTAGCCACTGATTCCTCTCAGGGGCATAGAGCCACCGGTCCCCGAGGAAGCAAGCGGGCTGTGGTGGCCCTGGGGCAGAATTTCCTCAGGGCCGGGGTATCCTGCAACACCGGGGGGGGTAGCGAGAGAGCATGTCGTGACGTACCCCCTCCCCCCCGGAGTGCACTGCCCCGTACACTTCCCTGGTGGGATCCATGGGGTCCCCCTGTTCGACAGGGGGAGCGGTGGAGGGCATGGCTACCGAGCCCTCTATCCGCCTACGCGTGGATTGGAGTGGCTGCGGTGCCGTGGCCACCCCCTGGTAATGATCATGCAGGACACCCGTGGTCCCGCGGGTAGATCCCCCCCCCCACCCCCGGAGGAACGGGACCGTGGACATTGCCCAAGTGGGAGGCGGAATAGGTCTGCCCCCCAACGTCCTGTACCCCTAGGGGAGAGTACGACGGTCGATCGGGGGTGGTCGACCATCGGGGGTCTGGGTGACACAGGTCCGGGCGAGGCCATGCCTGCAGCCAAGACCCGGAGTTATGAACAGTTTGGGCGTCCCAGGGACTATCCACAACTCCGCCGCCGGAGTAAGGACGCTCCTCGTGCACAAGTGGTTAAGATTAAGATTAAGATTAAAATTATAGTCCCGTCAACAGCAGAGGTTATCTCAGGACTGTCACCACGTTTCAAACTACCACGTATACATGTTAAAAAAGGATTAAAAGCAAAACCTTACCCAACCCATTAAAACAAGATTAAAAGAACCAATCCTAGGATTAAAAACCAACACGTTGAAATCACTAACTGTAATCTGCAAAAATCAATACTGGGTAGAGAAAATCTAACAACACCAAATTCACACACGATGAAATAAATTCACTTCTTTTAGGAAGTTAAAAATATTGTCAGGGGGAACATCACGGAAAAGAATCTTCATATTATCTGCAGTGTAATGTTTCCTTCTAATGTCGTATAAATCCCAGCAGTCTAAAAGAATATGTTGGACAGATATCTGACTATCACAGGCAACACAGAAAGGCGGGTCTTCTCCCTTCAATAAAAACGAATGAGTAAAATAGGCATGACCCGTCCTCAATCTACACAATACTGTTTCTCCCTTTCGACCTCCAGCAGCCATGGGAAGATGTTCCTTTAAATCTGGACGTATTTGATGAAGCTTATTGTTTTCTTGGAGGCTCCACTCCTCCTCCCATAAAGAATTGACATACGAAGCTATTTTGCCTTTGAAATCTGAGGATGGTACAAGCAGTTTAGAAGGACGAAGACGGACAGCCTCTTTAGAAAGCCGATCCACCTCTTCGTTGCCTCTGATCCCCACATGACCTGGCACCCAGGCCAACAAAATCTCAAAACCCCTTGAAACTAATGAAGAAAACATGGTAAAAAACTTGATAAGAGCCGGATGTTTTATGTTTCTTGCTCCTATAGCCTCTAAAGCCGAAAGAGAATCTGTGCAAATAAGGAATTTCCTAGACTGGGACTGCCTGATCAACTCCAAAGCCAAAAGTAGTGCAGTAAGTTCCGCAGTGTAGATAGTGCTTTCAGAGGGAATGTGTTTGGACAGTTTTTCTCCCGAAGCTGGAACATATGCGGAGGACCCTACACCAACATCGGACTTTGAACCATCAGTAAAAATAACCACATGATCTTTAAGGTTAGAACACATGTCTAAAAATAATTGTTTATAAATATTGGACGATAGTTGGTTGGGTTTGAATGATCCTTCCCTGGCTTCGGAATGGGAACAATTAGGGCTCTTTTCCATGAAGCTGGGAAAGACCCAGACGTCCAAACCTGGTTATAAACTTGAAGCAGAATGTTAAGACCTGAGTCAGGAAGGTGTTTTAAGAGTTGATAATGTATTTCATCAAGACCAGAAGCAGAATCATGACATGCCTGCAAGGCAGACTTCAGTTCATTTAGATTAAAGGGCAAGTTGTAGTCTTCTTGATTGGGTGAGGAAAAGTCAAGCTTCTTTTTTTCTGCTTGCGTTTTGATCTTCAAAAACGCGGTGGATTTTTGACTAGAGGAAGAGTTGGTTTCTATGGTGGAAGCTAGCAAGTTAGCCACAGCTTGTTTGCCAGTGATGAGTGTATCATCAAGTTTTAAATGGTGGATTGAAGGGCAGCTGTTCTTGCCCCGAATTTTTTTAACAACTCTCCAGATTTTTTTCTTGGATATGTTTGATGTGAGGGAAGAGCAGAAATTTCTCCAAGACACTCGTCTACTTCCTCTACAAACAAACCTCGCCTTTGCTTTTTTCCTCTGATAAGATCGAACATTCGGGGCCACAGGATGCTGAAAGACTGAACGTTGGGCCCTCTTGCGAATGTTGCAAGCATTCTTACAATCCTGGTTGAACCATGGTGTACCAGGTAATTGTGGACCTGGTTTTGTGAGTGGGATGGTATCTCTCGCACATGATAACAAAACATTAGTGAAGGACTCCGCTGGATCTTCTGATCGGAAGACGATTTCAGCATCTAGCTTATCAGTTATGGCTGAACGAAAGAAATCCCAATTAGCCCTTTTAAAGCAAAAATACTGAGGAAAAGAAACAGGTTCCTTCAAAACTGGAGAAAGTATTACAGGGAAATGGTCGCTCCCGTGCAGATCATCGTGAACTGACCAATCATAGTCTAGAACCAATGAAGGATCACACACTGACAAATCCAAACACGAAAGAGTACCATTTGAAGAATGCATGTATGTTGGTGATTTGTCATTTAGACAACACAGGTCCAGTTCGTTAAAGATCTCTTCCAGCATGAGACCCCGAGGTGAGGAATGTGAGCTACCCCAAAGGGGGAGTGCCCGTTAAAGTCTCCCAAAATAAAAAAAAGGACGTGGAAGCTGATCTATTAGATCAATGACTTGTTGCTTAGATATTGTACCAGAAGGAGGACAGTAAATTGAACAGAGAGTTATTGTTTTATTGAAAGTAATCCTGGCCGCAACAGCTTGTAATGGGGTATTTAAGTTAACTTGGCTGAATAACAAAGATCTGTGAATAAGAAGGGAAACACCCCCAGTGACACCATGGCCAGTATCCGTAGGTAAAGCAGGAAAACCTACTGAACTAAAGCCTGCCAATGAAAAATGTTTTCCTGGTCTCAACAATGTTTCCTGCAGCGCAACAACACTAGGTTTGAGGTCAGAACACAACCGCTGGAGTTCCTCATATTGGGCATTAATGCCTCTTATATTCCACTGAATAAGGGCCATGACAATAAAAAAGAGAAGAAAATTACTCCATCTCATTGTCCTCATCACCTTCTATCTCCAAAGGAGAAAAGCGATTGGAAGAAGGCGATGGAGATACCACCTTCTTGGCTGACGAAGGGCGATACTTATTTCCACCCCCAGATGGACGAGGTGGAAGAGGAGGCTTCACAGAGGTCGACTTCTGGAGTGTTCCCCAGACAAAGAGGCTACCTGTGCAGCCTTCCCAGAGGGTCTGGGATTGGAGGAAGGGGGCTCAGACCCTCGAGGAGTCCGGGGGAGGTGGATATTGAGCCTCCACCCAAGGCACTGTTTGAATTTTGCTTTCTTTTTCCACTGTCTTTCTGTACATGCCGAGGCTCCTGTTGCGTCTGCCGATCCTGATGCTGACAGCCGGCCTGAGGTTGAACAGTCTCAGTCTGAACACCAACACTGACCATGCTCCCCTTGGCGACATCAGCATATGACTTGCTGAGGGAGGGCTGTCTATTCTGCACAAGTTTCCTTGCCTCAAAGAACGAAATTCGATTCTCTGTGCGTACCTCCTGGATCTCGGACTCGGTGCGCCAGACTGGACAGTCCTTTGAAAAAGCAGGATGGTTGCCTTTACAGTTTATGCAACAGGGCGGACAATCACACGGACCTTCATGCACTGGTTTTGAGCACTTGCCACACGCCTCCTGTTCTGTACACCTGTCCTTAATGTGGCCATACTTTTGGCACTTAAAGCATCACAAAGGTGAAGGAATGTACATAGAGACGGGAACCCTCAAATATCCGACCTTCACACACACAGGGAGAGTTGTCGTACAGAAAGTTAGAAAAAAAGTATCTGTTGGCACACGGTCTTGATCTTTTCGTGCTAGAACCCGGTGAACGTGGGTCACACCCTGGGAAGCCAGTTCCGTCTTTATTTCTAACTCGGAAACACCTCTCAAATCACGACACCTGATGACGCCCTTGCTTGAATTCAAAGTTTTGTGAGGTGTCACTCTGATTGGCCTGTCAATCAACGTCGTCGACTTGAGAAGCAACTCAGAATGCTTCTGTTTTGCACATTCTATCAAAAAGGAACCGTTTCGTAGCCGTTTCATGGATTTGGGTATGCCGGAGAGTCCCTCTACTCCTCGCGAAATAGCAAAAGGACTCAATCCATTCACCCCACAGAGAGGGCGAGCTTCATCCACACCCTCCATCACCAACCAACAAGGCCAAAAACCAGTTGCTGTCCTTATTTCATTATCCGAGTCCGAGTCCAAGTTCGAGCCTGAGGAATAATTTCTTTTCCTTTTTTGTTGGGAGTGAGCCATAGTTTTGAGTTTTTAAAGTTCATCCCTGCCTACCCACCCACCATGGGGTCCAACAAGGGGCCAGGGTCAAGGGGAAATCCAGCTCTTGACCCCATCCGGGTTTCAGCAGGGATATACACCAGATAGAACATAGCTAACCTATTCCGCCAAGATCATGACACACCGTCGGGGACAGACGGTGAACACTTACAAGGTTTCCAAGGCCAGCCAAGAACTACCCAGTTTGACCCAACCTCACGTAGAGGCAGCTGATTGACATACACGGGCCGATGTATGCCACCCGTCTTAGAGGAGGTCCGAGCCAAAGTGATGTGTTGAGAACAGCAGGTTCTCTCAATCACCAGGACCTCATTCCCCCCCATTTACAGGACGCACCGCACGGCAAACACGGTGGTCTGAAGAAGACCGCAGAGAAAAGAAGAAGTGTTCCAAAGAAGGCTTGTAAGTAAAGATTAAAGTACAGAGTAAAGAGCCAGGTAGCAGAAACTAGACGAAACAGAGGCTGCAGTTTCTGTGGGGAGACTTTATGGGGGAAAAAGAGATAGTAAAAGACACAGTAGGCAGAAAAACAGGAAAGATAAGAAAAAGGGGTGGGCTCAGGTTAGTCGAGAAACACCCCCGCCACGAGAAGGCCGGCCCATGGGGGCTGCACAAGTGGTGGCTGCACACGGGCACGGTTGGGGAGAGCGTCTCGAGCATGTGAGAGCCTAGTGGGGGGAAGACTAGGATCCGACAGCCCATGGAGGCGAGTGACAGGCGGCGATTCCGGGCGCATCCCGTCACCCGTGCTGGTTCGTGTCTCGGCAAGGGTCCCCAGGGGCCGAGGTTCACGCCACTCAGCATGATAGTGAGAGGTGTCGCCATGCGTCCGAGGTGGAGGCAAGCTGTCAGAAGGAGAGGGAGAGGAAGAGAAGGAACTGAATTTCTTAGCTCGGCTCTGCCCTTTGTGGGGAGCCTTGCCTTAGAGCTGTAGAAATTTCGAATGAGAGACATTTAGCAGCAATGGTGGCAGCTTGTCTTCTTCCCTTCGGACGCAGTGATCGTGCGTCCGCCGGTCTGGTAGGGGAGGAACGGTCACGCGTCCCCTCCGCGGACCCCCCCCTACGCCGACCGTACATTCTTCCACGGGAGGAACGGATTGCCCCGGGGAATTGACCGGCGGGCCCTCCGGGGCAGCAAGCGACTTCAGAAAGGCGAAGTGGCTCGACCCGACCTGGTCCTTCGCCATGTTGGGCACTGGCGGCAGGGCAATCACGGCACACACGACCACAAAGCGGAGACAAGTCGGTCGATCAAAGATTAACCACTAAATCGATCAACCTAGTGCTACAGCACCGTAATAACACCCCTGGTAGTGGAACGAGAGATCGTAAGATGCTAGACCACCGTACCCTCGATCGAGGATGGGACAAAACTCGATCACCGTAATGGAAGCTAACTAAGGGTAGCAGGTAATTATGGGAATGCAAGATCGCGAGGAACTCGAGCGATCTGCACTAGTGCATAGACAATGGGTCTATAAAGGTGCCGATGGAGATAAACCTCCGTAAGTATCCCAGGTACAACGCCCGTGTAACAGTAATACTGCGTACTGCTAGATCGAAAAACTCGATCGGAGTGTACTAATACGAGGGCGATGAAGGAGGCAGGGCAAAGACTCTCGAACTACCTAGTAATAATGATACCTGGGGTAGTAATAAATGTGCACACGTTGGTAGATCAAGAGATCATAGAGACACCCGATCTACCAGTAGTAATGATAAATGAGGAACCATAAACGTCACCAATGGGGTACTAATAAGTGTGCACAAGTTGGTAGATGAAGAGATCGTAAGACACTCAAACTACCTGTAATAACAATAAATAAGGTACATGAAAATGCGCCCGGGGAAGCCGCGTACCGCCAAACAAGGTGCGTGCGGTCAGGCAATATGGCGGACACGCCAACAGGCGTGGCACAATCCAAGATGGCGGATCGACTGACCGGGAAGGGACCGATCGCCGAGAGTGACGCGCAGTGGCGCGCGAGAGTAAAATACCCTTGGTGTACCTAGTAATAATGCTAAGGAGGTAGTAATCAATGTGCACCAGTTGGTAGATGAAGAGATCGGAAAGACCATCGATCTACCTGTGATAAATTAGGTACAAATAAATGTGCACCAGTAGGCAGATCAAGAGATCGTAAGTCACTCGATCTACCTGTGGTAAGGATACATAGAGTGCCACACTGGGTACAAATAAATGTGGCCTGGGGAAATCCCCGTACAGGCAAGCATGTGCGACCGAAAATGGGCTCCATGCGGTGAGGCAATATGGAGGGGACGCCGACCGCAGTGGAAAAACCAAGATGGCGGGTCGATTGACCGGTGAGGGTTCGGTCGTCGAAAGAGAAGCAATAGGCGCGAGAGCAAATAGACTAACGCGCTGAAGATATACGAGGAGACCGAAAGGCTACTCAGATTGGCTTAAAGTGACGAGTGATCGAAAGGCGAACTCTTCTTCTTCTTCTTAAAACACCCACCATCCTATTTTGATGGTAGTGATGTGGGTACAAACCCGATCGACCGTACTAGACAAGCGAACGAAGAAGACGATCAGGAGTAGTGATACAAGGAAAGAAGGCGATAATAATAGAGGAGGAAAACCTCCATAGCAGTGAACAGGTACGACGAACGAGGACGACCACGCCGGGGTCGGCCGGAATGGCGAGAATATAGATGGCAGCTCGAGCGACCGACGAAGATCGATCGTCGAAGGAATTACCAAGATGGCTAGCGAGGAGAGACAAAGCGCCGAGATCAATGGAAATCGAAGAATAAGGGGAAGAGAATAATGAGAGAGTGGGGAACGCGTTACTACACGGGTGACGCGTTCCCACACCCGGCGAGTAAGGGAAGAATGGAGAACAATGGGTGAAGAGAAATCATGAGCCGTCACGCCGTAGAGCGTGAATAAAATGAAACAAAGCGCCATCCATAAGCCTAACGCGGCAAAGGTACCCATGGTCTAACGTAAGCCACAACAGAACAAGTAAAAAAGGCAAGCACACAAGCAATCTCTACAAAAACAGAAGTATAGGCGAGACAGAGCAAAAAACCTGTCCTTGTTAGGCAGGAGGCCTCGTTGAATGAGGAACAGGAAGTTTACACCGGCTTCTTCCCTGGCGGAAGTAGTTGGGCGTCACGTGATGTCTTATTACGGCATTAGCCACAAAAAATCTCGGCCTGGCAGAGCTGACTAACTGCCGTGGAATGCTATGGTCTGACATGGTAAAGTATATGACGCCAAAAACTGCTATTGCAACGAAGATGCGATAAAATGCAGCTTTCAGGAATTTTCAGCCAAAATCCCCAGCTGAGAAACCAAAGAACGTGAAACTTCATCCTCTGAGGAAAAGCCAACTTAAACAGTCATTTCTATGGATCCATGACGCACGAAAATGAAGTTTGAAAATTCGAAAAAGCTAAAAGAGGTGTGTTCCTTCACCAAGGAAAAGGAAACAAGATGCAAAGCATATAAACATACTCCCATTAGTGACAGATATAGGAGACAATTTTCAGTTAGTGGAAGGAAAAAACTCAACAGAGCGGTGGTTATTTCCCTTATCGGAGTTGATTTTTTATAATTATCATTTATAGCCGTTAGTAACGACTATTCTGGTAAACCAAAACATCGGGCATGATCCATGACTCATAATGAACATACCTACAAATTTTCAGAAAGATCGGCCCAGAAGTTTTGTCTGGAGCAAGTGGAACACATTTTGACCACGGATGGACACACAGACAGCACTTCTTCATTCCCATTGTAAAGTACTCCCTGTTCTGTAAGAACTGGGAGTACAAAAACTGAGCTAGTTCTAATTTGGCATAATGTTGTGACCTCACTATGGGTGATAACTCCGGCTGGCCTATCTTGGAACTGAGGCAAAGTTAGCTCCCTGTTTTCCAAATCTTGGGGTGGGTGGGTGAGGGGTGGGGGTGGAATCCTAATAATATGGTACTGTTCCATACCAAGTGAGAATACGGCATTTGTTCGGACAGGCAAGTATGAGATACTTCCTTTTTTTTTTCACTCTTGCATGTTGTTAAAACTATATTAAGAACTGGCAGAATGTTACTTTAAAAGGTGCACCGATAGGCCTCTGCTTTCACCTGCATATTCCATCAGAATGTCTCTGCCACATGGAGCCTGACACTTGAAGTCATGGATGTCATACACTTTCCCGTGTATCACCACCCACAGGCCGCCATCTTTGTTGTGGTTCTCCAGATCGACCTTGCGGATCATCTGGATGTCTTCCAACGACTTCTGGCTGTAGCGTTCCAGAGTGTAACCTGTGACCACATAACAACATTCCATTAAAGTGTTCTCAGTTCATTTCTTATGACACAGTGAATAATATTCCTATAAACTGTTCTCTAGGGTAGCCTGTACAGAGAACAAAATTTCTTCAATGGGCTCCAAGTGTGGCCTATTATCATACCGAGAACACTCTTCCTTTGAAGTGTTCTACCATGTTGCCTGCTATCACTTTGAACAATGTACCATTCATGAAGTCAGATTATTATCTAGTATTACATACTGACAATGCTTTTCCCATCATCTGACCTAATTATGCAGACTTTCAAATCTTAACAGAGGAATGATTTTGGAAAATGCACATGTGTTTTAAAACTTCATGATGCTATGACCAGAACAAGTTGCTCTTACTTACTGATCCTGACCCTAAAACTTTTCACTTATCACTGTACTTTTACAGTTTCACACACACACACACACACACACACACACACACACACACACACACACACACACACACAACAAACAACCCCATCCCATCCCCTGAAAAAAAACAATCAAACAAACAAACAAAAAACTCTTTCACAACACTTTTTCATTGTAGTCTGGTAAAGGCTGCATTTATTGATGTACCTTTATCTCATACAATGTAGTTTAATTCTGGCATGACTGGCTTATAATCATCTTTAAGAAACAAGTAATGAATATATTAACTCACTCAGCACTTGCAGTTTTTCCCTTTTATTTTCCCACAGTACAGACCATTTGTAAGAGTTGGTTACAAACATTTTGTCAGTTGGGGTGAAAATATTCAACTTCCTTCCTTCATCTAGAATCAGGTGAAAAATATTCTTTTTTCCTTAATCTCAATTGATACAGGCAGAGGTCTAGCAAATATGTCTACGGAAGCACAGTGTCTTTGAAACAGTCTGTTCTCTCACAAAATAAACCAAGTCCAACTATGAATTTTGCTTCATATTATAGCCAAAGGGGCACTTTATAATCTACTAATATTGACACCAACAAAAATAAGAAAAAACAAGATGCGAAGCATATAAACGTACTCCCAGTTTTCCAAACCGCTTATAAATCAGCCAAGTGCTTTGTGAGATAAGAAATAAAGGCAAAATAACGGTTTTAACTGTTATTTAACCAATGTACACTTTTGAAACTGGTATTTTAGTCCTCACTGGGCTAAAGCCTGTGTACATACCAAATTTCATCCAAATCAGACAATATGTCAAGAATAACGGTTTTTAACGGTCAGATTTTGAAACACTACATGGCAGTGCCATTTGTGTGTGATAACCTTTCTATATACAAAATTTCATTAAAACCCACCAATATATAAAAAATAACGGCAAAATAACAGTTTAACGGTTATATAACCGATATACACTTTTGAAACTGGTATTTTAGTCCTCACTAGGCTAAAGCCTGTGTACATATCAAATTTCATCCAAATCGGACAATATGTCAAGAATAACGGTTTTTAACGGTCAAATTTTGAAACACTATATGGAAGTGCCATTTGTGTGTGATAACCTTTCTGTGTACCAAATTTAATTAAAATCCACCTGTATATAAGAAATAACAGCAGAATAACAGTTTTTAACGGTTGTTTAATCCATTTTCAGCATTACATCACTTACGTATGGACAGAGGCTCCAATTTGTCACGAGATCATCCAAACCGCTTATAAATTGGCCAAGTACTTTCTGAGATATTCCATAAAGAAGAAAAACCGTTATAGGCTGTTAGAGCCGTTAGTAACGACTATAGCGGTAAACTAAAACATCGGGCATCATCCGTGGCCCATAATGAACATACCTACAAATTTTCAGAAAGATCGGCCCAGTAGTTTTGTCTGGAGCGAGTGGAACACATTTTGACCACGGACACACAGACAGACAAACAGAACCACAGACAACATTTCTTCGTTCCCATTCTAAAGTACTCCCTGTTCTATAAGAACTGGGAGTACAAAAAGAAGAAACTAGAAACCTACACCATCACACTATGTACACAATGGCTGGCTTGCTACACTAATAATGAAGATCAGGTTCACAGTGAAGAGGTGGAAGAAAACCTTTTTCCACCACTTCATGGTCTTGTGGTTTAGCAGCGCCACATCTGTTCACTTTTGTCCACCCCAGCCATGTTCTGAATGTAGCCCTGGATGCCAGGGGTTTCCTGAACTGCCCACAACAGGTAGTCACATCTGTCATGGTGTTGGGGGTTGACCTTGGTGTGATGACATGGACTGGCTTCCTATCCACCCACTGCAGAACAGCAACAGCACCTGACACAACAGCAAATAAATCATTATCTATCTAAACAATGCTTTTCTTTCTATCTTACTCAGCCATGCTGTCTCCTGAAAAAATAAAAAATACATAAAAACATGTCAGTATGCTATAATTATCATTGTTATTATTTTCATAAATGTGTGTGTGTGTGTGTGTGTGTGGTGTGTGTGTGTGTGTGTGTGTATGTGTGTGTGTGTGTGTGTGTTTACAAAACAGCATAAATGAGAGGATTGCTCCCTGCAAAATGTACACAAACCAGGCGATTTTGAAAATGAGCAGATTTTTTTCCGCCTCATTTTTTTAAAGCCCATACGGCAGTGCAGAATGTCGTAAGTGATGCGCCAGTGCCTTCCTAGGCAATCGATTTAGTTTCAATTTGCATTGTTCACACACTTTTTCACACACTTCCTCCTGAACTGCCTCATTTCACGCCGTTTTGCATTACGCCTCATTTGCATTATCTTACAGGCATGTGTGTGTATACAAAGCAAAACAACTTGATTGTGCAGCACAGACCTGTAACAATCCCCCGAAACTAAAAGAAGTTTGATTCCAGTCTTCGTATTTATGTAAATCAATGTTTTCTGTCCGCCTCATTTCACGGCATTTTGCATTACGCCTCATTTGTATCCTTTTACAGGCATGTGTGTGTGTGTGTGTGTGTGTGTGTGTGTGTGTGTATGGGTAATTGGTTGGGCGTGGATGTAAGTGTGTGCATGCGTGTGTGTGTGATCATGTGTACACATATAACATATGTGTGTGAGTGAGATAAAACAAAAACATGAACAGTAATAGTATAATAACATAATAAAACACACACACCTTGCCAGAAAGCCTAGACTTGACCACATGGCAGTAGATGATACGTTCGCAGCTGAAAAAAAAAAAAAAAAAACAGGAAGGGGGCATGGCATTCTTGTGATGTGATCAGTGAAAGGTGGCACAGCAGGAACAAATCGAAAATCTTGATGCCAGTCCTGCATCATGAATCGCGAAAACTCTTCCTCTGTCAGGCTCTCATTTCTGCCTGTGCTGCGCAATCATTATCACCATCACCCTGTTCACTCTGTCACTCGCCTCAGATATCAATGCCGCCAGTTCGAGTTCAGAATCCGAACTTCTCTCACCTCTACTTTCAATAAAATCCTCATTACTGTCGTCAAAGTCTTCCTCAATGTCCGAACCTTCAGTCTGA
The DNA here is from genome assembly GCA_033310375.1 of Conus canariensis. Taxonomy (NCBI): domain Eukaryota; kingdom Metazoa; phylum Mollusca; class Gastropoda; order Neogastropoda; family Conidae; genus Conus; species Conus canariensis. The sequence goes on from CM065720.1 coordinate 32,768,069, forward strand.
AGTAATTCTAACACTTCTAACGCCATGAAACACTGACTATGACGACCTTATACTGGGTTCAGACACCATTGTTGACACGCATTGAACACATGGACAGTGAATTCACGTCCGTATATTTCCACTCAGCACGAGCCCCTTAGTCCAGGCCAGCAGCCACTTGTGGCACCGACCATGAGCGGAATATCTCCCGTCTCACGCCAGCCTTGTTTCCATTTCCACTCTCTGAGCACTATTAGTGCTGACCAACTTTGTGTGTGTCTGACTACCTCTGGATGTATTCAAAGTGGAAATAATATGTTTTACTTTGGGTTCCTGAGGATTATGTGAATTCATATTTTGCTGTCTGTGTTTTATATCGTTTTCAGAATCTTTTAAGTGTGGTTATGTGTATATAGTTTTGTGGTGAGTGATTCATCAGTTTTCTACAATGGCATCAATGACATTCCATTCGTTCACATTGCACTGCGAGATAGTAAACTCTGTGTGTCGAGTTTATGGAGAGCGCGTGTTAAGACTGGGAAAAGATAAGTGCATTAGTGCAAGATTGTGTAAAAACTATGACAGTGAGCTATAGCATTGTTACAACTTAGACATTTTGAATGATGAAGAGGGAGAGCAGTCTACAGCCATTTGTATGAAATGTTACAAAAAACTCATGGGACTAAAACACGCTCTCTGTGTGTGTGTGTGTGTGTGTGTGTGTGTGTGTGTGTGTGTGTGTGTGTGTGTGTGTGTGTGCGCGCGCGTGCGTGTGTTCAGGCTATCCCACAAATTTGTGCATGTATATGCATGTGCTATATGTGGATATGTTTTTGTGTGTGTGCTTGTGTACATATGTGTGTGTGTGTGTGTGTGTGTGTGTGTGTGTGTGTGTGTGTGGTGTGTGTGCATGCATGCGTGCGTGCGTGTAAATGTGTGTGTGTGTGTGTGTTTTATTATAAAGTTTGCACACAATGCATATTACAAGCATATAAGATTTTTTAGTGTTGACCACTGTATCAGTGGTAGAAATGAAGCATGCTGCACGCACAACATATAAAAAGGCATGCTACATGCAAATCTTGTTTCTAGCTGAGGACTTTTATATCCACAGATCCAGTGCAGTTCAAACCGTGAGTATATTGTATGTATGCCCTTGAATATAAATGTATAAACTACCTCTGTGTGTGTGTGTGTGTGTGTGTGTGTGTGTGTGTGTGTATGTGTGTGTGTGTGTGTGTGTGTGTGTGTGTGTGTGTGTGTGTGTGTGTGTGTGTGTGTGTCCCTTTCTTGTGTTATGTTTTCTTTCTAGTAAGAGAGCCTTTCTACATGTTAATTTTCTTTTAAATAAATGCAAGACAAGTAAATTACAGTACATTTCTTCCTGAGTTACATCTGCCAGCCATCAAACCCCACTCTCCCCTCACACAACATCCTCAGCAGAGATACCCCCCCCCCCCCCCCCCCACTTACACAGAGTAGCTGTTCAGCTGGCCCTCGTATGTTCCTGTGTTATCTGATACTGTGAAGACCAAAGTCTTTGTCCCATGGAGCGAGCACTGGGTCAGCCAGCAAACTGTTTACAGACTGGCTGGTTCAGTGAGCGCAGTGGGATAGGGATGCATGTGTGAGCTGCACACGTGTGAGCTATGCAGCTCATACTGTTGTCTCTTGGCAGAACAGGGCACTCTGTGTGTTCCACAGGTCAACTGGTTTGCTTAGAAGATGCTATATCACTTAATTTTTTTGTACCCACTGCTTACACACCGCCTCCATCTTTTGAAAAAGCATGAATGCACTTGCATGTACACACACACACACACACACACACACACACACACACACACAAACACACATTTTTTGCAGCAAATACTTACACCCAGTGTGTGTACCCATTTATAGTGCATGCGTGCATATGTGTGTGTGTGTGTGTGTGTGTGTGTGTGTGTGTGTGTGTGTGTGTGTGTGTGTGTGTGTGTAAGATGAAAAAGAATCAAAAGACTGTTTGATTTCCTACTTTATTACAGAAGAAATACAGGGATAGAATTGTTTGCCAAAAAAAAAAAAACTTATTAGTTTGATGTAAAACTTGAGACTTGGGTCATGTCATGTGCATGCGGCTGCCGAAATTAGTTGCATGAAACTGGCATTGTCAGTTATATGACGCATTTCTGAACAAAAAAGCTTTAAATGTTTTTGAACAGACTTTTTTGTTGTTCTAGTCTGAGCAGAGGCAAGTCTCAAACTTGTGTACTAGTTAAGAAGGGAAAATAAACTATCCAGAAAGCGCTGACCTGAGTTATTTTTGCATCATTTTGTGTGTGTTGTCATTGTTTTAATGCTGCGTGACCACTTGCGTACAATATTTTCATGCCATGTCTTTGTTATCTGTGGAAACATAAACGAATCGAGTTTGATATCAAAAGAATTGTCTGGTATTCGCCAATACAGCCGTCTCAGGAGCACATACATACTACATTCTTCACGACAACCACTGATTATTAAACTGACAACCCCAATTATAACGGCCGCTCAACAATGCCGAAAACACTGCTGCCAGACCGCCTGTGCACAGCTGACATGCAGCGCCGAGTACAGCACTGAGTACAGCGCGGTTAGCTAGCTGGTAGGGAGCGCCCTGCAGAAAACGCTCCCTTCCCTGCCTGTGGAACAGCGGAAGAGGTGTTAACTCCCCTGCTTCTCTGAACGCTAAATGACTCGCTCTGAACAGCCGTGAATTACAAAAACACCCTGTGGCTCGCTCACCTGGCAATAATTTCTGCAAATATTGGTTGCTTTGGAACGGTGAAAGGTCAATGAATATTCCAATTGGATTATCACGTCATCTGCGAGGAGGGTGCCACTCCAAAAATTCAAATCATACAAAGCCCTGATTGGGGCCTTTCATCCAGGCACCGATCGGGGCCCTTCAACCCAAGAGAGTTAACATGTCATCCCAGGAGCATAAAACTCAATTTCAGATCAACTTAACCAAAGAATTTAAAGGGGTCCTCATCCATGTTTGGGTTGTTCAACAAAAGTATGATCGAGCGTGTTCCGATGTACGTGTTACTTTTCTTCTGGAACTCACTTCTATCCGTGTTTTGTGTCGTGCAAGTAGCCAAATCGTGACTCGCCACGGAGATTGCCGAGCACAGTACGGAAAGAGACGAGAGTCGGGGATTCCGCAAGTGACGTATAAATGCCAAGACCACCGTGAATGAAAGACATGTCTGTAAAAGCTTTCGCTATGAGGACGTAAAACTCAACTATTTTCTGGCGATAATGGCAGATGCTCCCAGCTACGAGTCAAGTTCCAACGAAGCGGACATCGAACATGAAATTTTCACTGAAGTGTATGGAGTTCAGCCGTACCAGTTTGAACCTACAGCTCCTTGTACAGTACCACCTCTCTCACCATCAGACGCTTGTATTTCTTTCCAGGCAGTTCGACATTATTTTTACAGGTTGACCATATTATGTACATGTACACACATATGCACGACACAGATAGTACATGATATACACATGCACATACATACATCTGTTCACACACACACACACACACACACACACACACACACACATTACCGTAGTATGTAAATAACTTTAAAATGATTATGTGATACACCACATTTTCCTTCAGTTGTTTAGATCTATCAGATAATGCCTTTTCCTTTGAACAGGAGTTTGTCAGCTACTGCATCATCACACTAATTCTCTTCCCTGCTGTAGAAATCTTTTTAGTAGCTGTTCACTTTCAGTCCCCCCCCCCCCCCCCCCCCCCACACACTTTTTTTACATTCTTCATTTTCAATCTCACTCCCTCCACTTAAATTCTGAAGTTCCACAATGACAATTAGAATCTGAGGGGTCTTTTACAATATATTGCAGTCAAAGATTCTGGCTGTTATTTTAAAAACTGATGCGTGACGTGCCGTACATCAGATCTAAGCTGCAGATCTAAGCTCATTATTCTCTTACTCACCAGGGCAGTTTATAGCATACAGACATACCACACCTGCATATATCTTAAAATGCACACTGCCACCATCCTGTATCCAAATACTGATGAATAATTCACTTACTAAAGCGTATGGTTGTTGGGCAGAAACTTGAACTTGCAGGGGTGCCTGATGTTCAGCAATGTCCTGAAAAATAAAAACTCAAACTATTATTCACTGGAGTCCAACAAACTGTTATTTGTGGACATGGACACTTTCTTGTTAATAAGAATCATACCTTCAGTTTTGTTGAAAACAGCAACAGCAGGGGAAAAAAAATTAACCCGTTCCCTGCCTGGAACGAGCAACGCTTGTCCAGAAAACCGAAAAGTGATACGCCCCCGGACGAGAGTGTCTCGCCGTAACTTCGTAACAGAAAGCAGAAAAATCTACTTGGGAGACGACCCTCTAAAATGTTCTCACCTCTTCTACTGGTGTCGAGGAACGGCCCCTTTCCCTTCACGCGAGTAGCCAGCTGACCACATGTTATGCAAATTGCGAGTTGAGAGGTTACAGCTGATAAGCATATTCAAGATGGCAGCTCACCCTAGCACTTCGTCGACGCCTCCCGTTTTCAAGCGTTACACTGCGCTTGATGTTTTAGATGACGATCAAAATGATACAGAAAGTCGTGGGAAAGACCTTTGAGGATCGGATCCTGATACTAGCGATGAGGAGGAGACGGATGGGAATCAGCACCATTCACTTTTATCGGAGATACGTGCTGGTGATGACGTGGCTTCATTGTTAGTTGCACATGACAGCAGTGAATACAACGCTGCAAGCGAGGGTGACGAAGCGGAAATAGCCGAACCCGTGCCATCAGCGAGCACTGCACACCCTCCTGTTATGACTGTAGAGGGTCGTGGACATGGTAGGGGCACAGGACGACGGCAAGGGTGCCGTGGAAGCGGCGGGGGGGCGTGGCATGGGGCGTGGTCAGTCCCAGCCTTGGTGGTGTTTTCACTGGGAATACTGGTGTGGAAGTCAGCTGTGCCCATTTCAGGCTGCACAGAGCTCCAGTCTGTAGTTCCTTCATGACCAGAAACCGGATTCAGGCAAGTAGCTCTATTTTTTTCTTTTTTTTTTCTTTTTTCTTTGTTACTGCTTGGTTCTTCATTCCTCCACTATTTATTTTCTGTATTTCTCTTCTTTGCCATATTTCCTACTGAAATCACATGCTTATGGCAAATAATGACTGTATGGATAGGTGGGACTCTGTGTGTGTGTTGTGTGTGTGTGTGTGTGTGTGTGTGTGTGCGTGCTGCTGCGTGCGTGCGTGCGTGCGTGCGTGCGTGCGTGCGTGCGTGCGTGCGTGCGTGCGTGCATGCGTGTGTGTGTGTGTGCGCACATGTGTGCCTAAGCATTGTTTATTTCTGTATGCAAGTTTTCCAGATAAGTTTGTTCATTTTGTAAAGCACAGAAGCACTCATCCACAACAGCTTTTTTTTTTTTCGTGCCATTGTGGTGTTTTTACATTCATGTGTGTGTGATACTGTTGGTGTGTGTTTGTGCATATGTGTACATGTGTGTGTGTGTGTGTGTGTGTGTGTGTGTGTGTGTGTGTGTGTGTGTGTGTGTGTAGGCTGTTTGTGTCTTTGCCTCTGTGTGTGTGTGTGTGGGGGGGGGGTGGGGGGGGGGGTAAATTGTGTGTGTGTGTGTGTGTGTGTGTGTGTGTGTGTGTGTGTGTGTGTGTGTGTGTGTGTGTGTGTGCCCAATTGTGGGTCTGCTTACTCTGTGTGTGTGTGTGTGTGTGTGTGTGTGGTGTGTGTGTGTGTGTGTAAATTGTGTGTGTGTGTGTGTGTGTGTGTGTGTGTGTGTGTGTGTGTGTGTGTGTGTGCCCAATTGTGGGTCTGCTTACTGTGTGTGTGTGTATGTGTGTGTGTGTGTGTGTGTGTGTGTGTGTGTGTGTGTGTGTGTGTGTGTGGTGTGCCCAATTGTGGGTCTGCTTACTTATCCTGAAACTTTTATTCTGTATTTCAGATTCTTCTTCAGTTTCTGCATTTCAACACTAATGCAGCCTTGCCAGTCGAAGGTGATCCAGGGTACGACTGGCTCTACAAGATCCAACCCATTCTGGATCATCTGCATGAAAAGTTCTGGGCAGTTAGTGTTTTCTCAAGTGTGCGTGTGTTCATGATTTTGTCAATGCTGTGACCAGACTGAGTGCCATCAGTGAAAGAAGACCAAGTGGTGAATCTCAGTGTGTGTTTCTTTGAACCATGATGTGGACAGACATAAAAAAAAAAAGCACCATCCCCTAAAATTATGAAGCAGGGAATGCAGACAACCTGAGGATTATGTCCAAGACTTCGTACGGCAAGTGATGGACTCCTACATAAAACAGCCTGGCAGTAATGTAAGTATTTGTGTAAAAACTAACACAGTTCCTACAGTGTTTTGTGTAATAACAAATGCATGCAATGTGTGTGTGTTTTTCTTTTTTTTCTTTTCAACAGACAATTGTTTATTTTTTCCTTCAGACTTTTTTTTCCCATGGTTGTCATTTTGAAGATTTACCGATAAGTATTATACTATAACAATTAGGACCATACTGTATACTTACAGTGATGCTGAGTAAACACTAGAAGAAGTTTTTGTCACTGTTTTACAGGTTTTATGTAATGTAAGATGTATATGTGGGCAGAAACTGTTCTTTTTTTGTAAAACCACCATTGATACATCCCTGTCCATCCCCTAATGGCCAACAAAACTAGATTATATTATATAGCATCATAGCTTGGGGTAAAAGGAAAGAGAAGCCATAAAATCTAAGTCATATGTCAACAAATAGATACACAGTGATTGAGGTATTGAACCTACCCCAAATAGTAAAATTATGCCCCTTTCTAGTAGAATTGGGGTACCCCAAGTAACATACAGATTGTTACACAGGGGGACATTTATTGACAACAATATGAATCCCAGGTGTTTGTAATGTTGTTGAGCAAACACCAAAAGGTATTTTTGCTGTGTTTAGTGTGCTTTTACAAAGACCACCACCAGGAAAGTGCAGACTTTCATCAACAGATGCCTGAGAAGAATCCTCCAGATCCACTGGCCCAACACCATCAGCAACTCAGACCTGTGGCAGCGTACCAACCAACTGCCAACCGAAGATGAGATCCGGCGCAGAAGATGGGGATGGATTGGGCACACCCTGAGGAAGCCAGCCAGTAACATTACCAGACAGGCGTTATCATGGAACCCCCAGGAAAACGGAAAAGAGGACGGCCAAGAAACACCTGGCGACGGGACCTTGAGGCAGACAGCAAGAAGATGGGACACACATGGAAACAACTAGAGAGGGCAGCCCAGGACCGAGGACTCTGGCGGACTGTTGTCGGCGGCCTATGCTTCGGGAGGAGCGATGGGCAAAACTGAACTGACTTAGTGTGCTTTTATGAGCTGAATTCTTCTGAAACTCTCAAATTGAAAACAAAACAAATACTGTTTTATCAAATGTTACTAGTGTAAACCATTATCATCACCAAAAAATTAAATTAGAATGATGTGAAATTGTAAACAAGGGTATAAGGAAATAATTCACAAAACATCTAACAAATAACTCAATAAATGGATGAGTAATGTACATGTTAGTGATCATACCGTGAAAAGCATGATTATGCCCCTTTTTACCTAAAAGATAGTACCCCCAATTATGAGCAGAGTATCATCAAGAACAACATTCCTTGGGATTTATATGACTGTCATGTGTTAGTTCTGATGTTGAATAATTAGTCACACCACTTTTTCATTGTTTTCACCGATTTAATATGATGCAGTTTGTTTTTGCATACTTGGAAACTGTTCTTTTTGTAAAACGACCAATATATATATATCCCTGTCCATCCCCTAATGGCCAACAAAATTAGATTATTGTTATATAACATCATAGCTTGGGATATAGGGAAAGAGAAGCCAGAAATTCTAAGTCATATATCAACAAATGAATAAACAGTTATTGAGGTACTGAACCTACCGCAAATAGTAAAATTATGCCCCTTTCTAGTAGAATTGGGGTACCCCAAGTAACATACAGATTATTACACAGAGGGACATTTACTGACAACAATATGAATCCCAGGTGTTTGTAATGTTGTTGAGCAAGCACCAAAAGGTATTGCTGCTGTGTTTAGTTGGCTTTTATGTGCAGAATTCTTCTAAAACTATCAAATTGAAAACAAAACAAAAACTGTTTTATCACATGTTACTAGTGTGAACCATTATCATCACCAAAAATCAAGTTAGAATGATGTGAAATTGTAGACAAGGGTATAAAGAAGTAATTCACAAAACATCTAACAAATAACTCAATAAATGGATGAGTAATGTACATGTTAGTGAACATACCGTGAAAAGCATGATTATGCCCCTTTTTACCTAAAAGATAGTACCCCCAATTATGAGCAGATTATCATCAAGAACAACATTCCCTGGGATTTATATGACTGTCATGTGTTAGTTCTGATGTTGAATAATTAGTCACACCACTTTTTCAGTGTTTTGACTCATTTCATTTGGCACAATGTGTTTGTGTATACTCGAAAACTGTTATTTTTGGTAAAATTTTTATAATTATGTCACTTTTTGCTACACTAATTATCAACATAATCAAGTCATTTTGACAGGACATTACAGAGCAATGCATAACAACAAAACATGCCAAAAATCGGAAAGATTTGTCAAGAAATAAGTGAGCAGTAACCATTTTACTGAACCTACCCAAAAAAGCAAAATTTTACCTTGGCACACAGCTATTCAAATGTGCTATTATACTGTGGCAGTGAAGGGGTTAATCACAAACATGCAACAGTTTCAGTGACAGCAGGCAATGTGACTGACTGACTGCCACTATGACTCTGGCATGTGTGACTGAAAGTAACAATGTATGTTTCAGTTTGATGCCAACACTCTACAAAAACCAACAACTATCTTTACAACCAACCATGCACTGAGAATGAAATGAAACACAAAAAGATCAACCACTCATTCCACAAACCTTACCTTCTTTACGTCTCTGAGTTTGGCTCTCTTGCTCCTGACAGAATCCGTGTCACTGTTGCGTTTGAGGCTTGCACTTGCAGCCGGCGAATGAACAGAGAGTGCTTTAATACATTTTTCTGTTATAATAGTTGGCACAGCATCCTCTTTCAGCTGTCTTCGGACCCGAATTCCAGCTTCCACCTTTACCTTCCAGGTATGTTGGTCTTGGAAACTGCTCTTCAAAGTGACAACAGCAAATGCCATGATAACTGTCCCGAAGAACAAAATCTTTCCTCGTTGTGATGACAACATTTATCCACAATCGCCTAAACTGGCTGGAAGCACCTGGAAAAGCATGAACGCTTACTCTTTGCTTATTTCCTGATGAAATTCCGCAACCAGACACAGCACACATTCGCCCCATCTCACTTCAGCCGAACATGAAGAGTGACCTGGCTTTTCTACGTCATCAATCGGGAAACCCCCCTTTTATCGAAATCGAGGCTCTCGTTCCTGTTTCAGCCTCTCGCTTTCCCGGTCCGCAGGGAATGCTGCTCTCACTGCAAGATGAGAGCACAGGCGGCTGATTCGGGGCTGGGTTTCGCAACACGACCACATACCAAAACCGTGTATTTGGTCAAAATAGATTTGTAAAAATGGGTGAGAACCCCTTTAAGTCTGGTTTTGATGTTCACAGCTTCAACTGACTGATGTTCCAAACGCTAAACATTACAAACCACCTGGGTATTTCTGAAACCTGCACTTTATAGGCAGATGGCAGACTGAATACTGTTATGAAGCTAACAACTGAACGGAATAGGGTGGCCTCACTGTCACTTAAAACTTGTAGGCATCTGTGGAATGCTGAGATAGCCATAGCACAATCCTGGATATGGCTGAGTATGAGAAAACCAGCAGAATGAGAATGAGAAAAATATTATTAGGAGGAGTGTAGGAGATGGTACAGAAATACTATAAATAAACAAATAATAAATAAATACAAATAAATGAAGTGAACATATGATAACACAGAAGCAATGCATTTTGACTGTGCATGGCTGTTTCAGGCAAAGTTAACAAACAAACAAACAAAAAGACATAGTAATGATAATGTTTGTTGTAACATATTAGGACATAACCCAAGAAAGCTAAGTCACTGTTCTCTCTACATTCTTTTTCTTTCTTTCTTTTGTTCTCATTTGCCTCATATTCCTCTGCTGACGTCCTCTGGAACTCTTCCAGGTACCCCAATTGTTCCTGGTACATCATTGCCTTATCTGGCCAGGTTCTTTTTCTCAGATTATCATGTCATCTGCATGAAGTGGGCATTCCTGTAGAATATGCTGCGCCATCTGCTGTAGAGGTTTGCATGTCCTTTGTGATGTCTGAAGATGGTCAGCTGGTCTGCACTGCCCAGATGTATGGTATCCCTTTCTGCCCTTTTTCTTCTGGTGTTTTTGATCAGTCTTCTGCTCCAAAAGGGCACCTGGTCTTTCTGCTGATCCTACAGCTACAACTTCTACTCTAGTAAACTTTTTTTTTCTTTCCTTTTGTTTGTGATGTTTCTTTGTCTGCCTGTGGAAGACATTCAAGCAGCAATGGGTTGTTTCTGTATTGTCATACATTCCTTTGGTGGTTAGTAATTCCCCTTCTAAACTCTTGATTCAACTCCCATCTGCAGTCATTCAATCTAAAGGCCTGTAATCACTTACTCCAGACGCCAGGCCAGGCCAGGTCCTCCTGGTCATCACGGTCACAGCCAGGGGCCAGGTGGTTGAAGCGGTCAAGCAGTTCCAAGGTCTGACCCACCACCGTGACTGCTCGAGACACCCGCACAACACTGCCGCACCGCACTGACAGCAAAACCAGGCAAGAGAGCAGCTCGGGTAGCAAGACACCTGTCATCAAAGGGTTTGCACTCAAAATGGGGCACATACTTTACAAACTTTTATGATCACACTGGACTAAATTTCTAAACTCAATTCATACTTAAGACTGCTTATAAGTCACAATAAACAATTCTGCATATGATCTTACCTTTATTTCAGATCTTGGGCTATCCACTTTGTCATTACTAAAAATAAAATTCATTATCTTGCTAAAACGCAGCTATAAAATATTGTTCTACATTCACTGTCACTAAACTGATTTAGGTACTGAAATGCAGGTGCTCTCAAGTTTCAGAATGATTAACATGATCCACATATAAAAAATCAAAGCCACTGTGAATGTACCCTATTTGTACAAAAAAATTAAGAGAATTTAACTATTAAAAGTAACTACTTTGCGATATATTCAGGTTGAAATACTCTAAAATCATATGAAGAAAAACATCACACAGTAATCAATTTATGACATACCTGCTTAACCCTTACGCCGCTGACGTCACATTTCTGCAACCATGTGACTCAGCGCCAATGTCGCCAAAATGCGACCAACTAGGGTTACCTAACTCCGGATACTCTCACTCTCCAATCTGATGAGACAGGAAGAAACGTCACAGTTGGGGGATTACCTGACCTGTGCTCACAGCCATTTGCTTGGTTAGAGCGCTGTTCAGTTAAGTGTTTTTTTGTCGATTTATACCAACTGTTTTTCCATTCACTATGAGTCACAACCAAGCACTTCATGTAATCAGCTTCGCCATACATTTACTACAGATTAGGTGCTGGAAATATTGAATAGACGGTCAGCTGATCCTGATTCAGATAAAGAACACCCAGATTGTGACCAGAAAACATTATGTGAAAGGGAGAGCTTGACCGAATTACCACAGAGGTTGACTGTTAGACGCGTGCCAAGTGAAGGGCTGGGCAGGCAGTGTGTCACACACACACACACACACACACACACACACACACACACACACACACACACACACACACAGGCCCTTGAACAAGCTTACTATTGCTGGCTCTGGGCCAACTTGCAGAGACTGAATTGAAAGCCATGTGAGTGAAAGAGACATTATAGGGGGTGACAAACAGCTACGAGATAATGAACTGCAAGCCCAGCTGGCTTGCCACGAATCGAGGTCGAAGGGGGCGTGGCTGACTAACACGTGTCAGAGGTGTCCTGCAGAGATGAGTTTGAGTGACCAGCTGGACCCATATGCCCTAGCAGCATTGCTCCCCAGGTTCTAGAGACCCACAGGCAAGTGAATAACTTTGTTTTCATAAAAAAAGATATTGCCTTCAACAGCGAGAGTTAAAGGGATGTGTGTGTGTGTGTGTGTGTGTGTGTGTGAGTGTGTGTGTGTGTGTGTGTGTGTTCCCTTTTTCTTTCTTTCATGTGTGTACAAGTGGGGCATAAAAAAGAGTGTCTGTGTGTGTGCGTGTGTGTGTGTGTGTGTGTGTGTGTGTGTGTGTGTGTGTGCGTGTTCCCTTCTCTTTTTCTTTCTTTTATGTGTGTGCCAGTGGGGTATCAGCAGTTTGTTAATGTGTGTGTGTGGCATGTGTGTGTGTGTGTGTGTGTGGTTTCTTTTCTGCATCACCTCATCAGTCATATCACTAATCATTCTTCTGAATGTTGTCTCAGGAGTGCTGGTGAATAAGGATGATTTTCAACCTGTGGACTACTTCCAGCTCTTCCTCTGCTGTTGGGGTATGTTGATTTATAGCTGTTTTGGGGTTGTTTTTTTTATATATTACATACTTTATGGTCTTTATTTTATGAATGGAGTATTTTTCCTTCTTTGTTCAGTTTGATGGCATGCTTTCTTCTTTTTTATGTTGAGACTAAAGATAGCATTTAAACTGTTTATTTTGAATTTTTTTTTTTTTTTGCACTTGAAATTACCAAAAATTTAAAATTGTTGTTGTCTAACCATTACTAACATTCTATAATTTAACAAAAGTAGTTTATTTCGTCCATTCATTCCCCCCCCCCCAAAAAAAAAAAAAAAAAAAAACAGCATGAGAACTGGTTGTTTAGTTCCAGAAATATCTGCATTTCACACATGCTGGTGTGAAATAAGAGATTTTCTGAAAAATGGCTGGTGATGGGGATTTATGCAAAACAGAACGTCTGGCAGTGAAAGGGTTAAGCAAAAACAGTAAAGATATTGCTGCATGATAGTGCAAAAAATCTCATTCTATCATAAACTAGTCCCCACCACTGCTTGTGGCCTGTAGAGTGACTTCATCAAGACAAACTGGTCTATCCTTTTGTGGGAGATGGTCACCACATAAGAGCTTGACGCATCCAGATGGTGGCACGTTACCATGGGCACTTACCTGTGACATCCTTGGTGATGACATGTGACACTTGACAGAAGTGGCGACTGCTCATACTGGCAACGCTGACAGCTGCTGACAGTATTTTGTTGACATGGGCACACATCAGGCTGCAGTATTTCCGCAAAACAGAAGCTGCTCCTTGCATCTCTAGACCTGACACCCACCATGAGCCACTGCTATGTTACCAACTCTAAGCTCCACATATGGGGAGTTTGTATTGTACTCCCTGTTTGGCTAGTATACTTACCATGTCAGACCATAGCATTCAACGGCAGTTAGTTAGCTCTGAAAGGCCGAATTTTTTGTGGCTAATGCAGTAATAAGACTATCACATGACGCCCACCCTACTTCCGCCAGGGAAGGAGCCGGTTTCAACTTCCTGTTCCTCATTCAGCGAGGCATATGCGCAAGGTAACCCCGAGAACCACAGCGCTAGCGGGGAAGGTAGGATGGGCATTAGAGTCTGACATGGTAAGTATACTAGCCAAACAGGGAGTATAATACAAACTCCCCATTTTGGCGTCATATACTTTACCATGTCAGACCATAGCAGAATTTAAAGGAATTGGAGGTGGGCCAAGTGCCCTAATGGTTCTTGGGGTTAGCAGTGGAATAGCTATGGCTGCGTTAGCCGCAAAAGAAATCCCTCAGAACCATCAGCCCTGGTCATGCGGATATCCCTTGACTAAAAGTTTTAGGAAGGGATTTTCCGAACACCAGTAGGCTGCCTCCAGGAGGTGGTGCAAGGGGACAGAGCGCTGGAACACTGCAGAAGTGGTCAGCGCTCTGACCTCATGGGCCCGAGGAGATAAGACGGGGAGATCCATATACGCCTGGGCGTAAGCAGATCTGACGGTCTAGGAAAGCCACCTAGAGATAGTGCCAGAGAGTAAGTTTTTATGATGCTTGGGGGTGATGGAATGAGGAGACGCCTCTGGGAGGAGCGCCTGGGGCGCGAGCGTTCCCAGTAGTATCTCAGACACCTAGAAGGGCACAGGTCCATGTCCCCCCGCTTTCCCTTTTCCCCAGATATCCGCGAGTGAGCGGATGACGAGGGAGGGAGAGGTTGTGCCCGGTTCCTGATTCTTGGCTAAGAATTTGGGAAGAAACTTGAGAGAGAGACAGCACCGTCCCTGTGGAAGGCAATGTCTCTGGGGTCCCCAATACAGGGTTTTCAGAGAGCGTCAAGGAGAATGAAGAGGTCCCAAAGGGGGACCCGCCCTGGGGACAGAAACTCACGTAGAGCTACCCCCCTTAGAATCTGTCTGCGAAGGGAGTTATTCTAAAAGGGGGCCGCCGAGTTGGCAAATAGTGGTACAGATAGCTGGCCTGTAGCCCCGAATGGAGCTAGCAGCTACCATAGGGAGAGGGAGGTGGGATAGAAAGTTGCCTAACAGGAACTGGAAGGACAATCGTGGGGAACAGAGTTATCCGAGCACCAGGAGACCCATCTCCCCAAAGGAATTGTAGAGAGGACCAGGTAAGTCCTGAAGGGCTACCAAGGCCCCTGCCAGCGAGAGTATGTCTAGGACGGACTGGGATCAGTCTGACTGGGAGGGAGGGCAGATGTTCGTAATTGGGCTGGCACAGAAGCCAGGCGTGAGGCGGAGCATCTGGGGTTGGAGTAGGGGCGACCCGAGCGAGGCTGTCTGAGCATGTCCAAACATGTGCCCCGCTGGAGAGGGGGAACATGGGAGAGAGCCTTGGGGTCTGGGAGCCAGGACTGGATCGGCCACCATGGGGCGATGAGGGTGAGCCTGGTTCTTACCAGTCTTGCTTTCCTGATCACCTTAAGGGGGATCAGGAGTAGAGGGAAGGCAATGCTATGCGGGCTGACCAGGGAGGAGCAAAGAGGTCGATCATGGGCCTGACCCAATGTTTCCACACCAAGAGGAGGGTAGCCTGCTGAGGGTCCATTCCATGTGGAGGAGGGCCTTGGACCGACTGAGGGAGTCCGCTAAGATCTTGAGGGTTCCACTTTGTGCCTCACGCGGAGAGGTATTCCCTGCGTTATAGTGACACCAGCAGAGGAGGGCCTCTGATCGGAGAGAGAGACTGAGGGAGCAACCCCCTTCCCCCCCCCCTCCCCCCCTCAGAGCTGTCTCTGAACCCCACACTCCAGGGGCATGAAGGGTCTCCAAGTGGGCGTCTGCCCGAGTTGGAAGCATCTGTGTAGAGTTCCAGAGGTACGGTTGGGAGGGAGATGGGAACCCCAAGAGTAGGGTGGAAGGGTGGAAGCCACTCATCCGTGGCCCATTGGAACCAAGGGCCCAGAGGAGTGGAGTGATAGCCCAGTCGGCAGTTCGAGACCATCGACAACGGAACTCCCTAGAAGTTGGTGCTTGGGGACCCTGCCTAGGGGAATGAGGGACGAGGGACTCCATCATCCCTAGGAGGGAGGTAAGGGGCCTGGCAGGGGAGTGTGCAGGAGGACTTCTCTGGGGTCGGGGAGACCATCATGGAGAGTGCGACGAATCTCGTACCCAGCCAGGAGATTGACACCGGGCCTGGGAGGTATGGCTGGGAGAGGGAGGGGGAGAACGCATCAGGGGAGGGCGTTCGTGGGCCCAAGGCAGACAGAACCCCTCCTCTAGGACCGCTACTATCCATGGGTTGAGGCCCATACGTCTCCACTGGTGGGCATGTAGGGGTGGGCTGCCTGCCAGAGGGGCCGAGGGGCAGGGTTGTAGCGGGCTGAGTTCTCCCTGCTCTGACTCCCCCGTAGGAGGGTCCTCCAGACACCTCTTGGGCTGTCCCTGACAGCCACAGCGAAAATGTGCTCCACTGGTGGGCATGCCGGGATAAGCTGCCTGCCAGAGGGGCCGAGGGGCCAGGGTGGAGGGGAGGCGAGTGGGAAGGATAGAGAGGTAGCGGTCTAAGTTCTCCCTGCTCCAGCTCCCCCGTCGGTTGAGTCCTCCAGTCACCTCCGGGGCCGTCCCTGCTGGCCAAAACGAAAGTTCTGCTGGGGAAGTTTCGTCTTCGGCCGAGAGGGGGTTTAGAGCACTTGGCGGGTCGTGCGGTGTGGGATGGGGCCTGCTTGGGATAGGATTGAGGTCTGGTAAGGGGGGTGGAGGAACGAAAGGAGGGTCTGGGAGGGCGAGGCTGACGGGGGGGGGGGGGGGCTGGCCGCATATGAGGCTGCCTGTTTACGCTCTTCAACTGAATGGGCGATGAAGGCAGCCGAATAGTCACCAAGGAGCGACTGCTGCTGACCCAGAATGCACCACAAGGCCGCCTTAAGCTCCGGGGAGAGATTAGCCTGTGACAATATGGCATCTCTGCAGACCAGTAAGCAGTTGTAGTGGCTCCTGGCTGCGCTGTCCGCCGCAGCCGAAAGGTGATGCGAGATCCAGTTGACCAGGAGTTGCATCATGGGGTCACTGAGCATCCGTGATTCAGTCTCAGGGTGTGTCTCAGAATCCTGAACGTCTGAGGACACGGAGACCGAGTCGTTCTCCTCCACCCGCTGTATGAGCATGTTGAAAAAGACATGGCCAGCAGTGGTGTGTTGGATCCCTGATCTGGCTATGCAGTCCCACCCCACCAGGTTCTTGATAGAGATCGTGGTGGAATTGGGAGGGGCCAGATGGGGGATCAACCGGCAGTCGGCCGGGGAAATGCCAATTTCCCTGGTCACCGGGTTGTCCTTGGAGAACAGGTAGGAGATGTGGGCCTTCCGGGGGTCCCTGAGGAACGTGCCTACAGGGGCCGCATCCGGGGCAGAGACGGATTCATTCCCTGGAGGAGGGACGACCTGCACACCCCTGAATAGGGTTGCCGGACACTCCCAAATGGATGACAGAATCTTGAGGGGCGACAAGTCTGGGGCGAGCCCACTTGGCTGGTGTGGCCGCAGCGTATTTGGTCACCGAAAAGAATTTGTCCGAGGGTGGGGACTCCCTCACGACAAGATCCGGGCGCCACTGCTCAATGGCAGGCAAGTCGCATGATTAGGAGAAGGGGTCTCTACCTCATCCTCAGAATCGGGAGCGTCAGGTTCCTGAAGAGGTTGCGCGAACCTTCTAGAGGAGGCAAGGGCAGGGGTGCGTGAGGGTCCCGCCCTAGCTTGGAAGTGGGAGGACGCGAGGGCGGGTCCCTGGTGGCTCCATGATCGGCGGCCGGACCAAGGGAGGGAAGTCCGTCCTGCCGATCGGACAGCGCCTGAGAGGGAGGAAGACCGAGGTCGAACCAGCGCGAGGAGGCTGGATGCCACATGCGACCATGGAGCTGGTGTTGTTGGTCTGATCTAAGCCACTGGAGGGCGTAGAGCCACTGGTCCCCATGGAGGAAATTGGGCTGTGCCGGCCCTGGGGCAGAATTTCCGTGGGGGCCAGGGTAACCTGAGACACCGAGGGAGGGGGGGTTGCGAGAGAGCATGGCCTGTCGCACCCCCCCCTCCCTCCCCCCCCAGGAGAGTGCACTGCCGCATACACTGCTGCATACACCTCCCTGGTGGGATCCGTATGGGCCCCCTGTGTGTTAGGGGGAGCGGTGGAGGGCACGGCAACCGAGCCCCCTATCCGCCTGTGTACAGGTTGGAGTGGCTGCGGTAACGTGGTCACCACCTGGTCCAGATCGGGCTGGTTACCCATGGTCCCGCTGGTAGATCCTCCCCCCGGAGGAACGGAACCGTGGACGTTGCCCAAGTAGGGAGCGGAATAAGTCCACTCCCCAACATCCTGTACCCCTAGGGGAAATGTCGACAATCGATCGGGGTAGGTCGACTGCCGGGGGTCTGAGCGGCACAGGTCCGGGCGCGGCAGTACCTGCGGCTGCGACCCGGAGTTATGGCCAGTTTGATCCCAGGGACTGGGCATAAGTCCGCCACCGGAGTAAGGACACTCCTTGTGCACCAGTGGTGGCTGCACGTGTGCACGGTGGGGGAGAGCGTCATGAGCCTGCGTACTATTAGTGGGGGGAGAGCTAATTGCACCAGTCGCATGAAGGCGAGTGATGGGTGGTGATTCCGTAGACATCCCGTCACCCGTGCTGGTCTTCGCCTCAGCAGAAGTCCCCGGGGACCGAAGGTCACGTGACGCAGCAAGATAGGGAGAGAAGACGGGGTGGACTAGCGTCGAAAATTCGCGCCGGTCACCCGCGTCTTTGTGTGTCTCACCGTGCGTTGGAAGGGAAGAAGGCAAGCCAGATGGTAAAGTGGGAGGAGAAGGCAAATTCGGGTACCAATTCTTAAGCGAGCTTTCCCTTTTAGGGGAGCCTTGCCTTTAGACTTATGGGGAATATTGAAGGAAAGGCATTTCGAATATGGTGGCAACTTGCCTTTTGCCTTTCGGATGCAGTGATCATGCATCCGCCAGTCGGTTAGAGGAGGTATCAAAATGATGGTCACGCGTCCGCTCCGCGGAACCCCCCTCTACACCAGCCGTACGTTCTTCCGTGGAAAGAACGGTTTGTTACGAGGAATCGGCACGCAGGTCCTCCAGGGCAAAGAGCGACTTCTGGAAAGCGATGTTGCTCAACCTGTCGTTGCCCTTCACCATTTTGGGCTATGGTGGCGGAACAAACACGGAGCACATGACCACAAAGTGGAGACAAGTTGGTGGATTGAGAGATCGGAAAGAAAACTCGATCGACCTTGCAATAATGATAAATAATGGTAAATAATAAATAAGCAAAGGGAAACCTCCGTACCACTAAACCCAGGTACAACTGAACGTGGACGACCACGCGGTGAGGCAAGATGGCGGATAGATCGACCGGCGTGAACTGAGTCAAGATGGCGGATCGAGTGACCGGTGGAGAATTAGATTGCCGAAAGTAACAAGCAATAGAACGCGAGAGTAAAAAAACTAACGCGCAGCGAGATCTCCCGAATCAAGAGGCTGTAAGGCAAACTTGGTGGAAGGAGAATTTAAGCTTAAGGGATGGAACAAGATAGTGGATCGAGCGACTGGCGGAGAACTCGATCGCCGAAAGCAACCAAACAACAGAGCGCGAGGATAAAAACAACAGAGCGCGACGATACAGTCGCCGAAGGCAACCAAACCACAGAGCATGAGGATAAAAACAACAGAGCGCAAGGATACGATCGCCGAAGGCAACCAAACCACAGAGCGCGAGGATAAAAACAACAGAGCGCGAGGATAAAACTAGCACCCAGCGAGACCTCCTGAATCAAGAGGCCGTGAGGCAAGCTTGCTCGATCGCCGTAAATGATAGATCGTTAGTGTAACCATGAAAACCGAAAACTCATGCAAGCCCTACGCAATAGAGCATCAAAATAAATAAAGAAACGCCAACCGTAAGCCTCACACGACAATAGTACCCAGGGTTTAGTGTAAGCCACAACAGAACAAGTAAAGAAGGCAAACACAAGCAATCTTTACACAAAACAGAAGTATAGGTGAGACAGAGCAAGAAGACCTGTCCTTGTCAGGTGGAAGGCCGAAGCTGAATGAGGAACAGGAAGTTGACACCGGCTCCTTCCCTGGCGGAAGTAGGGTGGGCGTCACGTGATAGTCTTATTACTGCATTAGCCACAAAAAGTTCGGCCTTTCAGAGCTAACTAACTGCCGTTGAATGCTATGGTCTGACATGGTAAAGTATATGACGCCAAACATTATTTTGGTGTCATTATTTTACATATAATGAAGGGCAAAGTTTAAAGAATAAATCAAAAGCATGCATAAATTTCAGCAAAACTGCCTTGTTTGAAGGCACATTTTACCCACTTGAAACCAGTGCTAGATTGTTATACAACCAAGAAGTAGGAAGTATGTGTCAAGATTACAAACAGGTTCCAGATATACAAAATAAAGGCGAGTGATGACACTGGTCAGAATTAAACATCCAACAGCACGCATGCATTCTAGAAAAATTAGATTTACATACAAAATTTGGAGTGATTTAGATCAACGTGTGTGTGTGTGTGTGTGTGTGTGTGTGTGTGTGTGTGTGTGTGTGTGTGTGTGTGGTCTGTGTGTGTGTGTGTGTGTCTGTGTGTGTGTGTGTCTGTGTGTGTGTGTGTCTGTGTGTGTGTGTGTTTTGAAGAAAAAGAAGGAAACAGATTCAAAAGTTCAGAAGTTTGACTGCCTGGGTTCTTTCAAAACAGGATACAAAACACCCCCCACCCTCCTTCCCTCTCACTATTTATGTTCAAACGCATTACGTCATAATGCAGTGATGATGAAATTATGATCTTTACATCTCACACACATACACATTCATTCTAACAACAACCAGAAAACTGCACTTGTGACTGCGGCTATCTTCAGCTGCTTTGAAGACTCTACGAGTCGAAGTACACAACACCTCCTCTCCCAAGTGGGTTCAAAATTTTTTTCTTCCGGCATTTTGTATCAGAGTAAGTTGGTTTCTTGCTCTAAAAAAAAAAAAAAAATTACTTTTCGATAGTTGAGGGAAAGTTACTAAAAATATAAATAATTGTGAACGGTGTAAAAATGCTAAACAATGATCAACAGAGACTCCCCCTACCCCCACCTCCCCAACCCCCTCTGTCATCAGCAAACAGACCATACCGATTTCTGATGTAGGTTTGACAAAGTCCTCCTCTTCTTTGGTGTCGGTACTTTTGGTCATGGCTACCATCTCTTTGGAGAAGATACGTGCCACCAGGAGACGCTGAAACTGAAGGAGGAGGTGCAGGGAGGGGGACATCTCAGTCAGTTCTCCATCTGCTGACTTGCCTCCACTGTCACGCGCTATCTCCTGCAGCTGGGCCAATGTGTAGGTGGTGGAATTCCTGTCAACATGGTGTCATTAGCAAACACACATCAGCCCAGCCTCACTGATTTCTCAGCAGTGCTAACACCTTTTCCAAACACAAAATAAATATATGCAGAAAGACAGACACTTGTATGTTAGCATAGTGTCATGGCAGTTATATCTCTGCACTGTGTTAATGACAGTTGTATGTCAGATCAGTGTCACTGTCACTGGCAGTTGCATGTAAGCATAGTATCACCAGCAGTTGTTTGTCAGTGAGTGCAACTGGCAACAGTTATAGGTCAGCATCACATCTGAGTATATGGGCACAAATGTCAGAACATCATCAAGGAGAGATGGGGAGAGGGGGCGAAAGGGAGGTGGGGTAAAAATGAAGGGGTGTGTGGGGGGATATACGGGCCTATGAGGGTAGTTTGGAAACCAGTGGGGGGGGGGGGGGGGGGGCAGACAGATGTAGAAGGGAGAAGGGGAGGGGAGGGGCAGGCAATATGCGTGGGCGAGTAAAATCTGGCACATGAACCTGAGCAGTTGCTGAATCAACTGGAGCATGGGGATGGTGGTCTGACACTCTGACACTCCCTCCGTCTGACTGCACTCCCTTGTCGCTGACACACTCCCCTCACACTTGATGTCATTGGTCGCCTCGCTCATCTTGCCACTTTCATCTTCATCCACTTCTGCTGCATCTCCCTCTTTCCTGTCACAGCCCATAAAGGTTTTATTTTAGAAAAGAAAAAGATAACTAAGAAGTTAGAAGACAAAAAGTCTGAGAGCATTGTAATCAATTCAACAAGAACAGTGTATCATAATCAGTGTTCAGTTTGTACAGATACTACATGATAACAAAGAAGAAGCAAAGTGATCACCCATAAAGACAAAGCGAACATATAGGAATGCCACATAACAGCTAAGACAGAACACAATTGTGCAACATGATGACAGACAAAGTAATGCAAAAAAACAACAAAAAAACCCAGCAAAGACAACAACAAAAAACTGACATCACATAATGAAAAAGACAAAAGAAAGTGACACCACATGATCACAGGACAAAAAAAAATGAAAAAGAGAATGAAAATTAGAATGGTATCAGAGAAAGGGAAGTAACCTTTCACATCCAGCCCTTTCCAACATCAATTCTTTTTGTAAATTTCTCTGCAAGAACTTTTGAGGTTCACCATTTTTATGCATGAATCTTGTTTTCCTCTCACCATCAATACATCGACATTATGTCTTCCAGAAAGATGCTAAGACATGACACCAGCATACATTTTTGTGGTTGTTGTTGTTGTTTTAATTATTATTGTGTGTGTTTGTGTCATCCAGCCCACTGCCACATGACAGCTAGATATCCACAAAAGCCTGAAGAGGATTTCAAGGCTTTGTTTCTTGTATTTTGGGGCTTTTTCATTTCAATGCATGCATTCACATACAGAATTTCAGTCTTAAAAGTTTCATCCTAAGAACTTGGTATAGTCTGAAGTCTGCATCTGCTAACTCTGAAGAGAAAACCTGTTCTACCCTGGCTGTCTTGCTGATCCAGAGATCAATACCACCAAGGCCCTTCCACAAATGACAAATGGCACTTGGACACAGGTGCATCTGTGAACATGCCTTTTTTTTGTCACACTTTTGTCAGTTTGGAACAAAGAGACCTGTAATCTGAGGAACAGGAAGCAGACACCGGCTTTCTTCCTATGGCGGAAGTGGGGTGGGCGTCACGTGACTGTCTTATCACTGCATTAGCCACAAAAAATTCGGCCTTTCAGAGCTAACTAACTGCCGTTGAATGCTATGGTCTGACATGGTATAGTATATGACGCCAAATGAAAATTCTGAAGTCTGGCAGAGAGGAAATGCTGACTTGAATGGATGGTGCAAAGATGGCAACTGTAGTGCGAAGGTCAGCCGTAACAGTTCTCTCAAATTTTTGGACCAAAAGCGCATGGACTCTACTTGAGAGCTAAATGCCAAGTCATATGAATGTTTCTGCTGATCCATAATAAAGCGCTCAAACTGGAGAGAGCATGTCTCAATTCTGTCATGTCTCTCAGCCTTTGGGCATCTACCAGGGTGATGGACATTGTCATGGCAGCTGTCAGGCAAAGGACCAGCTCCATATCACTGATGACCTCAACAAGAATCAGAATCCAAAAGCCCTTGTCAAGGACCCTTCCATTCCCGAGCAAACTCTTTCTTTGCTGAGCTTTCTGGTGAACCTGGAAAAGTTGGATGGAATTCCCTTTCAGAACTCTGTTCACCTTGACGCTCACTTCCTTATGGACTTGAACCTGGTCACCTTTTGGACACAAGAGCCAAGAAGATTCAGATCTATGCTGAAATCCTATTCAATCTCAGTCAGCATCACCTTGCAGTTTCCAATCCATTATCTGACTGGCCTCCTCTGCAACAGAACTTGTCCTCTAAGTTGTCTCCACCTCTGGCCCCTTCAATGTGTGCTGAGCGATGCATTGGTTCAGCTGACAGCAGACTGGATGTTCATTTGCCCATGACCCAGTCTTTTGTGTCCGCCTTTCAGCTTGGTTAAGCTCAACATGATAAAAGTCTAGGGTGCTTCTTCTCCCTCCGTCGTTGCACACAGTTTGTGATGATGCAAGCGAATCAGGATGGGGTGCTAATCTCTATCAACTCTTCCTAGAGTCAACAGAAAGCAACAAATAATATAAACAATTTCTAGATGAGAGCAGTCTTTCTTGCCTCCTGCAACTGCTCTCAAATTCTGAGAGACAGTCCTCACTCCAGACTTAGCAGTCTCTCTCCACCTGTTCTGTCAGTCCATGTAGATCTCCCCGCCATATGGCACAATCCAGGCACACTGAATCTTCTTGCTGACTCTTTCCAGGAAGGGGCAGGTCTTTCCCTCGGAATGGATGTTAAACAGGTCCATGTTCAGTGTCAATGTGCCAGGCCATGGAAACCTCAGATGGAACAAACAGCTTCCAGTGTTGGAGTCTCCTGTTCCAGATCCATCAGCCTTCGCTGTGGATGCTCTGGCAATTCATTGGACAGGATGTTCACTTACATGTTCCCCAACTTTCCCCTTATTCTAGCAGTTGTAAACAAAGTGGCCAGAGAGAAATGCCAAGTGATTCTCATTTGCCCATTAAAATGAATGAAGACTTGTATCAATCTCTTGATCACTCACTACTGAAGTACCTATGCCACTGCCTGTGAGATTGGACTTGTTGCTTCAGCCCATATCGAAAAGATGGCACTCAGCGCCCCATGTCTCTCTTTCTCCAAGCCAGTGTCTCTTCTGATCTCAGGGTCTGAGTCTGAATCATCTTCCTCATGATCATATTCTCTCCTCTGCTTAAATTTTTCCAGCCTTCTTCATTTGAGGGGAAAATGTGGTGAAGAACTGAACTGAGATTTCATCAATCCTGTATCCACCCATCATACAGTCCAGCTAAGGAGACAGGGCCACAAAACTTGTACTTTGACCCCTTCCAGACCTCAGGAAGGTTATACAGTAAACAGCAACCAACAAACCATATCTTTCCTGATCATACCTAACTCCCACAGACGGACAGCAGAGCACTAAAGGAGTTAACTTGGCCTGCCAAGGAATTCCCTGTCTTGACCTAGCCCCATGCAGCGATAGCCAGCTGATACACATGGGTCAGTGCGTATCTCCCGTCTCAAAAAGATCCACGCCAAAGAGACTGTATACAGAACCTGCCCTTTCAATCAGCAGGATCTCATTCCCCTCCATCACAAGTCACATCACACAACAAATGCAGTTGGTCTTAACCTCTTCCCTGCTTGCCCCGTGTTTATTACGGGGTCGTTTCCGCGATCCTGTACGCCCGTAACCGTGTCTATTACGGGGTATTTTCATCATCGAAATTTCGAAAATCGGCACGGGAAATAACCCTAGAAATTGTCCCTGACTCTACTGGGGTGTTTAAATAACAGTTCTATCCCTTTTAGTCCAAGGGCCACACCACCAAAAAAGGTCTAGAAAATGAAAGTGTCGGCTAGGACCCCGCACTGAATTTTTTGATTGATTTGGAAAGAGGGTCAGTAGTGTATTACTTTTTGACATACTAGAACTTTGAACTCAATCTAGTTTGTGAGAAATATGCATTTAAAAGTGATACTTTCAGTCAAAAAGACATGTATTTTTTAAACAAGCAAAATCTGAAAAAAAAGGCATATGGCATACTCCAAACCAACTTTCAGACACCTCAGGTAATAAAATAATGTAAGGTCTGAGGTATTAGGTTCATAACAGGCACAAAAAAATGCAAAAAAGAACATAAAAGATAGTTTTCAATTTACCTGATTCTGAGAAAGAATTATGTCCCTTAGTTGAACTGATGCAGTCCTTATGTGCACATAATATATTTCCATTTAAATCAGCCCACATTCCATACAGTTCAAGTCAAACATAGCACAAATATTCATTGAATTATTTTCACATTCTATTTTTGTTGTCACTTTAGATGACTGTCCACTGGTGAAAATATAAATTTTGGCATATATTGCTTGATCACAAACAATAATGACTGTTTTCTGGTCTAAATGTTCAGCAAAGTCCATCCTTCTGCAGAGGATAGTGTTGACTGTTGACATGTCTGTAGCACTGCCATCAATGACTGGAAGATATATCACAGAAACACAGGCTGGCACTTCCTTCTGAACAGCTGCACTAAATCCAGTCCAGGGTGGCAAAGGAAGGCTTTCAAGTGACTGGGCGCATAGCTTGAGCACAAAATACAACATGTCTTGTTTTACAATGGTCACTTTGGCATTTTGTTGTGCAGCATCAGTAGAGCCTAGTTCTGCAAACTGAGGATCTGTCCTCCTCTTTTTAGAGAAATACACAATGTTAGTCTCAGCACACTCCAGTTTTCTTTTCCTGGATTTGCTGATGTTAGAATTATGGGTAGTGGCATTTTCCACAAATGTAGCTGGCAAAGGATGTTGTCCACACTGAATTGCAATCCCATTCACACAGTGTGTTGTGTTTTGTCCATTCATAGTTTCTTCTTGGAAGTCAATGTTGTCCCAAACCAGTGTTATATATTGAGACCTGTTGATAGAAGATGGCACTGGATTTCTCATTTCAGCTTCAGTGATAGAAGTATCCACTCTCTGAAGTGTTGTCTGTGAGGTACAATGCCCATGCCCATTCAATATGTTAACAAGTCTTCCTGATCCTGTTATGTGTCTTACCGCCATCCCAAGCATGATCTGCTTTGGTGTGGTGTAATTCTTGTTTGCCAAGGAAATAATGTCCTGTGAGATGGATAGTATCTTCTGCTTTACATGTCATGGAACATGTACATGATCCTGTTCAAATTCACATGTGAAACCACAGATCCAGGCAATGAAGTTGAATAATTCAGCAAGAACAATTTTAAAAGATTGTCTTCATTTCCATCATCTGAAGAAGGCCATGAAGCTGTTTCTGGAGTTGTTCTCAAAACATTCCTCACAGAAAGAGCAGACAGTAAAGTTGCTTCAATTCATTTTCCAAATCATCGCTTGCAGCTTCTGCAGTAATCTTTGACTGTTTTATCCCAGTCACAAGTCTTTGTCTTACTGTTTCACAAGTCTGCTGACATTCCACTGGGCCTTAAGATCCTGAGTATAGATGACATCATTGTTAGATTCATTGCTCTCTAAGTCACTGTCTTCTGATTCATCACTGTAGTCAGTTTCAGTGTCTTCTAGTTCTGTGCTCATAACAATGCTCTGCCCAGCACTGAAAAAAAAACACCACCTGTGACTTGCTTTTGAACCTCTGACCTGCAAAAACAGTGTAAGAGTATACTACCTGAAGGCATGTTTTCAAATATGTGCTTTTACAATGTTTGCTCAAAGAAATATTTTCCTTTTCTTGACATGTTTGCCTAAACAGTCTGTTGAGCTTAGTGACGGTGGCAATTCTTCCACCCTTCTGCAGCTGTGGTTCTATAACATTCATACAGAATGAATTAAAAGATTTCTGCAATGGGCGTGGTGAACACAGGGTAGAAGTTGACTCGGATGAACCATCACAATCAGTTGTTTTGGCCTTCACTGTCCCCTTGGAGCTGTATGCATCAGATTCTGTACCAGGAGTTGTGATACCTGTGAAAGCAATGAAGATTAATATTAAAACTAAGACAAGAGGCTCAGGGTGAGGGAGGGAGGGAGGGAAGGGGGCAAAAGGAGAGGGAGGTGACAGGGAGAACAGGGAGGGAGACTAATAGAAAAGGTTTTGAAATATATATAAAATACACTGGTGAATTCTTAAAAAAACAAAATAAATAATAGCAACATAACTGCAGTCACCATCATCATCCCCATTATTATCATCACTTAATAAATACAATAACAAAAATCATCACAGCAACTGGTAACCCTCAAAAGGCAGTAATACTGACACCAAAGTAAAATTGGATAAGGAAGAAAGTGGACTGAGATTAGCACACCATGAATATGGAAAAAAGGAATGCACAATAGTGAAGTTCCACTGAAAAAAGGCAGCCTGAGGGTGAAGGTACAAAAAGAGTGTAAGACTAGGAGGACAATGGTGACTGGATGAATGAATATGAAACAAAACTGATGAAAGATTGTAACCAAAAAGGATGTTAGATGTGGGGAAAAAAATCTCAAATGAGAAAGTAGGTCCAACTTACTTTTTTTTTTTATTTGTTCTCAAACAAGGATCTATGAACATTTTCTTTCTGTATCTGTCAGTCTCTTGAGCACACCACCCCTGTGCACAGTGACACAAATACAATGACACCTGTCATACACTTCTCAACAAAAACAAGAACAGCAGCAACACACACACACACACACACACACACACACACACACACACACAGGTGGCCAGCATGCGCGAAAGAGAGACAGGTCTTCAGTGTGAAAATGGGGTGAGTATGTGAACTTACTTTGCCTCCACAGCTAGAAAGTCTGGTCTGTACTGAATGTCATGGAGGACATCAGCTCTCTGAAGACTGACAACGGCATCATAGAATCCTTCTGCTGAAGGGCCTCGCTGTTGGTATCAGATAAACCGATTACATATTAATGCATATTTACACACAGACACACACACACAAACAACACACACACAAACCACACAAACCACACACACACACACACACACACACACACACACACACACACACACACACACACGCTGCTAATGTTTTAACCAATCAGGATATACAACTATGCATTCAAATACCCACACCCTTACATATGATTAAATGTGAAATTTTAATATTCGCACACCCATGAAAAGTAAAAACTTACCTATGCTACATGTAAATCATACACATGACACTAAAATTTATGCTGATTGTCCTAATGTCAGTCACATCTTTCATTTCTAGAAAATAAAGCTACACATCAAATTACCAAAGTTTGCTTTTCTTGATTCTGCACACTGCATAGATTTTTAAATGCAGAATTCATGCTTTGTAACATTTGTTTTTAATGATCACTGCTTATTATTATTATTATCATCATCATCATTAGTATTATTACTATTTTGACATCAATTAGTGCGCATTCAGTAAAAAGTCTTAAAACTGTATTTTGGTACAGTTGTACTGGTTTGTTTTGATTTGAATATAAAGGACTAACATGTATTAATTAAGCAACAAGCAAAAAACAATATCTTTGTCAGTTGTCAGACTGGGACCCGTCAGACTAACACACTCTCACAAACTCAATGACCATGGTGGGGATGGGTAAGAGGGTGGGGAAGTGTAAATGAGAACAAATGACGGAGACACACTACCTCACTCCTTCAGTTTTTCACACACACGCACACATACATACACGCACACACACACACACACACACACACACGTCATGTCATGGAGATAATAAAGTGTTCTTGACTGGAAATGAAATGGGATGCCAGAGGGGGTGGTGGTACAGAATGGTAGGGGTAGCTTAGAATTGTAAGCGGTTTGTGAAACTGGGTATCAAGGACCACCCTTCTCTCTCTCTCTCTCTCTCACTCTCTCTCTCTCTGATAAATTTGTCAGTTTGCATCAGCAACATCCCCTTGTTTACTGAAGTTCTGTCTGATGTCTGCACGATATCTGTTTGCTCATGACATGTTTGTCACTCATTATGTGATGCGTGACACCACATCAAAATTTATTTACTGTCATAACAAAAATGCTTTAAATACTTACTTGACAAAGTTTTTTCTGGACACCATGTTCCTGTGGCTGTGTTGCGCTTCCACTTGGTCTTCTTGCATAAAATGCAGATGGGTGGCAAAACATTGGAACTTGTTCCTCTTCCATTTTTCTGTCGTTGTGGGCTCACTTTATTTCTTGGTGAAACTGTACCAGTAGCTTTGCCCTTCTGAAAATGCACCTGCGCTTATTCTATTCCGCGTTTGCCGCATATAACACTGCCGTGCATTTTCTGTCTTCAAGTTGAAATCAGAAGCTTTTGAGTGATCACCTGTTCTCCATCTAAGTCTGTCCACTGGTGACAGGATCGTATAGTTGTAATCCACTGAATGTCAGAAAATTGTTCTAAATAGGTAAAAATTTCACATTCGCAGCAATGAACAAGACAGTCGTCTGCTGTTAAGGGAAATAACTCGCGATGAAAACAGCCGGTGAAAAGACGTTTTCGGCTTCATTAATTCGCCAACTTTTTTGCATTCTACTGATTAATTTAGATAGGTTCGGTGGTTCTAGACTATAAAATTTTAATCTTATGTTATCCAAGTACCTTTTGCAAAAAAAAAAATTTGATGCGGTTTTCTAGCTGACGAACTTGAACGATAGCTCGATGTGGCCCTTGGACTATTTATCAGTGTACTGAAGTGTTAGGAAATTGTCGGTTTAGTATTCAAGAAGGGTCGAGCTGATTATCATAATCAAGATGGCGGATCAGAGACGAAGCTCGACACGGCGACCTGTTTTGAAGCGTTATAGCGCACTGGAAGTTTCAGATGAAGTGTTGAATGATATTGATAGTGGTGACGAAGACTTCCAAGCATCAGGTGACAGTGATAGTGATGAGGAAGAGACGGACGGTAACCAGCACCATCCACTTTTGTCGGAACTCGTGGCAGTCACGAAGAAGACCCGGACTTCGACCCACGTGATGCTGGTCAAGCGAGCGATACCGGCTATGATTCGACCAAGAATCAGAACCAGAGCCGATTCCCAGCACCAGCACAGCACCCCCTCCTGTCATGAGAGGTCGTGGTAGGGGCAGGGGAAGAGCTAGAGGCACTGACAGCTTCAAATAAGGGGGCGTGGCAGAGGGCGTGGAGCTCGACAATCTTGCCCCAGTATTCCAGAGCAAATCATTGGGAACCTGTTGATGCTGCTGAACTAAAAAAGTTCCCGAGTTTTTACTCGCAGGGGATAAGAAATCCTTTGAAACTTGTATTGAAGTTCTTTTAAAATTCGATGGTGTCTCAGGTCTTCACATGAATTTGAGTAAAACGAGTGCAGTTTGGCTTGGAAGTGTAAAAAACAGTCAAAACCACTACATGGACCACTTAGAAATTGTATGGAATCCACAAAAATTTAGAATACTTGGTATATGGTTCACAAACGACTTGAAAGATTGCATAGAAATAAACTACACAGAAAGACTAGCAGACGTAAATCATTTGTTCAAAATATGGGTAAAACGCCAAATTACGCCCCTAGGTAGAATAGCAATTTTGAAATCCATCATCCTTTCAAAGCTGACTCATCTTTGGCTGTTTCTGCCAAACCCACCAGATGTTTTCTTTCAAACATGCCAGGAAATATGTTACAAGTTTGTGTGGAATAAAAAACCAGAAAAAATCAGTCGAAAAACAGTGCATAAAAGCATACGAAATGGAGGTATTGGTCTTCCTGATGTAAAAACCTTCGTCACATCCTTAAAACTATCCTGGATCCGTAGGACTGAGAGATCAAACCACAAATGGAAACGTATTCTTCTCAGTAATTTTCCTCATTGGCCTCATATGAGTAAACACGGTCCAGAGATTGTCTCAAAATTTACCAAATATAATCCGTTCTGGGCAGACGTCCTTGAAGCTTACAAACTTTTTTATTACAAATGTCTGCCAAAAAATTCCGCTGAACTACTTGCTGAACCAGTTTGCTTCAACAAACGTATTCAAGTTGGGAAAAGACACATTGTGTCTAAAATGCTTCAAAACAAAAGTATCTATTATCTCGCACATTTTTTTGATGATAATGGTCAGTTTCTTTCCCATGGACAATTTAAGGAAAAATATGATGTCAACATTGATTTTCTAACTTATACAGGGTATAAGTTAGCAATAATTGAATTCATAAAAGGATTTGACATTACCATCGAAAACAACAAATGTATTACTTCTCCATTATGTTATAAGATATTGTTTGCCACTTATAAAGGTTCAAAGACTTATTATGATATACTGATTGATAATCAGTTGAGAGCTCCGTGCTGCGATAAGTGGGACATCAAACTTTCACAAGCTCATGACTGGAATTCATGCTTTTTTTTATGCACATAAGATTACAGATGTAAAACTCAAGTGGTTTCACAGGTGCTTAGGTACAAATGTTATTTTGAAAGAAATCGGAGTTACTGATAATGATAAATGCAGTTTTTGCGGACTATTTAAAGATTCTATTGACCATATGTTTTGGAAATGCACTCATGTTAAATGTTTTTGGAGTAGGTTAATTGATTTAGTAAAAGAGAAATGCACTCACGCACAAAATATACGCCTAACAGAGTCTCTCATACTTTTAGGTTTCGACCTAACAATCGCAATTGATTACTG
>CM065720.1:32802259-33047259 GCA_033310375.1 Conus canariensis
ATATTCTTGAGTGCGTGTGTGTTTTTCTTTTTTTTCATCTTCATGGTGGTGTTTCTTCTGAAACGCTGATTTATTCATGAGTGTGAGCAGAGTGTTCAACTGGTGGAAATAATCAGACTGGGTTATATTAGTGAGGCTGCTCAACCCAAGAACAACCCCAGAAACCTGCGAGATGTACAGAAAGAAGTACTGGATTAGTGTACGGATTATGAACATGTGCTGAGTGAGTACCAGATGTTTCTCCTCGCATCCAGTGAACACTAACATCAGTTTTTCTAGTGTTTTGTGTGGTTTTATATACAGCAATATGACTTTTTATTTTGAAACTGTCATAAGATTTGATTTCATCAAATTTTACTATACTGTTTACTAACAAAATTGATTATTAGTACATCAGGTTATAGCCAAAGATGCAAGAAAAAAAAACATGCAAAAGATGTAAGACTTATCTAAGTGAATGAGACAGTAGTGATCACATTAGTAAACCTACTGCAAAAGGCAAAATTTGGTCCCTTTATGTCTGGATTATGGTTCCTACAATGATATATGTATGTATGTATTATCATACAGAACAGACTTTTCTGGCAGTCATATCAATGCCAGATGTTTATATTATGTTCAGTCAATTCTAACATCATTTTTTTCAAAGTTGTTTTGTGGTTTGATGTATTGCAATGTGCATGCGAGTCCTCAAAAACAGTCAGTTTAGTACAGAAAAGTTGATATTATCAATTTTTACCATACTGATTGCTAACAAAATATAAATATTATGAAATCATAGCATACCACAGGGTATAAGAAAAAAAAAAGCAAAAAATGCAAGAGATATCTCAAATAATGAATGAGATGTGAACAGATGAATGAACCTACTGCAAAAAGCAGAATTCTGTCCCTTTTCCCTTGGATTGGGGTACTCCTCAAGATGTGTGTACTACTATGCAGAAGAAGACTTGCTGGCAATAATATCAATACCAAATTTTTGTATGATGTCCAGTCAATACTAACACCAATTTTTTCCATGTTTTGTATGGTTTGATGAGCTGCTATGTATGTGTGTGTGCCCAAAACCAGTCATTTCATTACTAAAAAGGTTGGTTATATTACATTTTACCATATTACTTATCAACAAAATCAAAATGTAATGACATCACATAATGCCACAAGGTATAAGGGGAAGACATACAAACAATCTAATAGATATAGCAATAAATGAAGGAGTAGTGAACAGATAAGTGAACCTACTGTGAAAAGCAGAATTCTGTCCCTTTATCCTTGGATTGGGGTACCCCCAAAGATGTATATATTACCACACAGAAGAAGATTTGCTGGCAATGACATCAATACCAGATGTTTGTATGATGTTCAGGCAATACTAATAGCATTTTTTTCAATATTTTGTGTGGTTTGATGAGCTGCAATGTGTTTGTATACACTCAAAAACAGTCATTTCATCACAAAAAAGTTGGTTATATTACTTTTTACCATATTACTTACCAAAAAAAATCAAAATGTAATGACATCATATCATGCCACAGGGTATAAGGGGAAAACATACAAACAATCTAATAGATATAGCAATAAATGAAGGAGTAGTGAACAGATGAGTGAACCTACTGCAAAAAGCAGAATTCTGTCCCTTTACCCTGGGATTGGGGTACCCCCAAAGATATATGTATTACCACACAGAAGATGATTTGCTGGCAATGATATCAATACCAGATGTTTGTATGATGTTCAGGCAATACTCACACCAATTTTTTCTATGTGTTGTGTGGTTTGATGAGTTGCAGTGTGTATGTGTGTGCTCGAACACTGTCATTTTATAACAAAAACATGTTGATTATGTTACTTTTTACTATACTAGTGCCACCAAAATCAAAATATTATGATACCACATAATACCTCATGCTGTAAGGAGGAAAACTGCAAACTACCTAACAGATATCTCAATAAATTAATGAGTACTGAACAGATACGTGAACCTACCACAAAATCAAAATTCTGTCCCTTTACTCCTGAATTGGGGTAACCCCAATGATGCATGTATTACCACATAAAAGAACATTTGATTGGAATGATACCAATACCAGATGTTTGTATGATGCTCAGCCAATACAAACACCCATTTTTTTCATTGTTTTGTGTGGTCTGATGTGTTTCAATATGCGTGTGTTTGTTCAAAAACAATTATTTTATTTCAAAAAAGTTTATCATAATACTTTTTACCAAACTATTTGGCAACAGAATCAAAATATTATGAAATCTCATTATAGACCAGGAAATAAGGAAGAATCATGCAAAAAATCTAAGACATATCTCCATAAATGAATGAGTATTGAACAGATTAGTGAACCTACCGCTAAAGCAAAATTCTGTCCCTTTACCCTGGGACTGGGGTACCCCCAATTATACATGTGTTACCACGCAGAAAAACATTTGCTGGCAGTAATATGAATACCAGATGTTTGTATAATGTTCAGTCAATAAGAACACCAGTTTTTTCACTTTTCTCTTTGGTTTGATGTGCTGCAGTGTGTGTGCGTATGCAGAAAAAGTATCAATTTATTACAAAAACAGTTGATTATATTGATTTTTATCATACTTATGACCAGCCAAATCAAATTATTATGATACCACATCATAGCAGAGGGTATAAGAAAAAAACATGCAAAAAATCTAAGAGATATCTCAATAAATGAATGAGTAGTGAACAGATGAATGAACCTACTGCAAAAAGCAAAATTTGGCCCCGGCACACAGCAATACAGAAAAGCACCTATACTGTGGCAGGGAAGGGGTTAAGAAAACCTCAGAAAAAAAGAATGTCGAAAATAAGACTTGAAGAAGTGTAGAACATAGAAAAGATCATTAACTCTCTTACAACACACCTGGATCTCATTCCCCTCCATCACAAGTCGCATCACACAACAAATGCGATGGGTCTTAAGAAAACCTCAGAAAAAAAAGAATGTTGAAAAGAAGGCTTGAAGGGGTGTAGAAGACAGAAAAGATCATTAACTCTCTTAGGACAAAGGCCCCGATCGGGGCCCAAACTCACACACACGTTTCAGATGAAGGGCCATGATCAGGGCTTTTGTGTGAATTGAATTTTTGGAGTGGCACCAAATGACATCATGTTCTAATTAGAATATTCATTGACCTTTCCCCTTTCGAAAGCAACCAATGGTTGTTGAAATTTCGCCGGGCGAGCCAGCCACAGGGTGTGTATGTAAGTCACTGTCCATGTGTTCAATGCATGTCAGCAATAGCGTCTCAACTCAGTGCTACAGGGCAACCAAGCTCAGAGAGAAGTCATCTTAGTCAGCGTTTCACGGCATTAAAAGTGTTATAATTATTTCAGACTGAAGGTTCTGACATTGAGGAAGATTTTGATGACAGTAATGAGGATTTAACTGAAAGTGGAGGTGAGAGAAGTTTGGATTCTGAACTTGAAATAGCAGCACTGATATCTGAGGTGCGATATAGGGAGATGGGTGGTGGTGATAACAATCTGGCAGCACAGGCCCAGCAGAGATGAAAGTGTGTACTGGACATGACAGAGGAAGAGTTTTTGTGGTTGCTGATGCAGGACTGGCATCAAGATCTTTAATTTGTTCCTGCAGTGCCACTTTTCACTGCTGAACATGGTTTATTCACATCACAAGAATGCCACGCCCTCTTCCACTTTTTAAAAATTTTCCCCAGCTGAAAACGCATCATCTACCACCATGTAGTCAAGTCCAGGCTTTCCGGCAAAGTATGTATATTTTACTATGTTATCATCCTATCACAGTTTCATTTTTTTTTTTATCTCACTCACACACATATATCACATGTGTACACATAATCATATACACACCCAACCTCACACTTATGAATGTAATGACAATGATAATTACAGCATACTGACATATTCTTATATTTTTCAGGACACAGCGTGGCTGAGTAAATATAAAAAAAAAAAAAACATCTTTTAGACTGATAATGAATTTATTGTTCTGTTGTGTCAGGTGCTGTTGCTGTTCTGCAGTAGGTGGATAGGAAGCCAGTCCATGTCATCACCACCAAGGTCAACCCCCACACCATGACAGATGTGACCACAAGCTGTGGGCAACTCAGGAAACACCTGGTTGCCCAGGACCACATTCAGAAC
Source organism: Conus canariensis (assembly GCA_033310375.1). Classification (NCBI taxonomy): domain Eukaryota; kingdom Metazoa; phylum Mollusca; class Gastropoda; order Neogastropoda; family Conidae; genus Conus; species Conus canariensis. The sequence goes on from CM065720.1 coordinate 32,806,413, forward strand.
ATGGCTGGGGAGGACAAAAGTGACCAGCTGAGGAACCTCTAAACCACAAGACCATAAGTGGTGGGAAAAGCTTTTCTTCCACCTCTTCTTGGTTTATTTTGTGTGTAAACTTGTGTAAATCGGATGAAGAAAAAAGGATATTTTTCACTTCGTTCTTGAAGATGAAGGATGAAGGTATGGGGAGTTTTTACTATACTCCCTGTTTGGCTAGTATACTTACCATGTTAGACAATAGCATTCTACGGCAGTTAGTCAGCTCTGCCAGGCCGAAATTTTTTGTGGCTAATGCGGCAATAAGACAGTCACATGACGCCCACCCTACTTCCGCCGAGGAAGAGGCCGGTGTCCACTTCCTGTACCTCATTCGTTGAGGCCTGCGCGCAAGGTAACCCCGAGACCCTTGGCGCTAGAGGGGAAGGCAGGGCGGGCATTAGAGTCTGACATGAGAAGTATACTAGCCAAACAGGGAGTATAGTAAAAACTCCCCATTTTGGCGTCATATACTATACCATGTCAGACCATAGCAGAATTTATCGGAATCGGGGGAGGGTGAGTGCCCTAGTGGTTCTTGGGGTTAACCGTTATGGCTGCATTAGCCGCCACAAAGGAGATCCCTTTTGAACCGTCAGCCCTGGTCATGCGGATGTCCCTTAAATAAAAGTTTATAAAGGGATTTTCCGAACGCCAGTAGGCTGCCTCTAGGAGGTGGCGCAAGGGGACAGAGTGCTGGAACACTGCAGACGTGGCCAGGGCTCTGACCTCATGGGCCCGAGGGGAGATGACGGGGAGATCCTTGGACACCTAGGCGTACGCAGATCTGACCACCTTGGAAAGCCACCTAGAAATGGTGCCCACCGAGATGTCTTTCTTACTGTTGGGGTTGAGGGAAATAAGGAGACGTCTCTGGGAAGCACGCCTGGGGCGCGAACGTTCCCAGTAGTGTCTCAGACACCTGGACGGGCACAAATCCATGTCTCCCCCACTGTCCCCGCCTAGGATATCCGCCAGCGAGCGGATGACGATGTAGGGGGAGGGAGTGTCCGGTTCCTGATTCTTGGCTAAGAATTCCGGAAGGAACTTAAGGGAGACAGAGCCGTCCCTGTGGAAAGCAATGTCTCTGGGTCCCCGCTGAGGGCATGGATCTCGCTTCGCCTTCTGGCCAAAGCCAAGGCGAGGGGAAAAGGTGGTTTTCAGGGAAAGAAGGTCAAAGGGGAGGGTGGCGATAGGCTCGAAATGGGGAGTTTGTATTATACTCCCTGTTTGGCTAGTATACTTACCATGTCAGACCACAGCATTCCACGGCAGTTAGTCAGCTCTGCCAGGCCGAGATTTTTTGTGGCTAATGCCGTAATAAGACATCACGTGACGCCCACACTACTAGAGCGTCGAGAACGATGAAGAGGTCCCAAAGGGGAACGCGCCTAGGGGACTGGGACTCACATAGAGCCACCCCCCTAGAGATCTCTCTGAGAAGGAAGTCATTCTCAAAGGAGGGTCCGCCGAGTTGGCGGATGGTCGTGCAGATGGCCGACCTGTATGGGACAGGAAGTTTCCTATTTGGATACTGGAAGGGTGATCATGGGGGACAGAGTTTTCTGAGCACCAGGAGACCCATTTCTCCCAACGGTAGTCATAGAGGGACTCCGTGCTTGCCCTGCGAGAGGCAGTCGCTAGGTCCCGGAGGTCCTGCGAGGCCCCGGCCCCCCGAGAGAATGGTTAGGACGGACTGGGACCTGTCCGTTCGGGGGGTAGGGGTAGGTGCTCGCAGTCGGGCTGGCACAGAAGCCAGGCGTGGAGGCGGAGCATCTGGGGGTTGGAGTGAGGGCGACCCGAGCAGGGTTGCCTGAGCATGTCCCGCCGGGTGGTCAACTGGAGGGGGGGAATGTGCCCTAGGAAGTTTGATATTTTCACCCCAACTGTTTTTAACCAGTTCTGAAAGTTTCATGTCCTTATCCTAACAGGGTTTCTTTCGTTACAGTCAAGTCTCGTGGAAAAGTAAACAGAAAAAACTGCCAGCGCCAAGTGAGTTAACTCTCAGTAGTTTATTTACTTTTCACTTTTTTTTTTAGCAATAACTATGTAAAAATATTATAATTTCTCAAATATTTTTTTTCTTGGTAATGCATTTGTTTCGATTTGTTTCAATAAACTTTTCCATAAAAAACAAAAAATATCATGTGGGATTTTTCTGCTCCGACCGGCTCCTACCCAGAGTTGAGTTTGCCACAGACTCAGCTGGGAAGACGGACTACACAGTCGAGTTTCATCCACTTAATGGATGCGTCTCTGAGAGTGTTGCTTGAATTTCCTGACCAATACAGCAGGTGTCTGTATCTCTCAGGCCTGGTTGACGCTGGGATATATTATGAAAGGAAGCATAGAGTACAGCCCTGTCATGTAGTCTCAGACTGAAATGGAAATCCATAGCATCATCTTTATCATCCTCATTCTCATCAATCAGCATTAAAAAAAATGTCTCAAATTCTGTGGCCCTCCATGCCCTGCTCTCATGGTGACCTCAGTTTAGATGTCCTCTCCACGTCTGTGGCCTTGGTTTGGTTCCGTCAGGGTCACGGTATCGGCGAGTCCATAGGGGCTGTCACTGGGCGGACGTGGTGGCACCCTCCGGAGGGAGAGCTCACTCATGCCAGCTCCGCGACTAAGCAATTATTGTCGTCAGTAGGGGGCTTAGTAGGTGGTGTCCTGCGTAAGTTAGATCAGAGCAGGCGCCACTGAACACCACCGAAGTGATTCGGCAGCAGCGCAGTGTCTCCTCTGGTGGGTTGCCTCTTGACGACTTGACAATGACTGCTCCATGTGGATTGCTGGTGCCGGGGCTGCGGCGGGACCGACCAGGCTGTGGCTGTGGAAGGGGTGCCGGTATGAGCGGTGTGGGTGCACTGCCACTGAGGTGGCACAGAGTTTGGGACAGAAGAAAAAAATCTTTAAAAGATGTGATAATTTTCACACAAAAAACTTTGATCACCAGTGATAAAAGATCAAGAGAAAGAACTGCAGGGATTTAACAAAGATGGAAGACGGAACAAGAAAAAGGTGGGTTACAGTTACACTTTATCAGAGTCCTCATCTTTAGCCAGTCCAACATGGAAGACCTTACCATGGGGCATCAATTCCTTCCTCATAGTGCTTAGGCCGGTCTGCAACTTGGCTATACATGCCTAACAGTGTTTTGGAAAACTAGCCTTCCATCCAAATATTGATGTCCCTATATCACAGCCTCATGGACTGCTGGACCATGCTTGCTTTCAGACCACAGCAAGGTCACCCCCCCCCCCCCCCCCTCCCTAGGGAACATTAAGCATATTGGGTTACAAAACAACATACCCTCAATGCAGCAAGAAACATTGTACATTTTATCCAAACATAAATAAATAAACAAAAATAAAAAATGTAGACACTTGACTGCCTCTTGCATCTGTATGAGTTGAAAAAAAAGAAAGAGTATAACAAAACTTGAAAGAGACAAACAGTAACTGTGTAAAAGTGAAAACTACCTTCTTCTCTTCCAGCTCCTTGATCTCTGCCTTGACAGCCATGTTAAGCGAGATCTCCAAGCCTCCATCCGCCATCAGACTGCTCACCAACAGGTCTGTCATGAACCGCTGGCCCGAACTCATCACTGATGCCTCACGACCTCCTGTGCACAACTCCTACATCTCACCAGAAAGGCTCAATTGTACAGCTTCACATACAGCTCACAAGAGAAACTGCCAACCCACTTAATCTTACGTAACGTGTTGTACAAAGACCACAACCACATCTCATCTTACAGGTAATCACAGAATATGGAAATGTTAAAATGGTACAGTACTTGCCCCCCAACCCACACCTCCCACCACCACCACCACCCCTATTCCTCATTCTTGCCTTAACAAGGCAAATTAAAGAGGAATTCTACTACTAAACTTTGTTTTACAACATACTTACCAATCCAAACAAATGCTTTTTCCCACTTGGCATGGAACATTGATATATCATCAGCATTGCTCCAAAATCAAAACTGGGAGAGAATGGAACTAATCTCGCTTTCTTCATATCTATTTGTCCAAATGCCCTACCTCCACTAGGCATGGAACATGCTATTCATCAGGATTCTCTAAAAAAAAAACATCGAAATGGAGAGCAGGGAGCTAACTCTACCTTAAACCACAAGGAATGCAGGAGTGGTCTCTCCTGGCCAACATGTCAACCCACTCCACTAGCCAGAATTCAGTTTTCTTCTTTCTTTGGCAAGGAAACATGCTCTTTCTCTGGTCTCGAACGCTCTACCATGGAATCACAGAAGCGTTCCTTTGACAAAGCTTTCCCTTCTCTAGAAGAGTGTCCTACTCATGCAGAAAAATTTACAGAAGCTGTTACAGCTAGCCTCTGCTCTACAACTGCCATCATTACAGGGAGCCTTGGCGCACACCAATTTGGCTGACATTTCTTCTTCACATCCATTTTCCAGAAATTGCAACTCGTGTCAAAGACCAGTTTCAACCCTCGATAAGCATGAGACCTGTGTTTTCTGCATGGGCTGTTCCTCTTTCATCTCCTGCAGCTCATGCGAGTGTTTGCCAGCTTCTTCTTGGTGCTCGGTGTTTTGCTTTACGTTCGACGGTCTGCCAGTTTTGGCTAGAGTCACGACCAATGCTCTCTGCTTCACTGCTTCAACATCGCTTCTGGGTTCAATGAAGACTGGCCAGCATCTCTCTCCCAGCACCTTCTACAACCCCTATCCCCTAGCAAGTTATTTTGGAACAGCGGCTGGTTTCCCAAAGACAACCAGGTAGGCAATGGAAGAGTTTGCCACCAAGGAGCGATACCAGCTTTGAGTTGCCTACGAAGCGCTCTCCAAGGGGGGGTTACCAGTGCAATTAGGCACACCCCAGGCATTGTAAGCGGTGCAATGGGGCGTACCCCAGGCACTGCAGGCAGGGAGGACAGGTTGCGCTCTGACCACTCAAACAGAGGTATGAGTATGGATGCAAACAAACACAAGTCTGCATGCGAGAAGAGATTGAGTATGATGCTGACCTTTATGATGAGTATGATTTTTCTCCCAGCTTGGAATTCTCTTTAGCTACTTCGGCAGTCAGCAAAACCTGGCCAGTCATTACGAGCTCATTTTGCGATGCTTGTTTTGTTGCCAGAACTGATGATTCTGATTCGTTACCTCTTTCTTCCAAGGCTACACAGTTTCCTGAGGCCTTCAATGATATTCTCCTTGACTCCCATTTCACATGCTCCGATTTTCCTCAGGTTAAAGCCATCTACCTTGAAAATATCCTGACAATAGTATTCTTGTAATTTCTTATTTTGATTCGACCACCTCCTCATCCCATGGTTTGATTTTAAACCTACTTTTTTATTTTGCTAAATAATATGTGCAAAAGTAAATATGGAGTTGAATCTGCCTACATGTGAACTGATCCTGATCCGGAAGCTCATTGCCACAAACAATTGCAGACATTTAGTTTCATTTATCTTTGCTATGATCTTGATTCAGCACGACCAATCAGCGGAACTAGACAGTCGAGTATTGACATTCAAACTGTGGACACTTACACAGAATTCACAAGACCTAAAGATTCCCTTTTGTTGGCCCAGCACTGTCCAGTCCATGCACCCGATGAAGAAGTCAGGTTGTGGCGGGACAGCACCTTACTGGCTTGGGGCTGCCGAGCTTAGGCGGGCGGTAGCTGTCCAGCGAGACGCGAAGATCTCTCCAACCATCAGAAGCTACCCCTGGCGTCACACTCTACGCCAACTGAGTGCTGACTTAAAACCGGTATCTGTTGCATCCCGTGTTGTGTCGATGCAAGTAGCGAAGCTGGAGTGTCCTCTCCAGGTCGTAGGTGCAAGTTAGTGAGTGTGGATGGATGGACGGATATACGCCTGGGCATTGTAATATAGAGGACAGGCTATTGCCCATGCAGCTTGTTCCCCCCTCTCCACCTCACTGATGGATCCAAAGAAACAGCAGGGCTGTTAGTTTGGTGCCAACGCTGTCGCAGGACCTGCCGGAGGGTGACAAAGTTTGCCATCCAACCGCCTTAGAGGCTCCACTCCAGGACGAAAGGATATGGAAGGCTTCTGAGTGGGCTACAGGTTTCGAAAGGAATCCCTTTGAAAGGATGCAGAGGAAAATAAACGCTGAGACTGAATCGAACAAGAGACCGAAACGAAGCCCAATTCTCAAAACTTCTCAGTGACTTTAGGGAGAAAGTCCTTGAAAGAAGCACCACCTTGAAAAGGGGCTCTCGTTAGAAAAGGCCGAATATCACTGGAAGCACAAACATCACTCGAAAGAGTGTCGAGCCAAACCTAAAAAAGATGTAAAGATTCACGAAGAGAATAGAGGAGAGTAGCGGAAGAAACAGATGCCAAACTTTCCACCAAATAAAGAATTTTCTGCAGATCATCTCTGCTGATTGTGGGAATCCATAGCATGCGAAAACATGCAGACAAAAAAGAACGTATTCCTCCACCGAGAAAAAGAAGAAAACTGATCTAGTGCAGGAAGTTCTGAATATTCTGAGCTCACAAAGGCAGCGTAACTCTGCCGCATATACATAACTGAGGTAAGGTCACTTCCCCAGTCTCCAATCTTCTGTTTTAGGGAAATCCTGATGTATGGTGTAGTTCCATGCTGAGTGAAGATAAGGCATTTAAGTGAACAGGTATGGATGAGAAAATGTAATTTTCCCAAAATACCTAGACACCAGAAAGGAGCCCAACAAAATGTCATCAAACTGCAGTCTGCATAAACATGATCTATCCAATCTGAGGAAAAAGTTTTGATTTTTTTTCTGCTCAGGATTCCAGCTTAATCTGGAAGACTTGCACCCCTAGGGAGATGTTAACTAACAATTCAGTATCGCACACTTCTTCCAACCCCTACCTCCATTGGCCAGCAGTGTTGACAGGGCTCTGGCCCTTTCCTCCGCTGTGGGCAGGAGGATGGACCAGCCGCTCTGCAGGGTAGCCTGTGCGGCCATCTGGACAGTGGCGATCACACCACAATTGCTGGCCAGCGACACCACCCGCTGCTTCAGGCTATTGACCAGATCACATCCCTGACTCAGGCCAAGGCTCTCCACATCCTCTGCCTGCGAGATAGCGGCATGGAGCTGCAACATCCACACAGTGTCACCACTGCCACATTAGCTGCACAGATTCTGCTGCATTATACTTGCAACTGTATGTATGTTGGATTGTGCACAGGAATCATCCATGTAATGTGAGATTTTGCATGGCAAAATTTACAACAACAAAATTCAAACCATAAATATTTCTTAAAAAAAAAAAAAAAAAAAAAAAAAAAAAAAAAACGCCGCATTACTATAGGAAAGTCTACAAGCTGGAACACATTTGCACAAAACCTGGCTCTGAGGCCGATCTGTTTTTTGAAAGTTTCACAAAACTATAGCAGACAGAGGAATGCAAGGTCTTTGTCACAATTTTTGCAGCTCAAACATGCTTTCCAAACATGTGCAGCAAACTACGAGCAAAGATTATTTCAGAGCAGCTCTGTTGTTGGGCATGTAACATGATGAAATGGTTCTAGCAATACACCAGCTTCTAACCCTATGGTCAAGAGGATTTAAAACAAATAACCAGAAACAATGCTTTTACCATGTTAAATCTTTTGTATATTTTGGGGGTGGGGGTAAGGGGGGGGGGGGGGGATTTGCTGCGTGTGCTATGGACTTAGATGGACAAACTGACCACACAGTCAACTTTCAACCACTTAATGGTTGCCCTCTGGAATTCTCAGATTTCCTTACCAACTCTGCGCGTGTCTACATTTATCAGGTCTGGTTGATACCAAGTTATCATATAAAAGGAAGCAGAGTACAGTCCTTGTCTTGTAATCTCAGCTCCAACAATGAAGATGGGGGTGTAGCAGGCAGAAAAGATACGCAGTACAAAAAGAGAACTAATAAGCATCAGGTGGTTTAACGTGCAGAATCTTATCCCACAAATACTTCTACGGGGGTCACGTTAGCCATAGAATGAAGGAAGCAACTAACTGCTGACTAAATAGAAAAGAGTCATTGCAAGACAGAGCAAAACACCTTTCAGAAACATCTAGAATGAGGATCGAAAATCAAATTGTACATTGGAGCAGTAGTGCATAGATGGTCTGAGGTGTTCTTTGTTACCATGTTATCAGTGAAATTTGGTCAAACAAGCAAACTGGCAACAGCTTGCATCTGGTTTGACATGGTACTGTATATAATCCCAAATGGAATTATATATACTAGTCACAAGAAGTTAAGAGCCATCTCACAACAGCACCACCAAAGACAGAAAAGGCACAGACGAGGCAATTTAAAATTTGAAATTGTTAATTTCATCATTAACCAAATATTTCATAGAGGTTGCAATCAAATTCATTCAAAAACAGGGTAACAGTACAAGTTCAAATCACCAACCCCTCTTTTCAAAAGTCAGGAATCAGGTAAGCACATTTCAACAAAGTCAATATTGGGTGTGACCCCCGTTAGCTGCCAGACATTCAAGACAGTGACAGTGCATGGAATGCACAATATTCCTGAGAGTGTTCTGGGGGATGTTCTGCCACTCCTGTTGCAGAAATTGTGCCAGCTGGTTGAGATCCGCAGGAGGGGGGTGATTGTTGGCCACCCTTTGTCCCAGAACGTCCCACAGGTGTTCAATTGGTGCCAAGTCAAATGAACAAGCAGGCCAGTCCATCTTTGGGATTCCTTGCTGATGCATGGTCAGTGATGACTCATGCTCGATGAGGAGGAGCGTAATTGTCCTGCAAGGTTGCCCTCGGTCCCATGGTTTGAAGAGCTGGCTGGATGAGAGGCTGAACAATCTCATTCCTGTAGCGCAGTCTGGTCATAGAACCCTGGATGACATACAAAGGTGTTCTGCCGTGGACATGGAAGCCACCCCACACCATCACTGAGCCTCCTCCATAGTGGTCAACCTCACGAACAGCGCAGTCTACAAACCACTCTCCTTGCCTGCACCAGACCCGTCTTCTGCCGTCATTGAAGGCAACAGTGAAGCGGGACTCATCAGTAAACAAGACCTGGGACCACTGCTGCCTGGACTGGAGCTGATGTTGCTGACACCAGGCCACACAGGCCTGATGATGAGCTGGTGTCAGGATAATCCTGATGGCTGCACGTCTTGAGCGGAGGCCAAACGCGTGTAGCCAGTTGCGGATGGTGCTGGTGCTGACGTTCCTGTTGACAGCTGTCCTCCGTTCAAGACTCAGAGTGCTGGAAGTAACAGTACGATTGCACTGCGTGGACGTCCGGAGCGAGGGCGTTCTTCTGTTGCGCCTGTGGCCTGGAAACGTTCCTGCAGCCTCTGGATTACAGAGTGGCTCACTCCCAGTCATCTTCCAACTTCTCATGATGACAGGCCTTCGCTCAGCCATGCCAGCATCCGCACCCAGGGTGCAAAGTTTTGTTCTTGGAGGCATGCTTGTAGGAGCCCAGATTTTCGGGACTTTTATACCCATCCCTGGCTAGCTAATGCTGACAAGTGTTAACATTAACCTGAATCTTCATGTGCGTCATGCAGTTTTTGTCTTCTAATCCTGCTTTTACAGCTAAAGCAGCCGAAAGCTGACACAAAAATTCACAAATATCACTGATGTTCACAAGGCTTTCACCCAATGCATAAAGTGACTGCGGGTGAAAACGTGATGCACGTGCTTTAATAGGTGGATAGGCTACACCTGTAACCTGGTCTACCAGTCCATTTGTCATAACATTTTTTATACATGTATCTTTCTTGCGGTGGTCGAAATCGACCTGTGGCCCTTTACTTGTTGCGACTAGTATATTTATCATGATTTACATCATCCTCATTGATCAGCATACAGAAGGCCTATCATGCCGTGCATTCATGGGGACTACCATCGAGACCATCATGGATATATGTGGTGGTGTGTACTACACACACACACACATACACACACACACACGCGCGCGCACACACACACACACACACACAAAAGCACACACACACAACACACACATGCACACACACACACACACATACACACCTGTAGGTTGAGAAGATTGAGAGCAGCCACTGCCATGCACTCTTTGTCCTGAGGAGGAGGGCGTTCACTGCGTCCGTCCAGTCCCTCACAGACCAGGGCCAGCAGTTGGTCCAGTCTCTCTAGTGTCCACTGGCTGACGTCCACAATGAAAGGGATGCGTGATCCCACGGTCCACTGGGTGCTGGATGACCAAATGAATGTCTGCACAGCACACAGACAGCACTACACAGTATCTGGGAAGGTCACATACCCCACAGACAGCACACTGCAGTTCCTAGGAAGGTTCACACAGCACACAGACAGCACTACACAGTACCCGGGAAGGTTCACACAGCACACAGACAGCACATTGTAATACCTGGGAAGGTTCACGCAGCATACAGATAGCATATTGTAATACCTGGGAAGGTTTACATACCACACAGACAGCACTACACAGTACCTGGGAGGGTTCACATAGCACACAGACAACACATTGTAATGCCTGGGAAGGCTCACACAGCACTACACAGTACCTGGGAAGGTTCACACAGCAAACAGACAGCACTACACAGTACCTGGGAAGGTTTACATACCACACAGACAGCACTAAACAGTACCTGGGAAGGTTCACACAGCACACAGACAGTACACTGTAATACCTGGGAAAGCTCACACAGCACTCAGACAGCACTACACAGTATGTGGCAAGGTTCACACAGCACACAATCAGCACTACACAGTACCTTGGAAGGCTCATACAGCACACAGACAGCACTACATAGTACCTGGGAAGGTTTACATACCATACAGGCAGCACTACACAGTACCTTGGAAGGCTCATACAGCACACAGACAGCACTACATAGTACCTGGGAAGGTTTACATACCATACAGACAGCACTACACAGTACCTGGGAAGGCTCATACAGCACACAGACAGCACTACATAGTACCTGGGAAGGTTCAGACAGCACATTGTAATACCTGGCACACAGTACACAGACAGCACTACATAGTACCTGGGAAGGTTCACAGAGCACACAGACAGCACTACACAGTACCTGGGAAGGTTCACACACCACACAGACAGTACTACACAGTATCTGGAAAGGTTCACATAGCACACAGACAGCACACTGCAATACTGGGAAGGTTAACACAGCACACAAACAGCACTACACAATACCTGTAAAGGTTCACACACTACACAGTACCTGTGAAGGTTTACAGCACAAAACAATACCTGCGAAGATTCACGCACTACACAAACAGCACACTGCAGTACCTGAGAAGGCTCATACACCACACAGACAACATAATACCTGCCACGATTCATGTACTATACAGACAGCACATTGCAGTACCTAGGAAGCTTCACACACCACAAAGACAGCACAAAACAATACTTGCAAAGGTTCACGCACTACACAGACAGCACAATACAATAGCTGTAAAGGTTCAATGCACTACACCGACAGCATAATACAATACCTGCAAAGGTTCATGCACAACATAGACAGCACACTGCAGCACCTGGGAAGGTTCACACACCACACTGACAGCACAATACCTGCAAAGGTTCAAGCACTACACAGACAGCACAATACCTGCAAAGGTTCATCACTGCACAGACAGCACATTGCAGTACCTGAGAAAGTTCACACATCACGCAGACAGCACATTTAGTACCTAGAATTGCTCAAACACCACTAGGACAGTACCATGCAGTTTCAGTTTCATCAAGGAGCTGTCACTGCAAGCTGGCTAGTCCACGTATGTTACACGGTACTATATAACACCTGAGAGTATTTCATTCAATTCATATCGTGAATAGCCAGCTGACCAGAGAGGGCAATATCGGGGCTGTCACCATGTCAAAGTCACTCTCAACACAGATGTTACCAAAAAAAAGTCACATACACATGTTATTACAATAGGTTATTTTTTAACATGCTGAAATTGCTCACTCTCTATACTGATGTTTGAAAAAAACCCAGCTGAAATTGCTTTAAAGTCTCTCTTCCATAAAAAAATTTAGATTAGATGAAAATCTTAATCTCTTTCAAGAACTAAAAAATCACATCAGGTGGCGCGTATCTGAACATTTTCAGATTGCATAGGAGAGCAGGGAGCTAATCTCACCTCAATTCCCAACTAAGCCATCCACTGTTCACCCTAAGTGAGCTCACAACATTTGCATTACAAAAGAGCTCAGTTTTCTCCTTTTCCTTGGCAAAGGAAAACATCTTTCATGGCTCTCTGAATTTCTGATTTCATTTTCAATTTCATATGGATTCCCACAAGCAACCGTTGACAAATCAGCCTTCCCTTCTGAAGGGAGACTGCTCAGTCTTGGCTTCTTGGCTGGAATATTCTTGAAAGTTGCGCTGTATCTTCGTTACAACAACAGTCATGGTCTTTGTTGTTCACCTTGGAGTCTCCCAAGCTGGCTTCTAAACCTATTACTTTCACAGCCTCCCATACTTGCTCCGCTAGTCGAAAATGGTGTTCTATTGATGACTCACATAAGACCCATGTCTCTTGTACAAACTGTTCTCTGATCTCGACTTGCAGCTTGTGCAAAAATTGGTCTGGCACTACTTGGCGTTCTGTGTGCAAGTTCCATTTGTGTGTCAATTTCTTAACAGTTTTTGTTCTGTGCCACCTCAGTGTCACTGCACCCACACCACTCATTCTGACCACCTGTCCACTGCCACAGCCCAGCTTGGCCCTTCACAGCCCCAGCACCGGCAATCCACAGGAAGCAGTCAATGTCAAGCCATCAGGAGGCAACCCACCAGAGGAGACATTGCACTGTTGCCGAGTCATTTCGGTGGTGTTCAGTGGTGCCTTTTCTGATCCAACATATGCAGGACACCACCTACTATGCCACCTAGCTAAGGTAAGGTAATGTTGCTTATAACCCAGCTGACCGCAAAAGGCCATAACAGGGCTGTCACCGCATTCAAGCCAACTCACAAGTCATTAACTCTTTCATTCCTACAACCTGGTTTTTTTGGTTTGCAGAAATCGTACCCTTCCTTCCTGCAGGCCGGAAAACCGGGCAGTACAAAACCCCTCCTTTCCTTCCTGCAGCCTGGAAAATCGGTTCTCGCAGTAAGTACTTTGAACTTCGTGCAAGTAGCGTCATCAGTACATGTCATTTCTTACTGACTGGATCGCTTGCGGGGCGGTGTTAATGAATGTAATGGACACCAGATTGCCCCTACAGTGTGGGAAAGTGGTTGCCACTCTATTCTGGCTGGTTTGTTACTGCATACATGGCAGTTCTCACTGAACACTCGTATACGGAAAATGGAGCGTGCTGAAAATTCAGATTCCGACCAGTTTTCTGATGATGATTTTTACGACGCTTTACCAGCTGATGATTTTGATTTGTTATGATTGAATGAATAGGAGAGAACACAACTTGCAGCTGCTATAGAAGCACAGATAGAGGGTAGCGACAGTGAAGAGGAGCTGGATGATGAAACTTGCCGTTGTTTTACACTCCGCCAAAGTTTGAGTGGGTTTGTGGAAATTATGTTCCACCTGATCCGACCACCAGGATGACATTCAATCGACGATTGGGACCTGTGCATGTGCTTGACACATCAATGACAGCTGTGGAGTACTTTCAGCTTTTCTATTCAGATCATTTGTTGAATACAATGGTTAATTTTACCAACAATAACATGGAAAAAAAAAAAACGCACTGAAGAGCAGGAGAAAAACAAAGGTGAGTGGAAACCTGTGACACTGGAGGAGATTAAAGCTTTCTATGGCCTTCTGATGAAGAAAGATGTTATCCGACTTAACAGAGACACGCACTACTGGAGAACAAGCTCAAAACACTTTCTCCTCTGCACTCAGTTTGGCAGTGTAATGAGCCATGACAGGTTTTTCCAGATTCAGAGATACATGTACTTCACTGATACAAACACACCTGTTGATCAAAGCGACAAACTGCACAAACTCAGGTACGTTCTAAATACAGTCGGGGACAGTTTTAGGGATGAGTTTATCCCGTATGAAAACATGACTGTCGATGAAGCCATGGTGCCATTCAAGGGACGTTTGGGCTTCAAGCAGTTCATGAAGGACAAACTCGTGAAGTTTGGCATCAAGTTGTGGGTGCTTGCCGACGCCAAGACAGCATTCTGCAACAACATGGAGGTGTCTACAGGTAAGCTTGGGCAGCAGGTGAACAAATGCTGGGACTCAGTGCCTGAGTTGTGATAGGTTTGACTAAACCCATGCATAACTTTGGCCACATCATTTTCACCGACAATTTCTACACATCACCTGTGCTGGCGAAGTACCTGCTGAGTAAGGGGACTTACCTGTGTGGCACAATGCAACCCAACCGCATTGGTTAACTGGAAGACATAGTAAAAACCAAGGCAGAACAACGTCGTGTTCCCCGTGGTGCTTCTGAGTGGTGACAGTGTGGTGACATGATCGCAACATCATGGAAGGACAACAGGATGGTCTACTACCTGTCCACGGCACACCCACCTCATGACGACGCAGGTGCCATTGCCAGATGATGACAAAAAGACGGGACTGTCGCCCAGTTTCCCTGGCCGCCTACGCTGTCAACATGAATGGTGTTGACAGACTGGACCAGTACACTCGTCAGAACAAATCAAAGAAAACTATGAAATGGTATCGACCAGTGGAGACCATGCTGACGGAGACAGCTATCTACAATGCTTATGTCCTTGTGGGGGAAGTAACAGACAACAAACTTCAGGGACAAAGCAAGCGGGACCTGTTCTGCTTCAAGCTTGACCTGGCCAATCAACTGATCGGCAATCAGTTTGTGGAAAATAATCATCCTGGCCGACCCAAACGGAAGCCAATGCAGCAGACCCTCGTCTTGACTACACGGATCACTGGCCTATTCGGGGAGAAGGTGAAGACCACACCTGTGTCATGTGCACAACACAACACAACCATTACAAGCACTCCCACCCTGGCGTCAGCTATGCCAACAACCCCTTCCAAAAAAACCAAAATGGGAAGTTTGTATTATACTCCCTGTTTGGCCAGTATACTTACCATGTCAGACCATAGCATTCAACGGCAGTTAGCTCTGAAAGGCTGAATTTTTGTGGCTAATGCAGTAATAAGACTATCACGTGACGCCCACCCTACTTCCGCCAAGGAAGAAGCCGGTGCAAACTTCCTGTTCTTCATTCAGCGAGGCATATGTGCAAGGTAACCCCGAGAACCATAGCGCTGGAGGGAAAGGTAGGGCGGGCATTAGAGTCTGACATGGTAAGTATACTAGCCAAACAGGGAGTATAATACAAACTTCCCATTTTGGCATCATATACTTTACCATGTCAGACCGTAGCAGAATTTAAAGGAATTGGAGGAGGGCCGAGTGCCCTAATGGTTCTTGGGGTTAGAAGTGGAATTGATATGGCTGCTTTAGCCACAAAAAAGAAATCCCTTAGAACCATCAGCCCTGGACATGCGGATATCCCTTAAATAAAAGTTTATGAAGGGATTTTCCAAACGCCAGTAGGCTGCCTCCAGGAGGTGGCGCAAGGGGACAGAGCGCTGGAACACTGCGGAAGTGGCCAGCACTCTGACCTCATGGGCCCGAGGAGATACGACAGGGAGATCCTTATACGCCTGGGCGTAAGCAGATCTGTCTTGGAAAGTCACCTAGAGATAGTGCCAGCAGAGAAGTTTTTATGATGATAGGGGGTGATGGAATGAGGAGACGCCTCTGGGAGGAGCGCCTGGGGCGCGAGAGTTCCCAGTAGTGTCACAGACACCTAGAAGGCACAGGTCCATGTCCCCCCGCTTTCCTCTTTTCCCAAGATATCCGCGAGTGAGCGGATGACGAGGGAGGGAGAGGCTGTGTCCGGTTCCTGATTCTTGGCTAAGAATTAGGGAGAAACTTGAGAGATAGAAACAGAACCGTCCCTGTGGAAGGCAATGTCTCTGGGGTGCCCAATAAGGGGTTTACTGAGAGCGTCAAGGAGAATGAAGAGGTCCCCATGGGGGGACCCGCCTAGGGGACTGAGACTCCCGTAGAGCTACCCCCTTAGATTCTCTCTGAGAAGGGAGTTATTCTAAAAGGGGGCTGCCGAACTGGCGAACAGGGGTACAGATAGCTGACCTGTAGCCCTGAATGGAGCTAGCAGAGAGCTTTAGGGAGAGGGTAGGTGGAATAGAAGGTTGCCTGACTGGGTAGGAAGGACAATCGTGGGGGACAGAGTTATCTGAGCACCAGGAGACCCATCTC
The DNA here is from genome assembly GCA_033310375.1 of Conus canariensis. Taxonomy (NCBI): domain Eukaryota; kingdom Metazoa; phylum Mollusca; class Gastropoda; order Neogastropoda; family Conidae; genus Conus; species Conus canariensis. Next base: position 32,822,717 of record CM065720.1, read on the forward strand.
CCCCAACGGTAATCGTAGAGAGACTAAGTGCTGGCTCTGCGAGAGACCGTAGATAAGTCCCGAAGGTCTTGTGAGGCCCCTGCCACAGCGAGTATGTCTAGGACGGACTGGGATCTGTCCGACTGGGAGGGAGGGGCAGATGTTCGCAACTGGGCTGGCACAGAAGCCAGGCGTGCAGGCGGAGCATCTGGGGCTGGAGTGGGGGTGACCCGAGCGAGGCTGTCTGAGCATGTCCAAACATGTGCCCAGCTGGAGAGGGGGAACATGGGAGAGAGACTTGGGGTCCGGAAGCCCGGACTGGGTCGGCCACCATGTGGCGATGAGGATGAGCCTGGGTCTTTCCAGTCTTGCTTTCCTGATCACCTTGAGGAGGATCGGGAATGGAGGGAGGCGTATGCTATGAGACCCGACCAGGGAGGGGAGAGAGCATCGATTGTATACGCTTGGGGGTCGGGGACGGGAGAGACATATACTGGAAGACGGAGGTTGAATAGGGTGGCAAAGAGGACGATGATGGGCCTGACCCAATGTTTCCACACCAAGAGGAGGGTAGCCTGCTGAGGGTCCATTCCGTGTGGAGGAGGGACTTGGACTGACTGAGGGAGTCCGCTAGGATATTGAGGGTTCCACCATGTGCCTCACGTGGAGAGGTATTCCCCGCGAGTGGCACCAGCGAAGGAGGGCCTCTGTTCAGAGAGAGAGACTGAGGGAGCGAGCCCCCCCTTGTTGACACCGAAGTGTTGTCCGAGAACAGGAGAACAAGTCGGTGAGAGACCTGGGGTTGGAAGTGGAGGGCAAGCCTGACTGCTTCCAATTCCACGACGCTGATGTGGGGACAAGCTGGCTCTGAACCCCACACTCCAGGCGCATGAAGGGTCTCCAAGCGGGCATCCCAGCCTGAGTTGAAAGCGTCTGTGTAGTGTTCCAGAGGTTGGGTTGGAAGGGAGATGGGAACCCTGGGGGTAGGGTGGAAGGGTCGAGCCATCCGTCCGTGGCCCATTGGAACCAAGGGCCCAGGGGAGTGGACTGATCCCAGCGGTCGACGGAGCTCCCTTTGAAGTTGGCGCTTGGGGACCCTGCCTAGGGGAAGAGGGACGAGGGACTCGTCATCCCTAGGAGGGAGGAAGGGTTCTGGCAGGGGTGTGTATGGGAGGACCTCTCTGGAGTAGGGGAGACCATCATGGAGAGTGTGTCGAATCTCATACCCAGAAAGGAGAATTGTTGACTGGGGTTGAGTTCGCACTGTTGGGGTTGGTGACAAACCCTAGCTAGGAACAGAGGCACAGAAGTTGGTTGGTGTGGGATTGACACGGGCCGGGAGGTATGGCTGGAGAGGAGGGAGGGGGAGAACGCATCAGAGGAGGGCGTTCGTGGGCCCAAGGCAGATGGAACCCCTCCTCTAGGACGCCTACTATCCATGGGTTGAGGCCCATACATTTCCACTGGTGGGCATGTCGGGATAGGCTGCCCGCCAGAGGGGCCGAGGGGCAGGGTTCGGAGGGACCCTGGAGGGGAGGGGGCGGTGGGAAGGGTGATTGAGTGGTAGCGGTCTGAGTTCTCCCTGCTCCAGCTCCCCCGTAGGAGGGTCCTCCAGTCACCTCTTGGGCTGTCCCTGATGGCCCCAACGAAAATTGTGCTTGGGAAGGTTCGTGTTAGGCCGAGAGGTGGGAGCAGAGCGCTGGGTGGGCCGTGCGGTTCGGGATGGGGCCTGCTTCCGATAAGGTTGGGGTTTGGGAGGGCGAGACTGAAGAGGGGGTTAGGCCCGGCCGCATATGAGGCTGCTTCTTTACGCTCTTCAGCTGAATGAGCGATAAAGGCAGCCAAATAGTCACCGAAGAGCGACTGCTGCTGACCCGGAATGCACCACTGGGCCGGCTATGCTCCGGGGAGAGATTAGCCTTCGAAAGGAAGGAATCTCTGCAGGCCAATAAATAATTAAAATGGCTCCTAGCTGCGCTGTCCGCCATAGCCAAAGGTGATGCGAGCTCCTGTTGACCAGGATTCGCATCATGGGGTCCCTGAAGAACCGCAAGTCAGTCTCCGAGTGTGTCCAAGAGGCCTGAGCATCCAAGGACATGGAGACCAAGTCATCCTCCTCCGGCCAGATCTCCACACGCCGCGTGAGCATGTCAAAATTCATGAACAGCAGAGATGTGTTGGATCCCCGGTCCGGCTATGCGGTCCCATTCCACTAGGGTCTTGAGTGAGATCGAAGTGGCAGTGGGAGGAACCTAATGGGGGATCAACCGGTGGTTGGCAGGAGAAATGGCAATTTCTCTGGCCGCAGGGTAGTCCTAGGCAAACCTGGAGGAGATGTGGGGTCATCGGGGGTCCCTGAGGAACGTGCCTGCAGGGGCCGCCTCCGGGGCCGAAAGGGATTACTTCCCTGGAGGAGGGACGACCTGCGCACCCCTGGATAGAGTTGCCGGACACTCCCAAATGGAAGATAGGATCTGAGGGGTGACTAGTCTGGCGCGAGCACGCTTGGCCGGGGTGGCCGGAGCGGATCTTGACACTGCCAAGCACTTGTCGGGGGGGGGGGGGGGGGGGGGGGGGGAGTCCCTCCAGACAAGATCAGGGCGCCACTGCTACATAGCAGACAGGTCACAAGATGAGGAGAAGGAGAATTCCTCAACCTCATCCTCAAGATTGGGATAGATAGATAGATAGATAATGTTGCTTATAGCCCAGCCGACCGCAAGGGGCCACATCAGGGCTGTCACCACGTTAAAATCAACTCACAAGTCATTAAAAAAAAAAAAAAAAAAAAAAAAAAAAAAAAAAAACACCTTTCACACATCTCTTTAAATGACATCGTCTAGAAACGCACCAGAAACTTCGTTAAAAATCTTTCATCCGTAAAATCTTAAATCAGATGAAAAATGTTAATCTCTCTCAAAAACCCAAAGATCACGTCAGGCGGAACATCCCTGAACAGGATTTTCATGGACTTCGCTGTAAAATGTCTGTGTCTCACATCGTGCAAGTCCCAACACTCCAAAAGAATATGTTTCATTGTGAGTGGCACATGACATGGAATGCACCACGGAGCTTCCTCATTCTTTAAAAGGTACGAATGGGTAAAATACGAATGGCCGGTGTGCAGCCGGCACAGAACTGTCTCTTCCTTACGGCCACCAGACGTAGATGGGAGGAACTCATTAAGGTTTGGACGGATCTGAAAGAGTTTGTTATCCGTCTGCGTGTTCCAATCCTCCCGCCAGAGGTCTCTCACATAATCATTAATTTTGGGTTTCAGATCTGAGCAAGGGATATAAATATTGGACAATTTCTCTCTTGTGGCATTCTTGGCTAAACGATCAACCATTTCGTTCCCTCCGATGCCAACATGACCAGGAACCCAAGCGAGAATAATGTTGTAACCATCCGCTTTCAACTTGCTAAAAAGCTCAAAGAAATGTAATAGTTCTGGATGCTGAAGGTTGCGGCCAGCTATGGCCTCCAAAGCTGACAGCGAATCCGACAGAACCAGAAAGTCCCTCTTGGTAGATTGTGAAATTATTTTCAATGCCAGAACCAGAGCAGTAAGTTCAGCAGAATAGACAGAGGCATCTGGAGGTATATGTTTTAACAGTATCTGAGAAGGAGCACCAGGGCAATAGGCTGCACAGGCCACTCCATCCTCAGACTTGGAACCGTCAGTGAAAATTTTCTGACAGGATGGAAATTTTGAACAGAGGTCAGCATACAATGCCTTGTATGCCTGAGAGCTGGTGGACTCTTTACGAAAAGCTGCGAGATCAAAACGAATCTCTGGTGTGAAAAAGGTCCACGGAGGCTGATCCGGAAACTTGGAAAAATCAGACACAACTCCTAGGTCTAGACCTGCATTCCGCGCGTGTGGCTGCATACGAACACCAAACGGCGGAATACAGTTAGGGTTGTTTTCGAATTTGTTTTGAAACTGGGGGTCAAAGACACAGTCATAGGCAGGATTCTGTGGTTCTGAGAACAGTCTGATGTAGTAATTTAGAGACATTTTCAGCCTGCGGTTGGACAGTGAGGGTTCACCTGCCTCTGCGTACAGGCTGTACACAGGGGTGGTGCGGAATGCTCCAAGACAGAGACGAAGCCCTTGATGGTGGATAGGGTCCAAGAGTTTCAGATAAGAGGGTCTTGCAGAGCCGTACACAGCACAACCATAGTCCAGTTTGGAGCGGACCAGGGCTCTGTAGAGATGCAGCAAAGTTTTCTTATCAGCGCCCCAGTCAGTGTGTGCTACGACCCGCAGAATATTCAGAGCTTTCTGGCAAGAGGTTTTGAGATTTTTAATGTGGCTGAGAAAGTTGAGTTTTTGATCAAAAATAACTCCAAGGAATTTGGCTTCTTTTACAGCTGGAATGGTGGACTTGTCCAGACGAATTTCAGGATCAGCAAAAAAATGACGAAAATTGTGAAAATGGATTGACTGAGTTTTGGTACGTGAGAAGGTAAACCCGTTTTCCTCGGCCCACTGCTGGATCTTGTTGACACAAAGTTGGAGTCGACGCTGTACGCTGGGGTAAGAAGCTCCAACTGCGTACAGCGCAAAGTCGTCAACGAACAGAGAGGACTCAGAGCCCTGGCTTACCGATTTCACAATGTCGTTGATTTTAATGCTGAAAAGAGCAGGAGAAAGGATGCTCCCTTGAGGGACACCCAACTCCTGCCCATGGATGTCAGAGAGTGTGGTGCCAACACGCACCTGGAACTGTCGATCAGCCAAAAAGTTCTGTATGAACAGAGGCAGGTGACCACGGAAACCAAGTCTGTGCAAGTCCAGAAGAATTCCTGATTTCCATGTGGTGTCATACGCTTTTTCGAGGTCAAAAAAGATAGCGACCACATGCTGTTTATTGACAAAGGCATTGCGGATGGTGGTTTCCAGACGGATTAGATGGTCGACTGTCGAGTGGTATTTCCGGAACCCGCACTGTTGACTGGCCAAAAGGCCATCGGTTTCCAGCTTCCACATCAGACGGGAGTTGACCATCTTCTCCATCAACTTACAGAGGCAGCTAGTCAGAGCTATCGGACGATAGTTGGAAGGGTTGGTAAGGTCCTTTCCAGGCTTTGGAATTGGAATGATCAGGGCTTTCCGCCAGGAGGGCGGAAAGCACCCTGTGGTCCAGATATGGTTGTATACTTTAAGAAGAGTCTGGAGACAGCTTTCTGGAAAATGTTTCAAAACCTGATAATGAATATCATCCAGACCAGGGGCAGAATCAGTGCAGGTTTGTAAAGCTGTTTTCAGTTCATTGATTGAAAAAGGGAGATTGTAGGCTTCAGAGTTGTCTGATGTGAAATTGTATAAAGATTTCTCTCTGAGTTGTTTGTTTTTTAAAAATGCTGCAGATTTATTTGAAGATGAGGAGTTCTGTTGGATGGTGGAAGCCAACAGATTGGCAACAGCTTGTTTGTCAGTGACCAGAGCATCGGCAAGTTTCAAGTGATGAATGGAGGGGTTGGTGTTTTTCCCTTTGATTTTTCTGATGATGTTCCAGACTTTTTTCTTTGAAGTTTTTGATGTCAGCCCGGAGCAGAAGTTTCTCCAAGACTGACGTTTACAGATTTTGAAAGTGTGTCTCGATTTGGCGCGGAGTTTCTGATGGGCTCGAGCGTTGGGACCTGAAGGTCGGTGGTATACCTGACGCTGAGCCCGTTTGCGAACTTTTGAAATTTGTTGGCAGTCTGAATTAAACCAGGGTGTTTTGGGCATTTGGAGTTTATTGGAAGACATTGGAATACAGGTTTTAGCACACTTTATCACAGTGTTAGTCAGAGATTCAGCTGGGTCTGGACTCTGAAGAAAATCAGTGTCCTGGAATTCTTTCAAAATATTGGTGGCAAAAAGATTCCAGTTGGCCTTCTTATAATTAAGATGTTGTGAGACAGAGATGTTTTCAGTTAATAAGGGTTTTAAAAGAACAGGGAAATGGTCACTTCCGTGCAGATCGTCATGGACAGACCACTCATAGTCCAGGACCAGCGAGGGGTCACAAATCGACAAATCTAAACACGAAAGTGAACCTGTGCAAGAGTGGAGGTAAGTTGGAGCTCCATCGTTCAGACAACACAAATCAAAGTCTGAAAGGACATCCTCAAGAAGCAGACCTCTGGATGACGAACTGACACTACCCCAAAGAGGATTGTGACCATTAAAGTCACCCAACAGCAAAAAAGGTCGAGGAAGTTCTCCGATCAGACTGACAAGGTCCTGACGACAAACCGGGACAGAAGGTGGCAGATACAGTGAGCAGATTGTAACAGTCTTGTGGAGAGTGACTCTCGCAGCTACAGCCTGAAGGGAGGTAGTCAGAGCGACAGGACTAAACAGCAAAGTTTTGTGTAAAAGAAGGGCAACACCGCCTGACAGTCCCAATGTGGATGGTTGTGCAGGTTTAGAAAGAATATTAAAGCCAGAAAGAGTGAAGGTCTTCTGGCTTTGAATTTTAGTTTCCTGAAGAGCCACGACGGAAGGTTTTATAGTTTGACACAGAAGCTGCAGCTCCTCAAAATTTGAATTTAGGCCACGGATATTCCAATGGATTAGTTTACTACTATCCATGGTGCAGAGGATGAACAGGAGAGAAATCAAGTCATCTCCTCATCATCGTCTGCGTTCAGTGGAGCAAATTTATTGCTTAGTTTCACTGGACTGTTTGGGTCTTCAGACCTGCTGGCAGACTTGCCCACAGGTGAAGAAGGTCTGGATTTTGGAGATGGTGGAGGTTTCTTCCTCATCTCCACCATCTCCACACTTGGTTGAACTCCCTTGCCCGCACGGGCACTGCTCGAGGAAGTTCGAGGCGGGAGGCCTGGCTTTTTCATCTGCCCAGCAGCAGATGGAGTAGACTGCTGGGCAGTCTGAGGGGTGGCGGATTGTTTGCCTCCACCAGGGGCACCCACTTTGGGTTGGGAGGTGGTGGACTTGCTTCACCCGAGCTTAACGGTCTTCCTTGTAATGTCTTTGAGAAAATAAATTCATCAGTCTGGCAGCAGACTGAACGGGTCGTTACTTTCTTTATTGCTGAAGCATATGAAGACGCTGTTGGTGTCTGACTGCCAACAACCTGCTTACGTGCCTCAAAAAATGAGATCTTCTTTTCTGTTTTAACTTTCTGAATGTTGGACTCCTGGATCCAGACAGGGCAGTTGCGTGAAGAGGAGGGGTGGTCGCCACCGCAGTTTGCGCAATGAGCCGGGTCTTTACACGGCCCATCATGGGTTGCCTTGCAACAAATACCACACACCTCCTCCCCAGAACAGCGATCTCTGACATGTCCAAATTTCTGACATCTGAAACACCTCAACGGGGATGGGACATACAATTGCACACGGACATTTAGGTACCCTACTTTAATGACCTGAGGCAGCACAGGGTTGCAGAATGTCAGAAAGAGGGTGTTGGTGGGCACTCTTTCTGCACCTTTTTTGACTGTCACCCTATGCACCTCTGTCACACCTTGGGATGCAAGTTCTGTCTTGATCTCCACTTCCGAGACACCTTTCAAATCCGGGCACCGAATAACTCCCTTGGATGAATTCAATTGCTTATGGGGAGTCACCCGAATCTCTCTGTCCACGAGCTTTTTTGCCTTCAACAGCTGTTCCGATTGTTTTTTTGACCTGCACTGGACGAGGAATGATCCGTTCCGTAGCCTTTTCACGGACTGAGGGTCACCCGCTAGACCTTGGAAGCCCTTCTGGATCGCAAAAGGACTCAGAGCTGAAATGGGCTTTTCCTGCTCCGTCCCTTCTATCACGAGCCAGGAAGCCCAAAAACCTGTCCTCTCTCTTATCTCTATATCTGAGTCACTGTCCGATTCGAAATCCCCTGAAATAGGGGCTGCTGCCTTCCTCTTCTTTTTGGGGGGGATGATTTTTGAAGAAGCCATGTTTAGTTTAATTATATTTCATCTCTCCCTTACCCACCCACCTTGGAGTCCAACTAAGGGGCCAGGGCCAAGAAATCACTGTCTTGACCCCTTCCAGGCTTCAGGAGAGATATACGACAAACAGAACGCCACTACCCCTATCCCCCCTGATCATGCTCAACTCCCGGGAACAGAGAGCCGAGCACTGCAGGGGTTACCTTGGCCAGCGGGAGAACTGCCTGTCTTGACCCAGCCCCAAGAAGGGGGAGCCGATTAGTACACGCGGGCCAGAGTGTACCTCCTGTCTAGGAGAGGTCCGAGCCAAAGTGATGTGTTGAGGGCGTTGGCCCTCTCAATCACCAGGATCTCATCCCCCTCCGTCACAGGTCGCACCACACGGCAAACGCGGCGGATCTTAAGAAGACCACAGAGAGAAAAGGAGTGTGGAAAAGAAGACTTGAAGGGGAGACGAAGATAGAAAAGAGCCAAATAAGAAAGGCAGAAAACAAGAAAAGGAGAAAGGCGGGTTACTATTAGTCAGGATCCTCACCCTTAGCCTATCTGACATGGGAAGCCCTACCAGGGGCATCAACTCCTTACCACGTTATGTTTAGGCCAGACAGCATCTTGACTTCTCAGGCCTAGAAGCAGTTTTAAAAAACCAGCCTATCTTCAAGTATTGATGCCCCCGCCAGCAAAGCCTAAGGGATCACAGGACCACGCAAGCCCTCCGACCACGGCAAGGTTGCAACCCCCGGAGGGTCAAGATTGGGAGTGTCAGGTTCCTGGAGAGGTTGCGAAGAACCTCTAGAGGAGGCAAAGACAGGGGTGCGTGAGGTCCCGCCCTAGCTGGGGAGTAGTATGACACGAGGGCGGGTCCCTGGTGGCTCCATGATCGGCGACCGGAATAAGGGGGGGGGGAGTCCGTCCTGCCGATCGGACAGCGCCTGAGAGGGAGGCGGACCAAGGTCGAACCAGCTTGAGGAGGCTGGATGCCACAAGTGACCATGGAGCTGATGAGGTCCGTGCGAAGCCACTGGTCCCTCTGAGGGGCATAGAGCCACTGGTCCCCATGGAGAAAACGGACTGTGGCGGCCCGGGGGCAGAATTTCCATGGGGGCCAGGGTAACCTGAAACACCAGGGGGGGTTTGCGAGAGAGCGCGTCGTGGCGTGTGCACTGCCGCACACACTTCCCTGGTGGGATCCGTATATGACCACTGTGGAGAAGTGGGGAGCGGTGGAGGGCACGGCAACCGAGCCCTCTATCCGCCCGTCTACGGGTTGGTGTGGCTGCGGTAGTGTGGTCACACCAAGGTCCTGATCGGACAGGTTACCCTTGGTCCCGCTGGTAGATCCTCCCCCAGAGGAACGGGACCGTGGACCTTGCCCAAGTGGGGAACGGAATAAGTCCACTCCCCAACGTCCTGTACCCCTAGGGGAAATGTCGACAATCGATCGGGGTACATCAAATGCCGGGGGTCCGTGACACAGGTCTGGGCGTGGCGGTGCCTGCAGCCGACGACCCGGAGTTATGTCCAGTGTGAAACCAAGGAGTGGACATAACTCCGCCACCGGAGGAAGGATGCTCCTTGTGCACTACTGGTGGCTGCACTTGTGCACGGTGGGGAGAGCGCCATGAGCCTGCGTGCTATTAGTGGGGGGGGGGGGGGGGGGGGGGAACTAATAGCAGCAGTCTCATTGAGGCGAGTGACGGGTGCTGATTCCATAGCCATCCCGTCACCCGTGCCTGTGCATGCCTCGGTAAAAACCCCCGGGGACCGAAGGTCACGTGATGCGGCATGATAGGGAGAGAAGACGGGGTGGCCAAGCGTTGATAATTCGCGCCAGTCACCTGCGTCTTTGTGTGTCTCACCGTGCATGCGAAGGGGAGAAAGCAAGCCAGCATTAGGTAAAATGGGGGGAGAAGGAGAATTTGAGTGCAAATTCTAAAACGGGCCTTCCCTGTAAGGGGAGCCTTGCCTTTAGTTTTAAGTGGGATGTAACAGAAAGGCACTTTGTAATGGTGGCAGCTTGCCTTTTGCCCTTCCGACGCAGTGATCGTGCATCCGCCGGTCGGTTAGAGGAGGTATCAAAATGATGGTCGCGCGTCCCCTCCGCGGAACCCCCTCTACACCGGCCATACGTTCTTCCGAAGAAAGAACGGTTTGTTCCATGGAATCGGTACGCGGGTCCTCTGGGGCAAAGAGCGACTTCTGGAGAGAGACATGCTCAACCAGTCGTTACCCTTCACCATTTTGGGCTATGGTGGCGGAACAAACACGGAGCACACGACCACAAAGTGGAGACAAGGTGGTGGATCGAGAGATCGGGAGGAAAAGTCGATCGACCTTAAGATAATTACAATAACTAATGTGCAAGAGGAAACCTCCAGCCCAACTAAACCTAGTCACAACTAGAAAGAGGACGACCACGAGGTGAGGCAAGATGGCGGATCGAGAGACCGGGAGGAGTACTCAATCACCGAAAGCTACAAAATAAAATAATAAAACGCCATGCGTAAGCCTCACACGACTATCGTACCAGGGTTTAGTGGAGACAAGGTGGTGGATCGAGAGATCGGGAGGAAAACTTGATCGACCTTAACATAGTTACAATAACTAATGTGCAAGAGGAAACCTGCAGCACAAGTAAACCTAGGCACAACTAGAAAGAGGACGATGAGGCGGTAAGGCAAGATAATAATAATAATAATGAATACTTATATAGTGCCTATTCTCGGCTAGAGACCAAGCTCTAAGCGCTTTACAATCAACACTCGTTTACACAACGGGCTGCCTACCTGGGTAGTGCCGACTGAAGAGCTGTCAGCTGGCGCTTCATTCAGTCGTTTCCCGTGTCATCCAGTCAGTATCGTTCAATATCGATCACTCATTTTCCTTACTTCCTTCATTCTTTCCATTTCTCACGCAGGGTGCATGCTATGTGTAACGTGTCATCCATACCAACGGCCAAACTGGCCTACTCTTCCGAAAGTTGGTGATGGGATTTTACGTGTGTGCAAGATGTTATGCGTGCGTTCACACACGGAACCTCGGTTTATAGTCTCATTCGAAGGACTGTATGGGAAATGGAGTCAGAACCAATGTTAACTCTGAGGGAAAAATCCCCCTGTACCGAAACGCCCCGGTGGAGGTTCGAACCCGCAACCCCAGGATCACCAAGATTACGAGTCCGGCGCTCTACCAATTGAGCTATACCGGCTCCCAAGATGGCGGATCGAGAGACCGGGAGAAGTACTCGATCGCCGAAAGCCACAACATAAAATAAAATAATAAAGCGCCATGCGTAAGCCTCACGCGACCATAGTACCAGGGTTTAGCGTAAGCCACAACAGACCAAGTAAAGAAGGCAAACACAGGCAATCTTTACAAGAAAGAAGTATAGGCGAGACAGAGCAAGAAAACCTGTCCTTGTCAGGTGGAAGGCCGAAGCTGAAATGGGGAACAGGAAGTTTGCACCAGCTTCTTCCTTGGCAGAAGTAGGGTGGGCGTCACGTGATAGTCTTATTACTGCATTAGCCACAAAAATTCGGCTTTTCAGAGCTAACTAACTGCCGTTGAATGCTACGGTCTGACATGGTAAAGTATATGACGCCAAACAACTATTATATGTGAAAAATGTCAAGTGTACTTGTGTTGCAACCAGCGTGACTATTTCAAGGTGTACCACACATGTGTCACCTATGTGTGACATGTGACATGGTGACTGTGACATGGACACATGTATATACTGAACGTTTTGTTTGCGAACACTTTCTGTGCTTAAAATTAAAAATAATGTGTGGTTTTGATTCAGCAACTGTTTGTATAGGAAAAGACATTCTCATCAAAACTGCAAATCAATTTCAAACTGATGATGTGGTAGGACAATTCTAGTGACAAATGTGACAGTTTTTTGTGTGTGGATATAACCAGCTGTGTGGCACTGAGATACACAGGAGGCACCACTCAGTGAATACCAGCATGACGTGCACACTCTGCAAGCATAACACTGTCCTGCATCTGTTGCATGCTTGCATGTAGCTCCAATCCCATTTGTCAGATAATGGTCTCCTGGAAGTGTGTCAGTCCGCTTATAGGAAAAACCACAGCACAGAAACTGCAGTTCTGAGTGTCTTAGACTGCCTCCTTTGTAAAACAGACGATAAACTGGTCTCCCTTCTAGCATTGCTTGACCTCAGTGCTGCTTTTGATACTCTTGACCACTCTATCCTACTCAAGAGACTCTAGGTTACTTTTGGATTTGACGATATGGTTCTCAAATGGTTCACATCATACCTTTCTGACAGGACACAGACGGTAATCGTTAATGGTGCTAAATCATCCCCTTCTCCTGTTCTGTATGGTGTTCCCCAGGGCTCTGTCCTTGGACCAGTTCTTTTTACCCTTTATTCTCAGCCCTTATCTGACGTTATTTCTGCCCATGGCTGTGACTTCCACAAGTTCGCAGATGACACTGAACTCTCTAAGAGCGCAACCACCAGCGACTTTCAAGGTGCTCAATCAGATATTACCGCATGTTTTAGGGACGTAAAAGTCTGGATGACCAGCAACAAACTCAAGCTGAATAGTGACAAAACCGAGATCATGGCTGTTGGTACCTCCTCTCGTGTCAAGATGGTTAAAGCCGAGTCGGCAGAAATTGATGGTGTTGTTTTACCTTTCAAAGAGTCAGTGAAATATTTAGGTGTTAGCATTGATCAAACGCTCTCTATGCAGAACCAAATATCTAATGTTTGTCGTGCATGCTTCCTGGAATTGCGACGTATTGCTTCTATCCGGTCTTACCTCTCCACACAGGCAACAATCAGACTCATCACCGCCATGGTAATGTCCCGACTAGACTACTGTAACTCTGTGTTAGCAGGACTTCCTTCAGAACAGCTTGCACGATTACAAAGGGTGCAAAACAGTGCAGCTCGGCTTGTTCTCAAAAAGCGTAAAAATGAGCATATTACACCTTTGTTACGTGAACTCCACTGGCTTCCCATCAAATATCGATGGCAGTTCAAAATCGCAGTTTTTGCCTATCGTTTCTTTGATGGGACACTCCCACAGTATCTTTCTGCTTCTCTGTCCACCTATCAAACTTCTCGGTCTCTTCGCTCATCTTCTCAAAAACTTCTGAAAATTCCTAGGCGCTCGTTAAAGACAGTCGGTGAGAGAGCATTTAGCTTTAGTGCGCCCACTCTTTGGAATTCTCTTCCTGACAGCTTACGTGACCTGCCTACAGTATCTAAATTCAAATCAGAGTTAAAAACATACTTCTTTAGGAAAGCCTTCTTCAACCATAATATCTGAATGCTGTGTCTATTAATATGACCTGACTTTTTATGTACTGCATGCATAACTGTATTGTTTACGCTTGAACCGATGAACTTGATAAGTGCGCCTGTGTCGGTAGGTGTGTGTGTGTGTGTGTGTGTGTGTGTGTGTGTGTGTGTGTGTGTGTGTGTGTGTGTGGTGTGAACACATGTTAGTGCGAGTGTTTGAGTGTGTGCTGAGCGCAATGAGTTGATCCCAAGAATTGCGCTATATAAAATCCATACATTATTATTATTATTATTATGTATTGTGTTGAACCCCAAACTTACCTGTTTTACACCTGTGTGTCACCAGTGATGTCATCTGATAGTGTCAACATGACCACAGATAACTTCTTACATCAATACTGAACACAACAGTATATGGCTTTCTCTGTGTTCCCTGATGTCAGGTATTGTCGTAAGCAGTGATAATTCTTATGCACAAATGTGCGTTTCTGACGCATAAAAATCCTGTCTGATGCATTGCAACTCCGAGCAGCGCGTCATGTAAAAGCACTTTCGTCCGATCCATCTTGATCGAAGTCGATAAAAGCGTAACTTTCCTCAAGTTTTAGAAATTTCTGAATATATGAACAACTTTCGCTGTAGAACTCTTCTCTGCTGAAAACCAACAAGAACCTATGATTGGACCACAAGATCACATGATTTGGCCATGGGCAAACACATGGACAACCGAATGTAATTTGGCTTTTCCAAGACAAAATCTACAGTTCATCCGTGACATGCGGGTGCTCATCCAGCGAATGGAACACACGTCAAGCGATCTACGCAACACGACCAGTTCGGATAATGAAAATGGCTCCGTTATGGACATCGGAATGTGTAGCGCACAGTGCAAGTTTCGTGAAACATCATTCGCCTCTTGTTTGTCACCGGGCTCCCGATGATCATTGGAAGGCAACTGGGATATGATCAAATAATACAATGTTTCACTACTGACGGAATTGGTTCAGGTTGTGTAAATTTTGTGATGATAATCGCAGAGGACATTCCACGTATCAAGTTTCACTGTTAAAATCCAGATAGTGTAGGTGTTCACACATATTCACTTTAGTTGACACTTTATCAACATTGGAACACAAATTTATATCAACAATGTTTAGCATAATCTGGAATGTGTTTCTCAACTTTTTTTATAGCACCTCATCCGTTTCTAATTCTTTCTCTGTGTTTTTACATGCGTGAGCCAGTCAGAACGCGTTCGTGTGTGTGTGTGTGTGTGTGTGTGTGTGTGTGTGTGTGTGTGTGTGTGTGTGTGTGTGTGTGGTTTTCAGTATATTTACAAACAGTTATAAAGTGTGACCCCCTAAATATTTTTGTGACCCCCTGAAAATCTAGACACAAGTTTTTCGCACTGAGTCTGACCCTTTAATCTTGTTTGAAATAATGATCACTGGTAAGTCTCCAAAATGAGTACCCTGCTTTGCACTTGTTCCCATTTTCTCTAAATCCAGGAATGAAGGGAATACTCGTATTACAAAAATCTAGGAACGAGGGGAAATAATGGTTCATAGAAAAGTAGGAATGAAAGAGTTAAGAAGAAAAAAAATTCACACAACCCTTTAAAATACACCTAAAAACACACCAGCACCTTCATTAAAATCTTTCTTCCGTAAAATCTGCTTCCTCTCTCTCTGTCTTCATACATAATCTGTGCCAATGCGAGCAGATCAGGTTAGGGCTCTGACCTCTTTCCCCTTTTTTTCTACATTACAACAGCAGATAGCTTACTCAGAAGGTGACTGAACACATAAACATCTTTCAGGTGCCAGTAGTCTTTCTGGCTTTTCTCAATTGGTCTCAAATTCTGAAGGGCAGTAATATGACAGTGTGCACAGATAATTCCACAATAATGGCATACTTAAAGAATTAAGGGAGCACTCACTCCAGGTCTTGCAACAACCATGCTGTTTCTCTGCACCTGTTCTGTCAGTGAATGAAAATCTCCATCCTGGTATGGCACATTCTGGGCAAAATGAATGTCCTAGCCAACTCTTTTTCCAGGAAAGGACAGGTCCTTCCCTTGGAATGGATGTTTAAGTTGGTATTCCTATCAATTTTAAGGCACTAGGACCCCCTACTTCACCCGCCCACACCTCCCCCCATGTAATTCTTTGTCACCAGATGGAACAAACAACTCCCAGTTTTTGTGTCTCCTGTTCCAGACTCATCAGCCTTCTCTGTGGATACTCTGGCGATCTCAAGGGAAGGGATGTTCACTTATATGTTCCCCCCATCTCCACTCATTCCACTCATTTCTAAACAAGACGGCCTATCCGAAATGTCAAATGGTCCCCGTTTGCCCATTGAAACTGCCGAAGAATTGGATCAACCTTTTGATCACTCTCCCTGTGATGGTACACATGCCACTACCTGCTAGGATGAACTTTTTACAAAGCCCAGAACAAGGAGATGGCACACAGACTTTGCATCTCTCTCTCTCTCTCTCTCTCTCTCTCAGACAGTCAAAAGTTAATAACTGGGTGTCATCTATTAAAGCATGTTTAGACAGATATGGTTTCTCGGAGGTACATATATATGGAATGATCGGAAATTATAAAATGTTCTTGAGAATACTTAAACAACGAATGATAGACTGCTTTCAACAGACATGAGAATCCAAGATTAAGGATAGTGACAGATTTAAATTCTGTTGCTCTTTCAAATTACTTCCATACCATGAACAATACTTATCAATAACCATTAACAAGTTTAGATCAGCACTCACCAGATTCAGATTAGGCATAAATGATTTAAAGATAAATAGACACTACAGGAAAACTGATTCTGAGGATATGCAGTGCCCATTTTGTAAGAATAGTGAAGATGAGCTACATTTTTTCTTTCGATGCGAAGCTTCCGTATTACTTAGAGATAAATATATATCAAAGCATTTAAAGGTTAACTGGTCAACCGAGGTGAAGTGCCGACATCTATTGTGTAGTGAGGAAATCAGAGTCATTCATGATGTAGCTATGTATATTTTTTATGCACTGAGACACAGGGAAGAACGTATCATTGCTACAAATTTAAGTTGATTCCTATCATCCATCTGTTTGAACAGCCACTACACTGTTTATGTGTACCTATGTTTACAGGCTGGGGGCCTAACATTAAAACACTGTCATTGTCATTGTCTCAGCCAATTACAACATATCAGGCAATACTATCTGGCAAACACATTTCTACCCTTCATACATGGAAAAGATCATGGCTGGGCAAAGACTGTCTACACTGACAATGTATGAAAACAAGTGGAAGGTCTTTTCTAAACAGTGTAAACAGGCTGGCATTTCTTCAGCAAATGCGTAAGATGTAGCTCAATTTTTGGAAGACTTACACAGAGCAATGGAGGGAAGATGAGTACTCTTAGTGGGTTCAGATCAGCCATTGCAAAAAACTTTCAAAACTGATGGGAAGAGACATGGATAATACCCATGATCCATTCCTAACAGTGCTCAATGCGTACTCCTCTTTGGGATCTGGATTCCGAGGGTCGGAATAGCTCGGTTGGTAGAGTGCCGGACTCATCGTCTTGGTGATCCTGGAGTTGCAGGTTCGAATCTCCACCGGGCCATTTTGGCTTGGGGGGATTTTTCCGTCAGAGTTATCATTGGTTCCGACCCCATTTCTCAAACAGGCCTTCGATTGAGCCTATAAACTGAGGTTCCATGTGTGAACGCAAGCATAACATCTTGCACATACATAACATCCCATCACCAACCTTCAGAGGAGAAGACCAGTTTGGTATGGATGGCATATATACACATAGCATGCACACTGCATGACAAATTGAAAGAATGAAGGATTAAGGAAACTGAGGGAATGATACCGATTGGATGACATGGGAAACAACTGAATGTAGCACCGGCAGGCAGCTATTCAGTCAGCACTACCCAGGTAGGCAGCCCGCTGTGTACACAAGAGTGTGGACTGTCAGCGCCCTGAACCTTTGGCAAGGTGCTATATAAATGCTATGTTGGTATTGTTATTAAGACTCGGTCGGTGCCCCTAAAGGAGTCTATCATTGATCTTGGAGTATCCGGTCTCCACTGAATTCAGCCATTCACCAAATGATCTGTCCAGAGTCTCACCTTAAAGACATGCTTTCTGGTCATGTTAACATTAGTCTGAAGGATGAGTGAGGTTCATGCTTTCTCCAGGGACCCACAGTCCCTGAAATAGCATGAAGATTGCTCAGTACTCTCCTGACAAGCCCTTTATTCCTAGCAAAGACCAAGAAGTCTGATGAGTGGTCCCTCTGCTGGCCCCTTTGTCCTCCAATCCCAGACCCTTATAATCAAAAGGTGGTGCAGGTTAACTGTCTTGTCACAGCACTGAAGAAATGTCTTCAGAGGACAGAGTCAGGCTCCTTATCCACCCTTTTATGGCATGGCATGCTGGGTGCAGCTAACAGACCCCAGACGATAAGCTCCTAGCTTAGGCAGGTTATTTGCCAGGCTTATGTCTTTGGCGAGAAACAGCTTTCTCCTAGAGTGGATTTCAAGGCATGTGATGTCCAGACTGTCTCTGCCAGTTGTGCCCTCTGGTGAATTATTGCGGTCACCGACATCTGTCAGGCAGCAGATTTACTTACATGACAAGATCGAAGACATAAAAGCTCCTAACTGTCTAAGAATTGTGGTGATTAGTATTCTAGATAGCTACTCATCCACAGCTACTAACTCACTGATAAATAGAATAAAACAAAATGGAGAAAGTAATCTGCCTAACCTGAGAAGGGCCACAGGAGGCCCCAGCAATGAACTTGCCCTCCATGATGGGCAACAGGGTGGGTTCTGCCACATTGGTACAGCCCAGCTCCCCCAGCTGACCCTGCTCATTTTTGCCCCAGCCATACACCTCCCCCTCTTCTGTCAAGGCCACGCAGTGCATGGCCCCCACTGCCGCCCAGACCACACGACGCCCGCTCAGTGCCTCCAGCTGCCGGGGCTGACGCACATGGTCCTCTGTGCCATGACCCAGTCGAAAATTGTCGCCCTTGCCCCTACAGAATAACAGTAATAATAGAATAATAGTTAGAGGCAGATAAAGTAATCAAGACATAATGTTACAAACAAACATGTGTGTACAGCAAATTGCTCTTGCTTCTCTTTCACTCCAAGCTCGAGACAGAGATGGGTGTTGTCTGTCTGTCAGTGATTTGACAGTCATTCACTTTCTGATGTTGTGCAAATGCCAGCAGTTTGACCTCTATATCATTTATGCTGGCATTATACTATAGTGGCATTCATGCACGCGTGCACATACACACACGCGTGCACAAGTACACACACACACACACCACACACGCACACACACACACAAAAGTAGTTGAACATAATACAATGTCAACCCATCTCAGTTGACCACTTGAAAAACTTCAGAAGTTTCCATTGCCTGGATGGTACTGACCATGAAAAGAGCTGTCCAGACTTGGCGAGAGCCAGGGAAAACTGCGCCCCGCAGAACACCTTCACCACGTCCTGGCCCATCAGTTTCTCAATCACTTTGGGCGTTTTGCTGCCGTCGCTGCCCCCACGACCCAGCTTGCCATAATCCCCATCCCCCCAGCTGTACACAGCACCTGCCACCAGAATGTCCCATGACATTAGCCAAACAATGTGTTTCTGAACACTCTACATCATCACAGATTGCCTTTGGTTCCTGAATGTTTGAGATCTTCAGTGGTTGCCTTTCTTGTTTTAATTAATGTTTGAGATCTTCAGTGACTACCTTTGTTTTCAGAATGTTTGACATCTACAGTGACTATTTTTGTTTCCTGGATGTATCAGATCTTCAGTGGCTACCTTTGTTTCCTGAATGTTTGAGATCATCAGTGACTGCCTTTGTTTCTAGAATGTTTGAGATCTTCAGTAACTACCTTTATTTCCAAAATAACTGAGATCTTCAGTGACTACCTTTGTTTTCTGAATGCCTAAGATCATCAGTGACGATCTTTGTTTTCTGAATGTTTGAGATCATCAGTGACTACTTCTGTTTCCAGAATGCTTCAGATGATCAATGCTTGCCTTGGTTTCCAGAATGTTTGAGAGTACCACAAATTTCTTTATGATTTCACATACACACAGCTGGCATTACTGGCCAGTATCATAGAGACTTCTTCATGATTTTATACACAGACAGCTTGCATTACTGACCAGTGTCAATGACAGCAACAGTTTGGGCATCACCACTGCCGCATGCTACATCCACCACACGATGACCTCTCAACCCTGCCACCATCGTTGGCACTAAATGGTCCTCTGAGTTGCCATGGCCCAAACGGCCGTAGTTGCCTCGCCCCCAGGTGTACAGTTCCCCAGAGATGGTGACAGCGGCACTGTAGGTGCTGCCCACGGCAATGTGCACCACAGGATGTTTCTTGGACAGCTTGCTGATCAGGGTCGGCTCATCCCGTGCTCTGTGCACAACCAGACACCAAGGAATGCGCACCTTCTCTTACAGATATTAAATAAGTGGCACTGTTTTTTTTTTAACTAAACACTGATGTGTTCAAACTGTAACTTCAGCGCCCTGCCCACAAACTGTGAGGTGCTTATGTTATAACTTCAGAATTTTCTTCTATGATCATGCAACCTTCAATCCAAAGGAAATTATACACATCATCGGCTTGACTATTTATCTGTATGCAGATTTTTTTTTTCTGTAGATCCAAAGTAGCATAAATTTCTTTCTGACAGTGTTGACTTAAGACAGGTCAGTTGTTCTAGCCCCAAATACAATGGCAAAATGAAGGCAATTTTCATTTCTAGTGGGGATCAAACTTGTGATAGGTTAAGGATCTGATATCGAATAAGTTGATTTGATGAAGAGCACTTTACTTTGAGAGAAAAGTTATGTAAGTCTTCCCAACACGTATCAGAATAGAATACAGAAATGTTCTAAAGTAAGTTCACATACCTTTCACACTTTTCCTTTCTTCAAAATTTGCTGACAATACTTTAAAAGTTGCCGACATTTACACACAGCATTTACAAAAAATCTGAATAAAAATTACACATAATTAAGATTTAATTCATGCATAGATTGTAAGTTCTGATTTTTGTTTCCAAGTCTGCTGGATTTTTCAAACATGGCAAGGTTTTGTCATGCAATGGTGATAAATCAGTTTTCAGAGTGTCTCCATCTGAACTAAAGATTTTATTTCATACCAGCACACTGGCTTGGATGCATATATTGTTATTTCTTATGCACATGTAATACCCCTGTGATGACAGTGTTCGATACACTTATCTAGCTTTGACAGAGGACTGGAAGCCCTTGGCCAACATTTAAAACCTGCTTACAGAAATGGGCATAAAATTAATGAAACCTGCACCCCATGATAACACTATCAACACTGTCCATATATTAAATCAAAGACAGTCAGGTCTAGATCAGTGAACACTGTCAACACTGTCCATATATCAAATCAAAGACAGTGGGTATGATACGTTTTGTCAAATGGCCTAGTTCTCTCCAGTGAGTCCAGTCCATCACTTACATGTTGTCTCCATGTCCCAGACGTCCCCCGTCTCCATTACCCCAAGAGTAGACCTCCCCATCAGTGGTCAGAGCCAGGTAGTGTTTGGCATCACAGTGAGCTGCCACCTTGATCACCTCCTTGTCCCCAAACCCTGCCACTAGTTGTGGAGACTGAAACAACACAAACCACACCATTCACTCAATGATGACAGAAAGCACACTCTCCCACCAGCTGATGCCTGTATGGGTCAGCTGCTTCAAGCACCAATTAGCGATCAAATGCTGTGTTTGAATCATGCTGATGCCAACATGAAAAAGGAATTTTACTAAATTAACCTCTTCCCTGCCCGCCCCGTGTCTATTACGGGGTCGTTTCCGCGATCCTGTACGCCCGTAACCGTGTCTATTACGGGGTATTTTCGTCATCGAAATTTCGAAAATCGGCACGGGAAATAACCCTACAAATTGTCGCTGACTCTATTGGGGTGTTTAAATAACAGTTCTATCCCTTTATCGGTGTACTGAAGTGTTAGGAAATTGTCGGTTTAGTATTCAAGAAGGGACGAGCTGATTATCATAATCAAGATGGCGGATCAGAGACGAAGCTCGACACGGCGACCTGTTTTGAAGCGTTATAGCGCACTGGAAGTTTTAGATGAAGTGTTGAATTATATTGATAGTGGTGACGAAGACTTCCAAGCATCAGGTGACAGTGATAGTGATGAGGAAGAGATGGATGGTAACCAGCACCATCCACTTTTGTCGGAACTCGTGGCGGTCACGAAGAAGAAGACCCGGACTTCGACCCACGTGATGTTGGTCAAGTGAGCGATACCGGCCATGATTCGACCAAGAATCAGAACCAGAGCCGATTCCCAGCACCAGCACAGCACCCCCTCCTGTCATGAGAGGTCGTGGTAGGGGCAGGGGAAGAGCTAGAGGCACTGGACAGCATCAAATAAGGGGGCGTGGCAGAGGGTGTGGCAGAGGGCGTGGAGCTCGACGATCTTGCCCCAGTCTGGTGTTGCTGATGGGAATCGTGCGACTGCCTGCAATTGAGCTGTACTGGTCGAAGAAGGTGCTGTACCGCATTCCAGTCTTCAGCTCAGTAATGACAAGAAACAGATTTCAAGTAAGTTTCTTTACTCTCTCCGAGTCTCTCTCTGTTTACTTGTTCTCATTTTCCTTCCACCCTCCCTCTCCAACTCCTTTCTATGTCCAAGTCTTTCTTTTTAGCATTATAGATGAGGATGATGTGTGTGTGTGTGTGTGTGTGTGTGTGTGTGTGTGTGTGAGCTTCTCTGTAATGTGTGGTGTGTGTGCGCTTCTGTTTTTTTTGTGTGTGTGTGTGTTGTGTGTGTGTGTGTGTGTGTGTGTGTGTGCATGCTTCTATGTGGTGTGTATGTGTGTATGCTTCTATGTGGTGTATTTGTGTGTCATTGTTTATGGTGTGTGTGTGTGTGTGTGTGTGTGTGTGTGTGTGCTTCTATGTGGTGTGTATGTGTGTATACTTCTATGTGGTGTATTTGTGTGTCATTGTGTGTGTGTGTGTGTGTGTGTGTGTGTGTGTGTGTGTGTGTGTGTGTGTGTGTGTGTGTGTGTGTTGTTTGTGCTTCTATGTGGTGTGTGTGTCTGTGTGTGTGTGTGTGTACAAATGTGTGTATGTGTACTTGATTGTTTCTGGTGTGTGCGTGAGTGTGTGTGTGTGTGTGTGTGTGTGTGTGTGTGTGTGTGTGTGTGTGTGTGTGTGTGTGTGTGTGTTTACACACACTGATCAAATGTTGTTCAATCCTATTTCAGATCATCCTACAATTTATCCACTTTCACGACAACTCTGTGATGCCATCACCAGACCATCCCCAGTATGACCGGCTGTACAAGATCCGTCCAGCACTGGACCACCTCCATGAAAAATTTCAGGAGGTGTATGAGCCACGGCGAGCGGTGTGTGTGGATGAAAGCCTACTCCTTTAGAAGGGTAGGCTTATATTTCGCCAATACGTCCCCCTCAAGCGTGCCAGGTTCGGGATCAAGTTATACCTCTGCTACCGGTCCGACGATGAAGCGAGGCTGACGGAGAGGCATTTCATGTTCCCCATCCCACCGACACCCAACAAGGCAGCACCACAGAGGGCCTGCAGTGTCTGCACCAAGATGCTGAAGATCAGGCGTGATGTGCGGTCCCCCACTGCCCCTCCAAGCCTGCACTGTGCTATCCACAGTGCTACATGGATTATCACACTAAGTTCAACTACTGGGAGTAGTGTGGATCCTGTAGCACAGCTTAATTTTGCAGTGCATTTTTTTTTCATAGATCTTCTTCAGTTAGTCAGTGTGTGCTTTTATCTCTGTGTTTTTATATTCTTGAGTGCGTGTGTGTTTTTCTTTTTTTTTGTCTTCATGGTGGTGTTTCTTCTGAAACTCTGGTTTATTCATGAGTGTGACCAGACTGTTCAACTGGTGGAAATAATCAGACTGGGTTATATTGGTGAGGCTGCTCAACCCAAGAACAACCCCAGAAACCTGCGAGATGTACAGAAAGAAGTAGTGTACGAGTTATGAACATGTACTGAGTGAGTACCAGATGTTTCTTCTCGCATCCAGTGAACACTAACATCAGTTTTTCTAGTGTTTTGTGTGGTTTTATATACAGCAATATGACTTTTTATTTTGAAACTGTCATAAGATTTGATTTCATCAAATTTTACTATACTGTTTACTAACAAAATATGATTATTAGTACATCAGGTTATAGCCAAAGATGCAAGATAAAAACATGCAAAAGATGCAAGACTTACCTAAGTGAATGAGACATACTTAGTGATCACATTAGTAAACCTACTGCAAAAGGCAAAATTTGGTCCCTTTATGTCTGGATTATGGTACCTACAATGATATATGTATGTATTATCATACAGAACAGACTTTTCTGGCAGTCATATCAATGCCAGATGTTTATATTATGTTCAGTCAATTCTAACATCATTTTTTTCAAAGTTGTTTTGTGGTTTGATATATTGCAATGTGTATGCGAGTCCTCAAAAACAGTCAGTTTAGTACAGAAAAGTTGATATTATCAATTTTTACCATACTGATTGCTAACAAAATATAAATATTATGAAATCATAGCATACCACAGGGTATAAGAAAAAAAAAGAGCAAAAAATGCAAGAGATATCTCAAATAATGAATGAGATGTGAACAGATGAATGAACCTACTGCAAAAAACAGAATTCTGTCCCTTTTCCCTTGGATTGGGGTACTCCTCAAGATGTGTATAGTACTATGCAGAAGAAGACTTGCTGGCAATAATATCAATACCAAATTTTTGTATGATGTCCAATCAATACTAACACCAATTTTTTCCATGTTTTGTATGGTTTGATGAGCTGCAATGTATGTGTGTGTGCCCAAAAACAGTCATTTCATTACTAAAAAAGTTGGTTATATTACTTTTTACCATATTACTTATCAACAAAATCAAAATGTAATGACATCACATAATGCCACAAGGTATAAGGGGAAAACATGCAAACAATGTAATAGATATAGCAACAAATGAAGGAGTAGTGAACAGATAAGTGAACCTACTGTGAAAAGCAGAATTCTGTCCCTTTATCCTTGGATTGGGGTACCCCCAAAGATGTATATATTACCACACAGAAGAAGATTTGCTGGCAATGAACCTCAATACCAGATGTTTGTATGATGTTCGGGCAATACTAATAGCATATTTTTCAATCTTTTTGTGGTTTGATGAGCTGCAATGTGTTTGTATACACTCAAAAACAGTCATTTCATCACAAAAAAGTTGGTTATATTACTTTTTACCATATTACTTACCAAAAAAAATCTAAATGTAATAACATCATATCATGCCACAGGGTACAAGGGGAAAACATACAAACAATCTAATAGATAAAGCAATAAATGAAGGAGTAGTGAACAGATGAGTGAACCTACTGCAAAAAGCAGAATTCTGTCCCTTTACCCTGGGATTGGGGTACCCCCAAAGATATATGTACTACCACACAGAAGATGATTTGCTGGCAATGATATCAATACCAGATGTTTGTATGATGTTCAGGCAATACTCACACCAATTTTTTCTATGTGTTGTGTGGTTTGATGTGTTGCAGTGTGTATGTGTGTGCTCAAACACTGTCATTTTATAACAAAACATGTTGATTATGTTACTTTTTACTACACTAGTGCCACCAAAATCAAAATATTATGATACCACATAATACCTCATACTATAACGAGGAAAACTGCAAACTATCTAACAGATATCTCAATAAATGAATGAGTACTGAACAGATACGTGAACCTACCACAATATCAAAATTCTGTCCCTTTACTCCTGAATTGGGGTAACCCCAATGATGCATGTATTACCACATAAAAGAACATTTGATTGGAGTGATATCAATACCAGATGTTTGTATGATGCTCAGCCAATACAAACACCCATTTTTTTCATTGTTTTGTGCGGTTTGATGTGTTTCAATATGCGTGTGATTGTTCAAAAACAATTATTTTATTTGAAAAAAGTTTATCATAATACTTTTTACCAAACTATTTGGCAACAGAATCAAAATATTATGAAATCTCATTATAGACCAGGAAATAAGGAAGAATCATGCAAAAAATCTAAGACATATCTCCATAAATGAATGAGTATTGAACAGATTAGTGAACCTACCGCTAAAGCAAAATTCTGTCCCTTTACCCTAGGATTGGGGTACCCCCAATTATGCATGTGTTACCACACAGAAAAACACTTGCTGGCAGTAATATGAATACCAGACGTTTGTATAATGTTCAGTCAATTAGAACACCAGTTTTTTTCACTTTTCTCTTTGGTTTGATGTGCTGCAGTGTGTGCGCGTATGCAGAAAAAGTATCAATTTATTACAAAAATAGTTGATTATATTGATTTTTATCATACTTATGACCAGCTAAATCAAATTATTATGATACCACATCATAGCAGAGGGTATAAGAAAAAAACATGCAAAAAATCTAAGAGATATCTCAATAAATGAATGAGTAGTGAACAGATGAGTGAACCTACTGCAAAAAGCAAAATTTGGCCCCGGCACACAGCAATACAGAAAAACACTTATACTGTGGCAGGGAAGGGGTTAAAAGCAGTTTTATAACACACTTTTTGTCCAAACAAATGCTTTATCCACATTTGGTGTGTAACATTATCATACATCAGGATTCTCATGCAAAATAAACATGGAGAGCGGGAAACTATATTCAATTTCACAAGGTCTACATGAGTGATCTCCCTTAGTGAGCTCACAACACTGCACCCTGATCAACTGAAGTCAGTTGTCACTCCTTTTTTGCCAAGAGATGACGGGTACTAGTGTTTGGACTGGTAAGTATATAATAAAATTAATTTTTGTGGTAAAATTCCTTTTCTTCACACTTACCTGTCCAAACAAAAGTCTGAATATTGAAAGGGTGGCAGGAATTCCCACCTGACAAACTGTCCCAAGCCTCAAGCCCACATGAGAATGAGGCTGACCATAACTCTGACCCACAACTGGGTGCCATATGGCTAACTGGCCCTAGAGGTCTCAGTTAAAACCTGGCGGTTTAAGGATAGTCCCGCCTTGCCTTAAAGCTCCGAAATCAAAGAGCCGAGATTAAACAAATTAATGTAAGCCCAGGAAAAGGAAAAGACCAAGTGCCAATCAGACCTTACATGTGAACATGTAAGCAGTTGCTGCTAATACTAGGTGAAGGTAGCCAATAACTGCATGCCTAGGCTATACCAAACTGTGGGCTGACAACAAGGGCCAAAGAGGCACAGTAAAGATACACATTCATATATACATAGATGATAACATCAAGAGTGCATAACAGAACTCTAAATAAGCCTAGTAAACAACAAAGATCATATCTCAAAAAGCAAGCAAAACGAGCATGCCACTAAACACACAAGACTAAAAGGCATTAAAACAAATGTAAATACAATGACATACCATGGGTGCACATAGCCCTGGGACACAAATATGTGTTGTTTGTCCTTCGCGGTTGAAGATCACCATGACTTTAGCTATCACAGAATGGTGGTGTGTGTATGAAGATGGCTGATCAGGCGAAACCTTGCACTGAACAGGCCGTTGCAGTGTGGACAGGGCACTGTTTTTATGAAACTGACATATTTGCTCCTGTGCCTCCACTTGCCTTGTTTCAAAGTCTTTCATTCCGGATTTGATTAAGGTGCGCCAGGCTGAGTGATTTGGCGCAGCTTCTCCTTAGGAGGCATGGGTGATATTAAAAACAAAAACACTGATCATTTCTCAAAAACTGAGCAAAACAAGTATGCCACTTGACGCTCTAGACAAAAAAGCATAGAAATAAATGTAAATAAAACGACATCCGATGGCTCACATAGCCCAGGGACACAAATATGTACATGCTCAATTAACCAAGGTGTACCACGAAACACCAAATTTCCTGTTGTAAAATGGGGGCTATGATCAAAATCAAGCTCAAGCAACAAAAGGGGTGAGCAACCAACACCCGAGACAAAACTAGCTATCCATATCCATGAGTACGCACCCCAAAATGTACTGAACACATATGTAAATGCAAGTCCCCAAATGCGCTAAATATGTGGCCATGTCAGTTACAAATGTGGCAAATGTACACAATATATGAAGAGCAATTAACCAAGGTGTACCATGATACACCAAACTTAACCTGGTAAATAGCAGAAAGTTATGCCCAAGCAAAAAGAAAAAAAAAAGGTGGGAGGGGGGAGTGGGGAGTGAGGGGAGTGAGCCAGAACACCCGATTAAACCATGGCTAATTTCCAAATATAGGTACAGTCACAAAACTGACAATGCCGCATAGAGTAAATAGCATAAGAATACACCAAGAAACACTCAGACATAACATGACTAAAGATAGGATCCCCACTCCCATCTCAGTGCACAGAGTGTGCCAAATGTGTGGTCACCAGCGCATTATCCAAACGCGGGCAAGGCAGGTGGACACAACACAATAAGAGGGGGATACAATACAACTGCTATGGGAAAGTAGGTTTGTGTGCTACAATACGCCCCTAGATAGTCCAGAGCTTCCATATCCTCTAACATGCCTCGAAAATACAACCTGCCAAAAGTACGCCGAAGTGGAGTCTACCACTAGTCTGAGAGTGTCTGGCCTCCTGTGACTTTGACCCACTCACTGGTTGCTGTGTCAGAAACCTCACTGTAAAAACATGTTTTTACATTACCTTAGAGTGAGTGAGGTTCATAGTTTCTCAAGCGACCCATTGTCCCTGAAGTGGTATGATGATGGCTCAATCACACTCTCTATGTGCCCTTCATTCTTAGCTAAAACCACAAAGCCTTAAGAGTAGCCTCTAATGATAACCTTGCCTCTGCTGGCCTCTTCATCATCCAATCAAAGGCCCACATGTTCGAAGGTGGAGCAGGTTAACTGTCCAGTCAGAGGGCTGAAGGAGTCCCTTCAGTGGTCAGTCTGGCTCTCCATATACTCTTCTATGGGGTAACTGGGTCAAAGCTGCTACAAAACCCCAGGCAATAAGCTCCAGGCTTAGTTAAGTTATTTGCCCCGCTTCCATCTATGGCCAGAAACTGCTTCCCCTTAGAGTGGATAGAAGGGCACATGAAGTCTGGGTTCTCTCCGCCAGTTTGCCCTCTGGTGAAGCATTGTGAGTGCCAAAATTTGCATACAGCAGGATGAAAATCATAGACAACCTTTGGCACTGATGGCATGACTGATGATAAAAAAGCACTTGATTGCCATGGGGGGTAGTCACTGCCCAGGTGACAACACCTGCGACTGACTTCACACTGGCCCTTCATGTTTTGATCAACCTGATAACAAAGCACTCTCACAATTTGACATTTGTATGTTTTACAGCATAGCACTTTGCAGTTTCAGTTTCAGTTTCATCAAGGAAGCGTCACTGTGTGCGGACTAGTCCATATACGCTACACCACATCCGCTAAGTTTTGAGACCACACTACTACATGACTTAAGCTGATGGATTAAATGAAATAACACTAAGATGAGAGAATTGAAGAAGAGGGTCGCGTGGCTATGACTCAGCAGCTGTTGACCTACGCATTAGCCAACACGTGGTCAGACCTTGAGTGCCTACTACCATTGTTTTTTTGTGTTTTTTTTGGTGTGTGTGTGCGTGTAGTGAATGTACACATGTGTGTGTATGGATGTGTGGCTACAGGCCCATGTGCGTGCGTGGGCGCATGCATGTGTGTGTGTGTGTGTGTATGTGTGTGTGTGTGTGTGCGCGTTTGTGTGTGTATGTGTGCAGGCATATGTGTGTGTGTGTGTGTGTGTGTGTGTGTGTGTGTGTGTGTGTGTGTGTGTGTGTGTGTGTGCATGTGTGTGTGTGTGTGTGTGTGTGTGTGTCTGTGTCTGTGTGTGTGTGTGTGTCTGCCTGCATGTATGTGCGCATGTGTTGCGTGTGCAGAAGTGTGTGTGCATGTGTGTATGTGTGTGATTTGTGTTAGCACACACACGTTTTGCATATATATGTGTACATATATCTTTTGCCTTCCATACCAGACCCATGATCACATTCAAACGTGATAAAAACCCCAAAGATCTCCTCGTGCGGTCCAAATTGAACAGAATCTCTACACCTACACCACCAGGCACTCATCCCTGCTCAAAACTTATTGCAAAATCTGCCCCTTCACCAAACCAGACACCATCCTACAGGGCCCCAAGGACTCCTTCACTATTAAACGCACATTCTCCCGTCAGAGCCGCAACATTGTATACGCCATTCACTGCCAGCTACGAGGCAAGATCTATATAGATGAAACAACCTGCACAATTGAGACACGCATCTCTGAACACCTGGCTGACATCCGCCACCACCGACCCAAACCCGTTGCGCTACATTTCAACCACTCCCAACACAACACCAATCATGTGAAAGTCTTGGCACTCTGACAATCACAGAGTGACAACTTTGAACACACTACACAAGAGACCTGTCTCAATGCCAAAGTCAGTACGCTACAGCCCCAAGGCATCAACATCCAACAGTAACACAGATATGCATACCCACTACTTCAACACCAGTCGGCTATATCTTCCAGCAACACACATACATACATAATACACATACATGCCCCCCACAACCCACCTCACATAGAAGTTGCAACCATCCTCACATACAAGTTGCAACCATCCTCCATTCATTTCATTTTATTTCATTTCATTTTATTTCATTTTATTTTATTCTATTTTATTTTATTTATTACATATTTTTTAATTCATTTACTTATTTATTTATTTTACTTTATTCTATTTTATTTATGTTCATTTATTATTTTTCATTATCTTTTTTTATATATATCTTTTCATTATTTTAATTTTTTATATATTTCCTTTTTTTTTTTTAAATTCTGTTTAAAATTGTTTTTATTATTTCTTCTCCCATGATCCCCTGCTGGGTGGCCCCGTTTCCGCCCGGCGGCCATTTCGACCATGACTAGATATGTGTCTTTTTTCCTTTCTTGATCTTCACTGTCCTAAATGTTATATTCGTTTTCACCTGAAGAAGATCCAAGAGGTCTAAATGCATTGCGTCTTGTCCTGTGCTATGTTTGCGTCCTTGGCGGTAACTAGCCCTCTCTCGTTTTCACCTGAAGAAGATCCAAGAGGTCAAAATGCATTGCGTCTTGTCCTGTGGTATGTTTGTTTGTGTCCTTGGCGGTAACTAGCCCCCTCTCTTTCTGGGTTTTGCTCCATTTTCCGCCCTCGGTCACTCTGTTTCGAAAACTTAAAAAATTTAGAGTTAATAAGTTAAAAGAAAACTAATTACAAGATGTGAAATGAATATGTATTTTTAGAAATGGTTGTCCAACTACCTAACAGTTCACAAAAAAGAAAATCATATGAGTACAGTAATCTGAATTTCTACTATCATGAAGCAGAACTGCATGACTGCCCTGTGGTGCTCAAAACCCAAGCTGTCAGATCCAATGCTACTCCTGTGCTGTTTTCTGCGGACCACTGACCTGAGTGTCTGAGCTGTAGAACATGCAGTAGACTTTCCCCATACGGGTGAGGATCAAAAGGCACCTCTCAGCACAGGCCACTTGCTGGATTCCCCCCAGGTCATTGAAGATGTCTAGCTGATGAGGGCTGTTGGAATTGCTGCTTCCATCCCACCCTAGCCAGCCCAGCCCTACAGCTTCTTGGGTCATTGCTGGTCCCCCACCCTGCCACAGACACACCAATCACACAACACACACACACACACACACACACACACACACACACACAACACATATATATATATATATATTATATATATATATATATATATATATATATATATATATATATATAAACACATAAGTATACACAGCCATGAAACTATACATTTAATCAAATTAATTGTTCATGTCAAATTTGCTAAGTAGTACCATGTAGAATGATCACTTCTAGCTGACATGGTCTGCAAGAATACAGTTTCTCAGCAGAACAACACACCAATAACAAGTGACCATGTCATGGTCAAGAACAATATCATGCATTAAAATCATTCACAGAGCTAAAACTCAACTTTGATGAAAATGAATAAAATCTCTGTTTTACAAGTGTTCCACTTTCTTATGGTCTAGACTGACTGCGTATTTTGTTTTTGATAAAGTTTTTTTATTTTAAAAAATCCTCTCTCCTCAGCTGTGCTTTTCTGTAATGAAACACAGGTTTGGAAACCAAAATTAAGAAAAGATAATGGGTATGCAGAATAGTTCTCACAACTGATCTCAATGGAAAACGCAGCAAAATTCAAGCCTCAGAAGACCAGTCCATGCAAGTAAATTCAACATTTTCTTTTTAAGTAAAAGTTTTGAAACCAATTGTCATCATGACTTGCAGCAGTGTAGAGCACTGACCTTTTGGGTGGAGGTGGGGGGCAGGTACGGGGTGCAGAGTCGGTCAAGGTGAGACATGATGACCACAGCACTCTGCCTCAGGTCCACAGGAGTGGAGTCATCTTCTGGTATGGTCAAGTAGCTCAGGAAACACTGAGTAGGGCTCACAACCAGCATCTGCACACACACATCACTTTAGCTTGTATGGCTTTAGCTATTGTGTCTGCATTTGGTAACACAATGCCTACCTACAGCAGCGCTGAAATACCTGCAGACATACAGATTTTGCCATTTTTTCTCATTTATTTCATGACCTGTATCCAATCATTGTTGTCATTATGTTGGTATGGTTGAAAAGAAGAAATCAATTACTTTAGATGACCATACTTTCAACTTTCTGTATCAGGACAAACCACATACAAATCATGTAAGTAAAACAACAAATTTTTAGATCCGAGTGTGACATTATGAATTCATAGCATGCGGACAGATTGAAAAAGAGGACTCACTTTTTACAGCTGCATTCATGGTGCATTTTACTATCAGGACTCACTTTTTACAGCTGCATTCATGGTGCATTTTACTATCAGCTGTGATCCATTTTTAAAAAAGAGGACTCACTTTTTACAGCTGCATTCATGGTGCATTTTACTACCAGCTGTGATCCATTTTTAACAGAATATCACAAAAATTGACAAGAAAATCAGCAAATAAGTCTTTCGATCAATCACTCAACACAGATTTTTTTCCTCTACACTCGCCTACACACATCAATTGTTTTCTATCATGTATATACCTGACAATAAACTGGTCTTAGTTTCCATCAGCCAGAGAATGACATGACAAGCACACTGTACAAACTTCCATAATCAGACTGTGTTTGTAATCACTGTCAATAGCGTTTTATTCAGTAGAACATTGTGAAGGAAGCACAAACGCACAAAAAAGTAACCCTACCAGCCACTAACCAGAGCTTGCTCTCTCTCTCTTTTCTCTCTCTCTCTCAGAACACACATGCACATGCACTCACTCACACACACACACACACACACACACACACACACACACACACACACACACACACACCCCTACCTTGCTGGCAAAGAAGCAAACCATAAATGCAAAGGTGCAATCAGATGCCATTGTGAAAGCATCTTCTTTGTTTCAGTCTACAGTGACTATGAACTCGGTCTGACCTAAAAAATGAGGGCACGAGTCCCATGTAGGAACATTCCAGAATGTTTTGAAAGAATCACTTCCCATTCACTGTATGCATTTGGAACTAGATTTTTTTTCACAGTATGCATTGAACTAGATTAGTACAAACACAACTATACATGCATGTGAGAGGCAGCGGAGCGCTTAACCCGTAGAGTGCCTTTAAGCCGTCAGCTGACGCCGCATTAAAAATGCTTTCCCAGTGCCTATGGGCCGTCCACTGACGTCATGCATTTTTCTTCAATTTTCATTCGTTACTATTTCTATCAACGGACTTCAATAGAGTGTGCGTAGTAAGCCTTATATGTCTGTAGTATTAAAATGATATGTAAATGACCACACGTGAGGGGAAAGCCCATTTATTCTCATCACTGACTGGATGACCAGCCAGCACTTCGTCTCGCTTGCAAAGATGGCGGCACAACCTTCGACAAGCGCAGCGACCAAATCAACGTATTTACACAGCTGAGCAGGCTCTGCTAATCATTTTTGACAAAGACAATAATCTTTTATTCAACGACTCACTCGAGCATGAAGGTGAGATGATGATAGTGATGGAATTGCCGACCGTATTCGTCAGTTATTGTGTCGGGCTGTGTGACCTCAGTGTGTGTTCAGCTGACTGGTTTGCCAGCGTCGAACGAGCTCGCCTAGTGTGTACTCTGCACTGCGTGCCAGTGGTCAGTGACGTGATAGTCAGCACAAGAGGGGAGTGCGGCCTGCTCGCGGCGTGGCACGGGGCAGAGGGAAAGGTAGGGGAAGAGGAGCAGTGAAAGAGAGGGTTGAAGTCCAGCAAGGGGGCGTGGTGGGGAGAGGGGGGCGTGGTCGTGGACTGACCTGTCTGCATAGAGTGTGAGCGTCTTGATAGACTTCTAAACTGTTTTACTTTCATTTACAGGTGTAGTGTGACAATACAAACTTTATTTTCAACTTTTTTGCTTTGTGTTCTTGTTTGGATGTGAAGATGTAGTGGTAAATACATATGCTTTTGATCGTGCAAAAAAATCTATCCAAATCTAATTGCCTAAATACTTTTTTATTATCAAAATTAAAACAAAAGAAGCCCAGATTCAAAATCTTCATTCAATTTCCTTCAAAAATCATATATATTTCATTGTTATATCTTTTGTAGTTTCTGAGCTAGAATTTTTTGTTAATTATTACCCCCAAATCATTAGATTTCCCTGGCACTGGGAAAGCCTTTGTTTGTAACATTTTCAAGCAGCGAACGGGTTAAGCAGCGGATCTATAGGTGCGTGCAGTTCACAATGGAGCAGTCGCCAGCGTGCACATAGATGCGTACAATTGGGCAAAAGTTAAACACACACCACTTGAGTCTGTATGGCATTTGCTGTTGTTGGTTATATATGTTAAACACACATATCTGAGATTGCATGGCTTCTGCTGTTGTGGTTGTCTGGACACTCCAAACTGTAGAGACTGTTTGCTGTCTGCACATCAAATGAACTGTGAAAGAACAGTTTCTTGTCTCTTTCTTTTTCTTGGCTCTCTTGTTCTCATCCCCTATGCCCCCTTCGTGACATTCCTATTGTGCTGCTCATTCTGGATCCTTTACCTATAGACACACTCATGGTTTGTCCTCTTGCAGCCCCAGTACTGCAGTCCAGAGGAAGCTATCAACTTCAAGCTGTCATGACACAACTGACCAGAGAAGACTAAAACTCTTGCCATGTCTTTTTGGTAGAGTTCAGTGGTGGCTTTGTGACCCAACATGCCCAGGCCACCCTCCACCAGCCCCTCACTGATAGCAACCAGTGCAAGACTGCTTAGCCACCATGAGTCAGCATCCCTGTGTGGAGGTCCCCATCAACATACTGACACAAGGACTTGGACACCAACTCATCATAGACCTGGATGTTGACAGGGTATTCTGAGACCACCACAGCAGTTGTGCATGTAAGACCACCAAATCTGATACTTGTTTGAATAGGATGAATGAGGATGATGTAGAGGATGCTGTGAAGTGCCATTTGGTCAAAGAGTACATGACTGGGCTTCCTTTTATACTATATCTCAGTCTACTAGGCTCAAGAGATACAGGCAGTACTGGTGAGGAAATTTGAGTGACTCTCAGACACACATCCATGAAGTGGATGAAACTCATCTGTGTGCTTCCATTCTTTCCTATGAGCAAAATTCTCAGAAACACATCCATTAAGTGGATGAAATTCCACTGTATTGTTTCAGTCTTCTCCTTTGAGCCCACAGCATACACACTTCTACCAAGGAGCCTGCCGGGGTAAACACATGTTAATGGCTCTGATAGGGATTAAACATATGAACTCCCAACCCACAAGTCTGCAATGCTAAGCACTGAGCAAGGCAATTTGTTAGGAATGGCTTCATGCTGTGAGGAACTCAGGTGTATTCCCTGCACCTGTCAAAGACAGATAGGTGATTTTAAAGGTTTGTTGGCTCATTATTGCTAGAGCCCAGCTGACCACACAAGAGCATGTAAAGATGATCATCATGTGTAAAAAAACACAGTATTTAATACAATGTAAAACGGGAAAAGGTAAAACTTTTTGTAGAACAGACAGGTGAATGGGCCACATAGAAAAACAAACAAAACAACAACAATAACAGCAGATGACAGATAAGAAAGACAAATTACAGAATCAATGAGAGTGACAGAGAGGAATTTTCCAGCATGAAAAAAAAATTAGATGTGGATATACAATTTGTACTGAAAGAACCCCCGAAGGGGAAAATGTCTCAGATTATTTCCATCCTTAACACGAGAACATGATCAGACAGCATGCATGTATGTGTGTATGCACACATGTGACATGTGCATTAGGTCTACATCAGCAGTGCACTCACATCATCCCAGCGGGGGCAGAGTTTATGTGATCTTGACTTGGAGTTGTGGATGTTCTGAAAACGTCGCAGAAGGGGGATGAGTGGAGCTGCCACCAGACTGCTGCTCACTCTGTTGTCGTAATGATGGTGACTGCAAAACAGAACATACTCTGTTGTAATGATGGTGACTGCAAGACAGAACACACTCTATTGTCGTAATGATGGTGACTGCAAGACAGAACACACTCTGTTGTCGTAATATTGGTGACTGCAAGACAGAACACACTCTGTTGTCATAATGATGGTGACTACAAGACAGAAATGGGGAGTTTGTGTTATACTCCCTGTTTGGCTAGTATACTTACCATGTCAGACCATAGCATTCAACGGCAGTTAGCCAGCTCTGTCAGGCCGAATTTTTTTTTTTTTTCCCGTGGCCAATGCAGTCATAAGACAGTCACGTGATGTCACCCCACTTCCGGCCCCGGAAGAAGCCAGTGTCAACTTCCTATAAGTCATTCAGCGAGGCCTGGTGTATGGTGACCCCGAGAACCTTGGCGCCAGAGGGGAAGGTAGGGAGGGAATTAGAGTCTGACATGGTAAGTATACTAGCCAAACAGGGAGTATAACACAAACTCCCCATTTTGGCGTCATATACTTTACCATGTCAGACCATAGCAGAATTTAAAGGAATCGGAGGAGGGCGAGCGCCCTAGTGGTTCTTGGGGTTGACCGATATGGCTGCATTGGCCGCCACAAAGGAAATCCCCTTAGACCCATCAGCTCTGGTCATGCGGATATCCCTCAGGTAAAAATTAATGAAGGGATTTTCCGAACGCCAGTAGGCTGCCTCCAGCAGGTGGCGCACGGGGACAGAGTACTGGAACGCTGTGGAAGTGGCCAGTGCTCTGACCTCGTGGGCCCTGGGTGATAGGACAGGGAGATCCTTGTACGCCTGAGCGTAGGTAGATCTCACCGTCTTGGAGAGCCACCTGGAGATAGTTCCCGCCGAGATATCTCTAGTATTGTTGGGGTTGAGGGAGATAAGGAGTCGTCTCTGGGAGGAGCGCCTGGGGCGTGTGCGTTCCCAGTAGTACCTGAGACACCTGGAGGGGCAAAGGTCCATGTCTCCATCTTTTTCTCCCTTTCCCAAGATGTCAGAACTCCGGAAGGAACTTGAGAGAGACTGAGCCGTCCCTGTGGAAGGCGATATCTGTGGGGTCACCGCTGAGGGCGTGAATCTCACTTCGTCTTCTGGCCGAGGCCAGGGCGAGGAGAAAGGTGGTCTTAAAGGAGAGGAGGTCAAAAGGAATAGAAGCAATGGGTTCAAAAGGGGTTTTTCTGAGGGCATCGAGGACCGTAAAAAGGTCCCAGAGGGGAATGCGCCTAGGGGACTGAGCTTCCTGTAGAGCAACTCCTCTAGACACCTCTCTGAGGAGAAAGTCATTGTCAAAAGAAGGGCCCCCCAGTTGACGAATGGTAGTGCAGATAGCTGATCTGTAGCCCCGAATGGAGCCAGCCGACAGCTTAAGGGAAGAGGATAGGTGGGAGAGGAAATTTCCTATTTGGATGTTGGAGGGGCAGTAATGGGGAACAGAGTTATCTGAGCACCAGGTTATCCATCTCTCCCAACGGTAGTTGTAGAGGGATTCGGTGCTGGCTCTGCGAGATGCCGAGGCGAAGTCCCGTAATCCCTGAGAGGCCCCTGCCCCGGCTAGTGTGTCTAGGACGGACTGGGGTCTCTCCGAGTGGGGGGTAGATGCAGATGTTCGCAGTTGGGCTGGCATAGAAGCCACGCGTGTAGGCGAAGCATCTTGGGATTGGAGTGAGGAAGACCTGACCGGGGTTGTCTCAGCATGTCCCAGCGAGGGCTGAGCCGGAGGGGGGGAACGTGGGTGAGGGACTTGGGGTCCGGGAACCAAGACTGGGTCGGCCACCATGGCGTTACGAGGATCAGCCTGGGTCTTTCCAGCCTTGCCTTCCTGATCACCTTGTGTAGGATGGGGAAGGGGGGAAAGGCATACGCCAGTAGGCCCGTCCCGGGGAGGGATAGTGCGTCGACTGCATCCGCCTGGGGATCTGGAACGGGAGAGACGTACAGGGGCAGGTGATGGTTGAAGCTGGTGGCAAACAGGTCGATCATGGGCACAAACCAATGGTTGCGCGACACCAGCGAAGGAGGGCCTCTGTTCTGAGGGAGAGGCCTATGGAGCGGGCCTCTCCCCCTTTGTTGACATAGCAAGCTACCGACGTATTGTCCGTGAGGAGGAGAACAAGTCGGTGCGCGACCTTGTGCTGGAGTTGGAGAAGGGCTAGCCTGACCGCTTCCAGCTCCCACTCCCCGAGGCGTGACTGTCCTCCACGTGGGCCCCCCAGCCCAAGTTGGAGGCGTCTGTATAAAGTTCCAGTGGTTGGGTTGGGTTGGGAGGGAGATGGGGACCCCGGTGGAGAGAGTGGCTGGAGTGAGCCGCTCCTCCGTCGCCGAAATGAACCAGTGTCCGAGGGGAATGACCTGGTCCCAGCGGTCGGAGGTCTGTGACAAACGTCGGCGGAACTCCCTCTGAAGTTGGCGTTTGGGGACCCGCCGCAGGGGAATGAGGGGAGACAGGGACTCCATCATTCCTAGGAGGGAGGACAGGGTTCTGGCCGAGGTGTGGGGTGCCTGTGACAGGCAGGAGATGAGGTCCACTATGCGTGCAGGCCTCTCCGGGGTCTGCCAGACGAACCGTAGGAATCGTCTGTGGGCCGGGTGAATCAGGATCTGAAAAATAGGCGTCCTTCAGGTCTACGGATGTGGCCCAGTCGCGATGATGGATGGAGTCTCGGATCTGGGTGGGGGTCTCCATCTTGAACTTGGTGGGCCTGAGGAACTTGTTGAGGGGCGAAAGATCTAGAATGGGCCTCCATCCTCCCGAGGCTTTTGGGATCACAAAGAGTAGAAGCCGGGGTTTGGGTGGGAAATCTCCGAGATGGCCCCTCTTTTGAGGAGGTCTTGGACTTCCGTGCGAAGAGCTTCTGCTTTGGCGGGGGAGGGTTCGTTGGGGGAGGGAGGGGGAGATAGCATGAGGGGGGGGACGCTCGTGGGCCCAAGGAAGGCGAAACCCTTCCTGTAGCACCGCCACTATCCAGGGGTGAGGCGTATGCGTCTCCACTGGTGGGCATGCCGGGAGAGGCTGCCCGCCAGGGGGGGCGAGGGTCTGGGCTGGTGGGTGGGGGATAGGGCGAGGGGGGGTGCTACCTGATCTAAGTCCCCCTCGGGCTGTCTCCCTAGTCAGCTCCGGGAGCGTGACTGTTGGCCTAACCGAAAATTTTGCTGATGGGGTTTTGGCTTAGGCCTTGGGAGAAGATTAGGTCGCTTGGCGGGCCGTGCGGTGCGGGAAGGCGATTGTCTGGGATAGGGTCTGTGCCTGGGGAAGGAACGAAGTGGGGGTCTAGCAGGGCGTGGCGGTGGCCTGGGCGCAAAGGACACAGCCTGCTTGCGTTCCTCAACTGCTTGTGCTATGACGTCAGCCGAGTAGTCGCCAAAGAGCGACTGGACCTGGCCCGGGATGCATCGCAGGGCTGCCTTAAGCGTCGGGGAGAGAGAGGTCCGCGCCAGCACGGCCTCTCTCGCGACCAACAAGCAGTTGAAGTGGCTTCTGGCTGCGCTGTCTGCCGCAGCCGAAAGGTGATGCGAAATCCTGTTAACTAGGTGTCGCATGAAAGGATCGCTGAACAAGCGAGGGTCAGGCTCTTGGTGCGCCTCAGAGCCCGGGTCCCCCGGTACTGGGATGGCACCATCGTCCTCCGGCCATAGAGCCTCCGCTCGCTGAAGGGGCATGTCCAAGTAGGTGTGTCCCGCCGTGGTGTGGAGGATGCCCATCCTGGCTACTCGGACCCATTCCTTTAGGTTCTTAAAGGAGATGGCGCCGGAAGTAGGGGGGGCAGGTGGGGGATCAACCGACGGTCCGACTGGGAAATGCCCATCTCCCTGGTCACGGGATTGTCCGTAAACAAGGAGGCGACTGAGGGGTTCTTGGGTAGATTGGTCTAGATCTCTGGGCCGGGGGAGAGGGAGAGAAATTCGTCAGCGGGTGCGGCCTCCCTCCTAACGAGGTCTGGTCGCCACCGTTCTATCGTGCGGACATCGTACAATGAGGTGGGGGCTAGCTCCTCGTCATCGTCCGCCTCAGGGAGGTACTGGTCCTGAGAGGGTTCATAGCACCCGTCTTCAGGAGGTAAGTCGAGGGGTGCCTGTAGTGTGTCCCCGGTGGCCCTATAATCGGCGGCCGGGACATCGTCCTGCCGATAGGACAGCGCCCGAGGAGGGAGACCAAGGTCGACCCAGGTAAGTGAGGCCGGGTGCCACATTCGACCATGTAGCTGGTCGTGCTGGGTGTTGGCGTTAAGCCACTGGTCTCTCTCGGGGGCATAGAGCCACCGGTCCCCGGGGAGGTAAACGGGCTGTGGCGGCCCTGGGGAAAAACCATGGTAGGTAGGCCGCACTCAAGGTCTGACCAGCGCGTTGGGCGAATGCGTAGGTCAGACATCCGCCGAGACGTAGCCACGAGACCCTCTTCTTCTTGTAGGCAGAAAGTCCCCGGGGACCCGGGTAACCTGAATCACTGTTGGGGGGGGGCTTGAGAGGCCGTGGCCTGTCGTCCCCGTCCAGGTCCGTGCACTGCACCATACACGTCCTTGGAATGGGCCTGGGAGGGCCATAATGGTATGGAGGAGGATGCGGAAGTCGAGCCCCCAACCCGCGAAAGTGCGGATTGGTCAGGATGCGGTCCCGTGTTCCTCCCCCTGGAGGAATATGTCAGGTTACCCTTGGTCCCGCTGGTAGATCCTCCCCCCGGAGGAGCGGGACCGCGGACGTTGCCCAAATGGGGATCCGAAAGGTCGGTTCCCCAACGTCCAATACCCCTAGGGAAGAAGGTGACGTTCGATCGGGGTAGGTCGACCGTCCTTGTGCATGGGCACGGCCGGGCCCATGGCGCGGCGTGCCCGCACGCCCAGGATTATGGACACCACCGAGGTCGTGCGTCGGGGTGACCATAAGGCTGCTTCCGGAGTCGAAGCGCTCCTCGAGCTCAGGTGTTGGCTGCACCTGTGCCCGGTGGGGCCGAGCGCTATGAGTGCACGTATCAATTTGGGGGGAAAAAGAGATACGTGACTCATCAAGGCGAGTGACGGATGGTGATTCCATCCCAGATCCGTCACCCGTGCTGGTCCGCGGCTCGGCAAGGTGCCCCGGGGGCCGAGATTCGCGTGACTCAGCATGATAGTTAGAAGTCTCCGAGCGAGTCCGTAGGCTAGAGGGCAAGCTGGCCGATGGAGAAGGGGTGGGGGAGGGCGAATTCCGTTGGCTAGTCTTTGCTCGGCCGGGCCCCTTGAGGGGAGCCTTGCCATTAGACTTTCTGGGCAGCACCTTGAGGGGAGCTTTGCCCTTAGACTAGCAGGCAGATCAAATGAAAGGCATTTTGAAATGGTGGCCGCTTGCCTATCAGCCTTGGGACGCCGCGGTCGTGCGTCCGTCGGTTTGGTAGACGAGGAAGATCACGAGTCCCTTCCGCGGAGAAGTCGTCTCTGTCTACCCGAACCGTACGTTCATCAGTGCGAACGGATTGCTCCGAGATGGAATCGACCCGCGGGTTCTCCGGGAAATTGAGCGAACTCCGAGCAGTGGAGTGGCTCGACCCGGCGGTGTCCTTCACCATGTTGGGCACAGGTGGATAGAGCAAACCCGGAACACACGACCGCAAAGAGGAGACAAGGTGGCCGATCGAGAAAATCAATTAATCTCGATCGTCCGTGTGGTGTCGTGCAAAGTGCTCGAGAGATCGACTGAAAACTCGAACTACCCGTACACGCCACCGGTCGTGTGACTGGTATGGCTATTAATAGCAATCTCTACACGTGGAGTATCACTGTGTATAGGTGTGATAGTTCTTGGGCACTAAATCTTAATAAGCAGATCAGTGTCACACACCCTTACTCGAACACGTTCTACCTGTGAAGGGTAAAGAGTACAGGTGTGATAGTTATTGAGCCCTAAACCTTAATAAGCGGAACCAGCACAAAATGCGTGCTGAACCCGAGGCTCGGCAATATGGTGGGGGAACACGACCGGCGAGCGGTGCCGACGATCGCGAGTAACAAAGTCGCGAGAGTGCCGGTAAAAGAGACAAATCTTTAATAAATACGCTCCCGAGAGTGCCGGTAAAAGAGACAAATCTTTTAATAAATACGCTCCCACCAAGAGCCTCACACGGCAAAAATACTCAGGGTCTAGTGCAAGCCGGAACCAGCACAAAATGCGTGCTGAACCCGAGGCTCGGCAATATGGTGGGGGAACACGACCGGCGAGCGGTGCCGACGATCGCGAGTAACAAAGTCGCGGGAGTGCCGGTAAAAGAGACAAATCTTTTAATAAATACGCTCCCGAGAGTGCCGGTAAAAGAGACAAATCTTTTGATAAATACGCTCCCACCAAGAGCCTCACATTTGCAAGCCACAACTGAATCAAGTATAGAACAAAACACAGCAAAGTTAACACAAAGGCAAGTATAGGCGAGACAGAGCACAAGACTTATCTTGCTTTGACGGCAGGCCGAAGATGAATGACTTATAGGAAGTTGACACTGGCTTCTTCCGGGGCCGGAAGTGGGGTGACATCACGTGACTGTCTTATGACTGCATTGGCCACGGAAAAAATTCGGCCTGACAGAGCTGGCTAACTGCCGTTGAATGCTATGGTCTGACATGGTAAAGTATATGACGCCAAAAGCCTTTGTTTGTAACATTTTCAAGCAGCGAACGGGTTAAGCAGCGGATCTATAGGTGCGTGCAGTTCACAATGGAGCAGTCGCCAGCGTGCACATAGATGCGTACAATTGGGCAAAAGTTAAACACACACCACTTGAGTCTGTATGGCATTTGCTGTTGTTGGTTATATATGTTAAACACACATATCTGAGATTGCATGGCTTCTGCTGTTGTGGTTGTCTGGACACTCCAAACTGTAGAGACTGTTTGCTGTCTGCACATCAAGTGAACTGTGAAAGAACAGTTTCTTGTCTCTTTCTTTTTCTTGGCTCTCTTGTTCTCATCCCCTATGCCCCCTTCGTGACATTCCTATTGTGCTGCTCATTCTGGATCCTTTACCTATAGACACACTCATGGTTTGTCCTCTTGCAGCCCCAGTACTGCAGTCCAGAGGAAGCTATCAACTTCAAGCTGTCATGACACAACTGACCAGAGAAGACTAAAACTCTTGCCATGTCTTTTTGGTAGAGTTCAGTGGTGGCTTTGTGACCCAACATGCCCAGGCCACCCTCCACCAGCCCCTCACTGATAGCAACCAGTGCAAGACTGCTTAGCCACCATGAGTCAGCATCCCTGTGTGGAGGTCCCCATCAACATACTGACACAAGGACTTGGACACCAACTCATCATAGACCTGGATGTTGACAGGGTATTCTGAGACCACCACAGCAGTTGTGCATGTAAGACCACCAAATCTGATACTTGTTTGAATAGGATGAATGAGGATGATGTAGAGGATGCTGTGAAGTGCCATTTGGTCAAAGAGTACATGACTGGGCTTCCTTTTATACTATATCTCAGTCTACTAGGCTCAAGAGATACAGGCAGTACTGGTGAGGAAATTTGAGTGACTCTCAGACACACATCCATGAAGTGGATGAAACTCATCTGTGTGCTTCCATTCTTTCCTATGAGCAAAATTCTCAGAAACACATCCATTAAGTGGATGAAATTCCACTGTATTGTTTCAGTCTTCTCCTTTGAGCCCACAGCATACACACTTCTACCAAGGAGCCTGCCGGGGTAAACACATGTTAATGGCTCTGATAGGGATTAAACATATGAACTCCCAACCCACAAGTCTGCAATGCTAAGCACTGAGCAAGGCAATTTGTTAGGAATGGCTTCATGCTGTGAGGAACTCAGGTGTATTCCCTGCACCTGTCAAAGACAGATAGGTGATTTTAAAGGTTTGTTGGCTCATTATTGCTAGAGCCCAGCTGACCACACAAGAGCATGTAAAGATGATCATCATGTGTAAAAAAACACAGTATTTAATACAATGTAAAACGGGAAAAGGTAAAACTTTTTGTAGAACAGACAGGTGAATGGGCCACATAGAAAAACAAACAAAACAACAACAATAACAGCAGATGACAGATAAGAAAGACAAATTACAGAATCAATGAGAGTGACAGAGAGGAATTTTCCAGCATGAAAAAAAAATTAGATGTGGATATACAATTTGTACTGAAAGAACCCCCGAAGGGGAAAATGTCTCATTAGATTATTTCCATCCTTAACACGAGAACATGATCAGACAGCATGCATGTATGTGTGTATGCACACATGTGACATGTGCATTAGGTCTACATCAGCAGTGCACTCACATCATCCCAGCGGGGGCAGAGTTTATGTGATCTTGACTTGGAGTTGTGGATGTTCTGAAAACGTCGCAGAAGGGGGATGAGTGGAGCTGCCACCAGACTGCTGCTCACTCTGTTGTCGTAATGATGGTGACTGCAAAACAGAACATACTCTGTTGTAATGATGGTGACTGCAAGACAGAACACACTCTATTGTCGTAATGATGGTGACTGCAAGACAGAACA
Source organism: Conus canariensis (assembly GCA_033310375.1). NCBI lineage: Eukaryota > Metazoa > Mollusca > Gastropoda > Neogastropoda > Conidae > Conus > Conus canariensis. Next base: position 32,867,026 of record CM065720.1, read on the forward strand.
CACTCTGTTGTCGTAATATTGGTGACTGCAAGACAGAACACACTCTGTTGTCATAATGATGGTGACTACAAGACAGAACACTCTGTTGTCGTAATGATGGTGACTGTAAGAACACACTCTGCTGTCAATGATGGTGACTGCAAGACAGAACACACTCTGCTGTCATAATGATGGTGACTGTAAGAACACACTCTCATACTGATGGTAACTGCAAGACCGAACACACTCTGCTGTCATAATGATGGTGACTGTAAGAACACACTCTGTTGTCATAATGATGGTGACTGTAAGAACACACTCTGTTGTCATACTGATGGTAACTGCAAGACAGAACACACACTGCTGTCATAATGATGGTGACTGTAAGAACACAAAGAACACACTCTTGTCATACTGATGGTAACTGCAAGACAGAACACACTCTGCTGTCATAATGATGGTGACTGTAAGAACACACTCTTGTCATACTGATGGTAACTGCAAGACCGAACACACTCTGCTGTCATAATGATGGTGACTGTAAGAACACACTCTTGTCATACTGATGGTAACTGCAAGACAGAACACACTCTGCTGTCATAATGATGGTGACTGTAAGAACACACTCTTGTCATATTGATGGTAACTGCAAGACCAAACACACTCTGCTGTCATAATGATGGTGACTGTAAGAACACACTCTGTCATAATGATGGTAACTGCAAGACAGAACACACTCTGCTGTCATAATGACAGTGACTGTAAGAACACACTCTGCTGTCATACTGATGGTGACTGCAAGACAGAACACACACTGCTGTCATAATGATGGTGACTGTAAGAACACACTCTGCTGTCATAATGATGGTAACTGCAAGACCGAACACACTCTGCTGTCATAATGATGGTGACTGTAAGAGCACACTCTGCTGTGACACTGATGGTGACTGTAAGAACACACTCTGCTGTCATACTAATGGTGACTGGAAGACCGAACACACTCTGCTGTCATACTGATGGTGACTGTAAGAACACACTCTGCTGTCATACTGATGGTGACTGTAAGAACACACTCTGCTGTCATAATGATGGTGACTGTAAGAGCACACTCTGCTGTCATACTGATGGTGACTTAAGAACACACTCTGTTGTCATACTGATGGTAACTGCAAGACAGAACACACTCTGCTGTTGCAATGATGGTGATTGTAAGAACACACTCTGTTGTCATAATGATGTTGACTGTAAGAAAGCATGACAGACCACACCCTGTTGTCGTAATGATGGTTATTGCAAGACAAAACACAGTCTGTTGTTAAAATGATGGCAACTGGAGTGGGAAAAGGGGACCAATGGGTGGGAAGGAGGAGGGGGTGGGGGCACGACTAACTTAATTCAAAATTTAGTACAGGGGTTTCTACCTAACAAACCATGTCCCTGTAATCAAACAAAAAACAAAGAAATTCAACAGAAACAATTTTTAACAGCAAAAGTTGACGGAAGAAATGTGTGTGTTCTTATTTCATGTGTCCACTCTGTGTCACCCGTTCCTTGTATTTCATTTCTGATGTCAATTAAGTTACTTTTAGATACCAGCCGCCGTGGTAAAGTGGTTAGTGTCGCAGACTCCTGGCTGGGAGGTCGTGGGTTCGATTCCCATCAGAGTCATGTGGGATTTTTCTTCCCTGACCAGCTCCTACCCAGAGATGAGTTTGCTACGCGCTCAGTTGGGAAGACTGGGACCACACAATCGAGTTTCATTCACTTAATGGATGCGTTTCTGAGAGTGTTGCTCAAATTTCCAGACCAACACTGCAGGTGTCTGTATCTCTCGGGCCTGGTTGATGCCGGGATATATTATGAAAGGAAGCGTAGAGTACAGCCCTGTCATGCAGTCTCAAAATGGAATGGAAATAATCTCCACCATCCTCATTCTCACCGATCAGCATTTAAAAAAAAAAAGTCTCAAATTCTGTGGCCCTTCATGCCCTGCTCTCATGGTGACCTCAGTTTCGATGTCCTCTCCACGTCTGTGGCCTTGGTTTGATTCCGTCGGGGTCACCAGTATCGGCAAGTCCATGGGGGCTGTTGTTGGATGAATGTGGTGGCGCCCTCTGCAGGAAGAGCTCACTCACGCCGGCTCCACAACTATGCAATTATTGTCGTCAGTAGGAGGCTTAGTAGGTGGTGTCCTTCATATGTTGAATCAGAACAGGTGCCACTGAACACCACCAAAGTGACTCAGCAGCAATGACGTATCTCCTCCGGTGGGTCGCCTCTTGACGACCTGATACTGACTGCTCCCTGTGGATTGCCGGTGCTGGGGCTGCGGTAGGGGGGGACCAGGCTGTGGATGTGGACGGGTTGTCGGAATAAGTGGTATGGGTGCAATGCCACTAAGGTGGCACAGAAGATGGGACAGAAAAAAAAGTTACTTTTAGATTTAATGTCCGCACCTATCTAAAATGATACAGAAGCTTGAATAACCATCACAAGAGATGCAGGAGTAGGCCATATTCATAATTTGACTACTACAATTACACCACCCAAAATATAATGATTTCAGACAGAAAAAGAAGACACCAATTTTTTATATTAGGCGACCACATAATTCAGACTTGCAATGTCAGACTGCAAACTTTGTGAAGCAAGCAGGCAGCCCTGACTTCATTCAATTATGTGTCCCAGATTGTGAAGTGGAATCCTGAATTAGCAGCCTGTCAGGTAGTCCTGCCAGTCAACTTCACCTGTTGTTCCAGAGGTTGAGGAGGAGGAGGACAGCAGACAGGATGTGACCCAATGACCCTCGTTGCACTGCCAGCTCCATCAGCAGACACAGTGCCATCTGTTGGTCCTGGGTGGGTATTTTGCTGGAGCTGTGAGCACTGGCACTGCCACTCAGGTCTCTGTTATCCCACACATACATATCAACACAAGCATATGGACTCACCTACATACACACACACACACACATACACACACACACACACACACTACACACACACACACACACACAAACACACACACACACACACACACACACAACACACTGATGATTTAAATTGTTTCAAACATACGAATCAACCAGTCCAATTTGCCAACATAACTGTACAGGTCAATCAGTATCAGACACACACAGTGATAACAACATTTGCATACTTGGAAAATCAGATTGCACAGCTAAAATGTGATGATAAGAATTTTTCAAAGAGTAAGCTGGAAATTTGTGCCAGCATTTTCAGCTCGCCAGCAGACACCACCTTTTACGGAATCGATTTAATCCATTCTGGGCTCCAATACACATCATTTCCAGCTTGCCGAGCTGTGATTCCAATGTCAATTTGAATAGTTCAAGTGCACTGTCTGGCTTCTGTGTTTTCCCTTGCTATAGCTGTTTGGGTTTTCAGGCTATGTGGTGGAATATAAGGAAATACATGGTAAGCCATAAGGGTAAGAAGCTTTAAAACTCTGAAATGGTTGCCACCTATGTTGTCAACTTTGAAAACTATTTGTCATGTGTACCATATTAAGTGCACATGTTTGAAAAATGTTCCCTTTTTCATTCATCATTAACCCGAAGAGTGCCTATAAGCCGTCAGCTGACGCTGAAGTAAAAATGCTTTCCCAGTGCCTATGGGCCGTCCACTGACGTCATGCATTTTTCTTCAATTTTCATTCGTTACTATTTCTATCAACGGACTTAAATAGAGTGTGCGTAGTAAGCCTTATATGTCTGTAGTATTAAAATGATATGCAAATGACCACACTTGAGGGGAAAGCCCATTTATTCTCATCACTGACTGGATGACCAGCCAGCACTTCGTCTCACTTGCAAAGATGGCGGCGCAACCTTCGACAAGTGTAGCGACCAAATCAACGTATTTACACAGCTGAGCAGGCTCTGCTAATCATTTTTGACAAAGACAATAATCTTTTATTCAACGACTTACTCGAGCATGAAGGTGAGATGATGATTGTGATGGAATTGCCGACCATATTGGTCAGTTATTGAGTCGGGCTGTGTGACCTCAGTGTGTGTTCAGCTGACTGGTTTGCCAGTGTCAAATAAGTCGCCTAGTGTGTACTCTGCACTGCGTGCCAGTGGCCAGTGATGTGATAGTCAGCGTGAGAGGGGAGCGTGGCCTGCTCGCGGCGTGACATGGGGCAGAGGGAAAGGTAGGAGAAGAGGAGGAGTGAAAGAGAGGGTTGAAGTCCAGCAAGGGGCATGGTGGGGGGAGGGGGGCGTGGTAATGGACTGACCTGTCTGCATAGAGTGTGAGCGTCTTGATAGACTTCTAAACTGTTTTACTTTCATTTACATGTGTAGTGTGACAATACAAACTTTATTTTCAACTTTTTTGCTTTGTGTTCTTGTTTGGATGTGAAGCTGTAGTGGTAAATACATATGCTTTTGATCGTGCAAAAAAATCTAACCAAATCTAAATGCCTAAATATTTTTTATTATCAAAATTAAAACAAAAGAAGCCCAGATTCAAAATCTTCATTCAATTTCCTTCAAAAATCATATATATTTCATTGTTATATCTTTTGTAGTTTCTGAGCTAGAATTTTTTGTTAATTATTACCCCCAAATCATTAGATTTCCCTGGCACTGGGAAAGCCTTTGTTTGTAACATTTTCAAGCAGTGAAGGGGTTAAAAGCTACTTAAGACTCTAGCTCAACGGGGTGGTCAGTAAACCTACATTTAACTCTGGTGAGTGTCCCTTGTGTTAAAAAGTTCAAAATGTAGACTAAGGTAAAACTATATGAAAAGTGTTTATGCTTCCACTCACACTCCCTGAGAGGGTCAGTGATTCAAATAACAAGTTAGCTTACCCAGCAGGTTTTAGCAGTATCTAGATGGGAGTGCAGTGCAAGTGAAGCATGATTTTTGCTTGACTGCATGAAAAGCATGATTTTTGCTTGTGAGAGGATAACATTGCTCACTGGCTGTTGTTGGACTACCTGGCTGAGATAGTAGTCAGTGTCAGCAGAGGTGTTCGAGAGAGTGTGAGACTGGCCTCAACTGTCCTAATATTTCATAGGAGCTGTGTTTCAGAGGTGCTGTGAGGAGTTATCCTCACCTCTGTAGAAAAAAAGTTTAACCCGTTCGCTGCTTGAAAATGTTACAAACAAAGGCTTTCCCAGTGCCAGGGAAATCTAATGATTTGGGGGTAATAATTAACAAAAAATTCTAGCTCAGAAACTACAAAAGATATAACAATGAAATATATATGATTTTTGAAGGAAATTGAATGAAGATTTTGAATCTGGGCTTCTTTTGTTTTAATTTTGATAATAAAAAAGTATTTAGGCAATTAGATTTGGATAGATTTTTTTGCACGATCAAAAGCGTATGTATTTACCACTACATCTTCACATCCAAACAAGAACACAAAGCAAAAAAGTTGAAAATAAAGTTTGTATTGTCACACTACACCTGTAAATGAAAGTAAAACAGTTTAGAAGTCTATCAAGACGCTCACACTCTATGCAGACAGGTCAGTCCACGACCACGCCCCCCTCTCCCCACCACGCCCCCTTGCTGGACTTCAACCCTCTCTTTCACTGCTCCTCTTCCCTCTGCCCCGTGCCACGCCGCGAGCAGGCCGCACTCCCCTCTTGCGCTGACTATCACGTCACTGACCACTGGCACGCAGTGCAGAGTACACACTAGGCGAGCTCGTTCGACGCTGGCAAACCAGTCAGCTGAACACACACTGAGGTCACACAGCCCGACACAATAACTGACGAATACGGTCGGCAATTCCATCACTATCATCATCTCACCTTCATGCTCGAGTGAGTCGTTGAATAAAAGATTATTGTCTTTGTCAAAAATGATTAGCAGAGCCTGCTCAGCTGTGTAAATACGTTGATTTGGTCGCTGCGCTTGTCGAAGGTTGTGCCGCCATCTTTGCAAGCGAGACGAAGTGCTGGCTGGTCATCCAGTCAGTGATGAGAATAAATGGGCTTTCCCCTCACGTGTGGTCATTTACATATCATTTTAATACTACAGACATATAAGGCTTACTACGCACACTCTATTTAAGTCCGTTGATAGAAATAGTAACGAATGAAAATTCAAGAAAAATGCATGACGTCAGTGGACGGCCCATAGGCACTGGGAAAGCATTTTTAATGCGGCGTCAGCTGACGGCTTAAAGGCACTCTACGGGTTAATTCTAAATTAAGGCATTGAACTGCCAGTGCAGGCTTAATCATGGAAAGGAAAAGGTAAGCATAAAAAATACATAGGTTTCTTGGTGATTTTGGAAGCACCAAAAAAAAGTGAGTAGAAAGAAATATTTTCTGAAAGTTGAAAATGATTATTAACAAAAGTTTCAATTCTTTCTGTTGCAGGGATTTTTCTCCTTCAAAACAGTTTGTTCCCCTAAGTCCCCTATGTGACAAAAATAAAAAGAATAAATTAGAATCAGACTGTTGAAGTCTAAAACCGGAAGAAATGAATGGAACAAATGTGACTGACTGAGGTCTCAGTTAGGTTGGGATGTTTTGAGAGTGGAAGACTATAACTACTTACTTGTGGCCTTGAAGGGTAAGCTGGTTATTTGGAAATAGTGTGGTCTGGTGGCCAACTTGAAGATGTTTTTGTGGCTTTGTTCGCCTAGCTGATAAAGTCATTTGAAGGTCTTGTTGTCTAATGTTGAAGCCTGTGGGGCTTGTTATATTGATTAGTGTGTGCTAAGAAATCTTGTCATGAAATGTTGATGTGAGAGAGAAGAAATTGGTGAATTAAATTTCTGAAGAAATTATTAAAACATTATTTTAAATACTTTTACAAAAAAGCGTTAAAATATGCAAGAACTCTGAAAAGAAACTGTCCCCTATCAAGAAGAAAGGTTGAATGCAGGAGACTATGTAAGACCATGAGTGAAAGTTCGAGTCGGGGAAATTTTTTCGTATGACAATTGCATTTTCTCTTTTGTGTCTCTATCTGTCACTCCAAGGGTAACTCACCCCCTTGTCACTACTGATGAAGTACCTCACCTATATATACTATAATCCAAAGCCAAACGAATGATAATACAAGCATAAACAGTACTTCGTATTTCACTTTTTCAGTTTAAAAAAAAAAATTATGACAGGCTGAGAATTTTCTACAACATGAAAAAAGAGGGCAGAGAGACTGCGCAAGCTGACATTCTTTTTCTCTTGCATTCTCAACTGTCACATAATCAATGAATCACACTGAACAATGTTAAATAATGTGTGATCAACAAATCATTCCAGCTCATGCAAGAATAGATCCTCACACACCAGAGACAGTCACATACCCTGCAACAACAGAGTGCAGGAACTTTGTGGCCCGCTCCACCACCTCCAGCCACACGGAGGACACACAGCTCTCATCGAAAAGGGTGGCCTCTGGCAGCGACTGCAATGCCTCCAGAGATTCCTGTAGCAGTTCGCTGCACAGGTCAGCGTCTTCACCTGACCTCCAGGCACGTCGCAGAAAGGCGAAGGCGAAGCTGAGGGCGGCCCGGGACCCCACCCTGGCGAGGCCCACTGTGGCTTTCTCTGCCGGCTTGGAGGAGCAGCTGCAACACCACAACACACACAGCTGACAGTCACACACCATTAGCAGCTGCCACACCACAACACACACAGCTGACAGTCACACACCATCAGCAGCTGCCACACCACAACACATACAGCTGACAGTCACACACCATTAACAGCTGCCACACCACAACACATACAGCTGACAGTCACACACTATTAGCAGCTGCCACACCACAACACACACAGCTGACAGTCACACACCATCAGCAGCTGCCACACCACAACACATACAGCTGACAGTCACGCACCATTAACAGCTGCCACACCATAACACATACAGCTGACAGTCACACACTATTAGCAGCTGCCACACCACAACACATACAGCTGACAGTCATGCACCATTAACAGCTGCCACACCACAACACATACAGCTGACAGTCACACACCATCAGCAGCTGCCACACCACAACACACACAGCTGACAGTCACACACTATTAACAGCTGCCACACCACAACACACACAGCTGACAGTCACACACCATCAGCAGCTGCCACACCACAACACATACAGCTGACAGTCACACACCATCAGCAGCTGCCACACCACAACACACACAGCTGACAGTCACACACCATTAGCAGCTATCATATCACAGCTGACAGTCACACACCATCAGCAGCTGCAACACCACAACACATACAGCTGACAGTCACACACCATCAACAGCTGCCACACCACAACACATACAGCTGACAGTCACACACCATCAGCAGCTGCCACACCACAACACACACAGCTGACAGTCACACACCATCAGCAGCTGCCACACCACAACACACACAGCTGACAGTCACACACCATCAGCAGCTGCCACACCACAACACATACAGCTGACAGTCACACACCATCAGCAGCTGCCACACCACAACACATACAGCTGACAGTCACACACCATCAGCAGCTGCCACACCACAACACACACAGCTGACAGTCACACACCATTAGCAGCTATCATATCACAGCTGACAGTCACACACCATCAGCAGCTGCCACACCACAACACATACAGCTGATAGTCACACACCATCAGCAGCTGCCACACCACAACACATACAGCTGACAGTCACACACCATCAGCAGCTGCCACACCACAACACATACAGCTGACAGTCACACACCATCAGCAGCTGCCACACCACAACACATACAGCTGACAGTTACACACCATCAGCAGCTGCCACACCACAACACATACAGCTGACAGTCACACACCATCAGCAGCTGCCACACCACAACACACACAGCTGACAGTCACACACCATCAGCAGCTGCCACACCACAACACATACAGCTGACAGTCACACACCATCAGCAGCTGCCACACCACAACACATACAGCTGACAGTCACACACCATCAGCAGCTGCCACACCACAACACATACAGCTGACAGTCACACACCATCAGCAGCTGCCACACCACAACACATACAGCTGACAGTCACACACCATCAGCAGCTGCCACACCACAACACATACAGCTGACAGTTGCACACCATCAGCAGATAAGATAAGACAAGATAATGTTGCTTATAGCCCAGCCGACCACAAGGGGCCACATCAGGGCTGTCACCACGTTAAAATCAACTCACAAGTCATTTGGGAAAAAAAAACAAAAAAAAAACCACCTTTCACATCTCTTTAAATGACATCGTCTAGAAACGCACCAGAAACTTCGTTAAAAATCTTTCATCCGTAAAATCTTAAATCAGATGAAAAATGTTAATCTCTCTCAAAAACTCAAAGATCACATCAGGCGGGACATCTCTGAACAGGATTTTCATGGACTCTGCTGTAAAATGTTTGTGTCTCACATCGTGCAAGTCCCAACGCTCTAAAAGAACATGTTTCATTGTGAGTGGCACATGACATGGAATGCACCACGGTGCTTCCTCACTCTTTAAGAGGTACGAATGGGTAAAATACGAATGGCCGGTGTGCAGCCGGCACAGAACTGTTTCTTCTTTACGGCCAGATGGGAGGAACTCCTTAAGGTTTGGACGGATCTGAAAGAGTTTGTTATCCAGCTGCCACACCACAACACATACAGCTGACAGTCACACACCATTAACAGCTGCCACACCACAACACATACAGCTGACAGTCACACACCATCAGCAGCTGCCACACCACAACACATACAGCTGACAGTCACACACCATCAGCAGCTGCCACACCACAACACATACAGCTGACAGTCCACACCATCAGCAGCTGCCACACCACAACACATACAGCTGACAGTCACACACCATCAGCAGCTGCCACACAACACACAAAGCTGACAGTTACACACCATCAGCAGCTAGCATAAGTAGTGCAAGGACCAATCTCCATTGGACATCTGTCTCTTATGACTTATACCATCCTCTGAACAGCCATTCCACATTTATAACTATATGCATACATGCATCCCACATGCATAAGAATTGGCAAGAACATCCATGCCTAGACCAACTTACATACACAATTACACATGCACATGCACACTCAGACACTACTGTTGTAGTAGTGCCAAAAATGTTAGCCAGGTATCTAAGACCTGACCAGCATGTTGGGTAAATGAATACGTAGGGCATACGCTAAGTCTGTTCATGAAATCTCTTAACAAATATTTTTATTTTTGTTATTCATTCATTTACTCTTCAAGCTGTTAAGCTTTGTATTATGGTCTTATGGCTTCACAGATATGACTTAGCATATATTGACGAACTTGCACACGGTGACACCTCCTTGGTAAAACTGAAATTGTTTCCAATGAAAATATAACAACTTCATGAAAACAACTAATGCAAGATTGTATTCCATTCTCGGACCTTTTCTGTTTGTTGAGGTTGCTTTGGTTGGCCTGCCGTTTCTTTGAGGGGGGCTTCCTCTCAGCCTGGGCTTGTCGACAGAGGGCAAAGAAGTAGCGCTCCAGCACAGCTAGCCTCTGCTGGAGTCTGGTGGCTGACAGCGTGGAGCTGCAGGACTGGATGCAGAGGCCTTGATGCTCCCACAGCAGTGACTGCAGGCATTCCCTCAACTGCTGGCTGTCTGAAAGTGAAGCACAGCACAAAGTGTCACTACAGTTTCTTGTTGCTTGGTTTTTGCTTGTTGTTTCACATTATGAGCCCCCACTACCCATTCCCCTCTTTCTGGTGATATTACTTGTATGACACGCATTCCTGCCCCCTCATAAACAACTGCATTTAAGTTTATCCTGACAGAGCCCCAATATCACAGTGCACAAGGAGCAATCTGTATCAGGGTTTCATTAGGCAAACCATTTCAGCAGACACTGTACAGCTGCCCAGTTCAGGGATGTTACATGGTACAATTTCTGATCCACCATGTACAGGACACCACCTTCTAAGCCCTCTACTGATGATAATGACTGTTAAGTTACAGGTTAGACAGCCTCCAACTTTCCATCCTCCCACCTCCCTCCTTCCCTTTTGAAGGGCAGCACATGTCCTTCCCACAGCAGTTTTCTTCATTCTTACCTGTCCAAACAAATGCATAATCTCAACCTGACAAGGAACACACTAACATCAGGAAAAAAAAAAATCTTCATGAATACATGAGTGGTCTCCCCTGGCCAACACACAAAATCAACTCATTCTGCCCAAAACAATTCAGTTTTCTCCTTTTCCTCAACCTGGACACACGCTACTTTCCCAGTTCAAGAGCTTTACTATGCATCAGCAGAAATGTTCTTACGACTCAGGCTTTGCCTCTAAGGAAGAGTCCAGGCCTACTCTGACCAAGATTGAAGAGAATTGTTCAGACCAGCCCCTGCTCTACAGTCGCTATCTTTGCTGGGCTGCTTGGCGCAACCCATTCAACAAACGCCATCAGACTTAAGAATTTTGCAGTTTGTGTCGACGACTAGTGTCAACGCTAGATAAAAATGGAACCTGTGTCGTCTCCACTGGCTGCTAATCATTCACGCCCTGTAGCTCGTGTGAGAATTGGTTGACCTCTACATGGTGCGCAGTTGTTTTTCTTCTCTCTTGGATGTGAATCAGATATAGGTTTAGGAGGGTTTCTATTTAAGTCAATTTTGCCCAAAATTGTGAGATTTCTCCTTGTCAAAAGACCAGTTGCTCTTTCAATATTGTTGATTTTGCTATGTTAAGTTGTGAGGTTTGCCTGGTTGCAGTTTATTTCATATTCTGCTTCCGATTTTGTTTGAGGGATTCAAAGGCAATATATTTTTGCAAATGTATGAAATATTTCAAGAGTTTCATTCTGATCTTTCTTGTCTCTTAAAAAGAGGCTTGAATCATAAGCAAATTGCTGTATTTTCATGGCTGTTGACTGGTCTTTGTGTTGGATTTCAATGTCTTGTGCCTTACTGTTCCTTAGAACTTCACAGAAATTCTATTATTAAGCCATCGCTTTGTGGTGCTGAACCATTTAACATTTCTTTGAGGGCTTCTGCTGCTTCAATTTTACCAATATTACTTTCACACAGAACCTTTTTTGTTCTCATCAAGTACTGGGTGTTGTGTTTGTTGGCCTAAAAAGTCTTGTATATAAGAGTTGTTTTCAACAGCCAAACCTTCATCCCTTTTGTACAGAGTTTAAAGAACCTCACTTGTTCTTTCAGAATACCAGTCTTGATTTGAATTTCTAAACCTTTGTCACAAAGACAAATTAACATGTATTCAAGACTGGCACAGCCTTTTTGATCTTGAATATAGTCAGACAAGTACATGAACAAACAGAAACAAATACAGGTAACATCAATTTGATGGAAAAAAGGTAAATATGAGATGAGGCTGGGAACAGTAAACTGTAAATAACAAACAAGTAGGGTAACTCTTGCTCCCATGATGAAATAAATACACGCCCATAACACCAAAGGAATGCTGCTTATGACACCTGGTTGCCTAGCAGATATGATAACACAGAACAAACAAGGAAACATCCCCAAAAAAGGAAGTTCCAAGCTTGCCTACATACCCTGTACTGGAAACATCTACCTTGCAACAACAATTGGAGAAATGAACAAACACAAATTAATATGCATTCAAGACTGGCACAGCCTTTTCGATCTTGAAGAGAGTCAGACAAGTACATGAACAAACAGAAACAAGTACAGGCAACCTCGATTTGATTGAAATGAAAGCAAATATGAACTGAGGCAGGGAACAGTAAACAGTAAACAACAAACAAGTAGGGTAACTTTTGCTCCCATGCTGAAATAAATACACACCCATAACTCCATAGGAATGCTGCTAATGACACCAAATTGCCTAGCAGATATGACAGCACAGAGCACAGAACAAACAAGGAAACACCCCCAAAAAAGGATGTTCCAAGCCTGCCTATATACCCTGCACCGGACACATCTACCTTGCAACAACAAGTGGAGAAATGAACAAACACAAATTAACATGTATTCAAGACTGGTACAGCCTTTTCCATCTTGAAAGTTGAATATAATCAAACAAGTACATGAACGAACAAAAACAAATACCGGTAACCTTGACTTGATTGAATGAAATGGGAGTAAATATGAAGTGAGGCAGGGAACAGTAAACAGTAAACAAGTAGGGTAACTTTTGCTCCCATGATGAAATAAATACACGCCCGTAACTCCAAAGGAATGCTGTTTACAACACCGAATCACCTAGGAGATATGACAGCACAGAGCACACAGAACAAACAAGGAAACACCCCTTTTACTTTATGTTTACTTTCATTTATTTTAGAGAAAGAGTTACGACTGTATAGGAGCAACTAGCTTGCAAAGCTAATAGTCCTGTCTACCTTCTTCCTCATGGCAATCTCCTTTAGCTTAAGTGTGTGTGTGTGTGTGTGTGTGTGTGTGTGTGTGTGTGTGTGTGTGTGTGTGTGTGTGTGTGTATGTGTGTGTGCATATCTGTGTGAGTGTGTGTGTGTGTGTGTGTGTGTGTGTGTGTGTGTATCAGTCCCCTATGTGCGTGTGTGTGTGTGCGTGCATTTCTCCATCCCCCCCCAGAGCGAACAATGTCAAGGACTGGGGCGTTTGACGCTCTACATTGTTGCAAATGACAACGGAGACTCCTGTCCGCCTAGTGTCCATCATGTACAGCACCCCTAGGAACTAAGATCACTATGATGGCCAGACAAAGGTGTGTGATTAGCATCACAGCTTTTATTATGTAATCCAGCGGACCACATAGGATTTTTTCACGGGCTAGGCTAGGCTGAGGGCACTAACCATTCAAACTGATATATCAGTCCCAGACTCAACACAAAAAAAGAATGAATGAATGGAAAGCACGTAAAAGAACAAAAACATAAAAAGGCCAGTATGGACAAACAGACACCGTAGAATGGACAGCTAGAGTTCATCCTGGAAAGTGTACACAATATTCACTTCTTACACACCAGATTATGACCAACAAGCTGACATATCATAAACTGTAACTAGAAAAAAAAAAATGTAAAAGAGTTGAAGAAAGACAACAGAATGGACCACAAAAGCAGAAAGGCCTAAACAATAGTAAAGAAAGACTAAACTAAAAAAAAAAAAAAAAAAAATTAGACTAAAGGAGAGAGAAAAGGAAAGAGGAAGTCACAAGCACAGAACTTGCAGTGGGCAAGGGAGCATCTTGTACTTTAAGAGCCCCAGACATCCCCACATGGACAGGTGTGCGACTTCATCTTGAACTTTAAGACCCCCAAACATCCCTTTGTGGACAGGTGTGTGTTCATTTTGTACTTTAAGAGCCCCAGAGGTCCCCATGTGGACAGGTGTGTGACTTCATCTTGTACTTTAAGAGCCACAGACATTCCCAAGTGGACAGGTGTGTAACTTCATCTTGTACTTTAAGAGCCACAGACATCCCCATGTGGACAGGTGTGTGACTTCATCTTGTACTTTAAGAGCCCCAGACATCTCCATGTGGACAGGTGTGTGACTTCATCTTGTACTTTATGAGCCCCCCAGATATTCCCACATGGACAAGTGTGTGACTTACCAGGCTGTGGTCCCCAGGTCCAGGAGTCGATGAGAGGCTGGGATGGTTTAGGTTCCCATTCCTCCCCTGTCCCGACCACCACCGCCTCCTCTTGGTCCAGCTGCTGACAGGGTGGACAATTACAGCCTGTGTTTGGCCCGCACGACCCATCACAGCACTGGCAGGACAGTACCTTCATGCCACAGTAGTAGTTCCCAGTGGAACCTGCAGAGATACAGACAGAGGGATTGTACCATGCAGCTAACATTTTGGGTTTTCATCAGTGACCAGAGAAAGTGTTCCTGACCCTGTAAAGACACAGTGGCAGAAAGGTTACAGCATGCTGCCAGTACTGTGGGATTATTATCTGTCATCAGAAAAACAATTTCTTGACCCTGCACAAGTACACTGACAGAGGGATTACCACATGCTGCCAGTACTGTGGCATTTCATCAGTTACCAGAAAAAATAGTGTTCTTGAGCATGTAAAGATACAGAGACAGAGGGACAATAGCATGTTGCCAGCTCTGTGGGGTGATCATCAGTCACCAGAGAAACAGTGCTCTTCACCCTGCAGAGAATTTGGTTTTATGGCAAGTCACAACACATAGTGTTCATAATATTGCAAAAACCTTGGTGTTATTACTTTTCACAATAGGAAGTGTTCTGGACATTGCAAAGATGTTGGGGCTATCACCAGCCACATCAGAAATAAAGCAGAGGATTTTGCAAAGACACAGGTGTCACCACCAGTCACCATTAAAATGTTGACACAACAAAGACGTTGGTGTTATTAATAATCACCACAGAAATAGTGTTCTAGACCCTGCAAAGATATTTGTGTGACTGCGAGTCATCATACAGACACTGCTATGACAGTTTTCATTCCTCACAACAGAAATGGCTTTTTGACACTGCAGAGACACAGATATCACTAGTCACTAAAGAAATGGCCTTTAGGTACCGCAAAGTGTCCTGAACTGATCGTTTGACATGTATGGTAGCAAATCACAGAAAACACAGACTACTTATGCAAACTTTTGTAAAGAGAAGGATTTTAAAGTTTTGTTCATTCTTTTGTTCCTTGGCCCACCTGTCATAGACACAATGCAGCGTGCACAAATTGAATGTAGTGAACAAACTGGTTCATTATCTGCTAGATGGTCAGATGTCTCAGATGATAGACCGGTCACAAGGTGATTGGTTCATTGTCTGCTGGATGGTCAGATGTCTCAGATGACAGACCGGTCACAAGGTGATTGGTTCATTGTCTGCTGGATGGTCAGATGTCTCAGATGACAGACCGGTCACAAGGTGATTGGTTCATTGTCTGCTGGATGGTCAGATGTCTCAGATGACAGACCGGTCACAAGGTGATTGGTTCATTGTCTGCTGGATGGTCAGATGTCTCAGATGACAGACCGGTCACAAGGTGATTGGTTCATTATCTGCTGGATGGTCAGATGTCTCAGATGACAGACCGGTCACAAGGTGATTGGTTCATGGTCTGCTGGATGGTCAGATGTCTCAGATGACAGACCGGTCACAAGGTGATTGGTTCATTATCTGCTGGATGGTCAGATGTCTCAGATGACAGACCGGTCACAAGGTGATTGGTTCATTATCTGCTGGATGGTCAGATGTCTCAGATGACAGACCGGTCACAAGGTGATTGGTTCATTATCTGCTGGATGGTCAGATGTCTCAGATGACAGACTGGTCAGCTGCGTCTTACCTGGACGCATTGTCAGATGCATGCCTCATAGGCATTTTCTTTTTCTTTTTTTTTTTAAAGACATGTGGGATGTCAGTATTCAATGTAAAGTAAAGGCCACAACTGGCCTATGACGGGCTTAGCAAACCTCCAGATAAGATGCAGTGAAAAGAAATGAAAAGAGGAAAAAACAAAGATTAATATTTCTAGAGATATGTTCTAAATTGATTTCAAGAAGATGACTGATCCATCTTTTTTTTTCTCTTTTAGAAACTTTTCCATGGACAGACTAGGGACACTGGTCTACTTTTTTCTTTTAAATGAGATGGGCACAGGCACAAAATATATTCTGTAAGTCAACAAGAGGTTGCAGACATTGTGAAGGTAATATGGCTTTGTTGAGGCCTAATCCAGGAATAAAAACTTCATATGTCTGTAAGGACAAAGGCATTTTATTTGCCTTGAGATTTTTGATGGCACTGTTCAGGGCCAATTTCTAAAAGGAAAATGTTTGTGTGAGTGTGTGCGAGCGCATGCATTTATGTGTGTGCACGCGTGCGTGCATGAATGCGTGTGTGACTGGATTCTGGCTTGCATTTGTGCATGTGCTCAAGCATGAGAGCAAGGAGCATGTGTGCATGCACACTTGCGTGTGTGTGTGTGTGTGTGTGTGTGTGTGTGTGTGTGTGTGTGTGTGCACGCGTGCGTGTATGTATGTATGTGTGTGTGTGTGTGTGTGTGTGTTTGTGTGTGTGTGAGTGTGTGTATAAGTAAATGTGTTGCGCATAAAGAGACTGCATGCATGTGAGTGTGTGTGCACACATGCATGCATCCATTTGTATGCAAGCATGATGCATGTGTGCACACACACTCACATGCCTATGTGATCCCATAAAGTGTTTTGGACAGAATTACAAGAAACGCTCACAAACACGTTTATTCATATTCTTTTGAATCACAGAATGTCTAATTATGCCATGTTGATAATCCCATAACTTTTTTTGTTCAGTTTATAGTTTTGTCATTCACATTGTGAGAGCAGGGTTGACATGCAAATAACAAGAAATGTTCCTTTGCCAACGGTGACCCTCAACCCCCCCCCCCCCTCCCCTACACACACACCTTTCAGACCTCCCCTACCCACATCCCTTCCCCCCCTCCCCCCACCAAAAAATCAAACAAACAAAAATAATGAAAACAAAAACTTAAAAAGTGCAACAAAAGAGGGTTGAGTAGTCACAGGTAGGTCTGGCACTGTACTGCTGTTACATAAAGCAGACAACCAAACAGTACCAAAGCAGAACACTTACATCTAATGAGTACAAGCCGCTTACCCTGCCAACCACCCCGTCAGTCTACTGACATTGCCTACATCAACAATGGAAGACAACAATGATAAATACACCCTCCCTCACCTCCCCAGCCCTTTTTTCCAATGCACAGTCAGTGACTGGCAGATGACTACTGTATACTGTGAGGAGCCAACAGCAGAAGCCAGATCAGCAGTGTGGTCCTGCAGGTTCTCAGGGCTTCTGATAACACAAAAAAAATGCGTACAGTACGCATTAAAACGGGCGAGGACCCATTGTATGCGTGTCCAACGCGTTCCTGGGGACCCCTTGACACCCTGGGACCGCTTGACATTTTGGGGAAGAACAGATAAGAACACGGGAAACGACAGCATCCCAACATCGTAGCCTCTGACTGTTGTCGTCTGCTACAATGCAAGAGTAGCTTCCCTTGCTGTTCTTTCCCACAACCCAATTCACTCTCACTGGAAAGAGACCCTTTGGCCTGATTCCAAAATGTCTTTGACAGCGTGGTTAAAATCATCGTCGGAAAAAAAAAAAAAAAAGGGGGGGGGGGGGGGGGGGGTTTGCAGAGGAGCGAGATAATGAAGATCGTGAACCCACACCATCGAGTACATCTACATGTGATGACAACACTCCCAAAAAAGAAAAAAGTTAGAGCCTACAATTCTGGGTGGGAGAAAGGGTTTTCCTGGCTTGAGTTTGACGAATTGTCTCAGGGAATGAAGTGTTCGTTGTGTGTGAAGACTGGTCAGAAAAATACTTTCGTCAGTGGTTGCACGAACTTTCAAAGAAATGGTCTAGTAAGACACGAGTTGACTGCCGACCACAAATCTGCCAGTGCAGCTAATAAAAGGCAAGCTGACATGACCCAATCTGTCAAAAAGACCTCGCCGCTTGTGACTAGGTACCACAGTACTTGTGCACGAATACCATTTTACAATGTATATTGACTTTTTTTAACATGGAGTAGGGATCCCTTGAAGTAAGCCTGGGACCCCTTGGAAATCTGAAAAAGGGGTCCCTGGGACCCCAAAAAATTTTATCTTAGCAGAAGCCCTGCGGTTCTCATGACTTGTCACCTTGTCAGCAGAAAACATGACCCCTAGGTCTCCCTGTGCTCAGCTCCTCTGCTAGAAACGCAGATCAGCGTTCTGTGTGAGGCTTACAAAAAATCAGATCTTTTCTTTCATATCTATAAAATTAACACCTTCTTCATGTTTTATACACAAATTCGATAACAAATACATTCAGCTCGTCACAGGCAGAGGTCAGGGAATTGTTATTCTTTACTACTGGTGGGCAAGGTGCAGTGGTATGTGTTGTGTAGTTCAACCCTTGGATTTCTCTTTCATTCTTGACCGACACTCATTCTTGCCATGCATTTTGACCTCCATTTCTCTCTTTGTATGCATACAAACAAAAGAAATAGCTAAGAATCAATAATTTTTCTCAATTTTCACGTAAACTATGGTGAAATACACCTCTTAGCCATCTCCTGGCCTATTTAATTGGCCAGTTCTTAGAACACCACAAATAAACCAGGTGGTAGGGAGTTTCCCAACATAGCAGCCCAAACTGCCCCCTCCCAAGCTGCTCCCCTAAACAGCATAAGTCAGCACACTGCCTCCCCACCCTTACCCCTGCCAGTTCAGGTAAGCCCATGCCGTTCCCCATAATAGCACAAGTCAGCACACTGCCTCCCCTCCCTCACTCCTGCCAGTTCAGGTAAGCCCATGCTGTTCCCCTAAATAGCACAAGTCAGCACACTGCCTCCCCACCCTCACTCCTGCCAGTTCAGGTAAGCCCATGCTGTTCCCCTAAATAGCACAAGTCAGCACACTGCCTCCCCACCCTCACTCCTGCCAGTTCAGGTAAGCCCATGCTGTTTCCCTAAATAGCACAAGTCAGCACACTGCCTCCCCACCCTCACTCCTGCCAGTTCAGGTAAGCCCATGCTGTTCCCCATAATAGCACAAGTCAGCACACTGCCTCCCCACCCTCACTCCTGCCAGTTCAGGTAAGCCCATGCTGTTCCCCTAAATAGCACAAGTCAGCACACTGACTCCCCACCCTCACTCGCCAGTTCAGGTAAGCCCATGCTGTTCCCGTAAATAGCACAAGTCAGCACACTGCCTCCCCACCCTCACTCCTGCCAGTTCAGGTAAGCCCATGCTGTTCCCCTAAATAGCACAAGTCAGCACACTGCCTCCCCACCCTCACTCCTGCCAGTTCAGGTAAGCCCATGCTGTTCCCCATAATAGCACACGTCAGCACACTGCCTCCCCACCCTCACTCCTGCCAGTTCAGGTAAGCCCATGCTGTTCCCCTAAATAGCACAAGTCAGCACACTGCCTCCCCACCCTCACTCCTGCCAGTTCAGGTAAGCCCATGCTGTTCCCCAGCTGCCTTAAGTGATTCCCCAGAGTTTGGGCTTTCTAACATGCCCAACGGCCCCCTCTGTGTGTGTGTGTGTGTGTGTTGTTGTTGTTGTTGTCATACCCTGGCTAAAAGAATCATGGGATCATCCAAACAGCTGAAGTCCTTAAACACTATGGTACAAATGCATCAGCTGTGGATGAGAACATTAGGTGTGACTTTTTGATTACCCTACCACATGGGCAGCCACACGCCGACTTCGGGGGATTTTGGAGACTGATAATGTTATGCTAAGAGCTTGTCACAACTGAAGACAATCCCCGCATAACTATGCAGAGCATAACAACATTTTAATGTAGCCTTGGTGTTCTACCCTATGTCAATTGGCCTGACACAGCCTTAAGCCAAAGCATATGTGTGTGTTGTGTGTGTGTGTGTGTGACAGACAGAGAGAGACAGACAGAAAGAGAGAGAGAGAGACTCGCATCAGTCCCTGTCCAAGTTGGAATGTTGCTGTTTGACAAGGCTGTGACATAGCCTTATGGTTTGTTGACAGAAATGTGCATACCCTCTCTTGCCTTGCCCACATCTCCACACCAACTCCAATTACATTAATTTTTGAAACAAGCAAATTGTAAATGGTTAGTCAGACCTTGCACAGCCAGAAAGTCTGGCGCATACCATTCTGTCCTGTAAAAACTAAGCCAAGTGAAGAGTTGAAGATTATGAATTGTTGTTTGTTTGTAAGGAGTTGTTTGCCCATTTGTTTCTTATTTGTTTGTTTGTTTAACTCTTCAGTATCCTGTACTCAGCTATGTCTCAATATTTTCTGATGAAACAAAGTAAAATAATTAAGTAATAAAAACGAAGTTACTTACAGTATTTCCACTACTGGACCATATTCTTCCCATGTTCTCTCTGGACTACATACGGATCAAAAGTATCAGCAACTGTCAAGTGGTCAAGCTCAATGAAATGGACAAGAAAAACAATATTACCGATGCTTACCCTATTCATACACCTACTGCTGCTGCTGCTGTTGCTGCTGCTACCTCTACTGTGGCTGTTGCTATTACTGCAGAAACTGTTACCACTGTTGCTGCTGCTTCTGCAGCTGCTAAGGCTGATGCTACTACTAAGGCTACGTGCATGGTGGACCTGACCGTGGCCTCCATTTCTATCATGGAGGCCACGACCTGACCCAGCTGTGCTTTGCACGGCCATGCCCCATCAAGTTGTCCGGGCCGGGTGCACTATGCATGGATTTGGCCATTGCAAATAAGTTGCAAAAGAGATGAACCGGAGCAGGGGTGCTTTGCACTTACAGGTCCGGTCCACCATTCACATAGCCTAAATTGGCTGCTACTACTGTTTCTGCTATGACTGCTACTACTACTGTTGCTGCTGCTGCCACTGCTGCTGCTGAAGATGCTGTTGCTGCTTCTCAGTACAACTGCTGATGCTACTGCTTCTATTATTACTGCTACAATGTAGTACTGTTGCTGCTGCTGCTGTTCCTGCTGCTATTACTATTACTGCTGCGGCTGTTGCTACTACTACTGCTGCAGCTGCTACAAGTACTGCTGTTGCTGCTGCTACTACCCCTACTGCTACTACTGCTACGATTGTTCTTGGTGCTGATACTATGACCACTGCTCCTGTTACTACTTCAACTACTACTGCTACTGCTGCTGTTGCTGCTGCTGTTGCTGCTTTTACTGCTGCTGCTGCTATACTACTACTACTATTACTGCTACCACTGCTGCTGCTGCTGCTGCTGCTGCTTGTGCATCCTTTACTATTGCTATTATTTTCATTCCAGTTCTTTATCATCAGCTTCTACATAATTTTACTGATTTGACCTTAATCTTGCACCAGTAGGTGATATGTTTTTCAGGGTAGTGCCATGGAAACACTAACAATTATATATAGGTTTGGCAGAAATACACATAGTCCAGTTCTGTTGAAACCCAAACTCAGAATTTCTTTTTTCTCTCCTTTCCTATTTCATAGTTTTGTTTCTTTGTTTGTTTGTATGGTTTGGTCAGGTCCTTTCATACTTACTGTATTTACTGCAGAACTGCTTATCACTGTCACAAACCAGCAAGCAACCAAAATAAAATAAACACAAATTAGAATCAAATTGTTATAACTGTTCTTTTATCGTTTTATTTTTGAATTTGTTACAACAGCCCTTAGTAGTAAGGTAAGGAAATGTTGCTTACAGCCCAGCCAACCGCAAAGGGCTATATCAGGGCTGTCACTGCGTTAAAGTCAACTCACAAGTCATTCTTTCACACAACCCTTTAAAATACATCTTCTAAACACACACCCGAAATGTTAAACGTCTTTCCACTGTAAAATCTCAGATCAGATGAAAAATGTTAATCTCTTTCAAAAATTCAAACTTCACATCTGGGGAACATCTCAACAAAGTTTTCATGGAATCTGCTGTCCCACATCCTGCAAGTCCCAACACTCTAAAAGAATATATTTCGTTTGAGTGGTACATGACATGGAATGCACCACGTAGCTTCTTCGCTCTTTAAAAGGTACAAATGAGTAAAATATGAATGGCCAGTGTGCAGCCAGCATAAAACCGTTTCTTCCTTACGACCACCAGAGGTAGATGAGAGGAACTCTTTCAAGTTTGGATGGATCTGGAAGAGTTTGTTATCCGTCTGTGTATTCCAGTCCTGCAAGAGGTCTCTGACAATCATTAACTTTTGGTTTTAGATCTGTGTAGAGAACATGTCTATCCCCTACACAGATCTAAAGCCCTTAGTAGTAGTAGTGTAGTAGCAGCAGCAGCAGCAGTAGCAGTAGAAGTAGTAGTTGTAGTGGTAGCAGCAGTAGAAGTAGTAGTAGTAGTAGTAGGGGTAGCAGCAGTAGTAGTTGTAGTAATAGTGGTAGTATTACTAGTAGTTGTGGCAGTAGCAGTAGTATCATTATTATCAACAGATTATTAGCTGCTATCACTGTCATGTCAAACAACCAATGTCCAACTTTACAAGGGATTATTATACACCAACCTATTACTACTATTGCCATTGCAATTACTCCTGCTGCTGCTGCCCCTTTTACTACAGCTGCTGCTGCATTACTACTACTAGTCCTGCTGCTGCTGCTCCTTTTACTACAGCTGCTGCTGCATTACTACTACTAGTCATGCTGCTGCTGCTCCTTTTACTACAGCTGCTGCTGCATTACTACTACTAGTCATGCTGCTGCTGCTCCTTTTACTACAGCTGCTGCTGCATTACTACTACTAGTCATGCTGCTGCTGCTTTTACTACAGCTGCTGCTGCATTACTACTACTAGTCATGCTGCTGCTGCTCCTTTTACTACAGCTGCTGCTGCATTACTACTACTAGTCATGCTGCTGCTGCTCCTTTTACTACAGCTGCTGCTGCATTACTACTACTAGTCATGCCCGCTGCTCCTTTTACTACAGCTGCTGCTGCATTACTACTACTAGTCATGCTGCTGCTGCTCCTTTTACTACAGCTGCTGCTGCATTACTACTACTAGTCATGCTGCTGCTGCTCCTTATACTACAGCTGCTGCTGCATTACTACTACTAGTCATGCTGCTGCTGCTCCTTTTACTACAGCTGCTGCTGCATTACGACTACTAGTCATGCTGCTGCTCCTTTTACTACAGCTGCTGCTGCATTACACTACTAGTCATGCTGCTGCTCCTTTTACTACAGCTGCTGCTGCATTACTAACTACACCTTTTACACAGCTGCTATCATGCTGCGCTGCTCCTTTTACTACAGCTGCTGCTGCATTACTACTACTAGTCATGGCACCGTGCTGCTGCTCCTCCTTTTACTACAGCTGCTGCTGCATTACTACTACTAGTCATGCGCTGCTGCTCCTTTTACTACAGCTGCTGCTGCATTACTACTACTCCTGCTGCTGCTGCTCCTTTTACTACAGCTGCCGCTGCATTACTACTACTACTCCTGCTGCTGCTGCTCCTTTTACTACAGCTGCGCTGCATTAACTACTACTCCTGCTGCTGCTGCTCCTTTTACCACAGCTGCCGCTGCATTACGACTACTACTCCTGCTGCTGCTGCTCCTTTTACTACAGCTGCCGCTGCATTACTACTACTCCTGCTGCTCCTTTTACCACAGCTGCCGCTGCATTACGACTACTACTCCTGCTGCTGCTGCTCCTTTTACTACAGCTGCCGCTGCATTACTACTACTCCTGCTGCTCCTTTTACCACAGCTGCCGCTGCATTACTACTACTCCTGCTGCTGCTCCTTTTACCTACAGCTGCCGCTAGCATTACTACTACTACTCCTGCTGCTGCTCCTTTTACCACAGCTGCCGCTGCATTACACTACTACTCTCTGCTGCTGCTCCTTTTACCACAGCTGCCGCTGCATTACTACTACTCCTGCTGCTCCTTTTACCACAGCTGCCGCTGCATTACGACTACTACTCCTGCTGCTGCTCCTTTTACCACAGCTGCCGCTGCATTACTACTACTCCTGCTGCTCCTTTTACCACAGCTGCCGCTGCATTACGACTACTACTCCTGCTGCTGCTCCTTTTACCACAGCTGCCGCTGCATTACTACTACTCCTGCTGCTCCTTTTACCACAGCTGCCGCTGCATTACAACTACTACTCCTGCTGCTCCTTTTACCACAGCTGCCGCTGCATTACTACTACTCCTGCTGCTCCTTTTACCACAGCTGCCGCTGCATTACTACTACTCCTGCTGCTCCTTTTACCACAGCTGCCGCTGCATTACGACTACTACTCCTGCTGCTCCTTTTACCACAGCTGCCGCTGCATTACTACTACTCCTGCTGCTCCTTTTACCACAGCTGCCGCTGCATTACTACTACTCCTGCTGCTCCTTTTACTACAGCTGCCGCTGCATTACTACTACTACTCCTGCTGCTGCTGCTCCTTTTACCACAGCTGCCACTGCATTACTACTACTCCTGCTGCTCCTTTTACCACAGCTGCCGCTGCATTACTACTACTCCTGCTGCTCCTTTTACTACAGCTGCCGCTGCATTACTACTACTCCTGCTGCTCCTTTTACCACAGCTGCCGCTGCATTACTACTACTCCTGCTGCTCCTTTTACTACAGCTGCCGCTGCATTACGACTACTACTCCTGCTGCTGCTCCTTTTACCACAGCTGCCGCTGCATTACTACTACTCCTGCTGCTCCTTTTACCACAGCTGCCGCTGCATTACGACTACTACTCCTGCTGCTCCTTTTACCACAGCTGCCGCTGCATTACTACTCCTGCTGCTGCTCCTTTTACTACAGCTGCCGCTGCATTACTACTCCTGCTGCTGCTCCTTTTACTACAGCTGCCGCTGCATTACAACTACAACTGCAGCCACTGCCTCTGTGGACACTACCACTGCTGCCACCACTGCTGCTACCGCTACTGCCACCACTGCTGCCACTGCCACCACTTTCGCTACCGCCACCACTGCCGCCACTACTGATGCCACCACTGCTGCTACTACCACCACTGCTGCTATTACGGCTGCTACTACAACTGCTGCCACCACTGCTGCTACTGCCACCATTGCCGCTACTGCTACCACTGCTGCTATTGCTACTGCTGCTACTACTGCTGCTACTGCTACCACTGCTTCTGCCACCACTGCTGCTATTGCTACCACCGCTGCTACTGCTACCACTGCTGGTACTACTGCTGCTGCCACCACCACTGCTGCTACTACTACTGTCACCACTGCTGGTACTACTACCACCACTGCTGCTGCTACTACCATTCTACTACTGCTGTTACCACTACGACTACTACTCTAACCATTACTACTTTGTATTTCTACCATCACTACTACCCTTGCTGCTGCTTTTATAACTATTATCACCTCTACTACTGTGGTGCTGCTGCTTTTGCTGCTGCTTCTACAAGCACTACTACTGGTGCTGCTGCAATGGTGATTACTACTACAACTAGTAATATTACTACTGCTGCTGCTTCTGTATCATGACCATATTGTGTTTTAAAAATGTCAGTTAAAAGCTGTTGGCTAGTGCTTCAACAGCTAGTGTCATTTGAATGCAGGCAAAAATTGTAAATTGTCTGTTACATGCTATCACAGTTTTCAAAGGACTCACAGACTCAGCTTAAGTGTGTAGGTGCCATGTAAATTGTTCAGTTGAGTTGGACATTGACTGGAGTTTTTCATATGCTCATTATTTCTTCAAAAGAGTCAAAGAAAAGTTGTGTATAGGCTGCACACCAAAAATTAATGTGCCAAGGCCTTGCTGAAAGAGTCGAGAATTTCTAGACAGGCACAGTTAGATCTTTTGAGAACTTTTATTTTGTCTGAAAGTTGATTTACCTTCTTTTCCTTCATATGCCCATCAAGATGCATGCCAACCAGACAGATCAAAATGAAAGAAATGGGACTATTATGGGAAACCAGCTGGCACAAAGATAGGGTCACCGGTGAGTGCGAAGGCCTAACACGTGACGTCAGGCAAGGGGTAGCTCATATATTTCTAGATTGTGAATGAATTCACTGGGAGAAATCTCTAAAAGCAAGTGAAATGACTGATGGGGGGTTGTTCATTTAATCTCTTACCAGGTAAGCTTACGACCCCTCTCATTTCTGGAAAAAAATTCAACTGTAAAGGGCCTCTCTCTCCCACCCCACCCCACCTCCCATCCTCCCCACTGAAACCTCCCCACCAATCTTTCCTCCTTTCTGAAGGCAGCCCACAAAAAGAAACCTTACTGACCCTTTACACCTCAAAGCCTGCTGCATACTGCACAGGACCTGGTAGGTAAGGTCAAGCTGGGAAAGAGAGTTGAAGTCAGTTGTGTGTGTTTACCAATGACCTCCCTGACCATGCGCCATACCAGAGATGTCTTCCTTTCTACCAGGTAAACAGACTGACAGCTAGCCTAGGCCATCAATCCAGCATCCTGAGTCTTTAAAACAGCTCTACAAACAGCTGTAACCATCCACACACAGCTGAGTCCAATGCCCTAGTGTCATCCTGCTGCCGACAGTGGTAGTTTGATTCTGTGTGTGTGTGTGTGTGTGTGTGTGTGTGTGTGTGTGTGTGTGTGTGTGTGTGTGTGCTCATGCTTCCATGCTTGAGAGAGAGTTTCTTTGGTGTGTGTGTGTGTGTGTGTGTGTGTGTGTGTGTGTGTGTGTGTGTGTGTGTGTGTGTCCAGGCGAGCTCTCATTGCTGCAGATACATGCTGACTGAGGTTACCCTAAAACTGACTTTTTTTTTTCAATATTGTGTTGACAACACAAAGAGTTTTCCTTTCCTTACCCTATCCACGCCATGGCAAGCGTTCCGCTGTGCATGATGCAATTATGTTAAACAGTGCTTTGTCAATTAGCAAGAAGGCTAAATAAAATCAACACCAATTGCTAAGATAGAGCATTCATGAATCTTCTACACATTTTGTCACACTGTAGGTGGTGGGGGATGACCACCTCCCCCCTCCCCTTTTCTTTGTCTTTAGTGACACAAAGCAAACCGGAACCAGAACTTGAATAGGTAGCTTAACAGACTGAAAAGAAGCAGCTCAGTCCTTCCAATTCAGTGCACCACAGAAGGCTGTAAGACTGATCATCACCAGTGAAAACAGAATTACAACAGTGGTAAACCAGAGAACTGAAAGTTTATCTCACCTACTCTGCAGTCCTGTGTAAGATTCACTGGTTCATCCCAGAAAAAAACTATGCTGAAACAATGTTTCTAAATTTTGAGACTATGTCTTGCTTGTATGTATGCCATCTGTTTTAACAGTATAACATTATGCCAATACTTGGTGACATGTGTGTAACTCAACGCATCCAGAACTTTTCCTCTCTTAATGATTACAGAGAAAGACAGGGAACAAAAGTCAGCCAGAACTGAATCAGTGAAATTGATTTGAATATTTCAACCTTGTATGAACAAGTAAAGTTGAGATGTGAAAGTACACTTAGCTTGTGTTAGTTTTTTGTTTTTCATTCAGTATTGAATGGTTGAACTTATCTCCAATTCTGTCTCTCAGAGCTACAAGCACTTCGAAGTGCTCAAGCCTAAGGAAAGTTATTCCTGAGCCACTCTTGAGAAGTTTTAACGGTCCCAAGAAAAAAAAATCTTTTGATGACTAGTAGTAGTACCGGAAAGTTGCTCCTTCCGTAACTAGTAAGAGAGAGGGTGGAGGTAAAATTTCAACATAACTCTCATTGAGAAAATATTCCAAGCCCTTCCACTGGAACACAACACTGACCCACCCCCAACTCGCATCACACAGACCGACCAACTGACAGAGAGTGACAAAGACACACAGAGAGAGACAGACACAGACCGACAGACAGAGAGTGACAGAGACAAAGAGAGAGAGACAGAGAAAGACAGACACACAAAGACAGACAGACAGAGGGAGGGAGAGACAGACAAAGAAAGAGATAGAAACAAAGAGGGGGGAGAGATAGAGAAAAAAAGAGGGAGTGGGAGAGAAACAGAGAGAAAGTGTTAAACAGAAAGAGGGACAGACAGAGACTCAGAAACAGAGACAGACAAGTCAGAGAAACAGACAGACGGAAGAGACAGAGACAAGACAGAAAGAGAGAGACAGAGACAGAGGCAGGAGGGGAAAAAAGCCAGAAGGATGAAGAAAAAATGCACACCTGGAAGCACTCACAGGATTTGCCTGTACAGTTTACCTGTAACATATTTCAGTCACCTTTCAGACTCCTCCTCTTTGCAGCAGCTCTTTCTCCTTCCCAAACCATTAGGGAGCAAAGGCTTCCAAAACACCAGTCTTCCCCACTCCCTCCAACCTTGCCTCTCTCCAAACACAACGCACCTTACCTCCCGTCACTGCTCCAATTAAGGTTAATAAAGAAGGAAGTTTGAGAAGGAACATATCACCTTTTAGCGATCTTGTTATCAACAATGAGTTTGATTTGTGTGTGAGTGAGTGAGTGAGTGAGTGAGTGTGTGTGTGTGTGTGTGTGTGTGTATGTGTGTGAAATTTATGACTTTGTGGAAAGGTACTGTTTACTATGCTGATTCTAAAAAGTGACAGACCAAAATTTTGTTAGGTACTATTTAGGTGTAGAGGTGGAGAGATTATGGTGGATGGGTAGGTGAAGAGGAGGGAGCATCAATGGAGAAATGGGAGGAAGGAGAGGAGTTACAGCACACAGCAGAATTCTTCAGTGTTATAGTCTGAGTGAAAGGAGAGGAGAAGCAAATAAACAACAAAATTAACAACAAAAACAAGAACAAGAAGACAAAAAAGATCAACAACATAAAAAATGACAACCACCACCACCCCAAAAATAAGGATAAGAATGACACGAAAAACGAGAAAAGAACAGGAACAATGAAACAGAAGAATTTGAACAAGAAGAACAAAAACAGGAAAAAGAAGCAGAAGAAAAACTGTTAAAATGAGAAAAAAACAGAAGAATAAAAACAACAAATGATGTATTAGAAGAAGAAAAAGATTGAAATGAAAAAGAAGTAGACGCAGAAGAACAAGAAAAAGCAGAAGACCTAGAAAAAGAGCATCAAGGAGGAAGAGAAGGAGTAGTAAATGGAAGAAAGGAATTGCAAGAAGAAATCAAGACAGCATATCAAGACATCTTACACTACAGCCAGTGATAGGGAATCTGAAGTTAACAATTAGGCTTTAGACAGGAGAAGCTAAGCTTAAGCGAACAGCTATTCTGAACATAAATCAATGGGACTGCCAAAATGTTAACAACCATACTGCTTTCTTCTGCCATAAAAATAGTATATTACATATTCATTTATATGATGAAAAAAGTGGAAAAAAAGAAAAAGAGCATGCGCACAAGCATGCGCGCACACACACACAAACTCACACTCACAAACACGCACACACACACACACACACTTGCATGCATGCACATGTGCACGCACATGTGTGCACACACACACACACACACACACACACACACACACACACACACACGCACACATACACACACACACACACAAGCAGAGTTACTGGCAGCATTGCAGATAAAACAACAGATGCAAAAGCGATAGAAGGATGGGGGAATTGTGACCCATCCAACCACCCACCCTCACCTGATTTTACCCCTCTGGCACTTTCCTGAGGACAAAAGAGATCTATGCCACACTGTGAGAGAACTGTGGTCCTCTTTAGAATGCTCTATGAATACTGCTGGGTTCCTCTGCACAAGTCTTTCTTACTTTGCTTGCTGAAAATTGAAAAGAAATGTGCAAATACTGCTGATACAAAATAATCCCCTTTCAATTCATGGGCCTTTCAAGCTTTGCAAGTCTGCAGGATCTGAGATTTTTCACACAGGCAGCTCAATCAAAGAGCAAACTTTTTTTTCTCCGGCAGATAAGCTATGACTGGATACTTATTTAAGCAGGAGTTGGTATACCTTTAATGAGTACATGTCAAAGTCGTCCCATTCGTATACATCCTGGAATTTCTGTGCTTATAACTTCCTCTTTTCTTCTTCTCTCCTAGACTTGTGTCTTTTTTTTTTCTTTTTTTTTTATTATCATTTCTTTATGTTTTGGTTTTTCTCCTTTACTGTTATCTCCTGTTTCTTTCTGTTTTGTGGGCCCATTCTCCTGTCACTGTTCTGAGGAGTCTGTAGCATATTTTTCTCTAGTCACAATGTTTAACATACCAGCCTTTTCTCTATTGTAATCTGGTGACTACGCAGAGAGATTGCATGCTGTTCCGAGTCAACACTTCCTGTCCATTCGCCTGTGTCTATCTGCCCATATATCTTTCTAATTTTCATTAAGATTAACCCCTCCCTATCCCCCCCCCCCCCCCCTTTTTTTTTTTTTCTTCTTTTTGTAATCAGGGGAGGAGTGTGTGAAAAATCATGAACTACTGGTGCCCCCAGCACAGCTTGGTTAAACAGCCTTAGGGTTGTGAACAGTATAGCTATTTTTACATAAATGTGTACAAATTGTCTTCATTTTCTTGTTTGTTTGTTTTTGTATCTTTTTGGGGGTGGAACTTTTTTCTCCAAACCTGGTGACAGCCCTGAAGAGAACCTGTGTGGGTCGGCTGAGCCATGATAACAAAACTACAAGTGCTACAACAGCATTCATGACTCAAATACCACATGATTCATCCTCCATATTATGCTGTCCCCTTGCAGAATAAAAGAATCATTCTGCTTAAAGAAAACTAAACTAAGTGGAATGAAATAGCAGACAGTCTTGCAAAAGAAGGAGCAAACAGAAAGACGGAAAATTTACTAAACAATCCCTTAGATCTATCCTCTTGTGAATTAATCCAAATTATGGAAAAATGTATGCATAAGCAGAATTCTAGTCAAAAAGTGGCTACTTTACCGTCGTGCCCAAGGCACATTGTTAGATTAATTCATAAATTAAGGCTGAATGCTTGGAACACTAAATATTCTCATGGTATTTCTTGTGTATGCAGAGAAAACATTTCTGTACATCATCTTTTGTTTGAATGCTCAGTGTTGACCCCACTCTATGAGGAGAAAGGTATTCAGATGAATAACATTGATAATGTCAATACTGTCTTACATGGTTCATATGTTGCTGAAATTGCCATGGTTATTTCGCAGTCACAGGTTGCAAAATTTTTATAAAGATCAACAATTTTGTGTACCGCTAGGGTATTACACTCATGTCAATATGCATGTATCAGATGTGGGTTTGAAAGTACTAATGTGGATGATAAGTTAAGTGTGGGGGGTGGTTTTTTGTTGTTGTTGTTGTTGTTTTAAATTATTATTATTATTATTATTATTTTTTTATTTTTTATTTTATAAAAGTGTCTAATATCATCTGGCGATGGAAAGACATTAAATAAACCACTGAACTGAACTGAACTGGAACTAAACTGCTAAGACCTATTTCCCTCCATTGTCAACTCCCAGCCCTTTTCTTCCTTGCACATCCCACTTCCACAGTGCACCACCCCAACAAAACTCCTACTCATTATAAAAAAAGAAAGGAAAGTCCTTCCCACAAGATACTGAAATATCAGTTTGTTTTTACAATGCATTTTCAGGCTTACAAATTTAGAGTGTCTGAAAGTGTAACTTACATACCAGAAATGATCTCTAAACACTTTTCCATACTTCTGTATGACAACAAATTAACTCAAAGCTATCCCTTCTGAAACACTTCACTATTTGTGTTGAAACTGGCACAGTGATCAGAATTGTTACTGAGAAAACACTACATTTCAAGATCTATTTAGCCATCAACTTCTGAGGAAGATCAGTTTTGTTTTTTGTTGTTTTTTTTTTAGGTCTTTGTTGTCCTCAACCACCACCCAACACCCTATTCTTTTCTTTTACAGAACACTTCCTGTACATCAAACATGTTCCTGACACAACTAACATGCCAATGATGATAACTATCATTATTATTGTTATTACCATTATTCATCATATTAACAGCAGTGGTTGAAGTGGTATATTTAGTATTATAAATATGGTTATTACTATTATTGTTCCCCCCCCCCCCTTTTTTTTTTTTTTTTTTTTTGCATTTGAGAGCAGAACGATCAAGTAGCTAACATGACTTTCAAAGAGAATCAGTCGAATCTCAGTAGCTGCAAACACACACACACACACACACACACACACACACACACACACCACACACACACACACATTTTTGCTTCTTTTTTTAATGTGATATTCCGACCCACCAAAATTAACAATTAATTTTTGTTTCATCATCACTCCATACAGAACTAAGCCGCAGTTGTTTTCTTCACTCACTCCCCTATTCCCTCCCCCTCCTCCACCCCCACTCCAGCCCCTTCGTCCCTTTCCTCCGGGGTTTGTAACTGTTATCCTTTAAATTGTAAACAATAAACAAGTAGGGTAACTGCTGATGCACTGCCTTCATCGCTGATCCTTCCCAACCAGAGAGTGGAGCGGGAAGGGTTGAGAGGTAGAGATTCCTGAGATTTTTGGAACGTGAACACTACACGTAGTCAGTCTGCGCGGCTAGCCCACAATGGGTGGCTGCCCTGCAACCGATCTGTGCCGAGCGCGACCATTTTGAGAGCACGGGATCCGTGCTGTGTAAACGTACCGGCGGCACCCGCGGCGTCTGGACCAGAGAAAGTGAAAAGGGATTGGTCTGGCTGGACTCGGTCTTGAAAGAACTGCTAGTGTAATAAACGTCCTCTTTGTTAACCAAATAATAAAGACGCGCTATTCTACGGCTCCTCCTGTGTGTATGCATGAAAAAGATTACATATGCGCGCGCGCGCGCGCACACACACACACACACACACACGATCAAGGTCTGGCAGGCCAACATGACTGGCTAAAATCAGTCATACACAAATATTCACACTAGATCATTTCCACAAAAGCGGTAGGGTGGAAGTGTAACCCTTGGAGTTTGACTCGGAAAAGACCAAAGAGTAATGTCCCGGGCAAATTGACCGAAAAAATACAAATTGTCCAGGGTCCAATCGTCCTGGGGCTGGTGCTTTGGTTGAATCCGGTGTGTTCTTCGAGACCCCAAGACCTGCATTCCAGCCTGCAGTGCAGAAACAACCAAAAGAGAAAAAAAAACGATTGTGGAATTCAGCTATGACGTAAGGCAGAGCCACGAAGCATCTACGCTTACCCAGCTCTATGGCAACAGAAAGGGCGGGTAAACATGAAAGCAGCAGCAGCAGTTGATCACATAAATATGGGTGCGATGCATAATTGTTCAAAGTTACAATAAATTACCAGCTAAAGAAAAAAAAAGTACTTCTCCAATAAAAACCAACAATTCGTGGCAACAGAAATGGACAACTCCATTGAAAGCCAACAACTTAACAAAACTAGGCTTTTTACACCATACCGAATGTTCTTTCTGCCTAAGTCATGGATTGTGAATTTTGATATGTAGGATTGTTTTCACCTCACCGACGGCCGCTGAAATGGAGAAAGATTCAGGAGCTAGCACAGGCTGAGAATACCTTGTCTGAACATCACACTGCTGATACTGTTAAAAAGAATGTTTCAAAGTGAGGTGACTTAAGGCAGAAATTGAAACAAATTTTTTTACAGGAAAATTATGATTAATCCACCAGACAAAGTGGACAAACAAATCACAAGATAAAACATGATGTGTTTCGGCCCCTTACGTCTTCTTCAGGCAAATGACCTTTGTCCCCTTTGTCTGGCAGATTAATCAGAATTTTTCTTTAAAAAATCTGTTAAAAAGAAAATTCAAAGGGCAGGCTTAATAGCAGACCAATATGCATGTATAAGTGTGGGTATGTGGGCATTCTTACATGCATGCACACACCCATATGCCTATGTGTGTGGATTTGAGTCAGCTCTCTCTTTTTTCCTCTCTTTTTCTCTCTCTCTAATTCTGTAGTTCAGGGTGCATTGTTAATTCTGTTTTAACTTGCCTGGTTTTCTAGCAGTGCAGTTGTACATGTTTGTATGATGGGGTGGGACAGAAGACAGCATTTCTGAAAGTTTTTAAAGTATTTAAACAGAGAATGAATGACTGACTGATCATTGCAAATAACACTGAAATGGAAAGTTAACACAAAGTGATCATTATGAGGTAAGCTGCATATTCAGACATCCCTTACAACCAGAAAAATATCTCCAAAACTTATGACAGCAACATTTCGAACAGCTCTGCTTGAATTTCATTTCAGCGTAACTGATCTTTAAACAAATGCCTGGTGACATTCAATACCCTAAACAGTCTATTCCCTGATGAATTATAAACTGAAATACGTTTTCACCTGAAATGTCCAATGTTGCAGTCAATGGCAAGAAACAGAAATTTAAACAATACAAATACAACAATATGTAATCTATCCCAGTTTCTCACTGCAAAGTTAAAATAAGCGTATGTTAAGAGATGTTGTGTTCATTCATTACGCTCTCCATTCTAGAGGGAAACTTATCTCAGTTGTATGTTTTGATGTGGAAGCTTAAAAAAAGCATGGTCATTTAATTAACTTTCCCCTACACAGTCAGTTACAATATCTTTTTTTTAATAACCAGTTTCCATTCCAGAGGGAAATATATCTCAGTTGTATGTTTTGATGTGGGAGCATACAAAAAGCATAGTCATTTAATTATCTTTCCCTGCGAAGTCAGTTACAATTTTTTTTTCCCATGACAAATGTTTACATGCATATGTTCTCTTGCGCACTGGCTGTGACGTTAGCCAAGAGATTATTGACTTGTAAAGTTCTCTCTCAGATGTGCCTCTCTTCCTCTGTATCTCCGTCCCTCTCCTACAGACAAGAGAGCTGGTACTCCCCCTCCCCTCCCTACTCCTTCCACATACACACTTCTCCCTTACCTGACTTTTCAACAACAAGAAAAAAAAAGGGGGGGGGGGGGTTGGAGAGGGGGGGAGGGGCTGGGGGTGCAATTTTCTTTTTTCTTTCTTTGATGAAAACAATTAAAACCACAACAAACTGCTTTCCCATTGTTGACATGATTTGCATGTGGCACTTAATGTTTGTTGGATTTTTGTTGTTGTTGTTGTTTTGTTTTTGTTGGTTTGTCTGTTTAAAAGAAATGGGGGTATGAACTTGGAGGATAGGGAAAGAGAGGGGTGGGGAGGGGAAGGGAGGAATAACAACATACACAAGATATGACAGTGTGTTATCACAATGTGAAAAATGAAAATGTAACCAGTAGCTGGTGACAGCATTCTTATTTTGTGTTGTGTGTGTGTGTGTGTGTGTGTGTGTGTGTGTGTGTTGCGTTTGTGTGTGTGTGCCTTTGTGCAAAGAATCAATACATACCGAAAAAATATGTCAACCCCAAACCAATGTTAAAATCTTTGCAGTTTCCCATAAGCTGGTAAAAGTCGTCAGAGTTAGCAAAAATTATCAATTTCATTAAAATCACAGAACAACTTCTGGCTTTCTGATCGCTAGTTCATTTTCTTTGGTTACAATGTTAGAGCTTTTGACAGCTACGCACTTTCACATCTATAACAGATCAGAGCACATATATGAGCCTTTCCTTTTTCTTTTTGATTCACACAATATGGTAAAGTGTTAATGAACTAATCATCTGTGCCCTGATAAGGGTCAAAGAATTAATCAAATACTGAACTTGCATGTCTATATGTGTACATTTTGGTTTGGTTTGCCTGTTTAGAGCCGTTTTCACACACAAAAAAAGAGTTTTTAGATGACTCCTGACTTCTTGGCACTGTCAGTTGTGACGAGTCACTTGACAAGTCCACCGGATCAGTCCCAAGCAGCCACCCTCTCCCCCCTTTCTCTGTCCCATCTGTCTCACACACGACAGTACCAAATTCAAATCTATTCTAATCTATGCCAACTCTCCCCTCTCAACCCTTCCCCCTCCTCTCTCTGTCCGCTCCCTCCTCCCACTTCCTAATGTGGCGGCGTGACACAGCAAAAAATTTACATCGCGTCGTAACAATGTCGCCAGTCGTACCCCCCCACCCCCTCCCTCTCCCGGTCGTTGGTCAGAATCACTCTTTGAAACCAGCAGACAGCCCGCCTTAGCCTCAGGCATAGGCTCAAAAATTGTCCCTTACATTTTATACTATTTGCATAATGTCTCTAGTTTTTCAGCAACTTTTTTCCTCCCCACACTTTCGTTTAGTTTCATTTACTACTCTTCGCTGGCTGCTTTTGGGGTGCTATTGGATTCTTTTTTGCACCCTTGGTGGTGAGAACACCACAGTATTATGGACTGTGGTGTGTCTCTATTTGACGCCAGGAGCGCAGACACAACCAGCCGTGTCTCCCTGATGAGTCCGACCCAGCGGACGAAAGGCCTCGGAGCAGGCAATACAAATATATCTGCCTTCAAAAGGGATTGCGATGGTTCCCTTATGCAGCTAGTGAAGAGTTTTCATATCTGTAACATATTTTCTTAATTTCATGTTCCCAGTTTCTCCATCTTCAAATTCCGCCCCCCCCCCCCCCCCCTCCCCTCCCTCCTTAAGTCCAAATCTTTGCCAAGTCATTACTATGAAGATAATTCAGTTGTTGGCCTGCACTTGTTTTTTTCCCCCACTATTAGATTGTTCGTCTATGTATTTGTCTGACTTTATTCAAGTTTAGAGGGCTGTGCCGGTCTTGAATGCAGGTTACTCTGTGTTAGGTTTTCTTATGGGAGCAAAAAATGCCCAACTTGTTTACTGTTTATCGTTTGCTGTTCCCTGCCTCATTTCATTTCCGATTTTGTTTTGATTAAATTGAGGTTATTTGTATTTGTTTCTGTCCGTCTGTGTCTTTGTCTTTTGATCTCCCTTGCATCTTTGGGTGGATCCTCAGGCATAGGCTCAAAAATTGTCCCTTACATTTTATACTATTTGCATAATGTCTCTAGTTTTTCAGCAACTTTTTTCCTCCCCACACTTTCGTTTGGTTTCATTTACTACTCTTCGCTGGCTGCTTTTGGGGTGCTATTGGATTCTTTTTTGCACCCTTGGTGGTGAGAACACCACAGTATTATGGACTGTGGTGTGTCTCTATTTGACGCCAGGAGCGCAGACACAACCAGCCGTGTCTCCCTGATGAGTCCGACCCAGCGGACGAAAGGCCTCGGAGCAGGCAATACAAATATATCTGCCTTCAAAAGGGATTGCGATGGTTCCCTTATGCAGCTAGTGAAGAGTTTTCATATCTGTAACATATTTTCTTAATTTCATGTTCCCAGTTTCTCCATCTTCAAATTCCGCCCCTCCCTCCTTAAGTCCAAATCTTTGCCAAGTCATTACTATGAAGATAATTCAGTTGTTGGCCTGCGCTTGTTTTTTTTTCCCCCACTATTAGATTGTTCGTCTATGTATTTGTCTGACTTTATTCAAGTTTAGAGGGCTGTGCCGGTCTTGAATGCAGGTTACTCTGTGTTAGGTTTTCTTATGGGAGCAAAAAATGCCCAACTTGTTTACTGTTTAGCAACATATGTTAAAGGAAAGTTTACGTCACATCGTGAAGACGTCACCCATCTCTTCCCCTTCCCTCTCTCTCCCTCGCACATCTACTACTAATAGGGGCACACTACAGAGAACCCTCTCCCTCTCTCTCGCTCACCTCCCTCCTTCTCTACCCCCCTCCCTCCATATCCATCCTCCGCATGCTGCCGACTGTCACGCTCCACGTGCACAGCTGGTTGATGATGCCATTGTGTTGACCAGTGCGTGGTCAATTAGCATTCATCCTACAGATGCGTGCATGAATTGTCATCCGACACAAATGTAGTTTCCTTCGTTTGCAACTGGTCCAATCCTCGATTTAAGGGAGGAAGATGATAGACAATTCTCCTCCCCCTCACCACCTTGAGTGACAGCCAGTCTCAAAGGAATGATCTAGAATACCCAGTTTAGAATACAAAGAGAAGACACCTAGTGTCACACACTCCACTGCGAGTGTGGCATAGCAGTGGACACCAGGGGAGAGGTGGCAGCTCTCCTTTGAAGGATGCTGATGTAAGAGATCAGCGTCGTCGGGCGGCACAGACAACCTTCCAGCCATATGGGTGACGACGGGTCTAGCCTGTGTCGCCGGGGGACGGCTCCTGGAGATGTGGGGCGATTGGCGAAGGAGCGCTGCCTGACTGCGACTACCGTGGCCTGGAATACCGTGCTGTTTTAAGGGGTGACAGACATGGGGGCACTCCTTACGGGGTTGGGCTGAAAAACTGCCCTCTCGGCCGCAGTCAGCGAGTGCCCGCCAAGTTTTACGGACCCGTGCAGCACTCCAGCGACTTTCGTCCTGCTTCCTCCTTGAGGCAGCCTCACGCGGCACAGGACCATCGCCACCCGAGCATGAAGAAGGCCGCCCGGTGGTCCTGAAGACAGCCCGATGTTTGGGGGACAGCAGGCAACACACACCGACGCCTACCGTCGGTCGACCAAGAACCTGAAACTGAACCAACGTTCAAGACCAACTCCACCAAACTTGAACCAACATTCAAGAAGATGACGACCAGAATTGAGCCAATGTTCAAGAGGAACACGAGCTCTGGGAGACAAATGCGACGACCCTCATTGAAACTACCCACTACTGCCAGGCGACAACAGTTGCCACAAATATGCAGACCTATGTCTGCATGAACCTTGTCCTTAAGGGCCTCAGGCCAATAGGATGTTAATCTCACCCTCAATGCAATGCAATGCAATGTCACACACTCACTTTTCCTCAAGACCAACTGTAGATCAGAACTAAGTAACAAGACAGATGCCAGAGGTAAATCAAGAGAGAGGGCATGGTTATCTCCCTCTGATCTGAAAAAACCCGGTCTGAGTTCTGATTCTCCCAGAAATGTAAGTTGGAACTATGTTTCTACATTTCGAATCTATGCATTGATTATATGTATGGCATGTGGTTTAGCTGTGTAACTTTGTGCTAATACTTGGTGACCTTTATCAAAATGATGGTTCTGTGTAGTAGTTTGGTTGCCACCGTGTGGTAAAAGCTAGCACCATGTGGTTATGATTCTTTGTTAGCAACTGACCACTATTCTTTTTTTTTCTGGCTTTTTGGCATATTTATTCTGACTTTTCCTCTGGACAAAAGGGGATGAATATTTATGGAATGTGGCATCTGAGTACTGCCTTACAGATGAGGCTATCTACTGAAGTTGGTGAGCTCTGGAGTAGGAAGCACCGAGCTCAAGCTCATGTCCTCACTGTTCACCCAACACACCACTCAGACGGTCCACCCCTCCTCCTATCAGATCCCACTTCCAAATTTGCACGTCTGTATAGATGTACCTCTTAAAATTCAGTATTGATACTTGTTGCTGCTTCACAAAAAGAAGCATAAATACATTTGAATTACAAATTATTCTACTAAAGGACAGGAGAGAAGGGTAATTACATACATTTCTGTCATGGCAAGATACAGTTTTTGCATTGAAGCATACCATTTAATGTGAGCTTGCCCTAGGCAAGAGTCCACAAGCATGCATGTATGTACAATGGGCAAGACTCAATTATGCCTGTGGATACTTATCGAGGTCGTCTCACTCTAACTCAGAATGTGACAGCGTGCAGCAACAGACCTGTATCAACAATGTTGTTACTACCCTGGTGTTCATCCCATTTCAACTGACAGAAGGGAATGTCAGGTAGTGTCTATCTGTGCACCAGGTATCCAGATCATGGCTACCCTGGATGTTTCTGCAGACACTCTTCCTAATGCAGACACTCTTCCAACACTCTTCCTAATGCAGACACTCTTCCTAATGCAGAAACTATTCCTAAAATCCCGAATTGAATGAAAAAATTCAGAATTCCAAAATTTTGTTTAAAAATGTGGGTTGGGGGTCATTTTTTGTTTATAAGGGATGATGAAATATTGCAGAATCAAGCCGAAATATTTTGTGAATGTTGACAATGGTATGCATCTTAATGCATTTTTTCAAACCACATATTTGTCAACTAAAACATATGGAAGCTAGAAATACTTTCAGTCAGAAAACTGAACTGTCCTCTCTTCAGACCACCCCTTAACCCCTCTTTCCATGACCTGGTTCCTTAAGTTTTATTCCAGGCGGTTGGCAGTTATGCCAGGTGCATGCTGAATATCAGCTCGTTCCACAAACCCATCAAAAGCATTCTTACATTTTAGGATCTTTCATGTTGTGTCCCGAGTGCATATACCTAGGATCTTTGATTTTGCATCTGTCCTTCGAAGAACATCTATCCTGGATCTTTAATGATGTACCTGATCTTCTGATGTGTGTCGACTCATACAGAGGGGGATGGGGGTGGGGGTGTTCATCTGCTAACAGGTATAAACTTG
Organism: Conus canariensis; assembly: GCA_033310375.1. Classification (NCBI taxonomy): domain Eukaryota; kingdom Metazoa; phylum Mollusca; class Gastropoda; order Neogastropoda; family Conidae; genus Conus; species Conus canariensis. The sequence continues at coordinate 32,907,716 of CM065720.1, forward strand.
TGTTGACCTTTGCCACACTGCCGAGGGGCTGCATCCACAACCCCCGGATCAAGCTTCTATTCTAACCACTCCACTTGTTGAACTATTAGATTTTACATTGATCAATCCCGTAGAAAAAAAAATCTGTTCAGCCACTTTGGAATTCCTCACCACCAAAAAATTTACACAGGAATGTGGACACTGGAAGATTTGGTGATGTTCCTGATGACTTCATCCTTACCATCCCTCTACACAATGCTGCCCCTCTTATCACCTGAGTGCTCTCTGTGCAATGGGGACAGATCAGGTCACACCCACTGTTCAGATGCTACCAGTTAGTCCCCCATCAATGAATGTCAGTTGAGCCAAACAACAGCTTCAGGTCAGGACGTAAAGAATAGTCTGCTCACTTTGTTAACACACCCAGAGTCACTGACCGACTTTCTTCTACAAAAAGAAACTAATTTAGTTATTGGATTTTTATTTTATACATACGAATTGCTGTAAAGATGACAAAAGTGACAGATACAAGCCATTTGATATCAAGTGACTCCAGTTATCACTCAGCCTTTACTTATAAACAACACTTTGCTTCATATTCAATGGGCACCAGCAGGGTATGTGTGTATGTGTGTGTATATATATATATATATATATATATATATATATATATATATATAGTTAAGACAAGTATTAAGAGGAATATTAAAATTATCTACAAATTTGTTTCTAGCGCTTGGCTATCGTCAGCTATCCTGACGATAGCCAAGCGCTAGAAACAAATTTGAAGATAATTTTAATATTCCTCTTAATATTTGTCTTAACTAATGTTGCTCCCCAAGGGGTTGAGCACTTGTAGAATTGTTTTAGGCTTTTTAACCATACTGATCTATATATATATATATATGTTAAAAAATATTTTTAAAAATGAAGTATTAAAATCTACAAGCTTGTTTCAAGCCTTGCTATCTTCAGGATGTCTTTTGGGGCACGCCAACGATCTTTTATGGCGTGCGGGACTTGATTTCAACTCTGTGTGTGCAGGCGGATCTCATTTGCTGCACATGCGGCCTGTGGTTCTTATTGGGGCCTGTTCAGATGGAATGTGCTAGCAAAGATTTCCACTTGTGCCTGCAATTGTTTACAATTTCTACTTTTGTGTTCAGAGTTGCTAAGTGTGGTTTGCATAATATTAACCATTTTCCTGTGGAGCATAGATTGCATCTTTTTGAAATATTGTTGTATGGTGTTGCTCTTTTTATGATTTTCCATGATATGTTGTAGTCTATTTTTTTATCTTTGAGTCTCCAAATGTATTTACTCAGCTCTGTTTGATTTTTGTATTTTTCATTTTTGAATGACTGTTTGTGGTTTGCGTATCTGGTTTTGAAAGTGTTTTCAGTAATCCCTATATATGTTTCTTTTTCATTTTCTGATGTTACCGTAGCTTGGTATACAATGTTGCTTGTGAAGACATTTATTGTTTAGGGGGCACTGTTCTTTTTTAGTGCAGTTGCAAGATGTCCTTTCAGCACCCTTCTCTTTTATGTTGCTTTTCATTTCGTTAGATGAATCAATTATGTTTTTGAGGTTGGGCATACATGAGTATGATAGTTTAATGGTGTTTTTGTTGAATATTTTGGACAGTTTGTGTTCTTTTGGGAATGATGTTGCCAAGATTTTAAAGAATTCTTTTCCTACATTTGTTTTTACTTGTCCATCGTATGGTGGGTTGTACCATATGATCTTTCTTTTCCTATTTTTCTTATTTCTATTCATGTTGTTGTCTGGACTGTATTGTAGTTTGTAATTGTAACCACTTTTTTGTAATGCTTCTTGATATTCTGTTGCTGCATCATTGAATGCGTTTTCATTGCATGACAGGTTGGATAGTCTCTTGTTTATACCACTGGGTATTGTTTTTAGTATAGATGGTGGGTGGTTGCTTTTGATGTTTACGTAGACTGGTATGTCATTGGGTTTTTTGTATGGTTTGTACACATGGTCATTGAGGTCTAATGTTATGTCTAGGTAATTCACTACTTTTTTGTTTGCTTCTATTGTGATTTTTAAGTTGTGGTTTTTACAGATTTTACATAATTCTTTTTTCTTGTTTTCAATGGTTCTTGGATTATTGTTTAATGCAGCGAGGCCGTCATCTCTGTATAAACCGGCCTGTTTTCCAAGTTGTTTTTGGATGTTGGATAGCATGAATAGTCCGACTAGTTCACATGTTTCGGCACCATCATACGATCCCATGGTTACATCAAATGTGGAGTTTTTGCTCGTTTTTTTAATCCAAGTTTCATTTCTGCTATGGAGTAAGGTTTTTTTGGTGTGGAAAATAATCTCCATTTCTGACTCTGTTATATTTGTGTATTTGTTGGCAAATTTCAAAGCTTTGTTGAGTAGTTCTTCATCTATGGATGGATAGAAGTCTACTATGTTAAATGTAGAGATGCAATCTATGCTCCACACAAAAGTAGAAATTGTAAACAATTGCAGGCACAAGTGGAAATCTTTGCTAGCACATTCCATCTGAACAGGCCCCAATAAGAACCACAGGCCGCACGTGCAGCAAATGAGATCCGCCTGCACACACAGAGTTGAAATCAAGTCCCGCACGCCATAAAAGATCGTTGGCGTGCCCCAAAAGACATCCTGAAGATAGCAAGGCTTGAAACAAGCTTGTAGATTTTAATACTTCATTTTTTAAAATATTTTTTAACAGATGTTGCTCCCCAAGGGGTTGAGCACCTTCAGATTTTTTAAGGACACTTTTATATTCTTCATAATATATATATATATATATATATGAACCGACATGCCATAACACTACAGTGCTGAATTCTGTAAAAGCAAACAGACAAAAAGACAGATGAAAAAAACTTGTTTGATATGCATCTTGCTCTACAGCAGTACGTTATGCAGTCAAGCTGACATGGACAGGAACATGAACAGGGCATTTCCTTCATAATTAGCTGTAAGTCCAGAGGATTCTGGGACGTTTTGTCACATGTGAACTCTACAATTCAACAAACTGAACAAATTTCAGTCACTTGCAAAATGAAACCAACACCTGCATCTGCACAGGCACTTCTGTGTGACGTGTTCAGACACACTCCGGATCCCCTATCGGAAAGATGACATAAGTGGAAACTGGACACAAACTGTTGTGGCCTGGGGACCCCGTTGTTTCCACTGCCACTTTTTACAGAGGCCATGACCTGTGCATAATGGGAAGGAGTCGCAAACGAATGCAATGTTTCCACTGTTTTATGCAGGAGTCTTCGACAAAAAGCAACTATCACAGTAACTGTTGGTTTGAAAATAAGACAATGCTAAAAAGTAACGATAATAAAGAGAGGAAAGAAAAATTAAGAAAAAAAACCCCCCACAATACAGACTTTGAATATGATGGTTATTATTACTTTCTCCTTGACTGGCAGTTTTAGCATGATCTAAGTGACAAAAAAACAAAAAACAAAAAAAAAAAACAACAAACAAATGTAAATGCAGAGAGAATACATGTCAAAAGAAGAAACGATTCCCATCCTCTCCTATCCCCCATTCCCCTCCTCCTGCCTCTCCCATCCAAGCCAAACTAAGGTCAGTAAAAACGGTGAAAAATGAGAAGCTGAGAGACTGAGAAGGATCTTCCTGAATTGTCTCTCTCCTGTCTCCACCCAAAACCTATCCAACAAACATCCCTTCCATTATCTACAAAAACGTACAAAAAAACAGCGACTTCCATGACCTGAAAGAAGCTGAATGACCTGAAAGAAGTTGATGGCTATGCAACACTCACCCCTGGCTCTAACAGACCTCAGAGACAGAGCACATGTATCATGATAGGCACAATGACAAAAAAAAAAGAAATGTATCAGAAGTTGAAAGATAGGATTAAAAAATTTCCCAGAAACACTCTGGGATCTTACCAAAAAAAAACAACAGAAATTCATTTTGTCTCCCCTTCTTCTTCTTCTTCTTCTGAATACTGGATAGGGTTCAATGAACATTAGTATCCCATGCTGTCCTACTCACGCAGCTCTACGACACAAAACCTGGCCGGGGGGAGCGGAGTTACAGGCGCAGCTTTGGGGAGCCCGTTCTGACCTGGAGAAGACCGCGGGCTTCATCATGGCGGCCGGGTTACAAGTCTGACGCATCCAGCTTCAATCGAACGCAGAAGAAGAAGAAGAGTATCCCATGAATGAGTGATGGTTTAGAGCTGGTTCCCTATTTAGGGGTTTTAGTGGTGACCCATTGGCTCTAAGAGTTTAAAAACTGTGTTAAAACTATGTACAATGCTGCCTTGGTGGATTATGGCAGAAGACCTAGGCTTGTAGAACAGTCTAGGTCTTGCTTGAATCTCTCCAGTGAAGGAGAGTCAGTGAGGCTGGCAGGAAGGTTGTTCCATTCCCTAATTGTCCGTGGGAAAAAAACTGGCATGAAGAACGAGGTGTCTAGTGTGTTCCTGGTAAAGTCTCTTCGCACCCCGGGTTCTAGAATCTGAACTTCTGAAGAATTTAGATGGCTCTATATCTACAAGGGTGTTCACAATGCGATAGAGCATGAGCAGGCGGTTGTTAGCTCTGCGTTGTTGTAGTGGTTCCCATTTCAAAGCGTCCAACATGCTCGTCACACATCCTGGTCAGTGTAGTTGTTGTAGACAAAGCGAGCTGCTCTGCTTTGCACTTGCTCCAGTGCTGCTATGTCTCCTTGGCTGATCGGGTCCCAGACTGTGGATGCATACTCTACGACCGGTCTGACCATGGTTTTGTAGGTGGCTGCTTTGACTGTGGACGTGCACTCTCTAAATTTTCTCCTAAGGAAACCAACAGTTCTGTTTCCTTTGTTGACTGTGGTCTTGATGTGGTCTGACCAGGATAAATCATCACTGAAGTTGATGCCTAAGTACTTGCTGTTTGATGTAGCTTCCAAAACTTGATCATGGAGTTTTTAGTTGGTTTCCAAAATTTTTTTGGTTTTATTTGGAGAAATGCAGATGACATTGCACTTGCTAGGATTAAAACTCATCTGCCATGTTGATTCCCACTGTTCAAGAGAGGAGAGATCTTGCTGAAGCAGGTTGCTGTCATAAGTGTTAGATATTTTGCGAAAGAGGAGGCAGTCATCAGCAAAGAGCTTTGTGGAGCTGGAGTTGATACAGTCAAGAAGGTCGTTGATGAAAGTGAGAATGAGAAGTGGCCCTAACACAGTACCTTGAGGGACTCCAGAAACTACATCTCATTCTGATGACAAGATGCCCTCTAGCAGCACCTGCTGTTTGCGCTGGCTGAGGAAGGACGAGATCCACTTGAGGGTGTTGTTTCGTACTTCATAGTATGCCAGTTTCTCAAGGAGGTGAGCATGGGGCACTTTAGCAAAGGCTTTAGAAAAGTCAAGGTGTATCACGTCAACTTGTGATCCGCAGGATAGGTGCTGGGCTATTTCATGGGTTGTTACAAGAAGTTGGATCTCACACGAGTGGTTTTTCCTGAATCCGTTCTGAGTGTCCGAGGGAACCTTATAGTTGTCAAAGTGCTTCATAACAGAGCAATGGACGATATGCTCTAGTACCTTGCAGACAGTGGAGGTTAGAGACACAGGTCTGTAATTTGCCGCCAGGTGTCGTTCTCCCTTCTTGAAAATTGGCACAACCCATGCGTATCTCCAATCGGGGGGTACTTCGCCTGTGTTGAGGGAGAGTTGGAATAGCCGAGTTTGGAAAGGTGCTAGTTCATCAGCTGCCGTCTTCAGGATAAAGGCCGGGATGGAGTCAGGCCCTGTGGCTTTGTCTGTTTTAAGGTTGTGGAGCAGTTTCTTTACACCTTCTTCTCCAACATGAATCTCATCCATTGCTGGGAAAGGGCTGTCTCCCTTGCTTGGGATACGAGACAAGTCTTCAGCGGTGAAGGTGGTTCGGAACTGTTCATTGAGGATTTCTGCTTTCTGTTAGTTGCTGCTATGGAGGAAACCATCTTTATTTTTGAGAGGGGCGACACCAGCAGAGTCCTGTCCCTTACTTTTGACATACGACCAGAACTTTTTGTTTTTTGCTTTGAAGTCATCGCTCACGATATCTTCTAAGTAATGTCTGTGGGCCTCACGAATACGGAATTTCACTTCTTGTTGCAATTTCTTACACTGGTCCATGTCTTTCTTTTTTCCTGGTTCTTTTGGCCTTTTTGTGAGCATGTTGTTTCCTTCTAATGGTTCTTTTCATTGTAGCATTGATCCAAGGGTGGGAATGACGATTTGCGGACATCTTGGTTGGTACTCTCTTCTTTATTACTTCTTTTATTTTTTCCTTCAAGGTGTCCCAAAGGCTGGATACAGTTGAGTTTTCAACAGGAAGAGAGTGACCAAATTCTGATAGGTCTTGTTTGATGCCTTCGATGTCAGCTTTCCTCCATAGGAGGATTTTTCTTCTAGTTGGTTTGGGTAGTACTGGATGTAGGGCGCAGTCGTACAGGACAATGTCATGGACACTGTTGCTGATGGATGGCATGGGTTTGCATCGTTGTTTCAGTCCGGGATGTGTGGTCAGAATCAAGTCCAATGTGTTTTTTGCATTTGTACTTGTATGGAAGTCTACCATCTGTTCTAGGCTGCAGTCCGCTACCACCTCTAAATACTTCTCATTCATCTTTTTACTATATTGTGTTCCTTTCAGAGTGGTGTCTTCCCAGTTGATGTCAGGAAGGTTGAAGTCACCGCCAATAATCAGAATGTTCCCTTTGGCTTTGTTTTTCAGATTACTAATTCCTGAAGCTGCTTGGTCACTGTACTTGTCGTCGGTTCGTTTTGGAGGTCGGTAGAAAGAGGCTACATGGAGTTTTTATTCCGAGTCAGGCTAATTGTTCCGCTAATCACCTCTACACTTTTTGAACATTGGATGTTGCTAATTTGAAGGTCTTTCTTTGAGGCTATCACACTCCACCATGTGGTTCTGTTTTTCTGTCTCTTCTGTTTATTTCATACCCTAAGAATGATGGGAGAATTTCTGACGTTTTGATCTTGTCATCAAGCCATGTCTCGCAGCCTAGGATGATGTCTGGGTCGCAGTCATCTATCACTGCTTCTAACAGTTTCCCTTTCTTGCAGATGCTTTGGAAGTTGACAGAGAGGATTCTTACAGAGTTTGATTGGAGTAGCTGGGTTTTGCTTTTGGTGATGACATATGCTGAGGGACGTCGTTTTCATTGGGTGAGTGTATGGCTTCGCTAGTTGTTGACTGGGATGTTGACGTACCAGCAATAGAACTTTTTAAGGAAGAGCTAAGAGCTGAAGAGTTTGCTTGTGTTGCCTGATGGCGTTGGGGTGTAGTGATGTGGACACCTTGTCGTTGAATCTCCAGTTATAATATAGCAATAACATTTACACCACTGGAGTATAGGGAATGACATAATATGTACAGGGGAAAAAAAGATTAAGAAAAACTACGGCACTCTACCCACGAGGTGTGGTGGGTGGCAATCCACATGAAAAAAAGGAGAGTGGTGAAGCGGTAAGCCAGCACATATCTGTCCCTGCATCTAGCACTACTGCTGCTATGTTATACAAATTCATGTACACATACAGATACGAAACAACTGGTCACCTTCAATCATAGCTCTTGTTAGCGGACACAGCTGATGTTCAACAAAAATGCATATGATGGTTGGGACCCCAACGTAAACAGAAAGCAAGTCCACTATCACAAGGCTACGTGGTCAACAAATGGTAAGAATCTTGAGTTCCTTGCATCATCGTCTATTCCCTTCAGTCACCTGGTGAGCAGGCCCTCGGGGCCCATGATCAACAACACACGACGACAAACACCACCACTATCAGGTGTGTCTGTGACACATTGCAGAAATACAAACAAAATGATAAAACCTGAACAACAGACAGTGCAGGGATTTCACATGCAAACAGTGTTAGACAGTCAACCAACAAATAGGGGCAAAAAAATTTGAAGAAGAAAAACTGCATCCCACAGCAATTGTGTTAACAACCTGGTAACATTCAGAAGACCATCAACCACTTCTAAAAGAAAAGTACACATAATTGTTCACTGTTACTCTGCTGTCAACTTCAAAGACTCATTTTTCCTTAAAACTCTGAAAAGACGCACTTTGAACTAAAATCAGAAATCTCCACAAGAACTGTGTGCTATGCTGTGAATACAGGCATACCGCAGAAAGGGGCAGGGAGATGCAGTCCATTCACTGCAAGAGGCCTGGCTACCTAACTAGCTTCACTCCAAAGACGATCTCTCCAAGGATGACTGCCCGTGGTCACACCAGACAAAAACCCCTACATTTCAGCTTCACTTTTGGCTTAGAACACTACCAGTAAAAATTACTTTCCCTTTCATTTGTTGGGAGGATTAATCGACTGACCAGTCACCTATGATCTTACCGGGAGCTATTCAGAGGCCTCAGCTGACCACTATTCTTTGTGTACCATCTGACTTTTGCCAGTTTGCAATTGTAACGAAATGCTTAACAAACCCATCTGATCTGTCCCATTTTTGTATAATTTGTACAAATTGCAGAGAGAATAGATTTTAAATGTATACCAACTTAAGCTACTACACTGAGTGTAAGTAAGTAAAGTAGGAGTGAGAAAGGGCATTTAATTGTTGTGGTTCAATGAGAACTAAAATTAAGCCTATAGAACAGACATGTATATACTTACCCATGTGTAAGCAAGTAAAGTTGATGTGTGAAATTGCACTAACTTGTGTCAGTTCTCTGTTGTTCAGTCAGTGTTGACTGTTTGAACTTCTCTCTTCAATTCTGTCTCTCGGAGCTACAAGTACTTTTAAGAGTACAGGCCTGAGGAAACTTATCTCAGAGCCACCATCAAGTATTTTAACAGTACCCGGAATAAATATAAATTACTTTCGATGACTAGTACTGGAAAGTAGCTTCCACCACTAGTAAGAGAGAGGGTGGAGGTGAAATGTTAAGATAGTTCTCATCGAGAAATTATTCCAAGTCCTTCCCCTAGAGGACCCACCTACCACTCATCTATCTCATCACATCGAAGTGGGGGCTCATCCGGGACTGTAAAATACAATTCGGATTGTAAAATACAATTCACTCAAAATTTTGTTTCCTTTGGCTAGTCCAAAAATTTGGACAAAAAGCAGAATTCAGAGCAAATCGGCTGATTGAGTTGAAGTCCAGGGGAAAACTTTTACGTTTGTTGTGTGTTTAATTGTTGTGCATGACAAATAATAAGAGTGTGTGTTGGCTGATGTAATAATCAATTCATTTTGATGTTACATTGTGAGATTATTTGCTTTTGTTGTACTTTGTGGATATCTGATTGCTAAGAATTGATCTTTGATTGTTAAGAATTGTACAACAGTTCATTATCATGGCTGAATCAGTGAAACTTAGATGGGAGATCGAGGAGTGGGGAGAATCCCTAGGCCTCTCTGGTCAAGATTTAGTCACATTTGTGATTACTCAATTTGAAAAGGAATCCGAAAAGGCCACAGAAGAGCGTGAAAAGATTAGAAAGCATGAAGCTGCTGAGCGTGACAAAATCCATGAAGTTGAAGAGCAGAAAGAAGCACACGAAGCTGAAGAGCAAAACAAATTAAGAGAGTTTGAACAGGCTGAGCGCGTCAAGATCTGAGAACATGAACTTGTGCTCAGAAAGATTTGACAAATCAGCTGAGAATGATAGTTCTTCAGACACGGCCAGCCAAAATTCGCAGCCTCCCATCCAAATTCCGGCAATGTCGTTTTCTTTGGATCCTTTCAATTAGAACACAGAAAGTACTGACGCATACTTAGACCGGTTTGTAAGATTGGCAAATGAATTCGGCCTAGACCCGGAAAAGCGTAACATCAAACTAGCACAAGCTCTCAGAGGTGTTGCTTATGATGTTTACACAAAGTTACCACCAAACAAAGTAACTGATTATGATGCTCTCAAGCAAGCCCTACTCACCCGTTATGAACTGACAGCTGAAGCCTACCAAAAGAAATTCCAAAACTCACGGCATAGCAGGGGAGAAACCTACGGCCAGTTTGCAGATAGGTTAATGACTTATCTCCAAAAATGGTTGACCTTGTCAAACCAGGCACAGACTTTGAGGGTCTGACGGAGCTCATCCTCTGTGAGCAGCTGCATGAGACCATGTCCACTGACCTACAAACTTTCACGGCGGAACAAGGTGCTGCCACACTAGCTGACCTGGTCAAGCTAGCTGATAGGTACACCGCCGCCCATGATGAAGTAAACCTGCACAAAAGGGTGCGTGACAAGCCAAACCGGGATTCAAACCCCCCACCGTCACAGCAATCTCAAAACCAAAACCCACCACCAAGTGGGAAACCACCTGAAAGTGAGAAAAAAAACTGTAAACCACACGGTGGTAACTCTGTCCCTGCAAGTCAAAACAGTGCACAGAAGCGTTTCTGCGTGCACTGTAAAATGACTTCTCACAACACTGCAGACTGCAGAAAATTCTTTGGACCAAGACTCCAAACAATTGCTGCATACCAGGTTGTGTCTACACCCAAAGGAGGTGACACACCATCTATGGTACCCAACATCACTGCACCACCCATCAGTGAGCAGGTGTTAGTAAATAACAAACCTGCCACATGTTTGTATAACACAGGATTGTCATATGACGCAGTCGTAAGAGCTTCACTTGTTGAGCCAGCTGCTCTCACCGAGGAGACAGTGCCTTTATATGGGGCTGACAGACTCTGCCACCCTCTACCTTACCTGTCGCCACAATTATGGTTGACAGTAGGTACGTCAAAGGACAGATAAAGGCAACCGTCATGAACAACCCGATACATGATCTCATACTTGGAGGCCGTTATGTGATGTTCGGGAACCCATCTGAACCTGTAATTGTATCCACACTGCAGGTGAAGTCTCCAAATCAATTCAAACCTCCTAAAAAGGAGATGAAAGCAGCTCAGCAAGCTGACCCAACATTAGCTGAATACTTCGAGAAGCAGCACCAAACCTGTCACCCCACTCGCAAGGGTGAATTCTTCAGGCGGAATGGTCTTTAGTATCGTAGGCTAAATAAAGATCACTCGCAACTAGTGGTCCCGGCGCCACACCGGACCTGAGTAATGGAAGTGGGACATACACTCCATTCGACAGGCCATATCAACGTAGGGCCCACATTGCAATGGGTGATGAATCAGTACTATTGGCCAGGGATGGCAGAGGACATCAAGAAATATGTCGATTCCTGCCCCCTGTGCCAACACTGGTCATCCAGCCAAGGGGGCGATTCTTCCCCAGACCAGCCTGACAATCCAGACACAGGCCAACAGGAGCCAAATAATGTATTCCAAGGCTCCATCGGTGTCCTGGTGACCCCAGAGCTAGTGCCAAAAGCATAACGGACCAGGATCGGGATGGATTGTCAAGTAGGAGCTTCTCTCGAGAGAGAATCTTTTTTCAGGGGGCCTATGTAACGAAACGCTTGACAAACTCATCTGATCGGTCCCATTTTTGTATAATTTGTACAAATTGCAGAGAGAATAGATTTCAAATCTATGCCAACTCCCCCCCCCCCCCCCCCCCCCCCTCCTTCTCACCCTGATGTCCTGAGTCAAGACTGAAAAGTTACGTCATGTCGCACTCCGCGTCATTGTTCTCACACCACCTCCCTTCCCCTTTCAACCCTCCCTCCCTCCCAAGTGTAGCGGAATGACACAGTGAAATCTTTGTCTCGCATCGCCACTGTGTTGCCGGTCGCTCACACAAAGGCACATTGCCCACTCTCTCTCTCCCCCCACACCCCCCCCCCCCCCCCCGACTTGACACAAAGGCACGGAGATGTGTCTCGCAAACCCCCCTGCCTTCTTCTCGCCCTCCCTCCCCACCCCCTATTTACTATTCTCCCGTTCGCACGCTGTTCGTCACACACCATTCATGCAGCTGGCGGATTACGCCAGTAAGCTTTCCCCGCACTTCACTCATTAACATTCGTTCTAAAGGTGGGTGCACGGGGAGATTCCCAAGTTTATGATTGGCCAAAGGACAGGCAAACCTTCTCCATTTGTCTCATTTTGATTGACACCCTGTCAGTCAGATCAGAAATCTGAGTTGACAGTCTAGTGTTTAAGATAGGGACATGTAGTCCCTGAGGCTGACTTTTCCTAAAGACCACCTGTAGATCAGAACAGTGAAAGACAAACGGAAGACCAGAAAGAAGGCAGGGTAATCTCCTTCTACTGCTTGATCCCAAGTCTAAGGCACTGATTCATCCCAGAAACAAAACTGGGACAGTGGTTATGCTACAAACTGTGGCTAAACCATACCCTGTGGCTACGCCAGAAACCGGGGTTACGCCAGACACCATGGCTACACTGTAAACTGGGGCTACGCTACAACCACTGGGCAAGACTGGTTGTGAAGACACACCACAGCCCAGCCATACAACAACAGGTCTACACAGCAGGATCAGTCACCAGCCACCAGAGAGAGATCAACAATCCTCTCCGACTTAGTTAAGTCATAAATCAATCCCCCTGGACTCAAATCCATCAGACCCTTACCCTCACTTTATGATGAAACGGTGAGAACATGTCTATGATTACCACTTTGGCTACTGTACTGGGTGCATGCAAGCGAAGTGGATATGTATAAGAATATATATTCAGAGTAACATTGACATGCCCACTGCATACCAACTTAAGCTACTACACTGAGTGTAAGTAAGTAAAGTAGGAGTGAGGAAGGGCATTTAATTGTTGTGGTTCAATGAGAATTAAAATTAAGCCTATAGAACAGGCATGTATATACTTACCCATGTGTAAGCAAGTAAAGTTGATGTGTGAAATTGCACTAACTTGTGTCAGTTCTCTGTTGTTCAGTCAGTGTTGACTGTTTGAACTTCTCTCTTCAATTCTGTCTCTCGGAGCTACAAGTACTTTTAAAAGTACAGGCCTGAGGAAACTTATCTCAGAGCCACCATCAAGTATTTTAACAGTACCCGGAATAAATATAAATTACTTTCGATGACTAGTACTGGAAAATTACTCCTTCCACCACTAGTAAGTGAGAGGGTGGAGGTAAAATGTTAAGATAATTCTCATCGAGAAATTATTCCAAGTCCTTCCCCTAGAGGACCTACCTACCACTCATCCATCTCGTCACAGCAATTCTGTCAGATAAGATGATAACTGAATGATAAACTTTGATCAAAAAGGCTGTATGTACTAGCTGAAAACTGCTAAGTTGATTTATAAATACTGGTGATTGTTGGAATGTTGTGTAGTGTATGACTTTAAGTCTACACCACATGTGTACTTGGGCTGAGTGTATTCCAAGTCGATGTAATTTAACTCACAAGAAACACTGAAGAGTTAACTGACTAAAATTGTTAGCATTGTATTACTGTCTACTACCCTTCTGTAAACTCCACTCAACCTCTAAACAAAAGTGGAGATTGAGAATTATAGTAGAAACTCTACAACAGAGTAATCCTTTGCTGGCTGAGTTCTCACACCTCTTCTGAAAGATAAGAGGGCAATTGTGTGAACTCGACAAGCCAGACTCTCAGCTACTTAACTGTAGTTAAGTAGACCAGGTTCTCTTTATCGCAGACCTGGGACCCGTGGCTACGCCATAGACCACAGCTACGCCATAAACCGTGGCTATGCTACATCAGTGATATCAAAAACTTTATGATTTAATGTATATGACAGCTCCCTTCTCACCTCCTCAAAAAGAACCCCCCAAAAAGTTTTACTTCTCAAACTTTTCATAAACAAACTACAAGACAGGACTGACCTTGCGAGACATTATAACTGTGTGTGTGTGTGTGTGTGTGTGTGTGTGTGTGTGTGTGTGTGTGTGTGGTGTGTGTGTGAGTGTGTGTGTGAGTGTGTGTAAGCAAGCATGTGTATATCATGTATGGGTGCAGTGCATGGTTGAGTACATATGTGTGTGTGTGTGTGTGTGTGTGTGTGTGTGTGTGTGTGTGTGTGTGTGTGATGCTCTCACAGGAATATACGTCTTTTAATCTGTTATTGAGCACAGAGGATAAACAATTTCAGCAGCAGAAAAAAAAATTGATAAAATTTGAGTAATCTGACAAATGAACAATCAGTTTTTTACCAATATTTTGAGATTACCTAAAAAATAAAAATGAACAGGTAATCATACTGCCTTTCTCATCTTTATGAATTTGTCTGGTTTCTTCTTCTTTGTACACTCAGACAGGAACCCCAGAGGCACTGACGAAGATATGTGTGTGTGCATACATGTGTGTGTGCATGCATGCATATGTGTATGTGTCTGTGTGTGACGTGTGCATGCGCGCATGAGCGTGTATGTGTGTACGCATGCATGCATTCAACTGTGCCTACGTGCATATGTGTATGCATGCGCTCATGCTGTTGTGTGTACGTTTTTGCGTGCTTGTGCTTGTCTGATAGTGCTCTATTTCAGATTCTCAAATGTCATGAACCTGCCAGCCCTGATAACCATAGGGCTGAATTCTGACTGAAAGAGACACACAGACTGACAGACAGAGACAGGCAGCTACATGGGTGATAAACGAATGAGAGAGATAGACAGGGGGTGGGGGAGGGGACTGACAATGAGAAAGACTATGATGAAGACAGCAATGGAGACACACAGAGCGAGAGTGAGAGAGAGAGAGAGAGAGAGAGAGAGAGAGAGAGAGAGAGAGAGAGAGAGAGTAGAGAGAGAAGACAGGACAGACAGACAGACAGACAGACAGACAGACACAGACAGTGAGAGATGGACAGAAAGACAGACAGGCAGGCAGGCAGACAGAGAAAGAGACAGAGAGAGACAGACAGCAACAGGGAGAGAGAGAAGACAGACAGACAGACAGACAGACATACAGACAAACAGAGACAGACATACAGACAAACAAACAGAGACAGAGAGAGAGAGCAAGAGAAAGAGAGTGGGAGAGCAACAGAAAGAGACAAACACATACGTACATAGCAACATGAAGACAGAGAGACAGACAGACACAGGTCGATAGACAAACAGAAGGACAGAGAGACACAGAGAGACAGTGACAGTGAACTAAGCTGACAGCAAGAAAATAACAGCACTGATTTTGCAGCATATCACAGACCTTACTTATACCTACAGATCCAAGTGAATTCATTCTCACTGCACTGCTCACAATCACATAGCATAATATAAACACACAAACTGCATAAACACATAATACTTTCACCACTGATTTGGATAATTTCAGGACATCTTTTGGAACATATCAATGTCTGGTTGAAGACTGCCCTGATTTTACAGCAACTGATGAATCTACTCATACCGTTATCTCTACCAAAAATATATCTGACCCACATTACACTCTGTTTTGGGGCTTCTTACCAAGAACAGAACAAAAAGCTTCTCTCTTTCTCTCTCTCTCTCTCTCTCCCCTCTCTCGGTATATATGTGTGTGTGTGTGTGTACATCCAGCCATCACTGATATAAATAAATACAAAAACATTATGATAAATATTACAAGAAAACAAAATTTGCCAAAAAATATGAAGGAAATTCAACAATTATGTACACAAGATAAATTCCAGGGGGAAAATGGTCAGAGAAAGTCAATATTCACATGAAAAAGAAAGAGAGACAGAGAGTCAATGTGCATCATGCAAATCAGGAAGGGATATTTGCTAGAAAAATAAGGCTTTTTCAATGGCTCATGAGTTTGTCTGATAAAGCACGCAGTTGTTTACTTGAAGAGCTATTATGGATTAAAGCATCAAAATAAGCTTTCTTTAAGCATCAATCCGTAGTGTGTTGCAGATATTGTGTTCCTTCACATAAATGTCCCCTCTTACAGACAGTTGAATTTTCCTCTTGTGAAGCATCTTTTTCCCATTTGGTGAAGAAAAGATAAAGTGCTGCCACCTCAGTGCTGTGTTCCTATTTTACATCATCTCATCTTATTCCCATGACCTAAGTGGCCATAGGGAGGACATGAGTGATGACAAAGAAAGGACAAAGTTCTACGACTGATGTACTTTGTTCCCATATCATACAAAAAGAACAAAGTTGTCCCACCGAAATAGTTTGTTCCCATTTCCCCCCAAAAAAGGACAAAGACTTACCACTAAAGAAGTTTGTTCCCATTTCACAAAGAACGTATAAAAGTCTTCTTCCACTGAAGTAGTTGGTTCCAATTTCACAGAGAAATGACAAAATTCTGTCAATGAAGCGGTTTGTTCCCATTTCACAAGAAATGACAAAATTCTACCACTGTAGAAGTTTGTTCTCCTGCCCTCTTCTCCCTCTCCTCTCACCAGCTTCCCTCAGGCTTTCTCCCCTACTTCCCTTCCCCTTTTTGCCTCTTGTCTGCACCCTGGTGTCTGCACTTACAAGTGTTCAGGTTATCATTACTGACAAAAAACACTCACACCTAAGGGGAAAAAAAAGAAAGGTCAAGATGAATACAGATCAACAGACAGACAGATGTGAGTATATTTTACCCTTCTTTGCCAAGGCTCCAGCACTGTTATAGAGGGCGTCAGTGGTGGCTGGTGCCACTTCCCCATCCTTGACCAGCTCATTCCATAGCTCACTGACTCCTTCACCACTCACCGCCTCCTGTAACAACATTTCCAGTTATTTCATAGTTCTCTCATTCCATCACCATTCATTGCCCTCTGAAACAGCACCATTCATTTCAAAACTCATGCAACTACAACAATCACAACTCAGAATTATAAACATTACAATTCCAGGACTATACACAAAAGCGAAGAAACAAACATCATATCAGGACTATAGCAGGGGTGGGAGCAGAAAATCATAGCTATACTGAAAAGGCAGGGGGGGGGCAGACACTGAAGAAAATTTGTCTTGCCAAGACACTTCTGTGGCCTCTCCTTGAAAACGAAGTCAATAATTAACTTCTATACGAAAAGACTCCAAATATATGACTTACGGCTTAAATATAAAACTGGAAATGTTGTGCCAAGTACTTAGAATACATCTTAAATTCAGTAAATCATCAAAAAAAATTAGAATGCAATGTATAAATATTACTTACCAGTGATGCTAATAGAAGATAGTGGCCAAATTTAAATCACTTAAGTCATAAGTCAGTGTGTGCTATAACCCGCAGAATGTTCAGAAGTTCCTGGCAAGAAATTTTTATGGGGTTCATGTGACTAAGAAAGTTGTGCTTTTGGTAGAAAATAACTCCCAGAGATCTGGCCTCCTTTACAGCTGGAATGGGAGCTTTCCCTATTTGAATTTCAGGATCAGCAAAGAACTGTCAAAAATTATTAAAATGACTGCACTGTCTTAGTAGCAGAAAAGGTCATGCCAGATTCTTCCGCCCACAGATGCATTTTATCTACAAAAGGCTGGGGCATGCGATGAACACTTGGGTACAAGCTAAGCTGGTGCAAAGAGAGCAAAATAATCTACAAACAATGAGCAGTCAGAAGCCTGTTGAACTGAATTGACAATGTTGTTGATTGTAATGCTAAAGAGGGCAGGTGACAGGATGCTCCCTTGTGGAACACCCAACTCCTGCTTGTGAACATCAGAGAGAGTGGTGGCTTGAAACTGTCATTCTGACAAAAAATGTTCAATAACAAATGGAAAATGACCCCAAAAACCAAGATCATGGAGATCATAAAGTATCCCAGATTTCCAGGTGGTATCGGAGGCCTTCTCCAAGTCAAAGAGAACAGCTTCTGTGTGTTGTATATTCAGAAAGGCGTTTCGAAGCGTTGATTCCAGATGGATCAAATAGTTCACTGTAGTTTGATGTTTGCAGAAACCACACTGTTCTTTCGCTAGAAGGCTGTCGAGTCTAGCATTGACCATTTTTTCCATCAGTCTGCAGATACAGCTGGTCAAAGCTATCCGACGGTAATTGGATGGCTGATTTGATTTGTTTGTGATCATCAAAACCAAAATAATCATTCTGGTGTATGAAATGAAACCAATGAAACAAAAAAAGATTACTCTCAATATATCAAACATGTAAAAATGCAACTGTCATATGATATGAAGCTGATCAAAACAAACAAAACAGTGAAAGATCAACAACTGTGGAGTCAATGTCTGTGCTGAAGACTACAGCAATGAAGAAATATGCAGATGATGGCATGAAGAAGCATGCAATACACATACATGTAGACAAACTCGCACACTTTCTCACACGAACTCAGGTGCACACACACAAACTCTCTCTCTTTCTCTATCTCTCACTCTCTTTACACACACTCACATTTGTGCTCACATGCACGCAAATATTCAATCTGATGGCAGGAACTGTGCCCAAGTTCCTGTGGTTTGATGTGTGTTTGTCTGTGAAAAGAGGATGTCAGCTGAAAACATAGATCAAGCTTTTGAAAAGAGAAGGGTTATCTTGTTAACTCTCATGTGCTGTGGCCCATCCAGTCATAAAAAACATGCAGTTTGCATGCATGGCGAGTTGAGAACAAATAACACAAGGTGACTGATATATCACCTGTAGGATGCTCAGCTGAATCAGAGGACAGACTGGCTGACAACATTGTGCAAAGGGGTACTGGCATGGGGGCATGCCTCATAGTTTTTAGAATGACATGGGAACTGTATATATTTACAAAGTAAAAGACATGACTGGCCTATAATAGGCTTAGCAAACCTCCAGGCAAGATATGGTAAATCTTTGTGACAATGTTGAAAATGCAAAGAATTCCTGCAACTTGCTTTCAATTCTTCTTAACTTAGAATATTACAGAAGGGGAAAAAAGAAAATCATTGCTGCATGAGTGAATTAATATTATCTTTTCTTCTTCTTTCACATGTTGATGTAAAGGATTTTCTTTTGGTTCATCTACACCCCACACACCCCTCCTTTACATATTCATTATGTCCATGTAAAAGATTACTTTTTGTCCTCCAACCCTGTCACCTTTCCCCTCTCTTTTTGTTTTACATATCTACATGAATGATTCTTTCAACATTGTCACAAAGATTTACCATATCTTACCTGGAGGTTTGCTAAGCCTAGAGGAGACTCTAGTAAGTTTCTTTAAGTGGACTTCAGTGGTGCCTGTTCTCAAACATATAAATACAGGTCACTGCATAATAAATCTCTAAGAAATGGCAATGATTAGTCATTCAAAGAACCTGAGTAAGGGAGCATTTCTCTCCAGAAGACGGAACCTTTTCCATCCAGTGACAGTTCCCATGAGTTCTCTCATCTTCTCTTGCACTCTCTTTTCAGACATTTTTCTATTTGGATCAAAATCAGAATTTATTCACCAGATCAACTGATAAGATTTCTTATAAACATGAAACAAAACCAAAAAGAAAAGAAAAGACTATGACACACAATAACAAACAGAAAAATATTTAAATATTACCACGACAAATCAGACACGCTCCGAAAACTGACTTGCACTTCCCTTTGGTCTGGACGGAAGACTTTTTCAGTGGATTGATGTGTGTGTGTGTGTGTGTGTGTGTGTGTGTGTGTGTGTGTGTGTGTGTGTGTGTGTGTGTGTGTTTCTTTTAACTCATTTGTAACATCTTTGAGAGTAGGATTATTGTTTTCAAATTTACAGTGAAACACATTTTATCTTGCTGAGAACTGTGTAAGATGAAATGCACCACCAATGTACACAATTCATAAATTCTATACATATGAACAAATGTTTCTGTCAGTTGTATACTGGGAGACATTCATAAAATGTCATTAACATGGTAAACTCTTGTCAGATATGCTGGACACATCTACAGTGTCAAAACATAGTCAATGCTGTTTATCCCCATGTGAGAAAAACTGCAGATTTTCTGATCCAACATTGCAATGCCTTTCTGAAGTGTGCTTGTCTCAATGCACCTATGAATAATTTTCATTGAAACTACTTCAACCTCAAATCAGAAAGTTTATGTACATACAGACACTGAAGACTGAAAAAAATTCATCATGGGTGTAGATATGGAGAGGAAACGGAATCAGATGTCATCAAGGGCAAAGGAAAGAACAGCCACAGAATTTGCCTTTTTTTTTAAATTGATAATAAGGATAAGGAAAATGATACTATGGAAGTTGATATTTGGTCAGTAACTATATGTTGGGCTGTATTCTATGTTTCATTTCATACCATGTCCTAGTGTCAGTCAGCTCCCTTAGACATAGACATATGAGTGCTGGGACATTTGAGCAACATTCGATACAAAGACATGATAAATCATATAGATGAAACTATGTGGTTCCAATCTTTCTCTTTGAGCACACACAATAAGTTTGGATAAGAGCAGGCCAGGGGTATTAAATCCCACATATATGGGACACAAATCAATGACCTACAAGCGCACAACTCTTAATATTAACCATGGCACTATGCTGGCTGCTTTTGTTGGGTTTTTCTTTTTCTTTCAGCTGACACTGACAACCTGTCTAAAGCTGATGCATTCAGATTTGAAGAAACTAAATCTACACAATACTTTAACATCTCTTCTTCTCACCCACACCTCTCCCTCTCTCCCTCCCTCCCTCTCTGGGGAGAGAGACAAAAAAGTACCAACCTGCTGTACACAAAACAGATGAGTGAAGCCAGCAGAACAGACCGCAAAACAGTTTCCTTTTTTTCTTTCTGTGGCTAGTCACTAAAAACCTGACTCTGAGTCTCTGTAAGTGTAAAATTTAACACAATACCATCATCTGATTTTTGTTTGTTGCTGGACAGAGTTATCTTCCTAATCAATTTCTTAACTATACTTTTCAACTTCAGTTTGATGCTCTGTGTGTGTGTGTGTGTGTGTGTGTGTGTGTGTGTGTGTGTGTGTGTGTGTGTGTGTGGTGTGATTCTGCACTTTACTTCAATCTGTGTGTGTGTGTGTGTGTGTGTGTGTGTGTGTGTGTGTGTGTGTGTGTGTGTTGTGTGTGTTTAATTCTGCACTTTACTTCAGTCCTGGGGCTGCTGACGGTCTACCCATCCTCATTGTCAGGCTGTAGGAACACAAACACACACACACAGCCCACCAGATGCTACACTACAGCTGTCCTCTCCTCCTCCTGACCCTTCATCCCTGCTGCCTTTATGCATTCACTGCCACCACCAGGCTGGAACACAACCTGTTCTCTCCCTCTCTGCACTATTCTTTCCCCTACTCTTCCCTTCGCCCTCCTCACCACTACTGACATGGTCTCCTACCTCCCTCCTGCCTTACCTCGCAGGCCTGCCTGCCTGCCTGCCTGGGCCTCCCTCCCACCCTCCATGATTGCCTAGCATTGTGCAGCACAACTATGGGAGATCAGAAGCATCAAAAGTTCTACTTTTATAATTTTCATTGTGAAAAGAGCCATTTTCAGAAGAAGAGTATCATTAATGTCATTTACAGACAGTGATTAAATCTTGTGTCATAGTCTGGATTCATACCTACTTGATGACTAAATTCCCTGAAATTTCCACAGATTCTTTGTTCTTCCAGTCTCTATTTTCTACCAATATTCTTGTACCACATTTTGACAAGACTCCAAACAACAGAACATCAAATTTGAAACAGGAGTTAATGCCCTCTGATATGGGATTTTATGTTCACCTGTAAGTTGTATCCAATCCCTATGAAACAGATTAACCTAGTGAAATAACATGAAATTATACAACTGTTCAGAGGCCACATGTCTACAGTTAAATAAAAATGGATGTTTTCTTCTTTTGGGTCAGTTCATTGATAAAAATGTCTGCCAGGTAAGTATATTCCAACTTTCCCTGACTTTTTCCTGAATGTTACTTTTCCATGACTTTCCTATGACTAGAAACTGTTTTCTGTAATTCACTGCTTTTCCAGATTTCCCTGACTTGTATGAACTCTACACAATCATTATTGTTATCTTGCTTTCTGAATTAATCAATTGCCTGCAACCATGAAAACTTGTGTGTGTGTGTGTGTGTGTCAGAGGCACCAAAGCTAGCTGCTTACAATGAATGGCGATAATTGCTGAAGGGAAGCATCAAGGAACTCCTATAATACATTAAATTAATTGTAAATATGTCAGACTGGCGGACATGAGAAAATAATCATTCTTCTTTCTTAATACATACTATCTTGTAGATCACTGGGGTCAAAAGTAGTAATCAATATTACTCTTATGTCAAAAATTCAGCTACTCCAGAAAGATCAACATTACATGAACATGATATCTGGGAACACAATGATTCTTTTCAAGATAAAATTTGACGCATTCCTAAAAAACTTATTATGAGTATGTTATTTTGTCTTTTTGGTTAATTTTAAGACTCATGTTTTCCCATACTACAAAGTACTCGGTGTACCTATGTGCCTCGTCATCTCCGGCACATACCATCATTGTTCTACTTCACCTTGCAGCTTAGGCTTTCAGTGAAACCCACCTACCCCTTCATGTCTTGCTGCCTTTTCTCCTCCACCCTCCACACACACAAACAAACATGAATACACTATTTTATAGTAAACAAATGCCAAGTCAGAATCAACAAGGTCAACCTCTCCCCTCCCCCCCAAACAAAACCATAACAACACACACACACACACACACACACACACACACACACACACACACACACACACACACACACACACACACACACACACACACACACACACTGAAAATAAACAAACAAACAACAACAAAAACCTTAACTGGATGAATCATGGCGTTATGTTGAAGACCACAGCGAAACTATAATCACCCTTCAGGAGCTATTAAATTACAGAATGAGGACCACAATCAACTGCCAACTTCAACATGGATGCCGGGATGGTGGGAAGGTGGTGGGTGAGTGAAGGAATGTGGCAGTTCTGCTCACCTGACATCTGCAGTGTGTGCACAGTGACAATGGATAAGCACAAACTCTACCTCAATGTGCAGCGAGAATACTCAGCACTCGTCAACCTAACAGCACTCCAAAAAGCTAAAAGCTGACAGGTCTGTAGAGTGTTACAATTAACACTACAAAGACTGTCCACTTAAACTATACCCATGAAGTGGTGTCACAATTCATTCCACAAATGCTGTCAACAACAGCTACACCCATGCAGTGTAGCACTTAACACTACAAATACTGTAAACAAGTGGGGTATTTTTCGCTCCCATAAGAAAACCTAACACAGAGTAAGACAACTTGCCTGGGGTATGGTAGCAGGTCCTTGAGGAAGAGGTGGATGAGGGCGCTTCGGTTTAAAACCTTCTTTGCTCAGAGGGACAAGTGGGAATGGGTGACAGTGGGCAGGGAGAAATGGGGAAGTGAGGAAGTGAGCACTGCCAAAAAGCTGAAAAGTGAATACTGCTTGAAGATGAAAAGTGTTCAGCAAGGATTGAGGGGGAAGGAAGGAGAGAGTTGGAAGGGATGAGGGGGGGGGGGGGGGGGGGGGGGTGGTATAGAAGAACAAGAGTCCCTCCTTATTCACAAACTTGGCACTATCCACCCAAATGGAATCAATATCAAACACTGACTTTCCTCTATAACAGCCCTTTGTTCTTACTTATCTTGATTTTGTCTCTTAACATTATTATTACTATTTTTATTTACTTTATCCCCCCCCCCCCCCCCAGTCCTTCTGCTCTTGGCCATTTCTCTCTTCTTCCCCACCCTCCTTCTATCCCCCCCCCCCCCCCCCCCCCCCCCCCCTCATCCCTTCCAACTCTCTCCTTCCTTCCCCCTCAATCCTTGCTGAACACTTTTCATCTTCAAGCAGTATTCACTTTTCAGCTTTTTGGCAGTGCTCACTTCCTCACTTCCCCATTTCTCCCTGCCCACTGTCACCCATTCCCACTTGTCCCTCTGAGCCAAGAAGGTTTTAAACCGAAGCGCCCTCATCCACCTCTTCCTCAAGGACCTGCTACCATACCCCAGGCAAGTTGTCTTATCGATCCAGGTCCTGCAGTCAACCAACTATTTGTGTTCTAACACAGAGTAACTTTTATTCAAGACTGGCACAGCCTTTTAAACTTGAATAAAGTCAGACAAATACACAGACGAACAACCTAATAGTGGGGGAAAAAACAAGCGCAGGCCAACAACTGAGCTGTCTTCATAGTAATGACTTGGCAAAGATTTGGACTTAAGGAGGAGGAGGAGGGGGGGGGGGGGTTGAAGATGGAGAAACTGGGAACAATGAAATTAAGAAAATATGTTACAGATATGAAAACTCTTCACTAGCTGCATAAGGGAACCATCGCTATCTCTTTTGAAGGCAGATATATTTGTATTGCCTGCTCCGAGGCCTTTCGTCCGCTGGGTCGGAACTCATCAGGGAGACACGGCTGGTTGAGTCTGCGTTCCTGGCGTCAAATAGAGACACACCACAGTCCATAATACTGTGGTGTTCTCACCACCAAGGGTGCAAAAAAGAATCCAGTAGCACCCCCAAAGCAGCCAGCGAAGAGTAGTAAATGAAACCAAACGAAAGTGTGGGGAGGAAAAAAGTTGCTGAAAAGCTAAAGACATTATGCAAATAGTATAAAATGTAGGGGACAATCTCTGAGCCACTATTATGGACTGTGGTGTGTCTCTATTTGACGCCAGGAGCGCAGACTCAACCAGCCGTGTCTCCCTGATGAGTTCCAACCCAGTGGACGAAAGGCCTCGGAGCATGCAATACAAATATATCTGCCTTCAAAAGAGATAGCGATGGTTCCTTTATGCAGCTAGTGAAGAGTTTTCATATCTGTAACATATTTTCTTAATTTCATGTTCCCAGTTTCTCCATCTTCAAACTCCCCCCCCCCCCCCCCCCTCCCCCAGTCCAAATCTTTGCCGAGTCATTACTATGAAGACAGCTCAGTTGTTGGCCTGCGCTTGTTTTTCCCCCACTATTAGATTGTTCGTCTATGTATTTGTCTGACTTTATTCAAGTTTAAAAGGCTGTGCCAGTCTTGAATAAAAGTTACTCTGTGTTAGGTTTTCTTATGGCAGCAAAAAATACCCCGCTTGTTTACTGTTTATCGTTTACTGTTCCCTGCCTCATTTCATTTCCGATTTTGTTTTGATTAAATTGAGGTTATTTCTATTTGTTTTTGTCCGTCTGTGTGTTTGTCTTTTGATCTCCCTTGCATCTTTGGGTGGATCCTCAAGCATAGGCTCAGAGATTGTCCCCTACATTTTATACTATTTGCATAATGTCTTTAACTTTTCAGCAACTTTTTTCCTCCCCACACTTTTGTTTGGTTTCATTTACTGCTCTTCGCTGGCTGCTTTGGGGGTGCTATTGGATTCTTTTTTGCACCCTTGGTGGTGAGAACACCACAGTATTATGGACTGTGGTGTGTCTCTATTTGACGCCAGGAGTGCAGACTCAACCAGCCATGTCTCCCTGATGAGTTCCGACCCAGTGGACGAAAGGCCTCGGAGCATGCAATACAAATATATCTGCCTTCAAAAGAGATTGCGATGGTTCCCTTATGCAGCTAGTGAAGAGTTTTCACATCTGTAACATATTTTCTTAATTTCATGTTCCCAGTTTCTCCATCTTCAAACTCCCCCCCCCCACCACCACCCCCCCCCCCCCCCCTCCCCCTCCGTAAGTCCAAATCTTTGCCGAGTCATTACTATGAAGACAGCTCAGTTGTTGGCCTGCGCTTGTTTTCCCCCACTATTAGATTGTTTGTCTGTGTATTTGTCTGACTTTATTCAAGTTTAAAAGGCTGTGCCAGTCTTGAATAAAAGTTACTCTGTGTTAGGTTTTCTTATGGGAGCAAAAAATACCTCACTTGTTTACTGTTTATCGTTTACTGTTCCCTGCTTCATTTCATTTCCGACTACAAATACTGCCAACTTCAGCAGTCTCTTCTTCAACTTGTAGCAAATTAATTAAAAAACAAAACAAAAAAGAATTTACTACACAGCTAGGAAAATGATCATGCTGATACTAGCATGCTTACAAGTCTGATATACAAACTGAAGCTGATTGCTTTCAGAACCAAAGACAACAAGAATGAAGCATCCTGACATGATTTTATTGCCATTAATATCATGTGTCACTGTTCTCTGAAAACAAAATTTAACAAATTCTGTCTCTGATACGAATCTGGACCCTACTTCCTTTGAAGATGTTCTGACAAACAGTAAAGTAATATATATTTCATTATATCCTCATGCCTGAAACAATTTAGTTAGAAGCACCTTTAGGAATTTCAAGTAACTACAGGGTTTCCCCCCAATTCTCTTTGAATGCATTAAGTTTGTTACTGGCCTTTTTTGTTTTTGCTAACAAAGTGAACACACACACACACACACACACACACACACACACACACACACACACACACACAAAGTAATGGTATATTAACTATGAATATTTTTCAGATGAATCAGAGCATGCCACGTCAAGTGTGTCAGCTGCTCCACTTGATTTATCACACCCACCTTTATTTAAACTTAACACATCTCCTTTAATTTAAACCTATTATTTATACACTTGTATCACATACACTTTCATTCAAACCTGGTATTTCTCACAGCCACTTTAACTGAAATTTGATTTATTGCATCTACTTTATTTCAAATTTGATTTCTCACACCCACTTTAAATCAAACTAGTAAAGAGCCAATCAAAACTTGTTAGTGCTAAACAACCAACAACAGCAAGAGTAACAATATAAAAAAACAAAATGACATAAAAAGAAACTTGTCAGTTAGTAACACTGCAGAACAAACGCTGAAAAAGTGGTTTGTTCAGGAGATAACCTAGAAATTGACCATTCACAAAAATGACTAAAAAGAAAAAAGTAAGAAAAATAAAACCACCTGCCTCAAAGTCTGTTTCATCCCACGCATGACCTGACTCCCTGAGTTGTGTGCCACAGTCTATATGTGAATTTTTTGTCTACACCTACAGTTGATTTGATTCTACACAGCTACATGTCATTAAAGACATCACAAAGGAATACACCAGTTGGCAAACACTGAATAACTTAGTGATACCATTAATTCATTTTGAGGTGTGACAAATGCATTGATAAATCACCTCCTAAAACAACTACATCTATTATCCAGCTGTGGACAATAGAACAATCACAGACATACCTGAATGTTGGTTTTCAGCCATTTTCCATCCAGTCTAGCCTGTGGTCGAAGTCGGCTCTCTGAAATCCACTGCCCACTCATACTCGTTACATCTGACAAACCTGTGAAGGAAAATGTTCTATGTAAATGAGTAAATTAATACCATCACATAAAACCAAAGAATTAGAAGATTTTTTCAATGTTTTCTTGCACAAATTGATCAACAAAAGAATCAAATATTCACAGTAACAAAAGCTTAAAAGGTCATTCAACAATTAAGGTACGTACGTACTAATCAAAACTCTGAACTGTACAATCACAAGAATTGACAAAATAGTTGGAAACATTTATCAGTAAAGTTATCAACGTTTACAGGCATCACTATTGTTTTGACTATCACTTCTCATAGGTTTCTTATATTTATCCATGTCATTTGTGACATTTATTGTTTGAAAACAAATCAAATCCCTAAACAACAAAGCAGAAACCTCCACATTATATCTCAGTCTCAAAACAGTCTTATTTTCCTAACACAAGATAATTTTTATACAACATATAACAGCATAGGATGGATCAGCTTATTATTTCAAAACTGTGACTAAGCCAGTTGACTCAGGATTTGTTACATTTTCTATTCACACATCTGTTTTGGAAATGACCCAATGATTTTCCTCAAACTCTGACAAATGACCTTATGTTGAACCAATCTTAAAATCCTGCTGAGCAATTAACTATTAATTACAGTGTGTGAACTAGGATCACCATTTCTATAGATTTGTACACATCGGTTTAATTATGTAATCGGTTTAATTATGTATGTTACATAGCCATCTGCACTTTACAGTGACAATCATGTTATCATGAGATAATGATATAACATCTGTTGATCAATCTGACAGTTCTATTGATAATGCACATACTTTTTTTTTGTTTTGTTTTGTTTCTTTTGTTTTTTAACTTGCAAATGAGTTGACCACAAAAAAGGATAAAATAAATAAATCTGACAATATATTATGTGCACAGTTTAGAGGTTCAGACTAATGCCATAATAGCCATAGAGGCAGTGAACTGCTACAGATCACCGTGTCTGTGCCACAGCATGATGGAAGACAGTGCCCATTCCTCTCCTTCAATTGACTTTAACTTTTTTCCCTGACATGCCATACATACATGCTGGTATGGCAGCTGTTTCCTTTAACTGTGTCAGCATACGCAGTGAGCAGTCTAAAAAAAAGTTCTCCCATCTTGCCTTTTAAAATTCAATGGATGTAATTACATTTCACAAGTACTTTTAAGTCCATGCAAATAGAAAGAAACTTTTTTTTATTAACAAATGAAATTTTTGATGTAAAGAGATCAGAAAAAAGGAGTGCATATTTTCATGTCAAGCAGTCAACATACATTATTCTTTTTATGTTATAATGTTTCAATATTAACTAAAAGGTAGCCAACAGCATGCTGAGGTGTAAAGTTCATGTTTCATCCCTTTCATGGATATTTAATAATAAGCTATCATAACTGTATTAAGAGGTGTAAAATTTTAAAGAAAAAAAAAGCTCTGCCACTGGAGATAACTTTAAGCAGTGTCCACTAGGAAAGAACAGACCTTTCTTGCCCTGAATTAGGTACCCATTTACCTGGTAGCTGATTTACTGCTGGATGAACAATAAATATTTTCTAGCATAAAAAATCAACCCTCCTTGCTCCTCAAGTGTGCACTGTTAACAGAGAAAAGAAGGGACCAGTGAATAGATAAATGCTACATAGTTGACACTGGAATGAATGCACAACTGTCAATTATCCACAGCCGACAACAAGCTGAGATAGCTTGGGAAGACACTATTGTTCAGTGCCTTTAGCTGCTAGTGATGATAAGACGCTATTGTTCAGTGCCTTTAGCTGCTAGTGATGATAAGACGCTATTGTTCAGTGCCTTTAGCTGCTAGTGATGATAAGACGCTTTTGTTCAGTGCCTTCAACTGCTAGTGATGATGTACAAACCCTTTTTGCACCTGAGTACAAAGTTTCAACATGCTTTTTAAAGGTCAGAATTCTATCAAATGCTCTACCCAAGCTGCATAGGTAGTCAGTTTTCTTGATCAAACCAGTGAAGGTAATTTTCCCAACAATAATACAAACTAACGTCTGGGCTTTTTCAGAGCTGAAAGAAAATGCAGATTCTTGACACCACTGAGTAATGTTGTTCAATGGTGCTGGACTGCCATCTCTCTTTTGTGAGCATCTTTTTAATTTTACACTTATTAGATAAACCATCATCTGCAAAGGTCAACACTTAAGGCGAAGTTAACCAATTCCATTCCTATCTACAAAGTTTTGTAAAAATGCAGTGGTGTTAAACAAGGCTGCATCCTTGCCCCCACCCTCTTTAGGATCTTCTTTGCACTCCTCCTGAGGCATGCACTCAGCACAGCATATGAGGGGATCTACCTGCGGACCAAATCAATGGCAGGCTTTTCAATATCGCCCACCTAGGATCAAGGACAAAGGTCCGCTAAGCCCTCATCAGAGATATGCTGTTTGCCGATGATGCCGCTGTTGAGACCCTCACCCAGCGGGAATTGCAGTTGCTGATGAACCGCCTCTCTCAGGTCTGCAAAGACTTTGGTCTGACTCTCAGCCTAAAGAAGACAAATGTCCTGGGTCAAGACATGCCATCACCACTGATGACTATGAACTTGATGCCATCCAGCAATTCACTTACCTTGGGTCCACCATCACCGATAACCTCTCCCTTGACACTGAGATCAACAAGAGTATCGGGAAGGCAGCCACAACACTTGCTCGCCTCACACAAAAAGTGTGGCCAAATCCCAAGCTGACAACAAAGACAAAGATGGCTGTGTGTAACGTCTGCGTTCTCAGCACTTTGCTGTATGGCATATGACATGGACCATGCATGCTCGCCAGGAGAAAAGGCACAATTCCTTCCACCTCAGGAGCCTCCAGTGTATACTCGGCATCTCCTGGCAAGACAGGGTGACCAACACCGAAGTCCTGTCTCGCACTGGCCTCCCTACCATGTATACCCTGCTGAGACAGCATAGGCTGCGTTGCCCGGGCCACGTTCGACGCATAGAGGATGGTCGCATCTCAAAAGACGTCCACTATGGACAGCTTGCCGCAGAACAGAGAAGCATTGGCCACTCACAGCTGAGATACAAAGACATTTGCAAAAGAGACATGAAGGCGCTTGAGATCAACACTGAGTCCTAGGAGGACCTCACGGCAGACCGCAACAGCTGGAAAAGCACTCTTAAGAAACAGCTGCAGATTGGCGAAGACAAACTGACAGCTGCTGCAGCAGAAAAGCGAGCCCGCAGAAAGTGGATGACAGTCAACAAACCAGTGTCAACATATAGATGTGACTGCTGCGACAGAGACTGTCACTCGCGCATTGGACTCTACAGCCACAGGTGATGCTGCTCCGGTTGAGCAGACAGCCCAGACAGATAGCTAATCTTTGGTTGGATATACTCTATTGATAGTCAGCTATGACCGACGGAGGCCTACCATAACTTTCAAGCAGAAATCCATGTCACTGTTTTGTATGTAGTGTAACTTTTCTTTTCAACTGTTCAAATAAAGCAAACACATTTTTTAAAGCAAAGGTCCAAACATTTTGTCTTAAAGATAATGTCCTATTTATTTCACTAGAGTTATTACTTTGAAAAAGAATGATATGATTTATTTCATTTCTATGTAACTTGCCAGCAAACAATCCACATTGTTTGTTTTTTTTCTTTATCTATATCATTACACGTTGATTTGCTTTTTCATTGCTAGTACCTGAGCAGTAAACAAAATCCTTAAGCATCCAAATATTTTCTGCTACAGATTTCCAAAATGTTGTATTCATTGATTTTCTTTGAGCTAGCAAATGTGCTCTAAGCTTTTGAATTTTCAAAAGAAATGAGCAACACTGTAAGTGTAATCTCAAGACTATGTCTGCAAAGATTTCTCGAAAACTGGGGCAGACTTGAGCTGGGCCTGTCCAGTGGTACATGCAAATGACTGAACACATATAACTGAGATCACCTTCAGTTCTTTTTCTCCCCAAAACATACACTCAAAATCAATGGACAAGCATATAGAAAATTAGTGCACAAACACACACGCGCGCACGCACACACACATACACACACACACACACACACACACACACACACACACACACACACACACACACACGCCTACACACACTTGCAGTAACAGGCTGACCAGTGCACAAGGTTCATGAGGACCTCAGGCATCTGTGGCATGACAATGACATCTCACACTATCCTCCCCTTTTTTCCTCTTTCCCTTTGTCTCACAAATGGCAATAGAGAGTACTAATCTGCATCAACTCTCAGTCTCTCCCCCTCACCCCTCTCCATAGCCCCTCCACCTTACTCACCCTCCCCATTGTCTGTCTGTTGTCCCCACTGCTTATCTGATAGCTTGGCAAGGGAAGGGAAGGTTTCCACTTAATACAAAGACACTAGGCCCTTCTCTCCCCTGTCCTGGGGGGTGTGGGGGGGGGCACCTCCTCTCCCTTCCCCTCCTCTCTCCCATATCTACTCACTCAGCAATCCGCATATCTACTCACTCAGCATATCTACTCACTCAGCAATCGCATATCTACTCACTCAGCATATCTACTCACTCAGCAATCCGCAAGGAGTCTGTGTACTTCAGAGAAACTGTCAACCTCCCTCCCTCTCTGCCAACCCCCATATACATCACCCACACACTGACTTTCCTATGCGCAAGGAGTCTGTGTACTTCAGAGAAACTGTCAACCTCCCTCCCTCTCTGCCAACCCCCATATACATCACCCACACACTGACTTTCCTATGCTCCGCCAGTGAATGACCCAATTATGTTAAACAGTGCTTTGTCAATTAGCATGAAGGCCCACTAAAAGCAACCCCAACTGCTGAGAAAGAGCGTTCTCAAATCTTCTATACCATTCTTCCCACTGAAAGTGGTGGGGAGGGGTGTGGCCCTCCCCTTTCCTTTGTCCTTAGTGACACAAAGACAACCATAAGAGGAAATGGACTAAGTAGCTTAGCCTACAAAAAGGAGAAAGTCAGTCCCTCCAATTCACTGCTATCCACAGATCAGCTGTACAAATGACTGCCACAGTGTAGCCACAAAGACAACTGGGGTAAATCAGAGAAGGGAACGATCATCTCCACATCCTCTGAATATCCTATGTTCTAAGGTTCACTGCTTTCCAAAAGAACTGTAAGTTGACATTATGTTTCTAGATTTTGAGACTATGCATTGCTTGTATGTATGCCATGTGTTTTGACAGCATAACTTTGTCAATACTTGGTGGCATCTACAAGATGATGAATGAGCATTCTTTTGTAATAGTTGTTTGCCACCATTTGGTAAAAACTACTACCATGCTTGATCACCAGTCTTTGTTAACAATCTGATCAACAGTCTTTGTTAAGCATCTGAGTTTTGCCAGTATTCAATATTATCTGTTAAGATGATAATTAAATGATAAATTCTGACCAAAAAAGCAGCATGCCTGTGCTAGGTGAAAAACTGTTAAGTTGATTTCTGAATACCGTTGATTGTCGGAATGCTTTAAGCATGTGACTGTAAGTTTACACCACATGTGTACTTGGCTAAGTGTGTTCTAAGTTACTGCAATTTAATTTATAAGAAAAAGTGAAGAGTTATTTGACTTTCAGTATTCAGTATTATATTTGTCTCATGTCCTTTGTTAAACTCCACTCAAAACTGGAATAAAAGTGGAGACTGATAATTATGGCAGAAATATTTATGCTAGTCTAATCCTTTGTTGGCTGAGATCTCACATATTTACTAAAAGCCAAAGGGCAAACTGTGTGAGAACTCGACAAGCCAGACTCTCAGCTACTTAACTACAAACCAGGTTCTGTCTTGCGACCAGATCCTGGGACCCTGGGCATGCTTGGTAATGGACAAACACTGCAGCCCAGCACCTTATCAGCAGGTCTACAGAGAAGTGGATCAGTCATGAGCAACTAGAGAGAGATCAACTATCATCTCCAACATCAGATAAGTTCTGGTATTCCAAGTGGACTTCAACTCAACTCATCCAGAACTTTCCCTCTCTTAATGATGACAAAAGAAGTGGGAAAAACAAAAGTCAGCAAACTGATTTCATGAAATGATCTGAATATTTCATCCATGTTTAAACAAGTAAAGTTCCTGAATATTTCATCCATGTTTAAACAAGTAAAGTTGATGTGTGAAAGTACACTTCACTTGTGTCAGTTCTTTGTTGCTCATTCAGTATAGAATGTTTGAACTTACAGATCTCTAATTCGGTCTCTCGGAGCTACAAGCACTTTGAAGTGTACAAGCCTAATGAGAATTATTCCTGAACCACTCTTTGAGTACTTTAGTTTTAACAGTCCTGAGAAAAAGACAAATTTCCTTCAATGACTAGTGTACCGGAAAGTTCCTCCTTCCACAACTAGTAAGTGAGAGGGTGAAGGTGAAATTTAACATAACTCTAATTGAGAAAATACTCAAACTCCTTCCCTTGGAGGACAACACTGACCCACTGTCAACTCGCATCACAGCAACTTAGTAAGTTAAAGTGCAGTTCAGGCACCAGCTCAGTCTTGTCCACAAAAACCTCTTCTCAAGTCTTTTCTTTCTAGTAATTCATTTATATTACCATCTATCTCAATAACTGTAAACCCTGCACACTGTGATCTCATGTTTCAGCAGATTACCTAAACTAGTCTGCAGGCCATGACACTCTGATGCACAGAAAATAAAGACCTGTGTACAAACAGGCAAATAAACACTCTCAACCTTTCAACTCCTCCACTGCATATATAATAAACACATACCAGTGCAGCCCTGCATTCTTCCCCTATTCCCAATCCTCTCCCAAACACACACAAATTGTTTGCAAATATATGTGGACTGTGCACAAGACCACTGCCCCACTCTTTCTCCCCCCCCCCAGCCCCCCTCCCCCCAGCCCCCTACCGCCCCCCCCCCCCCCTCTTCCTTCCCCACAAGCATAAATTGCCAGTCTTTCTTTTTCTTTCTTCTCCTAGGTACTTCTTAAAATTGCCAGCCCACAGCAAACAGACTCACACAAAGTATCTTTGATCTCTATTGACATATGACTACCTGTATATGCAGCCTCTAATCCCCATCTTAAATGACACGCCATCCCCACCTCCACTGTACCCCACATGCCAAAACAAAATGTCTCGTGCCTCAACACACAGTGTTGCTTACTTGTCTCACAAACCGACACTTCCTTCATGAAACGGAAACTGAAAGTAATGGAACTAGAATTTAGAAAGGAAAAAAAAAGAAAACCTGATATAAAAAATGAAAAACGGTCGACCAGCCCATCCTTACAATTTACGATTACCATTGCTTTTAGCCCATGTAACAAACACCAGAAGCTGTTTCAAAATGACAAAGGAGGGTAAATTGACATCTTGCTTTGGTGTTGATAATAAAATTGTGTTTACTAGAACACTTGATCCAAATACTGCACAGAATCTGAAAAGGCAAGTAGTCCTATTCCAAAAACATGCCAACGGCAAGTTGCCGAATGGCGAATGCTAATGAGCATGTGAGGTACTGATAGTTTCCTTCAAACACAAGGCTGTGGCTTACTATATACAAACAAATTTGTTACAGTGAAATTCCAAATTAGTGTTGAATGTGAACACACAAAACAGTGTTGAAACTCACCAGATTAAAGTAATGACAATATGGTCGTTCAGTAATTCGACATAATGCAGACATCGTCCAGTCGCGTTTAGTTGTCTGATACCGGAAGTACCAAGGGGGATACCACTCTTATAATTTTCGTAGATGACAACCACCACCCACCTACTTAGACGAGGGGTGCAGGCCTACTGCTCGTGTTCTTCACGTTGCTTTGCACCAACACAGTGAAGATCTATGGGGTTAGACGCACACGTTTATTGGGGAAGATATGAGTTGATAAAAATTCGAAGTCCAGCAAGGGAATCTGTGTCAATCCAGTGGCCCGGATGAACTGAAAAGGGCGAGATCAAGTTATGTCAGACGCGGAGGTTCTATCTGCAGAGGGAGGAGGAGCCCCACTTCCTCCAAAACGACCCACCATCCTCAGCGCTGCTCAAGGTGGCTATTTTCTCAATCAATTTCTTACCACAATCGTAAGGATATCTTGCAGACATGATACGAAAGCCATGGATGTCTCACAACTTGTCTCGTCGCTGCTTGAATAAACAGATTTTTTTTTGTCATAATAACATCAACCATACTGAAGTGTTTTCCCTACACCAAGAGAAGTTCGTTTATACACCTAGCACTTTTGCACTCACACACACACACGCACTCTACCTTACCTGGTCAGTCCAGACTCTGACTTGGGGGTTTCGTCTGTATTCTTTCCCGAGCCCTTCACTGGCATGAACTACCAAGTAAGGTCTGTCACACACACTGACACAGTCACTGTCTTTCTGTCAGTGTCCTGGCCCAGCAGTGAAACTGTCAAAGCCGTCCTAGCCGTTGTAACCATCTACGGCTGTACTGTCGCAGTGCTAGGGCTAAACTGTCTCCTGTTAACTGGAGGCCCAAGCACTGGTCTGTCACTAGTGTAACTGTAGCACGACGTAACTCCTTAACTAACTACAAGTTAGTCCTAGCTGGTCCGCTCCCTTCAAGCCCAAGTGTCGAACTCCTTAGCTAACTCCAAGTTAGCTAGTCCGCTCTCTTCAAGGCCTAGCGTCGTACTGCCGGAGTTCGTGTGCTTGTTTACCTGAGTGTTAGTGAACACTTCTCACGCGAGGTGCACTTCCGCTGAGCTTGTCTGTGTGCGCAGAAACCGTGCGTCACTACACTCCTCCCGACTTTATGATGAAAGCTTTTCATCCAGGGTTTGCAGTGAGGAAGGGAGCCCTTCACCTCGCTTGAGCCCATGTCTGGTTAGCGTTGATTTGCAGGTCCTCTGAGAGTGATTCCATTTTAGCAGCCGGAGACGCGGAAAGCACTGCGAGCCAACAGGCCCATGGAAACTGATCCATTGCCAGTCTGCGGCCTCGTCCGGTATGGCTCCACTACTTCAGCCACTTCGGAAGGTCTGCAGATGCCAAAGGTATCACTGCCTGGGCAAGCTCCCAGGCCTCCGGCGCTGGATAGTGTTCCCGCCAGTATTAACTTTCCTGTGGGTCCATCCGCGCCACCAGAAGCAGTACGACCTTTCAATGAACCAGGACAGTTGCCACCTCAGCTGGGCACATCTGGAAGCTACCCCAAACCAGCCCCCCCCCCCCCCCCCCCCCCCCCCCGATATACTGGCCAAAAGTGGCCATCGCTTCCCTCTGCCCATCCTAGATGAGTACATCACCCAGGGCGGACAGAAGATGCTGCATTCGGGGAAACCGGACCAATCACCTCCAGCCATCTGGTGATGCGACAAACCAATCCATGGCCTGCCACAATGCTCTGCACGCCCCTCAGCATACCATCACAGTCTCTCTCTCTCAGGCACCCTGACAGAAAGCAGAAGGCTCAGGGGATTCCATGTCCACTGGTGCTGGGTGCTTCCTCCACCAGCAGCTCTGCCTCTCTGGGCTCATACAAGCCATCAACACCAATAGTGCCTTCCAGTGAATGAGAGCCGGCACAGACTTCAGATTAAATGTTTCTGGAACTGGCTCTCCCACATGCTGGCTAAAAGCCTTCATGGCCCCCTTCTGGCAGTTGGTGAAGACTGTAGTACCCAAGCTGGTGCAGTGCTGCCTGCTGATGAAGTCTACCAGCTTTTCCCAGTTTCCACATGGACCCAATAGCCATGCCATTGCCCGTCCAAGTGCCTGTGTCCGACCCTGCAAAACAACCTTTGATGAAGGTGGCAGCTTTTCATCAAATGTGCCGGGCAGATGGTGAATGAAGGCATGAGCTTTCGGATACTTGTTAGCCTCCCCACAGCCGGGAATCAAACACTTCTTGCCCCACTTTGGGGTTTCCTGGCAAGTGGAACTGGCCTCCTTTGCCTTCCTGGATCTGTGGTGATGTACTGACATGTGCTTGGAAGTTCTGGCATCCTGGATCTCAGCAGTAGGGCTTGAGTCCGTCTTTTCCCAGTTGTAGGCCCTTTGTCAGAAGATTCCCTGTTCCTTCCTGTAAGGCCTGTCTT
Organism: Conus canariensis; assembly: GCA_033310375.1. Taxonomy (NCBI): domain Eukaryota; kingdom Metazoa; phylum Mollusca; class Gastropoda; order Neogastropoda; family Conidae; genus Conus; species Conus canariensis. Next base: position 32,944,853 of record CM065720.1, read on the forward strand.
GGGACCCTCCTGACACCGGCTAGACTGCCCAATACCCCTACTGTCCTGAGTAACCCTGGCTGACACGTTCCCACGTGGTCCTCCTGAGCAACTTGATTTGCCAGATGTACTTGAATCTTGACTCTGGCATCCTGACCTGTTCTCCCTCATGGTCACTTTCACCTTAGAACCAGCCCTGACCCTAGCAATTCGAATAACCTCAGGCCCTGCTTGAGATGGTTCATTCGAATTCTTACAGGGAGTGCTGTCTGCCAGAGGCTGGTTGGGTCCTTTCAGCGGTGAAGCACTCGGCACATGGGGTGCAGTATTGCCAGCAGCTTCCACTGCCTTGGACCGTAGCGAAGGTTGCACCTTGGAAATCCTGCCATGGGAGATGGATCCTTACCGCATTGACAGAGCATGCAGGAACTGGAGCCTTGACTGGAGAGCTAGGATCCTTTTCCTTCCTTCCATCTCCTTTGCCAGACTGGTTCTGCAGCCACTTCTGGTAACACCTGCAGTCTTTTTTCCTGTGCCCAACCTGCTTGCAGTAGAAGCACTTGATGTTGGAATCTGGGCTGTCAGGAGCTTGCTTATCACTTTCTTTAGCTATAAGCTGCAGATGAGCAGTCAGCTTTTCCACGATCTGCTTAAAGCTATCCAGATCCTGCTTGGAAAAACCAGAATTGACCTGTGGCTCCTCCTGAACTTTCCTCTGTGCCTCATCCATGACCAGGGAGACGTGCTGGTACCACTTTACTTTATGGATGGCTTCTTCCATGGTTCTTGGTCTCTCCAGATAGGCATATTTCCCTGCCTCCTTGTCCAGATTACCAATGCAAAATTTGCTGATTGCCTCGCCCTGTACATAACTTTCTGGCAGGTCTCTGAAGGCTGAATCAGCAAGCACTGTGACCCTGTCTGCCCAGTCCTCATAGGACTCCCCTGGGTTTTGGCTGGCTTGCTGGAATTTTAACTTTGCTGTTTCAGTCAGCTCTCTGGCCCCGAAGCGTGCTTCCAACTTCTTCATCATCTGGTGATTTGAACACTGACTGCCCATCTTGGTGGCAATAATGAAGAAGTCTACGGCTTTTCCTTCCAGACACCATCCTAGGTAATCCCGACTCTCCATTTCTGACCAGTTGAGGGCTGTTCTATAGCTGTCGAACTTGTACTTGAATGACAGCCAGTTTGTGTTCCCGTCATACTGTAGATTTGGGGGCAATTTCCGGGGGTTCTCTCTTGGTCCAGAATGGGGATGCCTATCAGGACGGTTTTCCCTGCTGCTGTCTGAGGAGTCAGAATACAATTCCGACTCACTCTCAGCGCAGTCGTGGTGCTCATGGCAGTAAAACCTGTTTCTGTGTGACCTACTTTGGTGCCTGCTCCAAGTTACTCTCGAGGGCAGGGGAGAGCTCGACGGGGCCCATGTTCGTCTGTCATGCCTCCTGCCACTATACAGGTGCCCCTCCCCATCTCTATGCTCTTGGTCATGATCTCCAGCAAAATCTCGACGCCTGTGGTCAGTCGGTGCTGGCGACCTGGACCTACTTGAGCATGGGTAAAAGTGCCTGGAATCTTTAGGTCTAAAGTCCCCATCATGGTGTCTGTGCTGTCGTCCCTGTGACCTTGCTTCAGGATTCAACTGCTTCAGACTCTGCTTGTGTTCCCATGCCAGAGACTCTGACCCAAATCTGTGGCACCGCTGTCTGCTAGAGGCTGACCTTGACGAAGACGAAGACCTCCGCGACTGCCCGTGTCCTCGATCTGAGTAATCAAGTCTAAAGGACTCGGTCCTTCCTGGTGATTGCTTTCTCACCATTCTGGAGGGATGGGGTTCCAATTTTTCAGCAGACCCAGGAGAGCCCACTTCCAACTCAACCAGGTTGTCCACAAAATTTGGTGGATGAGTTGGAACTGGTGGCAGCTCGGCGAGCAAGGAACTGGCATCACTGGGTTCAGCAATTTGGCTTATGCTTTTGCTTGCCCCCGAGTGAAGAGAGGACCCGGAATCATCCATGGACTGTTGCTCATCCCATGTGGGTAAGGGAGTACTCTTTCTTTTCTTCCCCCCAATGCGGTGGCCATTTTGGGGCTCTATTAAATCTCCCATGGCCCCCTGCTGCATTCCGAAATCGATCAGTGCAAGCAGGTCATCACTGGGTTTGCCACAAGGAATGGACATCATCATGGATAATGTTAATTTCCCCTTCCTTTTCCCTGAACACATACGCTGCACTGCTCAATCCAGAGGCTGTGTTACATTCAGCCCTATGGTGTACTGAATAAATCTTTACCCCTCTTATTAATGGAGCGGCTGATAAGTGCTAGTATGGAGTACAATTAGTACCAGGTCTGTGTACAACACAACCAACACCCAACGCTATTAACAACTTCTGTTTGTTGTCAACTTACAGCTAGGGTTGTACTAATTGAAAGTGCTAAGCATATCCCACTTCTGACATCAATGAAGTGTTTTCCCTACACCAAGAGAAGTTCGTTTATATACCTAGCACTTTTGCACTCACACACACGCACTCTACCTTACCTGGTCAGTCCAGACTCTGGCTTGGGGGTTTTGTAAGGATTTTTTCCCAAGGCCTTCACTGGCATGAACTACCAAGTAAGGTCTGTCACACACAGTCACCGTCTTTCTGTCAGTGTCCGGGCCCAGCAGTGAAACTGTCAAAGCCGTCCTAGCCGTTGTAACCATCTACGGCTGTACTGTCGCAGTGCTAGGGCTAAACTGTCTCCTGTTAACTGGAGGCCCTAGCACTGGTCTGTCACCAGTGTAACTGTAGCACGACATAACTCCTTAACTAACTACAAGTTAGTCCTAGCCGGTCCGCTCCCTTCAAGCCCGAGTGTTGAACTCCCTAGCTAACTACAAGTACAAGTTAGCTAGTCCGCTCTCTTCAAGGCCTAGCGTCATACTGCCAGAGTTCATGTGCTTGTTTACCTGAGTGTTAGTGAACACTTCTCACGCGAGGTGCACTTCCGCTGAACTCGCCTGTGTGCGCAGAAACCGTGCGTCACTACAATACTCATATCAATTGATGCTGCTGGATCAAATGAATTGTAAGCTGCTGGACAAGAAAGCTTTCCATGAGCAGTGGTCAGGCAACAGTTTAGAATTCAAAGCACGTCAGCAGCCATGATACTGTAGTCAGTGCTGTGGGTAGGGTGGTCCCATTACTTACTTACCTAGGCCTATTGCTCTTGCCAGAGCATAGACCATCAACAACTGCCCGCCAAAGGCCACGGTCCTGGGCAGTCTTTTCTGATTCGCCCCAGCTGTAACCCATCTGCCTGGTGTCCGCTTCCAGGTCCCGCCTCCAGGTGTTTCTTGGTCTTCCTTGCTTCCTTTTGCCTTGGGGATTCCAGGTCAGGGCTTTTCTGGTGGTGTTGTACAGGGGCTTTTGGAGCATGTGTCCTATCCACTGCCATCTTCTTTTGCAGATGTCTTGCTCTACTGGCAGTTGGTTACTTCTTTCCCACAGCTCTTTGTTGCTGATTGTCTCTGGCCAGTGGATGTGAAGGATCTTTCGCAGGCAGCTGTTAACGAACGTCTGCAGTCTTTGAATGGTGGTTTTTGTGGTTCGCTAGGTCTCTGATCCATATAAGAGGACAGATTTGACGTTTGAATTGAAGAGGCGGATTTTCGTCCTGGTGGTGATTAGTCGAGATTTCCAGATGTTTTTCAAAGTGATGAAGCTTGCTCTTGCTTTCCCTATTCTGGTAACTTTCACATTGGCATCAGTTCCCCCTTGCTGGTTGACTACACTGCCCAGATAGGTGAAGCTGTTGACTTCTTCCAGTGGGGCTCCATCTAGCATCACAGGGTCTGGACTGACTATTAATTTTTAGTATTTGGGTTTTCTGCGGGTGGATGGTAAGGCCAAGCTTTGCTGCACAGATTGACAGGTCTGATGTTTTGTCCTGCATCTGTTGTCTGGTATGGGAGAGTGAAGTCCAGGTCATGGAGCTGGGCCCAGAGTGTCCACTGTATGCCATTCCTCTTTTCTTCTGTCGTCCTCTTCATCACCCAGTCAATGGCCAGAAGGAACAGGAATGGTGAGAGGAGGCAACCCTGACAGACTACGGTCTTTACCTCAAATCGACATGTTGTCTGTCCTGCGTGAATCACCTGGCATGCTATTCCTTCATAGGATTTCTGGATCAAATTGGTGATCTTTGCTGGTACTCCATAGTGCCGTAGTAGTTGCCACAAGCTGTCTCTGTGCAAGCTGTCCAAGGCTTTCTGAAAGTCCACAAAATTTATGTAGAGTGAAATGTTCCATTCTAAAGTTTTTTTGTTTTGTTTTTGTTTTTGTTTTTTTTGTGTGTGTGTGTCCCACCCTCAGCGCCACCTCAGAGGCAGTGCACCCATGCCGCTCATTCCTACACCCCGTCCACAACCACAGCCTGGTCGGCCCCGCCGCAGCCCCAGCACCAGCAATCCACAGGGAGCAGTCAGTGTCAAGTCGTCAAGAGGCAACCCATCAGAGGAGACACTGCGCTGCCGCCAAGTCACTTCGGTGGTGTTCAGTGGCGCCTGTTCTGATCTAACATATGCAGGACACCACCTACTAAGCCCCCTACTGACAACAATAATTGCTTAGTCGCGGAGTCGGCGTGAGTGACCTCTCCCTCCGGAGGGCGCCACCACGTCCGTCCAACGACAGCCCCCATGGACTCGCCGATACCGGTGACCCCGACGGAACCAAACCAAGGCCACAGACGTGGGGAGGACATCAAAACTGAGGTCACCATGAGAGCAGGGCATGAAGGGCCACAGAATTTGACACTTTTTTTTTTTTTTTTAATGCTGATCAATGAGAATGAGGATGATTAAGATGATGCTACGGATTTCCATTTCGGTCTGAGACTACATGACAGGGCTGTACTCTACGCTTCCTTTCATAATATATCCTGGTGTCAACCAGGCCCGAGAGATACAGACACCTGCAGTGTTGGTCAGGAAATTTGAGCAACACTCTCAGAAATGCATCCATTAAGTGGATGAAACTCAACTGTGTGGTCCCAGTCTTCCCAACTGAGTCCACAGCAAACTCAACTCTGGGTAGGAGCCGATCGGGGCAGAAAAACCCACATGACTTCTGATGGGATTCGAACCCACGACCTCCCAGCCGGGAGTCCGCGACGCTAACCACTTCACCACAGCGGCTGGTGTTCCATTCTAAAGTTTGTTCCATGATGATCCTTAGCGTGGGAATCTGGTCTGTGCAGGAGCGATCTTTCCGGAAGCCTGCTTGTTGGTCCCTAAGTGTTTTGTCTACTTCATCCTTCATTCTCTCTAAAAGAATCCTGTTGAAGACCTTGCCTGGCACTGACAGGAGAGTGATGCCTCTATAGTTTCCGCAGTTGCTGAGATCTCCCTTCTTTGGTAATTTAATGATGTGTCAGTCTTTCCAGTCTGTAGGGACCTCTTTGTATGTCCATATCTTCTCAAAAGTGGTTGAAGAATGTCTGCTGTAGTGTCAGTGTCAGCTTTTAGTGCTTCTGCTGGAATTGCGTCTAGGCCTGCTGCCTTTCCATTCTTCATTTTCTTGATAGCACTGACGATTTCTTCCCAGGTTGGTGGATCACAATTGATTGGCAGATCAACTTCTGCCGCTGGGATATGTGGAGCGTCTTGTGGTGCTGGTCTGTTCACTAACTCTTCGAAGTGCTCCGCCCATCTGTTGAGTTATCCCTCTTAGTCTGTAATAGTCTCTCCCTGTTTGTTTTGAATGGGTCTCTCTGGCTTGGAAAACTTTTCTGCGAGTTTCTTGGTCGTATCGTAGAGGGCTTTCATGTTTCTGCTGCTGGCAGCCTGTTCTGCTTCTTCTGCAAGCAGGTCAATATACATTTTCTTGTCTCTTTTCACACTCCATCTCACTTCCTTGTCGGCTTCGTTGTGGTCTGTGTGGGCTGCTGCTTTCTGCTCTTGTTCTGCTCTTGTTGACTTGTTCTTTCTTCTGTTTTCGTTCATTGATTTTCTCCAGGGTTTCTGCTGTGATCCAATGTTTGTGATGTTTCTTTTTTCATCCATGAACCTCTTTGCATGTTGATAAAAGGCTTCTTTTGTTTCTGTCCAGTGGGTGCCTATGTCTGTGTCTTCTATGTGTAGGTCTTGTAGGGTTTGGAATCTATTCTTCAGGGACAGTGTGAATGAGTGTCTGTAGTACTGTTCTCATAGTAGCCCTACATTGAACTTTTCTCTTTTTCCTGTTGGTTTCACTGGGTTCTTCTTCAACTTTACCTTTATTTTTGCTGTCAGAAGGTGATGGTCTGATGCTACGACTGCCCCTCTCCTCGCTCTAACATCCTGCAGCGACCGTCTGAATTTCCTGGTAATGCAGACGTGGTCGATTTCATTTTCGATTTCATGATTTGGTGAGACCCATGTTGCTTTGTTAATCCTTTTGTGTGGAAATGTGCTGCCACCGATGATTAGGTTGTTCATCCCGCAGAAGTCTGCGAGTCGGCTGTTTTTGTTCATGTCACCTGGTGCGTGGGTGCCCATAACTTCTTTGTATCCTCGATTGTCATCTCCTACCTTGGCATTCATGTCTCCCATGAGAATGGTGATGTCTTTGTCCTTCAGCTTGTTCAGTATGGTCTGCAGTCTGTTGTAGAAGCTATGTTTGCCTGCTTCATCATGGTCGTTGGTCAGGGCATAGCACTGTACAATGTTTAGTTTGATGTCTTTCTTCTTTGTTCTGAAACTTGCGGTCACAATCCTTGGGCCGTGTGCTTCCCATCCAATTAGTGCTTTTTGTGCTTGTTTTGATAGCATGATTGCTACTCCCTCTGTATGTGCAGAGTTTTCCTCTTCATGGCCTGAAAAGAGGATTAGCTCTCCGGAAGATAACCTTACTTGTCCAGATTGTAGCCATCTCGTCTCACCAAGTCCTAGTAATGTCAGGTTGTAGTTGCGCATCTCAGCTGCTACTTGTCGAGTTTTCCCTTCTTCATACATGGTTCTGATGTTCCACGAACGGATGGTGATGGTTTTTCTAGTCGTCAGAAGGTGGGTCGGCGCTGAGGCTTCCTTTTGGCTTTCACCACAACACGTCATGAGTCCTGCTGATGCAGGCCCTTCTTCCAGGGGTGGCGTTTCTTTGGCAATTGTTGATGTTTCAGTAGCAGGCAGTTGTTTTACAGGGTGAGGTTGCTAGCCTCACCCCCAAGCCTCATCCTTTATCCAGGCTTGGGACCGGCTACTAGGTCTAAAGAGACTACTAGGTGGAGTTGGTGGTCCGGTTAGGGGCATACATTTTATTTTCAAGGTGTTCAGCTCTTTAAAATTTGACCCAGTGCAGAGTGTACAACAGGCTCAAACCAGAAATCTTGAACACAAATAGTTGGTTGACTGCAGGACCTGGATCAATGAAACAACTTGCCTGGGGTATGGTAGCAGGTCCTTGAGGAAGAGGTGGATGAGGGCGCTTCGGTTTAAAACCTTCTTGGCTCAGAGGGACAAGTGGGAATGGGTGACAGTGGGCAGGGAGAAATGGGGAAGTGAGGAAAGTGAGCACTGCCAAAAAGCTGAAAAGTGAATACTGCTAGAAGATGAAAAGTGTTCAGCAAGGATTGAGGGGGAAGGAAGGAGAGAGTTGGAAGGGATGGGGGGGGGGGGGGGTATAGAAGGAGAGGGCAGGGTGGGGAAGAAGAGAGAAATGGGTCAAGAGCAGAAGGACTTGGGGGGGGGGGGGGGGGGGATAAAGTAAATAAAAATAGTAATAATAATGTTAAGAGACAAAATCAAGATAAGTAAGAACAAAGGGCTGTTATGGAGGAAAGTCAGTGTTTGATATTGATTCCATTTGGGTGGATAGTGCCAAGTTTGTGAATAAGGAGGGACTCTTGTTCTTTACGTCTTATAGAAGAAGATGAATTTTGCCAGACTGCAGCAATCTGCATGTGGGAGAGGTTGTGGCCGGAAGAGCAGAAATGGTTTGCAATTGGTGTATTGTAACCGAGACGGACTGCTCGTAGGTGTTCTGTGAAACGGTCGTTAAGGGTTCTGTAGGTTTCTCCCACATACAAGAGGCCACAGAAGGAGCAAGAAAGAATGTAAACTACATTGCGGGACTGACAAGTGAAAGGGTTGCATATGGAAATTTTGCCTGAGGGGCCACAGATGGTTGTAGAAGAGTTTAGGTGAGGACAGGTTTTGCATTTGGGTTGCTTGCATGGAGAATTGCCAGGTGGTGAGACTGTGTTTGTGGACAATTTTGAATGCACAAGAAGATCTCTGAGGTTGGTGTCACGTTTGTAGGCAACTAGTGGAGGCTGGGTGAAAATGTGTTTCAGGGAAGGATCAGTCTGCAGAATGTGGTAGTTCTTCATAAGGATGTTTTTGATGGCGAGGTTGTGAGGATGGAAGGTGATAGCAAGAACAGGCCTGTCGTCTGATGAAGGAATGATCTTTTGCTTAAGAGCAGTGTTTCTGGGAATTCTAGAGGCCTTTTGTAGGGCTTCTTGGCAAATGGGTTCAGGGTATCCACGTTCAAGGAAAAATGAGATCATCAGGGTAGATTGTTTGGCGAAATCGTCATCATCGCTGCAGATGCGTCGCAAACGAAGTAGTTGAGAGAAAGGAATGCTTGTTTTGGTGGAAGCAGGGTGACTGGAGGAGTACAGAAGGTATGAATGCGAGTCGGTGGGTTTGTAATGAACAGATGTGGTGAGGTAGGGTGAGTTGGGACAGATAGAGATTTTGATGTCAAGGAAGGAAATGATAGTCTGAGTGATTTCAAAAGTGAATCTAAGAGCTGGATGAAATCCACTGACGAAGTCAATGAAGTTTTTCAGATCTTGGATTGGACAGGAGGCTGCACCGAGGCAATCGTCAATGAAGCGACGGAAGAAGTCTGGGAAAGTGCCTGTGTATTGTGAGAAGATCTTTTCTTCAATGTAACCAACAAACAGGCAGGCGTAGCCAGGACCCATCCTGGTGCCCATGGCAACGCCGCAATTCTGTTGGAAATGGTCAGCACCAAACTGAAAGTTGTTGAGTGTGAGAACAAGCTCAGCAAGACGGAGAAGAACTACCACATTCTGCAGACTGATCCTTCCCTGAAACACATTTTCACCCAGCCTCCACTAGTTGCCTACAAACGTGACACCAACCTCAGAGATCTTCTTGTGCATTCAAAATTGTCCACAAACACAGTCTCACCACCTGGCAATTCTCCATGCAAGCAACCCAAACGCAAAACCTGTCCTCACCTAAACTCTTCTACAACCATCTGTGGCCCCTCAGGCAAAATTTCCATACGCAACCCTTTCACTTGTCAGTCCCGCAATGTAGTTTACATTCTTTCTTGCTCCTTCTGTGGCCTCTTGTATGTGGGAGAAACCTACAGAACCCTTAACGACCGTTTCACAGAACACCTACGAGCAGTCCGTCTCGGTTACAATACACCAATTGCAAACCATTTCTGCTCTTCTGGCCACAACCTCTCCCACATGCAGATTGCTGCAGTCTGGCAAAATTCATCTTCCTCTATAAGACGTAAAGAACAAGAGTCCCTCCTTATTCACAAACTTGGCACTATCCACCCAAATGGAATCAATATCAAACACTGACTTTCCTCCATAACAGCCCTTTGTTCTTACTTATCTTGATTTTGTCTCTTAACATTATTATTACTATTTTTATTTACTTTATCCCCCCCCCCCCCCCCCAGTCCTTCTGCTCTTGACCCATTTCTCTCTTCTTCCCCACCCTGCCCTCTCCTTCTATACCCCCCCCCCCCCCATCCCTTCCAACTCTCTCCTTCCTTCCCCCTCAATCCTTGCTGAACACTTTTCATCTTCTAGCAGTATTCACTTTTCAGCTTTTTGGCAGTGCTCACTTCCTCACTTCCCCATTTCTCCCTGCCCACTGTCACCCATTCCCACTTGTCCCTCTGAGCCAAGAAGGTTTTAAACCGAAGCGCCCTCATCCACCTCTTCCTCAAGGACCTGCTACCATACCCCAGGCAAGTTGTTTCAGAAATCTTGAAGTTGAACTGCACAGAGTTTAATTTCAACCTCTTCAAAGGAAACATCTCCGAGAGTGTTGCTAAAATTTCCTGTCCTGCAAAGTGCAAGTTTCTGTGTCAAGTTTGGTTGTCATGGAATGCATTATGAAAATATCTTAGCACATAGTACAGCCATATCATATAGTGTCATAGCAGAAATTAACTCCATAGCTTCATCTTGACTATTATTATTCATCTTGACTGTTTTCATCTTCATCATTAACATTCTGTTATCCTTCGAACCTTGCTCTTGTGGTCACCATGAATTATTGAATACAAAATCCTCTCAATGTCCGTGTCATGGTCAAGTTGGTGTCAAGGTCAGTGTCTGCAGTGTAGCTTAACTGGAAAAGTCATTGTAAACATCCTGAACTTTTTCCAGTTCGCTGGCATATCAGGGAAAATCAAATTTCAGCTTGAGTCAGGGAAAAGACCGGAAATTTACTTTATCTGATGCTGAACTAAGCAAGAAAACACTGCATATGCACATACAAATCTTCAGGGTCAGGAATAAGACAAGAGAATGCTGCATTTACTTTTGCTTCAAAACTTAAGACAATACAACAAGAGCAACAAATAAAAGCAAGTTGCATGAAATTGTAATAGTTTGACTACATTACCAAGGATACCATCCATGTTTTGTGTACAGTGCAGATCAGGGGATACATACATTCTCAAGAAGATGTGGTGGTGTTTGAGCTTTTTCCACCATTTTCAGTTACTCCACAGATAGGTTTTGGCTGGGGAAAAAGTAGGGGAATATTTTATGGTAATGATATATCCTGCTTGAGGACTGTTGTTGGATTACATCATGGTGAGAGTTCTCATGGACTGAGGCTGCTTCGTGCTGGCTCTATGAGTAAATGATTACTGTCATCAACGGAGGGATTAGTAGATCATGGTTTCAGGCATATGCTGCATCTGACCAGGCACCACTAGACACCACTGAACTACTGAACTGACTCAACAATAGTGTTTTGTCTCCACTGGTTACAGCCTGATATTGATTCAGGGCTCTCAGTGAATTGCTGTGTATGTAACAAGACATTCATGAATGCAGCTGTGTATGTGAAGGGGTGGGAATTAGCAGCATGGGACTAAGACTGTAAGAGCATATAGAAGATGAGACAGATAAGCTAGAAGTTTTACATACTAATATAGTCTGAATTGGTTTTTTATTTAAGATATGCATGCACCCATATGAACAGATAAATTGAGTTGTAAGCAATCATGATCATGAAATTGGACAGGATATCTGTATTTGGATTATTATTCAAACCCGCATCAGAATTCCATTAATCCCTTTGCTTCCAGATGGGCGTGGCCAAGCTCCTGTACGACCAGCCCCGGCCGTCCAGCACCCCCACCTCCCAGGATCAGACCCACTCCTGTTGTTCCAAAACATCTTGCTGCATCAGGTAATTGCTAGGTTTGCCAGTAAGAGACCTGTAGGTGTTGTCTGCATCTTGGACAGCATGTATTTGCTTGGTGAGTCTCAATGAGATCTGTGATCTGTGCTGTTTCAGAGTCTGCATGTGGAATTGCTAGCAATTGCTAGATGACAGATTTAATCTTTGAGTCTGACTGAAACCATAGATCTAGATGGTGTCTGCCACTGGAACTACAGGTGATTGCCATATATGTGTCAATCTGTTTGCCATGTCATACTGTCCATATCACACATTCAGGACAATAAACAAATTACAAGACAAAACATGATGCGTTTTGACCTAGGTCTTCTTCAGGCAAGAGAAACAACATTCAGGACAATGAAGAACATTGTCCTGAATGTTGTTACTCTTGCCTGAAGAAGACCTAAGCGGTCGAAACATATGTTTTGTCTTGTAATTTGTTTATCCCTAGTTGCAAAGTGAGGCGACTGCAGGCGGATATCTAAACAAATTTGAAAAGTTATTGATAAAATACTGCCAAATATATGTAGACAAATGAATCAGAAGACATGACATGTTTCAACCTCTTCGGTCTTCTTCAGGCCAGATACACAACACTCAGGACAATGAAAATGAATGAGCAATCACTTGTCTTCATCCAATTTAGCACAAGATAGAAACGCCTAACTTGCACCAAATTGAATGAAGATAAATGATTGCTTGTTCATTTTCATTGTCCTGAGTGTTGTGTATCTGGCCTGAAGAAGACCCAAAAGGTCAAAACTCATTGTGTTTTATGATTCGTTTGTGTACATTTTTTTTTAGCAGCACTATATCAATAACTGTTCAAATTTCTGGTGGACTCGCTAATCTTTTTTGTTTGTTTTTTTAATACATGCTGGGGTATATAGCATAGCAAACACAAGCATTTATTCAGAGATTTTCCTGTGATGTGATTTTCTTTTGAAAGGAAATTTGTACTTTTCATGTGATCTGACAAAAATTGATAGTTGATCAACCGTGATTTAGATCAAGCTTTTAATTTCAGGGCATGAGTTTGCCATGGATGACAATCTTGGATACTTAATTTTACATTTATTTTACTTGAACTTGCATGCAGCTTTTATGTGGCCTTCAAGGTTGACTGGCCTGTAAACAATGTGACTTGACCTCAGCAGAAGATGAGTGAAAATATGGGTTAATCATTTATGTTGGGCAACTCCATATTTCTTGCTGAAATTTGTAAGATATATTCATTGTAGTTCTTGGCCTGTTACAACCAGGGCCAGCGCCAGCTCCAGTCCCCCAGAGACCAGTTGGGCCATTGTCTGTTTCCTTGTCAGCCAAGCAGAGTGGCTGCCAAGCAAAATCCTCCAGTAAATCCAAATCTCAAGGCTCTGTTCGAAAGTAAGAGGATTAAAGCGATCTCATGTCTTGGGCTTTTGCTAGAACATCCGTAGTTCTATTTGCATTGAAATAGGTATGAATGATTTGTCCGTGTCTGTGTTCGTCTGACTGAAAAATTAAGAGGAATGGATGAGGTACTCAACACAGTCCAGCTTTTATGCCTGAAGATTCCAATGTTTGCATGTTATGAATATGAACTATCTGTGTTATGTCTGTTTTTTTTTTTTTTTTTTTTTTTTTTTTCTGTTTGGACAGGAGAGACTTTTTGTCTTTCAGCTTAGTGATGGCCTGAAAGGGCCTGGTGTGGTCAAATGGGCTGGAATAATGACACTGAAACAGAGCAGTGCTGTGTAGAATGTCTTCTGATCTTGTGTATATGTGCTGTTTACATGCAAACAGGTGCACACACAATTGAACAGTTATAGTGCATGTTCTTATGGACACACGCCTACACAAATACATGCAGCCATGATCAGATACATTACATGTGAACATTCAGTAGCTGTAACAATAATGCACACACTAATAATAATAATAATAATAATAATGAATATTTCTATAGCGCAAATCCTAGATTAGCTCTAAGTGCTTTACAATACAAGGACTAACGAAAACACCACGCACACACACACGCACGCACGCACGCACGCACGCACGCATGCATGTACGCACGCACGCACACGCACACACACACACACACGCACAAACCGCATACTCAGACACGGGGAAGCAGATACGCACAGCACACACGGGAAAGCAGACACGCAGAACCACTCAGGCACACCTTCGCACACACACACTAACACAAACTGACATCTGTGTATGACCGGGACTTTTGAATTATCAGCCGAAATAGACGGTAAAAAGATGGGTTTTTAGTTTCGTTTTAAAAACTGGAAAAGAGTCGCAGTGCCTGATGTCGTGTGGAAGAGAATTCCAAGTTTTAGGAGCCAGGAAGGAGAAGGAACGATCCCCCCTTCTTTTGCATTTGAATCTGGGAGGAACCAGGAGCAACGAGTCAGAAGACGAGCGAAGGGTTCTAGCTGGGCAGTATGAGTTTAGAAGGTCGGACAGATAGGCTGGAGTTCCAGATTTAACAGCATTGAAACAGAGGCATGCGATTTTATATGTCACCCTGGCTTTGACCGGCAACCAGTGAAGTCTGCGTAGTAATGGTTGAGGGTGTTCTTTGAAGGGAGCTTTGAGGATTAGTCCAGCTGCACAGTTTTGAACGTGCTGAAGTTTTTTTGGTGAGGTAGTCGGGAAGGCCTGCTAGTAGAGAATTACAGTAATCGAGACGCGAAAGCACGAGAGAAGTGGTGAGAGTTTTGGTTGCTTCAGTGGTAAGGAGATGTCGGATAGCACCTATACGTCTAATTTCCAGAAAGCATATTTTACAGACATGGTTCACCTGTGCCTTCATATCAAGATCGCTGTCGATAAAGACACCAAGGTTTTTAACCTTTTCTGAGAAGGGAATAACAGTACTGCAGATCAGAAGTGAAGAATTTACAGAAAGAGCGGGTGTTTTTGCTCCTGGTAAGCTGAACAGTAAGGCTTCAGTTTTGTCATGGTTTAGCTGAAGTTTGTTTTCAGCCATCCAGTCCCGAACGACGGACACACATTCAGACAATTCGCCCTTCATTTGGTCGACATCAGAGGCATTCCCTGAGCCTCTTAGCTGGGTGTCGTCGGCAAACATCTGATGAGGACAGGAGTGAGTTTCAAGGATCTGAGAGAGAGGATGCGTGTACATTACAAAGAGAACAGGTCCAAGGACGGAGCCCTGTGGAACCCCAGATTCCAGCTTGGCTAAACGAGATCTGACGTTGTTGACAACGACTGACTGGTATCTGTCTGACAGGTATGACTTGAACCATTGAAGGGCTGTTCCTGTAATGCCGAAATAGTGCTGCAGACGTTGCACAAGAATGGAGTGATCAATTGTGTCGAAAGCAGCGGATAGATCAAGCAGAGCAAGGATAGAGACCTTTTGTTCATCGGCAGCAACAAGGAGATCATTTACAACGCGAAGAAGAGCAGTTTCGGTACTGTGACCAGCACGATAGGCAGACTGAAAGGGATTTTGAAGACAGTTAATCTCGAGATGGGATAGGAGCTGTGAGAGAACAACTCTCTCTATGAGTTTGGAAACAAAGGGAAGATTTGAGACTGGACGGTAGTTTTTCAGCTGATTTGGGTCCATACCAGCCTTTTTCAGTAGAGGCCTGACAAGAGCGAGCTTGTGTTCCTTTGGAAACTCACCAGACTGAACAGACTCATTGACAAGGCGGGTAAGAACGGGAATGAAGAGATCCGAGTTCTCAAACAGAAGTGACGTGGGTATCGGATCCAGTTCACAAGTTTTGTGGGGCATGTCTTTCAGGATCTTACTCACTGTGTCTTCAGACACTGGTGAAAAGAAAGCAAGGGGTGTTTCAACATCAGGACAGGTTGTGGGAACATGAGAAGTCTGCATGTTGTCAATGTTCTGTCTGATTAACTGGATTTTGCTGTTGAAAAAGTCGCTGAACGATTGGGCAAGTTCGGTATGAGGAATGTTGCTAGGGAGGGGGGATGTGTTGATCTTTCCCAGCAGAGAGTTAGTTATCGCAAACAGTTCTTTACAAGTCTGACTGTCATTGATTTTGGAAGAATAGAAATCTTGTTTTGCTTCAAGAAGTAAACAGTTTACCTCATCCTTCTTATGTGTGAAAATCTGCTTGTGTACTGTGAGACCAGTCTTCCGCCAGGCACGCTCCGCACATCGACGAGCACGCTTGGCTTCATGCAGCACTGGAGTGAACCACGGTTTAGCTTTCTTGTTGGTGGGCACACGTTTAGGGGTCTCTGGGGCATGTCTATCAAGCAATGCACTGAGACGTGTGTTATAATAATATAATAATAAATAATAATGAATACTTATATAGCGCCTATTCTCGGCTAGAGACCAAGCTCTAAGCGCTTTACAATCCACACTCGTTTATAATCACTGACTGTAATGTCACGGGTGTCGGACAGAGTATTCTCAAGATCAGACCTAAACGATGATCTGTCAATGCCACGAATATTCCTGCGCTGAACTACTGTGGAGGGGAATACAGGCTTTTTAATATTAAGTTCACAAACAACTGACATGTGATCTGAGGTGAGGTAGTGGGAGACACTTAGTCGACTGAACAAGGGGGTCAGACTGACTGTCAACAACCCAGTCAATGATATGACCTGACCTGTGTGTGGGTTCAGTCACAAGCTGTACCAGATCGAACTGTGTAAACATGTCTTTCAACCTGGCTACCTGTTGCTGTACGTCGTAATGAAAATTAAAATCCCCTAGGATTACAGACTTTCCCCTGCTCACGTTGCAATAGGCGAGAAAGTCTGGAAACTGTTGGTGAAAGAGGGCATCAGTCATCCTATTGGTTTTGCTTGGAGGGGGGCGGTACAACAAACGGAAGTTAATGTGTAATTGTGACAGCGACAATGACATGACAACAAGTTCGAAACTATCATGCGCAAATGGAAAAGAATTTGTAGTAGTAACACATGTGTTGTAAGACTCTCTTAAAATGATAGCCAGACCACCACCGCGTGAAACATGAGGAAAGGATTTCATCGCTTAACCTGTGGGGGTGATGTCGGCACACTTGGACTCATCACCATGCGTTTTTAACCAAGACTCTGTAAGAAACATGAAATCAACATCATTTTCAATGATAAAGTCAGAAATCGCTGCTCTTTTCAGTTTTTTCCCGATAGACTTGGCATTGAACAAACAGAGTTTTATACATTGAGACACATGGCAAGGAATGTTCGGTCGAATTTCGATTAAGTTTCCTTTCTGTAAATGTCCATTCTCTAAACGTCTTTTAGTAGAGGAGTGGCGTGGGGCAGGAGATCCGGTGGTAGGGGCGGTGCCAGCAGGTCCGCATGGTGCCATCAGACGACCACGATGACGGTGGCTGACGTCTCTGGTGTGTGAGGGGGGAGTGGCGTCGACCGGAAATTCCCCATCACAGCATTCAGTGTTCACGAAAAGACAGTCGGTCTGTGGTGTTATGTTTCTCAGTGGATGAATGAGGAGAAACAATGACTGGAATAGTTCTCCGCTTCCGTCTTCCTCCACGTTTGAGTCTCCTTCGGGGCAAGGCAAATCCAATTCCTGCCTGTCGCAAACGAGAGGTCAGGTCAGGGGTCAGGGGTGCAGGGTTCATTGATAACATCTCGGCCCTTGTATATATGCGAAATGGGTCACCATGTATGGCGACAGGTGGGCGTTGTTGTCCGTTTTGCACGTGCGGCAAAGTTTTGACAGTAGGGCAGAATGGCCCCCTCTGACAATGGCACACAGGTGTGTTGTGGTGATGTGGCTCACCTTCCGTGACAGGAATCGTACGACCGTGTTGCACGTGCAGTGATCTGTGTAGGGAAGTGTTGAGTTGCGGCCATTGCTCTTTCAAGACAATCATCCATGCGAAAAATAAAAACCAGAATTTAAACAATCTGCTGTCCGTAGGAGAAAAAGATGTCCACACAGAGTTGCTCCACTCCATAATGCACCACAACAACAACAATCAAAGTCTGACACACTGTCGATCACAAGAAAAAAGCAAAACAATGCGGAGCTCAGAACGCTCAGCCTGCCAGGCAAGCCGCACACACGCATTCACACACTAACACACATCTTGTATTCAACATTAAACTGAGAGAATATTTACGAAGCAAAGGAGAAGAGCGCGCTCAAAAGCTTCTTGAGAAAAAAAGAGCAAAAAATCATTTTAATCACATCACAGCTCAAGCAAAACAGCAATATTGGTCTAACTTTTGTAAGAATGAAATATCAAATCATAAAGATGCCCAAAAAGTGTGGGAAAAGTTAAGAACAATGAAAGATGGAGTAAACTTGCCAAAATGTCCTGTAAAGCTCCCAAACTCTGATTTCCCTTCTAATCTAGAAAAGGCCGAAGCTTTTGGTGACATATTCGCCAAAAATGGCAGTAAAGATAGTTTATCAACAGAAAATAGACTGCACAGAGAGCAAGAAGAAGGAAAGCTCATCTACAACTATCCAGACCCTATAATATCTCTCAAGACAGATTTTGCTAAAAGAGCAAAAGACATAAAATCAACTAAATCTATTCAGTCATACACATCTACTCTTCTTAAAAAAACCAACATTAACCAAAGTGAAATAGCTGTCAACTCGTCCTTTCCACCCATTCCCAAATGGAAACAAACCAAAGCAAATTATGACACAAACTATACTGAACTGAACAAAAACGATCCACCATATCTCTTAAAATATTATGTAAATTCTCATTTGGAAAATCAATATAAGGACCATCTTCAAATTTTTACAGATGGCTCAGTGTTAGATGACTATAGAACAGGAGCAGCTTTTATAATACCAAAATTAAAAGTAGAGAAATTATATCATCTTGGCATACACATGTCAATTTTTACTGCAGAATTAGTTGCTATTCTGATGGCCCTGAAGCATGTTTTAAATTCTTCCATAGAAAATTGTCCACTTTTACTGTGCAGTGACTCAAAGTCAGCTCTTTCTGCCTTACAGTCTTTAAATTCAAAAATTCGTTGTAAGACTATTACAGAAATTAATTGCGTGACACATCTCCTATCAATGAAAAGAATAAATGTGACGTTCTGTTGGGTGCCCTCACATTGTGGAATCTCAACAAATGAGAAAGTTGATCAAGCTGCTTGGAGAGCAGCTCGAAATATTGAAGGCACAACTGCACTGAACATTCCGCTAGACCTATCAGAATGTTATACCTTGATTAATAAAGCATCTCTTAACAGTTTCAAAAGGTTATTGAAAGACACAGATAGTCAATATTATCAAAATTGTATACGATCAAATCCTGACATTCACCCCAAGACGCAATTAGACAAATTCGAAAGTCCGATATCTAGAGAGGTAGTATCCTTAATTCATAGGATGCGTTTGAATTCACTTCGAACCAAATACAGCAAAAATGTTAAATGCGTATGTGGGGAAATTCTTAGTGTGAGTCACCTATTACTAGATTGTCCAAGAGCAAAGAATACAGTGCACAAGGCTGGTAGTAATATTTCACATGATAGATCGACACCACTGACATTACCTAAAATGTTAAATAATTATGCTTTTCTTTGTTCATTATGCCCACATTTATTACGTAGTCCAGTAGGAATTTATCTTTAACTTTCAATAACCCCTCATATACAAAAAGAAACTACTCACACACACACACACACACACACACACACACACACACACACACACACACACACACACACTCCTCTCTCTCTCTCTCTCCACACACACACACACACACACACACACACACACACACTCTCTCTCTCTCTCTCTCTCTCTCTCTCTCTCCTCTCTCTGTAATCACGTTAAGTGGGAAGACGTTAAATTGAAGAACAACACACACACACACACACACACACACACACACACACACACACACACACACACACAAGGACACACATGCACACACACACATATACACACCTATGCGCGCATGTGCATAAACACAAGTGCACACGCATACACACATACAAGCATGCACTCTTTGTCACACTAGCACAAATGCACGCAGGCATTCATGATGGCATTTACCTCGTGTGCACGCAATCACTCCAGACAACCAGAAGGCGCAACTACACTTTCCTTTTCTTCTCCCCCTCCTTACTGGGGGACAATTTACTGAACAATGATCAGCAACACAATCCAAAATGATGCTTGATCAATACACAATATTTTTTTTACAATTTCTTCATTCAGTCACTCCTTCTTAGAGGAGGGACAAATATTCCACATATCATTTAGTTATAATCAATTTTTTATCGGTGATCCTGTCCTTCCCAATGGGGAGACAATTCACACAATGTCAATTCATAGGCAAAATCTTTTCAATGATTCTCTCCTTCCCAATGGGGAGACAACTCACCAGCTTCCAAAAACAATGAGATGTCTTACAATTCAGAAAAATGTCCAAGACACAACCCAGGGGAACAATAAGTAATCATGATAGACCAGCACGACATTCATTCAACTCATGATTTCTTTCGACCGATGGGACCAGACCATTCCCCTCAGACCCTGGTTCCAGTGGGCCACGGAGGAGTGGCTCGACCCCGCCACCCTGACCCCGGGGGTCCCCATCTCCCTCCCAACCCAGCCCCTCCAACTCTTCACCGACGCCTCCAACTCAGGCTGGGGCGCCCACTTGGAGGACAGTCACGCCTCGGGCGTGTGGGACACTCAGACTGCACGCCTCCACGTAAACGTCTTGGAATTGGAAGCGGCCAGGCTGGCCCTCCTCCGCTTTCAGTCCCAAGTCGAGCACCGTTGTGTTCTCCTCCTCACGGACAACACGTCGGTAGCTTTTTATGTCAACAAGCGGGTGGGGGGGGGGGGGGGGGGGGGGGGGGGGCTCACTCCATCAGCCTCTCCCTCCGGACAGAGGCTCTCCTGCGTTGGTGTCTGGCACACGGTGTCACGCTGAGAGCGAGACACATAGCGGGCACACACAACATCCTGGCAGACTCCCTCAGTCGGTCCAAATCTCTCCTACACACAGAATAGACGCTCAACATGCTAACCCTAGCGTCGGTGTGGGCTCATTGGTTCAGGCCGATGGTCGACCTGTTTGCCACCCGGTTCAACCATCGTCTGCCAGTCTATGTCTCTCCCGTGCCCGATCCCCAGGCACATGCCATCGACGCCCTGTCCCTGTCTTGGTCGGGTCTCATAGCCTACACCTTTCCCCCCTTCCCGATCCTCCACAAAGTGATCAGGAAGGCGAGACTGGAGAGACCCAAGCTGATCCTCATAACCCCTTGGTGGCCGACCCAGTCCTGGTTTCCGGACCTAAAAGCCCTCTCCCATGTTCCCCCTCTGCAACTAAACCCCAGGTGGGACGTGCTCAGGCAACCCCGCTCCGGACGCCCTCACTCCAACCCCCAGATGCTCCGCCTCCACGCCTGGCTGCTGTGTCCGCCCGGCTGCGAGCATCTACCCATGTCTCCCACTCGGACAGAGCCCGGTCCGTCCTAGACATCCTCGCGGGGGCTGGAGCCTCGCAGGACCTGCGAGATTTAGCCTCAGCCTCGCGCAGACCCAGCACCGAGTCCCTATATGACTACCGCTGGGAGAGATGGGTCTCCTGGTGCTCTGACAACTCCATTCCCCATGATTCCCCTTCTAGCATCCAGATAGGCAATTTCTTATCTCACTTAGCCTCGGCGCAGAAACTATCTGCTAGCTCCATCCGAGGTTACAGATCAGCCATCTGCACCACTATCCGCCAACTAGGCGGACCATCCTTTGAGAATGATTTCCTCCTCAGAGAGATCTCCAGGGGGGTGGCCCTACGGGAGGCCCAGTCCCCTAGGCCCTTTGGGACCTCTTTATTGTGCTTGACGCGCTTAGGAAACCACCTTTCGAGCCAATTGCCACCATCCCCTTTGACCTCCTTTCTATGAAGACCACATTTCTCCTCGCCCTGGCTTCGGCCAGACCTCGCCCACCGAAGCCTCACACGGCAAGTGTACCCAGGGTCTATAGCGTAAGCCACAAAATGAATAAGCAAAGCAAGCAACACACAGCAATCTGAACACGAGACAGAAGAAAGGCGAGACAGAGCACAAGACTTATCTTGCTTGGACGGCAGGCCGAAGAAGAATGAGGTAAACAAGCTCACCTCGGCCTTCTGCGCATGGCGGAAGTGGGGTGGGCTTCACTTGACTGTCTTATCACTGTCTTATTACTGCATTAGCCACAAAATCTTCAGCCTGGCAGAGCTGACTAACTGCCGTTGAATGCTATGGTCTGACATGGTAAGTATACTAGCCAAACAGGGAGTATAAGAAAAACTCCCCATACTTCTTCCACGACTGCCGCAGTCGCTGCCCACTTCTCGTCTAAATTCTCCAGCCACTGGAGATAGGCGGGTGCTGCCTCAGCTACCCAGGAACTCTCTCTGGTTTCCTTTACTTTAAGACATTTAGTGCTGCCACAGTACTGGGGGGGCTGAAACACGAATGAAGTTCGTGTAAGTAATCTATTTCAGCTTTTAAATTATAAATTCTTTCTTCTTTTTTTTCTTTTCCATAGTTTATCCCATGTTTTCTTTTCTCCCCATCTGTCTATACTTCACCTGGTAATTGCAGGTCACAGGCACATTCCCCTTCTGTTCAAAGCCACCTGTCTGGTCAACGTCTCCAGGCCATCTCTTGGCTTTACCTTATTCTTTCTTCCTTCACTCCTCCTGAGTACGTATTCAGTGATTGCTACACATTACCAGCACCTGGTTAACTTTTTGCCCAATGGTCAATCTTCACCCATCTCACTGAGTGATTCACCCAATGGTCAACCTTCATCCATTTCACTGAGTGATTCTCACAGCTATTAGGGACACCATCCACACTGGTTAGGCCACGTGAATTTATCTCCTTTAACCCTTTCCTTTTTCTATCACCTAGGGAAATGATTCATATCATACAAGTCTATATGTGATGGAATGTCACATGTTTCCATGTGAGGCTACATCACATGACACTCTTGCATGCACGTACATGCACTCAAACATACACATACGCACACACACGTATACACACATGGACTCGTTAGACATCTTGCATGGTGATAATGAAAAATGGTTAGTAGCAGGCGACTTCAGTGCCCATTCTTTCTTGAATAAAGATTGTGAAATGGCAGTTGGTAAAATGGCTGTTCATAATGCTTTGTAGAGAACATAAATGATTCATCAGTTTATTTGTAAAATGATGGAAGTGTCACTAGAATCCCTGACATACCACAACATAAGGTGACAGTAATTGATCTTTCTTTGATGTCATCTGCCATTGCTTCAATGAGTGGACGACTTTGAAAGTAATCATTTTGCATTTATTATCACTGTGAAAGACAGAATGGCATTATAAGATTGTACCAAGGACAAAATTCTAAAGTATGATTATGATAATGCTGACTGGATAAGATTAAAAGCGTACTTTCTGCATGTGACGTTGACTATTGTCTGTCAGAGGATATTAAAACAACTTACACTGACTTTTTCTTAAACAGTTTTGTATCCAGCTGTTGTCTTGATTCCAAAATGTAACCTGGTGAATATGTTTCTTAGAGACATGGTTCAGTGAACAGATAAGTCATGACATTTTGGCTCTAAAGGGGTTTGGTATGCCTTTGAATGTGGGCATGGATAGATGTGTAACAGGGAAATGAAAGGGAGGAAGTGTGTGTATGTATGTGAGTGAGAAATAGTGAATCGGTGGAAATTTGTTATCAAATTTGTACACCCAATGTTGAAGCTTTGGCCATGTGGCTTTAACTCAAATACCTGCCATGTGAGTTTGGATATTCTGTTTGTCACTTTCATGTATGTTCCAACCTACGCCAACACTACCGTGGAAATTACCAACAATGTTGATACTGTGCAATCCATTTCACCTAACTCACCGTGTTTTATTTCAGGTGATTTTAATGAATGGGATTTAAATTGAATCTTCGTTCTCTTAAACAATGTGTCACTTGACCCATGTGAACAGATAAGACAGTATTCCTATGCCGTGGAAAATACCATAAGCATACAAATCTTCTGCATTGCACCAGCTGCCGTGGCGAAGTCCCGGCTGGGAGGTCGTGGGTTCGAATCCCATCAGAAGTCATGTGAGTTTTTCTGCCCCGACCGGCTCCTACCCAGAGTTGAGTTTGCTGCGGACTCAGGTGGGAAGACTGGGACCACACAGTCGAGTTTCATCCACTTAATGGATGCGTTTCTGAGAGTGTTGCTCAAATTTCCTGACCAACACTGCAGGTGCCTGTATCTCTCGGGCCTGGTTGACACCAGGATGTATTATGAAAGGAAGTGTAGAGTACAGCCCTGTCATGTAGTCTCAGACCGAAATGGAAATCCGTAGCATCATCTTAATCATCCTCATTCTCATTGATCAGCATTAAAAAAAAAAGTCTCAAATTCTGTGGCCCTTCATGCCCTGCTCTCATGGTGACCTCAATTTCGATGTCCTCTCCACATCTGTGGCCTTGGTTTGGTTCCGTCGGGGTCACCGGTATCGGCGAGTCCATGGGGGCTGTCATTGGACGGACGTGGTGGCGCCCTCCGGAGGTAAAGCTCACTCACGCCGGCTCCACGACTAAGCAGTTATTGTCGTCAGTAGGGGGCTTAGTAGGTGGTGTCCTGCGTATGTTAAATCAGAACAGGCGCCACTGAACACCACCGAAGTGACTCGGCAGCAGTGCAGTGTCTCCTCCGGTGGGTTGCCTCTTAACGACTTGACATTGACTGCTCCCTGTGGATTGCTGGTGCTGGGGCTGCGGCGGGGCCGACCAGGCTGTGGTTGTGGACGGGGTGTCGGAATGAGTGGCGTGGGTACACTGCCTCTGAGGTGGCGCAGAGGTTGGGACAGCAAAAAAAAAAAAAAAAAAAAATCTTCTGCATTGCCACCTATTGGTTTGTCTGACCACAACATACTACATCTCATCCCAAAATACAGACCAGAATATTAACCCAGCCTATTGCTGAGAAACATGTTCAGTGTTGGAATGAGTATACAGATCAGTTGCAAGGATGTTTTGAATGCACAGACTGGGATATGTTGTTATAATCTAGCAATGATATCAGTGAGGCCAGTTGTGTTATTTATAGCTAGGTTGTTTTCTGTGAAAATATGATTGTTCCAACTAAAACTGTCAACATATTTTAAAATAATAAACCATGGATTAAATAGTGTGTAATGAGAAAAAAGCAGCTTTTCAGTCAGGTGGCAGTGTGTCTTAAAACTACTCCCAAAGAGAAAAAGGAGCTTTTCAGTCAGGTGGCAGTGTGTCTTAAAACTACTCCCAAAGAGAAAAAGCAGCTTTTCAGTCAGGTGGCAGTGTGTCTTAAAACTACTCCCAAAGAGAAAAAGCAGCTTTTCAGTCAGGTGGCAGTGTGTCTTAAAACTACTCCCAAAGAGAAAAAGCAGCTTTTCAGTCAGGTGACAGTGTGTCTGAAAACTACTCCCAAAGAGAAAAAGCAGCTTTTCAGTGTGGTGTCAAAGTGTCTGAAAACTACTCCCAAAGAGAAAAAGCAGCTTTTCAGTGTGGTGTCAAAGTGTCTGAAAACTACTCCCAAAGAGAAAAAGCAGCTTTTCAGTGTGGTGTCAAAGTGTCTGAAAACTACTCCCAAAGAGAAAAAGCAGCTTTTCAGTCAGGTAACAATGTGTCTTAAAACTACTCCCAATGAGAAAAAGCAGCTTTTCAGTCAGGTGACTGTGACATGACAATTCACCCATGTGAAATCGGGGATTCATGTTCCTAAGAAAGCACAACAAATAAATTCTTTGACAACAATAAACACATATATATCTGATCTTTTCAACAAAACAGGCATTGAACCACAAAAGGTAGCTCCTTGATTATTATATTGTACAATCTCTAAATAGGAACTCATCATTGCCAAATTTGACATAGATTGGAAGAAAGATGATGGTCCAATTGTCTGTGGATCTGTCACATGTCATGTAGACAAACATGACCAAAATTACATGAAAGTTTATACAGACATTTCTGTACTCAGTAACTGTTCTGTAGGTGTAGCTTTTGTTATCCCGTTACTAAAGGTGGAGAGATCTCATCATATCAAAAGGAATTTTTTTTTAATATTTACAGCTTAACATAAATAACTTTTACATCGGTTTGAACTACCTGTTGATTCTCCCCATTTCTCTGTTCCAGATACTGTTTTGTGTCAATGCCAAATCCATTTTGCAAACGCATGATTTTTTTTTTTTATATGAAAGTAAGGATGAATATGTTCCAGAAAATATTCACTTTGTTCATTTCTTGTCTTTACCTGGTACAAGGACATCTTCACTTCAGGAGGAAAGATATAAGGACATCTTCACTTAAGAAGAGAATATATAAAATTTATGCATTCACTTAAAGGAGAAACCTAGAAAGACATCTTCACTAGAGGAGGAAATATATAAGGGCGCCTTCACTTCAGGTGGAGAGATAAAAGGTCATCTTCACATCAGTGGGAAGTGCTGAGATCAGCATTATGAGCCTCAAGTTACAGACACAACTTTTTTTTCTCTGTTCTGACATTACTGTTTGAAGTGGTTGGTCACAGAATGTGGGAATGGCATGAAAACGAAAATGAAAAGATTGAAAAATCTTATATAGTTCTGTAGAACCTAACCAGGATGCTTTGTCCACACAGCTTCATGCCTTGCTGTATGTGCAGACGGCCAGAAATCACCATTGTAGATGCCAGGCCAATGAGCCAGGCAGGTTTCAGAGAGCTGAAGGGCTGTGATCCCAGTCCTGTCTGTGTCACACCACAGTCAGCTGCCCATGGGAAAGAGGGGGATGCAGTGCAGCAGCAAGCCAACAATGGGGGACTGCAAGGTCAGTCTGGGGTTCATCTTTTGCGGAGGATGTTTTTGTGATGTAGCATGCACATACTACTTGATTAATGTTCTTGAGTGCCAGATGAATTAATGAAACCAGGATACTGGGCACCAAACGAATTTTTGAAACTGGGGTTCTGAGTTTTAAAAAAACACAAAAAAAACGCATGGCCACATAGCACCACATTTTGTATAACAATCTGGCAGTGGATGTAGTTTGATGTGCGCACATCTGTTTTGTTTTTTGTAGACATTTTCAATTGACCATTGTGGTTACTCGCCTTTATTATGAAGATTCGAAAACTGATCTTAACATTGGTGCAGTCTTACCAGATCTTGATCACCAAACAGAGCTGTCAGGGACAGCATGCTATGATTCCATCAACAAGAATGTGCTGTTATACTTTGTGATGAAATGCTACACCAGGAAACAAATTTGGCCAAAAAAAAACACACCGACTTAGCAGCAGCTAAAACAGAATTCGTGTGACAGAGATTTGTAGTCTGGTAACTTATTTCATGGGGAAAAAAGAAGAAGAAAGAAACAGGCAAGTTCAGAAGGGGAGAAAGAAAAAGCAGAAGAAAAATCGCAAGAGATGTTCCAGTTTGGTGGCCTTATCATTAGGTTTCATTATCGGCCACATTGAATTTTTACAGGTCAAGTAAAAACCATGTGATAATTTGCAAAATTTTGGTTTTATAAGTCTGCTATCATGTTGTCTGCAAAGGGAAGTGTGACTGAAAGGGCTTGTAAGTCTGACCAGGCATATCACATTTGAGCAGTATGGTTAAATGTGCAATGCTACACTTAACATGTCAAAATGCTGCACTTTGTGCATTTGAGGCCTTGGCAGCTCTCTTTCTGAATCATTGCCATTGAAGTTTGAATTAATTTAAAATACAGCTGTACAATCCACACTGTTGTCTAAATCATTGTTATCCATGTAGTGGAGCCTGGATTGCTGAATTATTCAGTCATGTTAATTGGACTGTCATGTATCCCTATTATTTGTTGCTTTTGCCAGTGATTTGATGCAAGGGGAAAACATTTTTGAAACATTTTTGGATTGAACTGAAGCACATTTCAAACAGTAGCTGCAAAAGCAGAGGCAGGTGGCTCAAAATCCTATGTCTTTTTCTTCAACCTTTCCCAATTAATCCAAATGTAAATGATATGAATGACCATGAACAGGCAGATTCTTTCTTAGAGGAAAACAGCAGGTGGAATGTTAGTTGAAAAGTTAGTACACTCTGTGTAGTCAGATTGGTTTTGTTTTAGTTGAGTGGTTGATGCATGCAGTAGGGTCAGCATTTTAGTTTAACCCCAGTGTATCATTCATGTGGCATAGTATTCAGTGTGTGTATGTTTCACGCCTTTTGTTATCAGAGATTCAGCCCAGTATGGAGGCCCATATCCAAACTGTATTCACCTATCTCTTTTTTTGTTGTTAAAAGAGAAGTAGATCCTACATGGATCTATTTTCCATGTGTTGTTAATAGAGAATTACTTACACCTGGTAAGGGTCTCTCATGTACTGGCGTGGATTTCCCACATAGTATCAAGAGAAGTGAGATCTGATCAGCCACATTGATTGGTGATTAGCAGGTTGTGGGCTGAGAGGGACTCATTTGAGTCCCACCAGAGGAATGTATCTGTGTGATTTGTCAGTTCC
Organism: Conus canariensis; assembly: GCA_033310375.1. NCBI lineage: Eukaryota > Metazoa > Mollusca > Gastropoda > Neogastropoda > Conidae > Conus > Conus canariensis. Next base: position 32,972,786 of record CM065720.1, read on the forward strand.
AGCCGGTTCCTGTAGAGTGTGCTATGGGCTCATAGGGAAGACTGGAACCATACCAGTCAAGTTTTCAAGATTATAAGGATATTTCATACATATTGGTGTGTGTGTGTGTGTGTGTTCCAGCCTTACCAAGTTATCCTCTGACAGCTTCCTCAGTGACCCATCACTCTATTCCACCCCCTTCCCACTCACCACCCCCCATACCCTCTTCAAAACCAGGTCCCTCTCCGACCCTCCCACCTCTCCATCCCGAAAATCCTGTACCTACGCAAGATCAGCAAGAAATGTACAATGCAAATCATTCTATGAAGGTTGCCCGCCCAGCTATTCCGCGACCAGCCAGACCAAAATCAGCCATTATTCCATGTGAACAGTCCATAGAAAAGTCCAACTCCTCACCTCCTCCTTTGCCTAAACGTTCTCCTATTGTGTGTGAAGCACCAGCCCCAAGCAATGTAGTCAGCCAGAACCCTCCTCCCAAACCTGCCCGTCTGAGTCAGGCTGACATGGACTTGCAGCAAGAGAAGGGAGCTGAAGGAGGAGGCCAGGGACAAGGTCAGATTTCTCCGAACAAGCCAGTAAGAGTGTCCATCATTCGCCCACCTCGCAGACCAGCATCTATGATAGATGCTGCATTGGAGAGTAAGGGTCTCTAAGAATCTTTGTGTCACTATAGTTAGACAGAAAACTAAAGTGCTTAATGTTCTCTTTCCTTTAATTGTGTTTGTTTTGCAATTGAAAAAAAAAGAAGACTTTTTAAAATCTTTGCATATTCCATGTCGTATTTATTCATTGTTTGCAAAACTGTTTTATTGTAAAATTTTGAATTTCACTATGTTTGATTGCTCATTTATTTGTATTGAATAGGCTAGAGTTTATTTAGCAATGCTGCTAGTAATGACTGCAGAACCATGCATATAATTCATATAATTGATTTTTTTTTTTACATTTTTGTTTGCCCTTAGGAAAACCCCAGGAGGGACAGAGTCAGCACCTTTCAGGTCCTAACCTCCATGTACCAGCTTCCAGACCAGTATGTGTTGTTGCTGCAATTCCTAAAGATTCCTCTGAAGCAGAATCTTTACATTTGGAGGTGGAAGACATCACCATCACTGCAAGACCTCCTGTGCCAGTTGCTAGACCCAGAGGGAGTCCTAGAGAGCCCTCACCAGAGGAGGCAACAACTGGTATATCACTTGCACCCTGTCCCAGAAGTATGTCCCAGAACACCATGGCTGAGCATAGCACTCAGTCTTGCCCACAGACTGATGATGACAAGACTCAGGCAGCTCCTGACAGACCCAGGCCTCCAGTGCCAGCCTCCAGATCTCATGCTGCTCCACCAGAAGCGCTTATGGCAGGAGGGAGTCCCAGACTGTCTCAGAAAATGGTGCCATCTAAACCTCCCCAACCAAGCATCAGTAGCCCTGTTCCTGTACCTTCAGGGTCACCAAGGGATCATGGACTCACCCCACCACTTGTGCCATCTAGATCTCCTGCTGCTGTTGAAGCAGTGCCTGATGCTGAGGGCTCTCTGTACGCTGTGTCTGAGCCCCTAGACACAACAGACACCTTCCCCATGCTGTTTCATCCCCCAGAGATCCATCCCCTAGAAGTTAAGCCCCCAAAGCCCTCCCCAGAAACTCAACCCCCAAAGGCTCCTCCAGAAACCCAGATCCCAGGGCCTGTCCCAAAGATCCATCCTTCAAGACCTCCCCCAGAGATTCAGCCCTCAAGGCCCCCCCCTCCCGTTCCCAAGTCTCGCCCAAAGTGTGCTACCCAGACTTTGCCTATGTCAGGGCGGCCCCTCCCTTCCATCCCTGCCCAGTCTTCCACTGGCAGCCTGTCCTCAAGACCTGTTAATTGTTATGAAGATGTGGAGTCATTGAAAGCTCAGACCCAGTCATCTCTCAAATTGACATCCATTGAGTCTCAAGTTCATCAGGAAAATGAGTTGGCAAGACAGGGATATGTTGTGGTTGATGATGGACAAAATGAGGAAGACCTATCAGCAATGTATGCCAGAGTGAACAAGCCCAGTAAACAGGTGAACACCCAAGGTTCTCAGCCAGACACAGACTCGTCGGTGAGAGCACTGTCAAATCCTGTACATGTCAGTTTGAAACATATCACTCCAGAAGATTCAGCAGAAGCAGAGGCACCGCCTGTTCCTCCAAAACTAAGTAGCAATAACACAGAGACATCACATCCTCCCCTCACCCCCAAACCCAAGCTGAGTATTTTGGTCAAGCCACACATTGCAGCTAAACCTAAATCTCCAAGAAAGGAGGAAATACCTGCAGAGATTCCAGATGCTTTGACCAAAGCAGAGCCTGCAGAACAGACCAAACCGCCATTAGTAGTTAAACGCCCAACCATCATTCGACCCCCCAAAGCAGCCCCCAGGAGTGACAACGAAGCAACAGGCAGCGATACAGAGAATGCACTTGATGTTCAGATGAGAGACAGAGGGAGTCAGAACATTCACCAATCACTGTCAGAATTGTCAGGCAATGAGGATATCAAGATCTCAGCCACGGAACGTCCAGTCCCTTCCAGACGTCCATTGACCATCATCGGCTTACCGCATCCAAAACAGAAACCCCCAGGGCCAGTGCTCAGTGAGGATAAGACTTTTGCATCACCTGATCCCAAACAATGTATCTCAGATGAGAAGTCTTCCTCAGGAACAGGCAAGAGTGAAATGAATGGAGCAGCATCAGGGGGAGAGAACAATACACACTCACCTCCATGGTCATCGCCGGTATTGTCAAAGCCTCCACCACCCCGCCCAGGAAAACCCTGTAAACCAGATCCACTCACCTCTCCACCATCTGGGAGAAACAGGCCTGATCCAGGGTCATCAGCTCCATCCAGACCCCCATCCCCAGCACCTCCACGACCAGCCACTCGACCTGGTTCAGTGATAGTTAACCAGGATGGGGGAGCAGGAGGGGCCACCAGACCCGCTCCACTGAAGGCAGCAGCAGATGGGGAGGAAGGAGGGGCAGCTGCTGGCAGTCCCCCACTCCATGTCGCTTCACCACCAGTCACTCAGTGTGCTCCTGTGACATCAGATGGGGAGAAAGAAGGGGCTGCAGTCACTGTGTTCCACGACCCCGCCCCTGCACCTTCCCCATCGGTCAAGAGGTGGGAGCCCAGTCCAGCTGAACAAGGTAGGTTGGGGCAGTGGGGACGATTGTATGATGGTTTGCGGAAGGAGTTTGGACAAACTTTTGTATCATTATGTTTGTTCTGACTCAGGCAGGAGAGTCATGGACTGATGTGATATTCCTTCAAGACTTTGTTCTCAGTTCTAAAAGGTGCACTGGTGTAAGCGGCTTTAACTCACTCGCTACCAATGTCCGCATATGCGGACATCGTATGATGAAGTGTTCGCTACCAATGTCCGCATATGCGGATGCGGATTTTGAAAATTCGCGCTGTCCAAGAACGGAGACGGTTCCTTAGTTATCCACTTCCAACTTTTCATTCACTTGAGCAGTGTGCGGAGCATTGCTTGCTCGCTAGCCGACAACAACAAAGAGTATCGTCGGTCAGCTCTGCTCCATGATTGAAAAGATGGCATCCCGACAAAGCGTTCGGCACAGTAGGGCTGGTGAATTGTTAGTTAGCGTTGAAGACGCACTGGACATGATTCAGACTGAAGGGTCAGATGTTGAAGAAGACATCAGCGATTCTTCTGATGAGGATTTCGACCCCTACAGTGGGTGAGGAGACAGACGTGGATTCCGACACTGAAGTGGGCGCTGATAGTGGCGAAGAAGCAGACAAAACTGTGCCAGCACATGGGCCTCAACAAGTGTTTGATTCAGATACTGACGCTGAAATGGGAGAAGAAGTCAACGATTTTGGGGCTGTTTTCACTGACGATTGGACTGATAATTTTCATTTCTTTCCTCTCGATCATCTGTTCACAGGCACACCAGGTTTATTTAACAACTGGCCAGTCAACACTCAGCCTTTGCAGTTCTTTGAGTTGTCCATGAATTCCGCAGAGGTGGGTAAAGAAAATTATTACTAAATAAATTGTGCTATGTGTAAATGTGTCATGTATGTTTTACACACCAAGTGAGTGCATATGTTTTGCAGTGATCCATTCATGTACCAGTAGACTAGAGGAGAGAGGGGAAGGGGGGGGGGGGGGGCAGGGAGGAGGGGGTGGGAGAAGGGAGGGATAAACATGGGAGAAGGGAGGGATAAACAAAGGGAGTGAGTGATTATATGTACTGAGTATTTGTGCATTAGTCTGTGTGAAAGTGTGTGTGTGTGAGTGTGTGTGTGTGTGTGTGTGTGTGTGTGTGTGTGAGAGAGAGAACAGCTACACATGTTCATGTTTTGTAACTCAGTGCATGGGTATGTTTGTGTTTCCAGGCATATTTTTACTGATATTTATGGTGCAAAAATCCATAATTTGTGCATTTATGGAATAAACTGTTAAATATAAAGTAATTTAGGTAATTATTGTATTATGGTGCTGGTATTAAGCTGTTAAATATAAAGTTATTTAGGTAATTAATGTATTATGGTGCTGGTATTATCTAAAAAATCCAGGTTGGTTCTACTTTATAGCTTGTAAAAGCACCAAACTATGCATCCATACACATGAATGTTTATTACAAACAATGGGATACACAGATACATAAGAAAAAGAAAAGAAAAGCTCATATGATCATTTTTGTGTGTATGGCTGCAGGTCATGTTGCTGTGCTGAGGTGGCAGGACAAAAAAACTTGTCCATGTGCTGACGACAGTGATGCTGCCAACCACCATGGTGAACTTCGCAACATGGCACCGCCCTGAGAGACAGAAACCAGCAGCAGTACAGGACTACATGGCAGGAGTAGACGTGAGTGATCAGCTCATGGCCTACATGCCTCTGAATAGGAAGACCATGAAGTGGTGGAAGAAGCTGTTTTTTTCATCTTCTGACCTTGACTCTTATTCAGGGGTCTATTCTCTACAACAAGCATCTTGCAGTCCACGGTTTGCCACTGTGTGTGAAGCTGTGCCCAGGATGCAATGTCACTTGCCATGAGCTTTTCCACTCCAGAAAAGAACACTGCCAGTGATTCATCACCAGTGTTTTGTGCACAGTGAACTTTTTTTGTTGTTGTTTTTCATCCTGTAAAGACACATTTTTTGTATTTTCACATTCTCCATCACATGCTTGTGGTTCAGTTTTATATCTTCTGTGTCTTCAGTGACTCCAGCTGTGCTAGAATGTGATTTAGAACATTTCTGAGCTGCTAAGGAACACTTAGTATATATATTTCTGAAGGGTACAAAAGTGCTGAAAAAAAGAAACAAATAGAGCCCATTTTCACCACCAAGGTGGTAAGTAAATTACTTTAATTTTTGTTCACATATTGACTAATATGCATTGTATCCACTCACATAATTTCAAGTGTCTGTCTGCTCATCTATAATTATGAGAATTTTGTTCCTACCCTATACAAACCCCAGGTTTTCAGGGATTAGCAAGGGGGAAAACTCACGGCAAGGAGTGAATTAAATTAAAACAGATTCTGTAAAAAATTTTCCCTTTTGACCTTTTAAACTGATCAACAGAGAGATCACAAAAGAATCTTCCTCTTCATTTAGGTGCTGGCATTTACGGCAACATTTTGGTGGCACTGTAGTATTTCTTAATCCCTTTTTAAAAAAAAAGTGACTCCTGAACCTGACTTCTTTAAGATTTTAAGTTATAGGATGTTTTTCAACTGAACAGGAATTTTACTACTAAAAGTAGTTTTGCGAGAGGGACCAGTGGCTTACTTATGACCAGCTCCACGGTCGTATGTGGCATCCAGCCTCCTCAGCTGGATCGACCTCGGTCTCTCTCCCTCTTGGGCGCTGTCCGATCGGCTTTCCCCCTAGTCTGCTGCAGATTATGGAGCCACTAGGGACCCGCCCTCGCATTCCCCCACTACCCAGCTAGGGCGGGACCCCCATGCATCCCTGCTGTTGCCTCCTGCAGAAGGTTCAGCGCAACCTCTCCAGGAACCTGATTCCTCAGAGTCTGAGGATGAGGTGGACGAGTCCTTCTCCTCATCTGGCGACGTGTCCATCCTTGAGCGGTGGCACCCAAAACTTGTCGTGAGGGAGCTCCCACCCTCTGACAAGATCCTTTCTTCGCTAGGTATGCCGGCCCCCCCCAGCCCAGCGACCTCGCCCAAGATTTGTCGCACCTCAGACACTTACCTCCATTTGGGAGAGTCTGGCAACTCTAGCCAGGGGTGCACAGGCCGTCCCTCCTCCAGGGATTGATTTCCTCTTGGCCCCGAACATGGTCCCGGTAGGCACCTCCCTCAGGGACCCCTGGCAGGCCCACATCTTCTCCCTGTTTTCCGACAATCCGGTGACCAGGGAAATTACCTTTTCCCCGGCAGACTGTCGGCTTATTCCCCACCTGGCCCCCCCTACCTCCGCCACGATCTCTATCTAGAACCTGGCGGAGTGGGACCGTATAGCCAGAACGGGGATCCTGCACACCACTGCTGAACATGTCTTCCTCGACATGCTCTTGCAGCGGGTGGAGGAGCTCTGGCCGGAGGAGGACAGCGCTGTCTCAGTATCCTCAGATGCACACAATTCTGAGACACACCAGGAGACAGAATCTTGCTTGTTTGGCGACCCCTGATGCGATTCCTGATCAACAGATGTCGCATCACCTTCGGCTGCGGCGGACAGCGCAGCCAGGAGCCACTACAATTGCCTACTGGCCTGTAGAGATGCTGTGCTGTCACAGGCTAATCTCTCCCCAGCGCTTAAGGCAGCCTTGTGGTGCATCCCAGGTCAGGAGCAGTCGCTCTTCGGCGACTGTTCGACTGCTGTCATTTCCCACTCAGTCGAAGAATGCAAGCAGGCAGCATCTCTGCGGCCAGGCCCCCTCCTCAGCCTCGCCCTGCTAGACCCTCCTTTCGTTCCAACTCGCGCCGCACGGCCCGCCAAGCGCCCTAATACCTCCTATAGGCTGAAGCCGAAACTCTCCCAGCAGAATTTTCGGTTCGGCCAACAGGCACGACCGCGGAGGTGACTGGCAGACTCACCTACAGGAGAACAGGAACAGGCAGAACCCTCGCTGGAGACGTATGGGCCTCAGCCCATGGATAGTGGCGGTGTTACAGGAGGGGTTCCGCATGCCTTGGGCCCACAGACGCCCCCCCTCTCATGCCCACCCCCCTCCCCCAGCGAACCCTCCCCGGGACGAGTGGAGGCACTTCGCCGGAAAGTCAAAGAACTCCTCCAAAAAGGGGCCATCATGGAGATCTTCCATCCCAGCCCGGGGTTTTACTCCCACCTCTTTGTGGTCCCCAAACCCTCAGGAGAATGGAGGCCCATCCTCGACCTCTTTCCCCTCAACAGGTCCCTCAGACCCACCAAATTCAGGATGGAGACTCCGACTCAGATCAGAGACTCTATCCACTACCAGGATTGGGCGGCCTCTATAGATCTGAAGGACGCTTACTTTCAGATCCCTATACACCCATCCCACAGACGATACCTACGGTTCGCCTGGCAGGGTCGGGTGTTCCAGTTCAAGGCGCTCCCCTTCGGCCTCTCCCTGGCACCCTTCATCTTCACGAAGGTGGTCAAGGAGATGGCCTCCCTGGCCAGACAGGAGGACATTTGCCTCCTGGCATACCTGGACGACTGACTCGTCCTGGCTCCCTCCCGGCCCAGTACCACACCAGGGTTTGTCACCCAACAAGTGCGAACTCAACCCGGCCAGAACCCTTACCTCCCTCCTGGGGATGATGGAGTCCCTCTCGTCCCTCTTTCCCCTGGGCCGGGTTCCCAAGCGCCAACCCCAAAGGGAGTTCCGTCGTCGTTGGTCTCAGACCTCCGACCGCTGGGATCAGACCATTCCCCTCAGGCCTTGGTTCCAATGGGCTACAGAAGAGTGGCTCAACCCCTCCACACTGACCCCCGGGGTTCCCATCTCCCTCCCAACCCAGCCCCTGGAACTCTACACAGACTCCTCCAACTCGGGCTGAGCGCCCACTTGGAGAACAGTCAGGCCTTGGGAGTGTGGGACGCACAGACTGCCCGTCTCCACATCGACGTCCTGGAATTGGTAGCGGTCAGGCTTGCCCTCCTCCGCTTCCAACCCCAGGTCTCGCACCAACTTGTTCTCCTGCTCAAGGACAACACTTCGGTGGCTTGCTATGTCAATAAAGAGGGAGGGGGGGGGGGGGGCTCGCTCCATCAGCCTCTCCCTCCAGACAGAGGCTCTCCTCCGCTGGGGTCACGCATGGGGAATCACCCTCCGCGTGAGACACATAGCGGGGACTCGCAATATCCTGGCAGACTCCCTCAGCCGTTCCAGGTCCCTTCTTCACATGGAATGGACCCTCAGCTGGCTAACCCTAACCCCCATGGTCGACCTCTTTGCCACCTGATTCATCCATCGTCCGCCAGGGTATGTCTCTCCCGTCCCCAATCCCCAAGCGTATGCAATCGATGTTCTCTCCTTCCCTGGTCGGGCCTCATAACATACACCTTTCCTCCCTTCCCAGTCCTCCACAAGGTGATCAGGAAGGCGAGGCTCGAAAGACCCAGGCTCATCCTCATAACCCCAGGGTGGCCGACCCTGTCCTGGTTTCCGGACCTCAAGTCCCTCACCCATGTCCCCCCCCTCCAGTTGAACACTCGGTGGGACATGCTCAGGCAACCCCGCTCGGGTCGCCCTCACTCGCTCCATCAGCCTCTTCCTCCAGACAGAGGCTCTCCTCCGCTGGGGTCACGCATGGGGAATCACCCTCCGTGCGAGACACATAGCAGGGACCTGCAATATCCTGGCAGACTCCCTCAGCCGGTCCAGGTCCCTCCTTCACACGGAATGGACCCTCAGCTGGCTAACCCTAACCCCCATGGTCGACCTCTTTGCCACCTGATTCATCCATCGTCCGCCAGGGTATGTCTCTCCCGTCCCCGATCCCCAAGCGTATGCAATCGATGTTCTCTCCTTCCTTGGTCGGGTCTCATAGCATACGCCTTTCCTCCCTTCCCAGTCCTCCACAAGGTGATCAGGAAGTTGAGGCTCGAAAGACCCAGGCTCATCCTCATAACCCCAGGGTGGCCGACCCTGTCCTGGTTTCCAGACCTCAAGTCCCTCACCCATGTCCCCCCCCCCCACCCCCCTCCAGTTGAACACTCGGTGGGACATGCTCAGGCAACCCCGCTCGGGTCGCCCTCACTCCAACCCCCAGCTGCTCCGCTTTCACGCCTGGCTTCTGTGCCAGCCCATCTGCGAGCACCTGCCTCTACCTCCCAGACGGACAGATCCCAGTCCGTCCTAAACATACTCGTGGGGCGGGGGCCTCGCAGGACCTACGATTACCGATGGGAGAGATGGGTCTCCTGTGATCAGGCAACTCTGTTCCCCATGATCACTCTTCCAATCTCCAGATAGGCAACTTTCTATCTCACCTATCCTGCTCTCTTAAGCTCTCTGCTAGCTCCATATGGGGCTACAGGTCGGCTATCTGCACCTCTGTTCGCCAACTTGGCGGACCCTCCTTGAGAATGACTTCCTTCTCAGATAGATCTCTAGGGGGGTGGCTCTACGTGAGTCCCAGTCCCCTAGGCGCATTCCCCTTGGGACCTCCTTATTGTCCTGGACGCTCTCAGGAAACCCCCTTTCAAACCTATCGCCACCCTCCCTTTGACCTTCTTTCCCTGAAGACCACATTTCTCCTCGCCCTGGCTTCGGCCAGAAGGCGGAGAGAGATTCATGCCCTCAGCGGGGACCCCAGAGACATTGCCTTCCACAGAGACGGCTCGGTCTCTTGAACGTTTCTTCCCATATTCTAAGCTAAGAATCAGGAACCGGGCACTCCTTGCCCTCCCTCGTCATCCGCTCACTGGCGGATATCCTGGAGGGGGGGAGAGCGGTGGAGACATGGACCTGTGCCCTTCTAGGTGTCTGAGACACTACTGGGAACTCTCGCGCCCCAGGCGCTCCTCCCAGAGACGTCTCCTTATTTCTATCTACCCCAATAATAAGGAAGACATCTCGGCTGGCACTATCTCTAGGTGCCTCTCCTAGACGGTGAGATCTGCCTACGCCCAGGTGTACAAGCATCTCCCCATCCTATCTCCTCGGGCCCATGAGGTCAGAGCGCTGGCCACTTCCGCGGCGTTCCAGCACTCTGTCCCCTTGCACCACCTCCTAGAGGCAGCCTACTGGCATTCGGAAAATCCCTTTATAAACTTTTATTTGAGGGATATCCGCATGTCCAGGGCTGATGGTTCTGAGGGATCTCCTTTGTGGCGGCTAATGCAGCTATATCAGTTAACCTCAAGAACCACTAGGGCACTCGGCCCTCCTCCGATTCCTTTAAATTCTCCTATGGTCTGACATGGTATAGTATATGACGCCAAAATGGGGAGTTTTTATTATACTCCCTGTTTGGCTAGTATACTTACCATGTCAGACTCTAATGCCCGCCCTACCTTTCCTTCTAGCACCAAGGTTCTCGGGGTTACCTTGCACGCAGGCCTTGCTGAATGAGGAACAGGAAGCAGCCACCGGCTTTCTTCCTATGGCGGAAGCAGGGTAGGCGTCACGTGACTGTCTATTACTGCATTAGCCACAAAAATTCAGCCTGGCAGAGCTGACTAACTGCTGTTGAATGTCTGACATGGTAAGTATACTAGCCAAACAGGGAGTATAATAAAAACTCCCCATTTTTGTGATATACTTACTGGTCCAAACAATGCCTTATCTCCACTTGACATGAAACACACTTGCATCAAGAATCTGAAAGAAAAAGAAAATTCAAATGGACAGCAGGGAGCTAACTCTACCAAATCTACAGGAATACATAAATGGTCTCCTCTGACTGACATGAAATTAACTCGCTGTGCTCACAACAGTTCAGTGTTCCCCTTTTCCATACTGTGGAGAGGGTGGAGGGTATTTAGCGTTTGGACAGGTAATTATATCATAAAACTACTTTTAGTAGTAAAATTCCTTTTCTCAACAAAAAGTGGTTTAAAAAAACTATGAAAATGCCATACTCATTTGATGTGAACATAACCATGATTGACAGTGCATTGTCATACCTCTTGGGAAGTGCCAAAGCCCAAACTTTTTCCCTTTTTTTTTCTTTTTTTTTTTTTTAAAGGCAACAAGATTAAGTTTGAGCAAAGACACTTTCCGACTGGGTTATTCATGTTTCTGTGTGTTCTGACTCAGAGTCTAATAAATTTTACTTGAGGGAAATTTTCGGCCAGCTACTTGTCTTTATCAGCCCAGACTGACTGGTAGTTGTGGTGGGTGTTGGTGTCCTCTGAGTTGTCATCTCTGGTGGAGTGATTGGTGTTCAGCACACACTTGCCCCCCCTCCCCCCCCCCCTCCCACCTTACAAGTGTGTGCTGAACATCAATCACTCCACCAGAGATGACAACTCAGAGGACACCAACACCCACCACAACTACCAGTCAGTCTCCGAAAATTTCCCTCAGGTAAATTTCATTAGACTCTGAGTCAGAACACACAGAAGCACAACACAAGAGTCAGTGATTAACCAAGTATTATATGGATGATGCTGCACACACAAAATTCACTCTTAAGGCCTTTTTGCTGACTGATAGGGTCCCGCTAGTGTAAGTCCATGAATGAGCCATCAATACTCGATATTGGTTTTTGTACAGTAACTGTGATGGTCTCACAGTCCCCAGTGGCCCAGTTTACAATAGTCTCAGTGAACTTTGGCAGATTCCACAGTAACAAGTTTGAATGGTTTCACTCTATGGAAACACTGCCTGATCAATGTCAGGTAACGCAAAATTCTGCCAGAGGGCACAGTTGGCTGAGACCAGACTTCATGTGCCTTGATGTCCTTAAGGGGTGAAGAGGTTTCTGGTCAAAGACATAGGCCTGGCAAATGACCTGTCTAAGTCAGGAGCTTATTGTCTGGGGTCTTACAGCGGCACCAAGTCTGCCACGCCACAGGTACAAGTCACAGAAGTCTGACTCTGTCCTCTGGAAGAAGGCCTGCAGGCTCTGACAGGACAGTTAACCTGCTGCACCTTAGACTGTCTGCACCTGGTACAAGACAAAGAAGGGGCCAGCAGAGGCAGGTTAATCATCAGAGGCCTCTCTTAGGGCGTTGGAGTTTGGCTAGAAAGGTAGGGCATGTGGCCATCATTATGGGTGATTCCTGAAAAGGGCTTGAATCTCACTGACCTACATGCAGATGCCAGGATAAACTAAAAGCAAGTCTTGACAGACCATTTTTGTCCGGTCCCAAATTGTGGGGACACTTCGGACAGGCACAAGTTTACCTGTTCACCGTTTGACCCGTTTACCTGACAGCTACTCACCTGCGTTTTGTGTCAGTTGGGTGAGTGAGGATTTCTTCTCAGTCTCCACAGAGTTGCTGGCACAGCAACACCTCCAGAGAGCCGAAGGGAGACTGAAGGCAGGTCCTCGCTGGTAGTCAGGTATGTTTGCTTAGTTAAATGGAAGTTGTTGTTTTTTTCTGCAGGTGGTCATGAATAGTAAAGGCCTAATATATTTAATTGTTCCCTTGATCTTGTGATTAACAAGACATGACGAGACATAGGGTGGCAGTAGGAAGATGTGGTCAGTGAATGTGCGAGTCGAGAGGTGGATGAGAAGAATGGAGTGAGTAGATGGAAGAAAGAATATGTATACTTATGTGTGTTTTGGGAAAAGTAATCTAGTTAAATCAATGTATTATTGAAAAAGAAATGTGTTGTTTATTTTTTCCCTAAAATATTGAAATGATGTGAGTGTTGGTGAGCTCTGGAAGTGAGCAATGAAAATTATTGTGTATAAATTATTGGAAAATATATTCTGATTCCTGTTGTGGATACGTCTGGTGACGATAATGTGGAAAGAAAAAAAAAAACATTCTTTTCTTGATAAAAAAGGACGAATGGAAATCGTTCCTTGATATGTAATTGGACACATTTAGTGATGTGAAAAAGTAAAAACATTCTTTTCTTGATAAAAGGGACAAATAGAAATTGTTCCTTTATATGTAATAATTGTATTCTTGGTACTTTGAAAAGGGTTCCATGTGGAAATCCTTTTCTTCAATGTAAACACTCTTGGTGTTCATCGAGGAATTTTTCTGTTGTAGTGCACCCACTGTATTGAAACTTAGTAGATTTTATTATGGGTATTTTCCCCCAAATTTCAGTGAAATGTATTATGTAAAGAGTGACTGCTAGTGACAAATAACAATAAATATGTAGGAAATAGGCTAGATAATCAAGGTATCTATCAGTTCCCCAGGTGTGGGTGAAGCCCCCGTGTCCGATCTGGTGCTGACTGCCAACCGGGTGTGGGGTGCAGCCCGTGCCCAGCTGCTGTCTCCATCCAGAGGGATGTGGAAAGGCTGACTGAGTGGTCAGTAGACATCGTGTGTGTTTAAGGGCTTCACAGTTCTCCGTCAGGATGATGACATGTGTTTCTTCAATCTGTTGTGTGGGAGTCCCTTGAAGGACTCCATGAACTGCTTCCATGCGTGGCTTCTGAACTGTGTGAAGACTGTGACTTGGGCTGGACGCAGCCAAGTGCATGAACTGTTTGTGATGACACTGCTGTGGGTGCCAGCGTAGCCTGCGCGAAGAAAATATATGTTTAATATGTCAGCATAGTACCTCGTGTTGTTGCGTGCTCTTGATGGTGTTGGCGTGAGTTTATTGATGTGCCTGCTTTTGTTTATTGTGTAACATGTGTTTGTTGTGATTTGATGGTTCAGGCAGCAAAAGAAAAGGAAGAAACTTAACTTGTTGCCTGGCTGTCTGTGTTCGTGTGGTGTGGGTGTGTGTAGGAAAAAAAGACGTACACGCATCCAAACTTCTTCAGGTGAGAGTGAGACAGCAAAACACACACCGCACACCATCTGTATTGCTGTTAAATTCAAAATTGTTTTAGTGGTAGGATTTGTTTTTGTGCCCCTATACTTTGCCTCAATTATTAAGGATAGGTCACAGTCACACTTTCTTTTGAGTAATTGAGTTGTGTTGTATTGTTTTGTTGTATGATAGTTTGTGTTTAATTTCTTTCCTGTCTCCAGCGTAATGGGGTATCTTCTTCTGCATAGTTTCTGGAGATATGAGGGCCTAGTTCTTTCTTCCTTTGTGGGCTTTGGTTTCCTTATATTTGGTTATCTCTCCTGAATGTTTCTGTTTCTGTCTTTACATGGGGATTGTGTTGCTTTAGCGATCCTGGGGTTCTTTTCTCTTGAGTGAGTGAGTATGTAAATGGTTGTCCTGAACCATTTAAAAAAAGATTATTGGTTGTTTTCAATGCTTAGTGTTTGAAAAAAACGAAGAAAAAAAGAAAACACAGCATTGAACATATTCTGTTACTATTCCTGTGCCATTGCTTGATTTAGTAGATAACATATAATGTTACATGGAACTCTGAGGATGGTATGTATATCAGTTTAAAAGAGGAGTATGTGGATGTGCAGATTCCGCTGAGCGAAGGTCACGCCCAACAGGGGCACCTCCTCCACGTCCAATGTCTATGCCACCGGTTAAGCCCCCCTTGTCTTCTGCTGCCATGGCTTTGTCTTCTGCTGCTTTGGGCACAGAGGAGCCCAAACTGTAAGTTCAGAGGGCTGTAGACAGTCCAAGCAGTCCATGAATACTGTTTTGTATTGAAGGCAAATATTCCTTTATGCAGAGCCCACGCGATAAATGAATAGGGCTTTAGACAGTCCAAACAGTCCATGAATATTGTTTTATATTGAAGGTGAGTATTCCCTTATGCAGAGCCTAAACAATAAGTGACTATATCTCTAGGCAGAGTCTAAGCAGTTCTTTAATATCACTTTATACTGAGCCTAGATTAGACCTTTTTACTAGTATGATATTTCAGTAATCGGAATGCAAAAATCTGTCAAATACAGAAACATAATGCTGAATAAAATGCTGAAAAGAACTTTTAAAAAAAATTGCAGACATTTATTTGTTTTGTTCATCTGTGCTACGATCCTGATTAGGCACGGCAGTTAGGCTGAACTGACTGTCAATATGTCATGTTTATCGCCATACAAACTGCGGACACTTCGGCAGTTCACAGCAACAACAAAATAACCAAATGTTGGTACAGACTTGACCAGTTTATCACTTTAGTTTTCTTTAATCAAGCAAATCTTTGTTGGTCCACAATTTCACAACCAAATTGAAGAGACTTAATCACAAACTTGAAAAGTCAGGAAATCACAAAGGCACACATTTTTTTACTCGGTCAAGTCGGCTTCATCATTGTTGATTGCCTAATATTTCATGCACAATGTACATGTGTTTCTGTACCAAATCGCAATGAAAATGACCTGTATCATTTTATCTATTTAGATTCTAAAAATAAATCACAGCTTACATGAAATTCATGCCAAAACTGGTCTTTTGCTCCTTGACAAAACTTCAGTGTCCACCATTGGAACTGACTGTTCAATACAACTTTATGCTGATTTTGGTATCATAGGCAACTAAAATGTGCGACATATATACAACCTGCACATCTTATTTGCAGAACATGTGTATGGTTGGAGCAAAGTGACTGGTCCTGTTACCTACACACGCATGCATGTTTTGTCAGGTTCCCATTATTATTATTATTAACATTTTAAAATATACAGTCATTGTAATATCATTTTTTCTAATCTATCTTCAGCCTCGCTCCTTTCTCACCTCCCCATCCTGCTTCCTCTGGCAATCCTTATTGCAACTTAGTTTTGGACCACCTTTTGAAGGAAAATCAAACTGCAACTCTTTTAAGCATATGTATATATAGAGAGAGAAAGGGAGAGAGAGATTTCAATATAGATCGGTAGGTAGATAGGTAATAGATAGATAGAAAGACTGACAGACAGACAGATAATTAATGAAAAAGATCAGACTATCCTCACAGTAATGTCACTCTCTGGGGTATGGATGGGAAAGTAAAATTTAGTGCAGACAAATGTTTATGTTAAAAAACAAACATACCTCCCCCTTCATGCCACCCCGTCCCACCTCTCACTCTTCCTCTCTCTCTTTCTCTCTCTCCCTCTCTCTCTCTCTCTTTCACACACACGCACGCATGCACGCACATGCGCACGCACACACACACACACGCACTCACACTCACACACACACACACGCACACAGAAGGAAAGAGAGAGAGAAATGTCAGCTATTTCTCACAACAAACTGCTGTGCAGTTAGGATAACTGTCAATGAATTGGTTTACTGAAAATGACAACATTTAATTCGTGGGAGGGATAACATGGGATAAATAGGTCTAACTGTTGATACAGTATATACAGAACTGGTGAAGTTGAGCTCTTGGATACACATGAGGCAAAAGTGCCAAGTGTTTGCAAGATTAAAATGATTGTGCTTATGCATAAACATGCTTGAATCCTGAATGAATGAAGGGCTTGAAGCATTTTCAGAACAAGGAAAAATACAAACAAAAAACAAACAAACATGTAAATGTATCTGACTGTCAACAAAAAGAGTGTAAGGTTTCTGACGTACTTACTTAGGCCCATTGCTCTTGCCAGAGCGAAGGCCATCAACAACTGCGCGCCAACAACCACAGTCCTGGGCAATCTTTTCCAATTCGCCCCAGCTGTAACCCATCTGCCTGGTGTCCACTTTCAGGTCCAGGCTCCAGGTGTTTCTTGGTCTTCCTCATTTCCTTTTGCCTTCTGTCTTGCTCTACTGGCAGTTGATTACTTCTTTCCCAAAGCTCTTTGTTGCTGATTGTCTCTGGCCAGTAGATGTGGAGGATATTTCGCAGGCAGCTGTTAGCGAACGTCTGCAGTTTTTAATTGGTGTTTTTGTGGTTCGCCAGGTCTCTGATCCATTCAGATTTGATGTTTGAATTGAAGAGGTGGATTTTCGTCCTGGTGGTGATGACTGCTGAAAATTATTGGTAAGAAGTGTTTTCCTCTTGGAATTAAGACTGCATCATTTTGCCAAAAATAAAAACAAAAACAACAACAAGAACACAAAACCGTTAGAGATAATGTCATATTTCAAAACTGATTTTTGTTTTGAAATATTGAAAACTTACACCATAAATTCTGAACAGTTATGAAAGGGTTAACTCACTCCCTACTGGCCAATATGAGATTCAACATTCTTCTATATACTTGGCATTTGTACATATTTTTCTAAAAAAAATCATTGAAAAAAAATAACACCATAACAAAAACACTTGAAATTTGGACACATGATTATTGTTTGATTGAACAGGGTCAGTACAAAGTTTCAAAGCTGTAACATATACCACACTCTTTTTGTAGCTGGTTGAAGAAGTGCTTATTTTTCATATTTTGTGAAACTCAAGGTAGTTACAAAGACATATAAGTGAACATTTCTCTGTTGTTGAAAGAAGGCCCATTTTCATCGTAAATCACTTTGAGAAACCCAGTAGAGTGTAAAAAATAGCTATTTGCCAGTTTCTTTAATAAGCAAAAGAACTCAAATCAATAAAATATGACAGAGTACTTTGTAGTTTGTCATTCAGCATTCTTCACTAGGCTGGGTACTTGTTTAGTATTGGGAAATATCATTAAAAAAAAAAAATAATGGCTACACACACACTCTTGAAATTTTGACGCATAATAACTGTATACCTGTATAAACAAAATACATAATATCAAAGCTCTTGCTTATCCAGTACTATCAGTCACAGGAAGAAGATTGGGTATCTTTCATGATGAGGGTAGTTGGAAATATAAACATGTGTGAACCTATGCTTCTCTTGAAAAAAGGGCTTTTCCCCTACAAATCTCATTTAGAATGCTGGCAGTATGTACACATTGACTACTTGAAAGTTTTTACAGTATCAAAAATGAACAAACACCAATCATCTGCTGCTGACTAAAACATGAATTGGCCTTGAAAACAGCTGAAGTCTGCACATTGCCGACAGGTTACAACCTTCTAATAATCTACATAGTTTTTATAGTGTGATGAAGACATATGATGTCTTTTCCCTGGCACAACTTGTCACATTGGGTAACGCCACACTTTTCACACCAGTTTGCACTCTGCCACAGTTTTACACCTAGGTGTTGTTTACTTCTTGCCTGTGGTGTGGGATCTTGTGCTGGAGGGTGTGAAGGGCCAGGCTGGGCAGCAGGCTGGGCAGGCGGTTGGGCCGGAGGCAGAGGAGGAGGAGGTGGAGGCTTGGCAGCAGGCTGGGCAGGAGGATGAACAGGAGGATGAGCCAGATGCTGGGCAGCAAGTGGGGCAGCAGCCTTGGCAGCAGCAACACTGACATGGTACTGGGTATTTAGGGCATTGCCAACAGAAATAATGAATTTCTTCAGAGGCATTCTGGGTAGACCCTGAGTTCTCCGGTACTTGTCATGGAGGATGGATGCCTGAATCAGTGACAATGTGAAGAGATGAAAGAATAACTTCTTCCAAAATCTTATTGTTTTCTGATTCAGAGGCATGTAGGCCATGTGCTGGTCACTGCGATCCACTCCTGCCATGTTGACTGTGGAGTCCTGGACAGCTTTGGGCTTCATCTTCCTGCCTGTCCTTGTAGTGATCCCATTTCAGCTGGATCCGTTTTTGGTGGTGATCAAATGTCCATCCATTTTCAGGACACCCACGGCACCTAAAACAAACTATAGGATCATAATCTTGGTCTCAATAAACAACAGGATCATAATCAAAATCTCAGTTTTACTCAGTCTTCTTCTTGTCAATGAAGAAAGAAAATTTCTCAAGTTCAGCATATTTGTCCATCTGTACATGCACAGAATTGAAAAATACACCACACACACACACACACACACACACACACACACACTAGTGTACACACACACACACACACACACCACACACACACACACACACACACACACACACAGATATATGTGCATATATGTTGTACACACTCACACAATCACATTCACACCACACACACACACACACACACACACACACACACACACACACACACTTCACCACATTTACCATCACCACACACACACACACACACACACACACACACACACACACTGACAGAAAAGATAATAATGACTAAATACCGTGGCATAAAGCGTGGACCTGATCTGGTCTAGAAAATCTGAGGGGGTGTGGTCAGACAGGCCTTGCAACTTCAGTCCATGTGTTTGCTGGCCTGTGTATGGAGGCATTGAGGGTAAAAAGAAAAATCTCCATGCCAGTCCCTCATTATGAACCTGAGAAAACCTTCCACGGTCTGGTCTGTTGGTGGTTTATTTGCATATGCATCACCTCGAGCTTGGCCACCCCCACTATATGTGTCACTCATGCCACCCACTCCTCTCTCTCTCTCTGAACATCGCCATGTTCACTTTCCAGAGCACTTTCATGCTCTTCAGATGGGCTGAATTTGCTGTCATCAACTTTGTCACACTGAGCACAAATGCATGCACGGACTCAGCTCAGCATTCACTCCGTGCACACGCAGTCTCTCCAAACAACCAGGGGGTCGTGAACTGTTGCATTCGCGTGAGGTCACCGTGGTTTGACTCCTGCAATTAATAGACAGTCAAGACGACTACACTGTGACTTATGGACTGAAAGTTTGCCTACTGCTTTGCAAGGAACCATGCCGTCTGCAGCACTGGAATTTAGGGCAGTTTGTGGCTGTTTCATCGCAGTGTTCCAGTTGTTTATGTTGAAGCGAGCGAAGCAGAAATTAGCCATGCGTGCCGCCATTCTGAAACTGAAGAGGAGAACGGACGGTGTAGTGTTAGGACTGGTCCTCACGTATTTCTTCTGGGGCAGTTTTCTTCTTCGGTGTGGAGATGTGGAGAGTAACCCGGGACCAACAACTCTGGGTAAAGGTAGCACGAGACAGGCTCGCCTGAACAGTGGTGCCAGGACCAGTATGGAGGGACCGGGCAATCCCATAGGTGCGAGCCAAAGAGACACAACGAAAGAACCCAGCATGTCTGACCTCATGGACATGATGCAGTCAATGAGTACCAGAATGGACAATCGCTTCGGAGAGTTGAAGTCGGAGCTCCATACTCTACGAGAAGAGTGTACGGCGATGCAAGATGAATTCAGAAGGCTACGAGGGGAGATCAGCGGACTGCAGCAACAGAATGAAGACCTCAGGAGACAAAACGACGACCTGACTAAGAAGATCGAGGACCTGGAGCGGAAAACAGACGACCTCGAGGGCAGGTCGAAAAGGAACAATCTGATCTTCTATGGTATACCAAGGAACGACAATGAAACCAACATTGACTGTGAAAGTGTGTTAAAAGAGTTAATAACTGACCAGTTGGAACTTGCCCAAGAAACTGAATTCGATAGGGTGCATAGACTAAACCCCAAACGTGACTCGCCCATCATAGCGAGATTCGTGTTTTATAAACAGAAAGTAGAAGTGTTGAAGGCTAAGGGCAAACTCCGGGGAACAAATATTTTTGTTGGTGAAGACTTTTCTGTTCGTGTGAGAGAGATTAGGAGGAGGTTGACACCCCATGTGAAAAAAGCTAGGAGCGAGGGTAAGCGGGCCACTATGATTTTCGACCATCTCCTAATCGATGGCAATAAATTCACTGTAAATGGAAACGACGAGCTTGTAAAAATGAAATAATGTGTCGGCCGGCCCAAATACTCGTGTAAAAATAAACCATGGTTAAAGGGAACACACACTAGTGTAACACCGGTCCTTGCCTCGCTGTGTGGCAGTATAGGTGACACTGGGGTAGCACGTGCAGAGCGTGATGTCTTTGACAGCGTGTTGTTTTCTGACGTTAGTTCAGCTTCCCCTTCAACACAAAACGAAAGCTATGAATGTGTGTTACAATCTGATATGTGTTGTGTGTCTGAAAATGCACATGATTGTCCCCCCTCAGCCATTGTGCACAGTACGAATGAAAACGAGTTTTTGAATATTGATTCTAAATCTTTCACCTTTTTACACTGGAATGTTAACGGGTTAATTTCAAAACTACGCGACAATGATTTTGTCTCGTTTGTTCGTACGTTTGATATTATTTCTTTGGTTGAAACTTTTGTGGAAGATTTTCACTCTTCTGTATTTTCTGATTATGAAGTTTATTGTAAACCAGCTATAAAGCTCTCAGCTCGTGGTAGACACTCGGGTGGTTTGTTGTGTCTGATAAGAAAGGAGCTCTGCTCATTTGTAAAACTCTTGAATATTCAGTCGGATAATTTCTTTGCGTTTATAATTGACAAATCTGTGTTTGGTACCATTAAAAATGTATTATATGTGTGTGCATATGTGCCTCCTGTGGATTCACCATATTACTTGCACTTCAATCTTGAAAATGGAATAAGTTTATTGTCTGAATTTATATATGACTGTATGCTTTCTTGTGATGACGTGTTTGTATTGATTAGTGGTGATCTCAATGCCAGAACTGCAAATTTTTCAAAGGATTTTGGTGAAAATATCTTAGATTTTGGTAAACAGCATTCTAGCGGCCCATTATACACTGACAGAAATTCTGAGGATAAAAAAACTTAATAATTACGGCAAAATGTTGCTTGATATGTGTACAAGTCTATACTTATGTATTTTGAATGGTATGTGTGAGGGCAACCAGGAAGGTCGCTACACGTACGTATCTGAAAGTGGAAATAGTGTTGATGATTATTTTTTAATGTCAAGGAATATGTTTGCTAGTGTTTCTGACGTCTGTGTACTTCATGTATATGAACGTATTGAGTCTGATCATATGCCTATTGTGTTGACCATTAATGTTAACAATAATCGATTAAATCAACCCAAAGACAAGAATATTAACAATTTTGTGGAAAAGTTTGTTTGGAATGAAAATTATAAAGATCACTTTACAGACATGATGTGTTCATTTGAGATCCAGCAGAGAGTCGAAATGGCTATCAGACTAATTGATGTAAATGTAAATGATGCGCTCAGTACTTTTAATTCTTGTTTAAAAGATGCTGCAAAATGTATGACAAAGCGGATAAATATAAATGGTCGTAGGGAATGTGATGATTGGTATGACACTGAGTGTCGCCAAAGTAAAAGGAACGCTAGGAGATTACTAAGTAAGTCAAATCGTAGTAAACTTTCAACGGATCGAGTTTTGTATTGTAATGCTAGGCGGGAATACAAACAACTTTTGAAAACGAAAGAAAGGGATTTTAACAGAGGATTGTTAGAAAAATTAGTAGCGTCTGTAAACTCTCAGAAAGATTTCTGGAACACAGTACAGAAGATTAAAGGTGGTAAGAAACAACCTTTGAATAATATTACTTTGGAGAACTAGTTTGAACATTTTAAAGGACTGCTTGAAAGAAATGAAGATGTTGGTAATTTATTAGCACAACCTTGTAGTGATGGCGAAAGTGCTGGCAACGATAGTGGTAACTGTCCTTTAAATCGTCCAATCTCAAATGAAGAAATCATGTTGGCATTAAGAAAATTAAAAAATGGCAAAGCTGCAGGCCCTGACGGGATAATTGGAGAGATAGTTAAATATGCTTGCAAATCTGAACTGGTTGTTTGTTTCTAAAGAATTTCTTTAATGCTTTGTTTGACAGGGGTCTTTTTCCAGAAATTTGGTCGGAGTCAAATTATCCTTCCATTGTATAAAAAAGCTGATGCTAATAATCCAAACAATTATCGTGGAATATCTTTGAGCAATATATGCAGTAAATTATACAGCACTGTCCTTAATAGAAGACTTCAGGAATGGGTAGAAGAAAATAACTTAACTGGTGAATTTCAAGCAGGGTTTAAACAGAATTATTCAACAGTTGATCATATGTTCACTTTGATGTCGTTTGTTGAAAAACAGTTTGGATTGAATCGTAAATTATATGTAGCCTTTATAGATTTTGAGAAAGCATTTGATTCTGTAAATAGAAGTATCCTTTGGCCGATTTTGCTCAAGAATGGTGTTCATGGTAAATTGTATAAGTCCATTATCAGCATGTATGACTGTGTAAAAGCAAGAGTGCGATGTGGAGGATCTCTTACAGATTATATATACTGTACATCCGGGGTAAAACAAGGAGATGTTTGCAGCCCTATTTTGTTCTCATTATTCATTAATGAATTAACGTTGGAAGTTATTAATTCTGGAAGACATGGCGTGCGGTTTGTAAATGATGTCTTAGAAATATTTATTCTGCTATTAGCTGATGATGTAGTATTGTTATCTGAAACTATTGTTGGTCTGCAAACACAGCTGAACAGTCTAGAAAGAGCTGCTGTATCACTTCAATTAAATGTAAACATGACAAAAAGTAACATAATAGTCTTTAGAAAAGGAGGTTATCTTGCTGTTAGGGAAAGATGGAGTTATAACGGAAATATCATGCCAGTAGTAAATGTTTACAAATATTTGGGTATATTCTTTTCAACACGTCTGAGCTTTACATTTGCTTGTAAAGATCTTGTGAGCAGAGCTAAATACGCCTTATTGTGTATCATGAAAAAGCTGACAATATTGAACAACAATTCTTTAGCACTATTTTTAAAATTGTTTGATTCTCAAATCCAACCAATTGTGCAATATGGTGCTGAACTGTGGGGTATCAGCAGCTCTGCTTATGAGGTGGAGAAGCTACATTTATACGCACTGAAGAAGTTTTTGGGAGTATCTATATATACGCCTAATGATTTAGTCTACGGGGAGACAAATAGGTATCCTATATATTTAGTTTCTATAGTCAGCTCCATTCGGTATTGGTTAAAGTTAACAAGAATGCAGTCACATAGATTACCCCATAGAGCTTACAATATGTTAGTTGAGTTTGATGCCAAAGGCAAGACAAATTGGGCTTCAAGGGTAAGATTAAAATTGTATGAATATGGATTTGGCTTTGTATGGGAAAGTCAGGGTGTTGGGGACATACGTGGTTTTATCCGTGAATTTCGTCAGAGATTAATAGATTGTCGATGGCAAAGCTGGCATTCTCATGTTCAGGAAAGTGACAGATATGATATTTATCGTATGTTAAACGCAGAGCATAGATTGCCATTGTATTTGTCTATAAACTTAGACAAACATTTGAGATACATCTTAACAAAATTTAGATTTGGTATCACAGAAATAAGTAGTCATTTTAATCGTTATAGAGAACTCAGTGATGATCATCTCCTTTGCCCATTATGTCACGAGGGTTTTGATAATGAAGTTCATTTTGTATTTTCGTGCCAGGAACTTTATTGTATTAGGCAAGAGTTTATTCCAGAAAAATACTATAGACAACCATGTATCTTCAAGCTGATTATGCTAATGACTTCAAAAAATGAAACACTTGTAAAGCGGTTTGCTCTGTTTTTGTGCAAAGCATTTATGATTCGAAAATTTCTTACAGCCTAGGTTCTTTTTTATCATCAGATGCTTGAATTTCGTTTAATATGGTTACATATATTTGTTTAAGTGTATAACAATAAGCAGTATAAGCGTTGATGCATCGCAGGCTTAAAACTTGTAATAATGTGAACGTTGTGAACTTGCTTTTTGTTTGTTTTACTTGTCGCATTGATATTAGAATATTATCTCAATTATTGTATCCCCCTTCTGAGGGGCTATGGCCTAACAGAATAAAGATCTGAATCTGAATCTGAATCCAAACAACCAGATGGCGCACTACGATAACTCTTCTTCTCCCCCTCCTCTCCGGGGAATAATTTACTAAACGATAATCAACTTTCCAAATCTTCAAATCTTCTGTTCCTCCATTCCAGTGGAGGTACAAACATTCCACAGATCCACTAGCTGGGACCAAATTTCATCTCATTATACATAGTAATTCACAAGAACTTCTTTTACAGATCTTAAATAAATGTTAGCGAACCGCCCAGAGAACATGGACAAACGAGTCACAAGACGAAACACAACGCGTTTCGACCTCTGAGGTCTTCATCAGGTGAGACATAAACGAATAAAACAACGAAAATTCACTTAGCTTTGATCGCTTCAGATCACTTCACAGGGTTCAGCGCAAGGAAGGAGGCCACACAGGTTTCTCTTCCTCAATGGAGAAACAAAGAAGAATTAAAGATGGCTTAAAATACAGGAACAATATCTGAGTTCCGACCCAGGGGGACAATCAAAAATCATAGTGGGTCAACATGACAAACGCTTTAAGTTCTCTCACGACTGCCGCAGTCATTGTCCTCTTCAACTAGGTTCTCCAACCCTGGAGTCAATTAGGTGCTGCCACAGCACTGGAGCCCAAATACTTGTGCAACTGCCACAGTCGCCTATCCCGTTACTGGTGCTGCCACAGCACCGGGAAGGGCTGAAACATGAATGAAGTCCGTGTAAGTAATCTATTTCAAAATCTGAATAATAATAAATTCTTTTCCCTTTTTTCCTTTTCTTAACTCTCTCTCTTTTCTCTCCCCATCTGTCTATACCTCACCTGGTAATGGTAGATTACAGGTGAATCTCGTTCTGCAATTCCAAACAACCTGTCTGGTCAGTGTCCCCAAGCCATCTCCTTCCTATACTTTATTTTTCCTTCCTGCGCTCTTCCTGAGTACATATTCAGTGAGTACTCGTCTAACTCTACGCATTACCAGCCCTTCGTTACATTGACCAATGGACAATGTCCGTCCATTTTCCTGAGCGATTCAACAGTAATCACCCTACGTCTATAGCCACCAGCGATACCGATCACACTGGTCAGGCCACGTAAATTGTCCTTTCTTTTACCTTTCCTTTTCCCTACCTAGGGAAATGCTTTATATCAATTAAGGGCGTACGCGACGGAATGTCACATGTCGCCATGTGAAGCTACGTCACATGACAATCTTGTTCAATATCTTCAAGGTCTGATCCTTCAGTTTGAACAAGTTCAACAGCTTCACGTAAGTTGTAAACACATGTTACTTGTCTGCTTCTATCACCACTAGTCGAAGGCTGAGACCATTGTGATCTGACTTCAAACAAAAGACTGGGCTGGTTTAAAAATAGCTCAGTAGTCGGCCAACACATCAAGACGTGGCACAGCAGCGGTGAAAGGTTACTCTATGATAATGAGGCTATCACATGGCATGCTTCAGTTTTCATGACTCAGCATGACATTGGCTCTTAAAATATGTTAATGCGGGATCCACTATAGCTGATGTCAGAGAGAAAGAGGTGTGTGTGGGATGTCCACTATAGCGTTCGTCAGAGGGGAGTGAGTTAAACAGGTCTGATAAATAATTGAATGAATGTTGCTTTATGCAGAGCCCATACGCTAAGTGAATGTGGCTTTATATTGAGCCTAGACATTTAAGTGAATATTGTTTTATGCAGTACTCAAACATTTAGTGAATATCACTTTATATTGAATCTAGACAATTAAGTGAATATTGCTTCATGCAGAGCCCAAAACAGTAAGTGAATGGCTCTAGACAGAGTCCAAGCAGTATATGAAGATCACTTTTTACTGAGCCTACACTGTTAAGTGAATATTGCTTTATACAGAACACTAACACCAAGAGAAAAGAAATTCCACTACTAAAAGCAGTTTGATGATATTCTTTCCTATCCAAGCAAATGTCTTATCTCCACTAGGCATTGAACATTGCTTTACATCAGGATTTCTATAACACTTTTTTTTTAATGGAGAGTGGGGAGCTAACTCTACCCTTAAAAAGCAAGCCAACAGGAGTATTTTCCCTTAATGAGTTCACAGTATCGCACCCTGAGTGAATGAATTCAGTTTTCATCCTTTCTCTAACCTGTGGGAAGGAGGAGGGTGTCCTAGTGTTTGGACAGGTAAGTACATCATAAAACTACTTTTAGTTGTTAAATTCCTTTTCTTCATACTTGCCAGTCCAAACAATGCAAGAACGTAGAAAAGGATGGAGAAAATTCTCACCTTAGAAGAAAGCAGTCTAATGAAGTGCATCCCTAAATGAACAAACTGCAAGAAGGGACCCTGTTTGACTTCAACAAATTTATCAGAGGGGTTAAGTGAGAGAAGATGGTGCCTTCTCCTCACTTAAACCACTGCAAGAAGACTTTCCTATGGGAGGCTCAAGGTTTGTATGTGAACCTCCCCAAAATATTGCCAAGGCACCCATAGTAAAAGCTGCTAGGTCATCACTGAAGACACAAAACTGAGAGCTGGCAGTTCTGTCTGGTGGCCAAAAGGCTGATGTGAGAAGACCCCAGAAACACTGTCTGAGTTACCATCCAAACCAAGGGGAGAACATGTCCCCTTTTCAATAGTGAGTCACCAGAACATTAGATTGCCAGAACATGTCCCCTTTTCAATAGTGAGTCACCAGAACATTAGATTGCCCAGAAAATGGCACACAGCCCAGTCCATGAGAGTCTGACAAATTGAGGAGAGCTAGCAGACTGCTAGAGTCGCGAAAACATTCAACAGATCTATTGCCTCTAGAGTCTTCCGCATGCCACTATATTCAAGAGGGGACAAATTCATGTCAGACTGGCCCAGGCTGATGGCCCAATCCCCTGGAACAATAACCTCCAGAGGTTCAGCCTGCTGAGAACTTTTACATGCCTAACTTCCCATTCTTAAGAACCAACTAAAGGAAAGCTAAAGATCTGCAGGACAAGGAAGAGTGACCTCCCCGGTGCAAAGACACCATTACAGAAAGAACAGCAGCCTTGGATGAGTCTCCATGTTAGGAACTTGGTCCAAACTGGGACTGTCATCAAAAAGGGAGCCAAAAGGAAATCCTTGAGGTCCCCCTAATACAGACAGTAACCAGAGTGTCATACGAGATATCCTCCTACTGAGTGAAAGAAGGAGCATAAGACAGGAGGGATAAAAGAGACCAGCCCCATGAAACACCTAGAGATGGCTGGAAAGGGGAATTCCCAAATGGTAAAAAGGCACCAGACAGAAGCCTCAATGGAGCCAAAATCTCTGTACTCCTTCCTCAACTTCTGATATCATAAGAAGTTATTCTTTGCACAAATGAAACCACGACCATGAGAAACGGATGCAAAATGAAGAAACTTTTTCAGCAGGAGATGAAAACGCATCAACCTACATCAAGGTTATGACCAAGGTCATCGCTGCAAGAATTCCTAAAGGATAGACAGCTCACAAACTTGTTGAAGAGCAAAAATGAAATGAGAAATACAGCACAAAAACCACACATCTGCCATATTTAAAATGAAGAATATACAGACAGCTCCTCAGAGAGTGCAACCTTGTTGTGGTCGAGGGGCTTGCGTGTCTCTATGACCCTGAGAGCTATGCTGGCGAGAGATCCGTCTCCTGGTAGGGCCACTCAAGCCAGACAGGTCAAAGGGTAGAGACCAGATGAATAGCACTCACTGGCCCTCCAGGTTGGGGGGTTTGAATTGGGCTAACAACCCGATCCTGTAAAAACTAGCCTGTTACAGAAACCGCAACGACAATATCTGAAAACAACATGGTTGAGGAAGAGCCCTCTCTGGTAGAGCCCATGACGCGAGCTGGTGAAAGCCTTCGGGAAGCCAGTGCGCCGACTACTCTTCTGACAACCAAAACCAAGACCAGGATAGGGACCTGGAACATCAGAACCCTGTATGAGACCGGAAAAAGTGCTCAAGTGAGTAGAGAGATGCATAGATACAATCTGAAGATACTTGGCCTGTGGACAAGATGGACAGGAACAGGACAGACAAGACTTACAAGCGGAGACACCATCATCTACTCTGGACTGGAAGAAGGCCAGCCACACATGCACGGAGTAGCGCTGATAGGAAAGTCACAATCCTACAGTGCTACGCTCCTACAAACACGGCAGATATAGAGGTCAAAGAAGAATTCTATGATCAAATCCAAGCAACTCTGGACAAAACACCAAGGAGAGACTTGAAGATCCTCATGGGAGACCTGAATGCAAAAGTGGGATCAGACAACACAGACAGAGAACTCATCATGGGTAGACACGGTGTTGAAGAGCAGAATGAAAATGGCGACCTCTTCACAGAGTTCTGTACTTTCAACAGAACGGAGGCACTCTATTTCCCCATAAGACCATTCACAAGACCTCATGGATTTCCCCAGATGGCAAGACTGAGAACCAGATTGACCACATTACCATCGGCAGAAAGTGGATGCGGAGCCTGCATGGCATCAGGGCGAGACGCAGAGCGGATTCAGCATCAGATCACCATCTGGTTGTGGCAGTACTCAAGACCAAACTGAAAGCCTACACTGACCAGGCAGGAAGACCATCATACAAGTTTAATGTACACAGCCTAAAAGAGAAAGAAAAAACAGAAGAACTCAAGGTAGAGCTTAGGAACAAGTTCAGTGCGCTTTCCCTACTGCCAGAGGAAACAGTAGAAGAGCAATGGCACAGTCTGCGAGAGGTCTGGAAGACAATGTGCAAAACAGTCCAAGGGAAGAAGACAAGGAAACATAAAGAATGGTTAACAATGGAGACATGGACACTGATCGCAGACAGAAAACATCTGAAAGACAAGATCAACCAGACACAAGATCAAGAAGAGAAGCAAGAACTACAAGCACGCTACTGGGAGATAAACCGACAAGTGAAAAGAAGTGCAAGAAAAGACAAGAGAAACTTCATCGAGGAGCTGACTGAAGAAGCAGAGACTGCAGTGGGCCAAAGAAACATGAAGAGACTATACGAGATCACCAGAACACTCTCTGGTAAGACCAGAAATCCCAGACTGCAGCGGGCCAAAGAAACATGAAGCGACTATACGAGATCACCAGAACACTCGCTGGTAAGACCAGAAATCCCAGACTGCAGCGGGCCAAAGAAACATGAAGCGACTATACGAGATCACCAGAACACTCTCTGGTAAGACCAGAAATCCCAGACTGCAGCAGGCCAAAGAGACATGAAGCGACTATACGAGATCACCAGAACACTCTCTGGTAAGACCAGAAATCCCAGACTGCAGCGGGCCAAAGAGACATGAAGCGACTATACGAGATCACCAGAACACTCTCTGGTAAGACCAGAAATCCCAGACTGCAGCGGGCCAAAGAAACATGAAGCGACCAGAAATCCCAGACTGCAGTGGGCCAAAGAAACATGAAGCGACCATACGAGATCACCAGAACACTCTCTGGTAAGACCAGAAATCCCAGTCGCCCCATCAAGGACAAGAACGGAAATGCCATCTCAGGCAAAGAAAACCAGAGAGCAAGATGGGCTGAGCACTTCAAGGAAATACTCAACAGACCCGCACCACCAGCCCCGCCTGACATCCCACCACCAACCGAGCTTCTTGATATCAATACCAACCCCCCAACCAAGACAGAGATCACCAAAGCCATCAAGTTCCTCAAGTCAGGCAAGGCACCGGGTCCTGATGGCATACCACCCGAAGCACTAAAGGCAGACATCCAGACTTCAACTGAGATGCTACACCCACTCCTACACAAGATCTGGGAACAGGAGAGAGTGCCAGAAGACTGGA
This sequence comes from Conus canariensis, assembly GCA_033310375.1. Classification (NCBI taxonomy): domain Eukaryota; kingdom Metazoa; phylum Mollusca; class Gastropoda; order Neogastropoda; family Conidae; genus Conus; species Conus canariensis. The sequence goes on from CM065720.1 coordinate 33,003,179, forward strand.
AGAAAGGCCATCTTGTAAAGCTGCCGAAGAAAGGGGACCTGTCATCCTGCAACAGCTGGAGAGGAATCATGCTGCTGTCCCTTCCGGGGAAAGTATTGACAAGAATAATCCTAGAGAGATTGAAGTCCGCCCTTGACCAGACACTTCGGGAAGAACAGGCAGGCTTCCGCCAAGACAGATCATGTACGGACCATATTGCGACACTGCGGATCATCATCGAATAGTCCCTAGAGTGGCAGACCCCCCTGTACACAGTTTTCGTTGACTTTCGGAAGGCCTTTGACAGTGTCGACAGAGACGTCATCTGGAAACTGATGTACCACTACGGCTTTCCAACAAAGTTCGTCACCATCATCCAACAACTATACGAAGATGCCACCTGCCAAGTCATCCACGTTGGGAAGCTGACGGAACCCTTCTCAGTACAAACCGGCGCCCGTCAGGGTTGTTTACTTTCGCCGACAATCTTCCTGATGGTGATTGACTGCGTCATGAGACAGTCTACAGCAGGCCGGAGGACAGGTATCCAGTGGACCTTCACGAAGCAGCTGGAGGACCTGGACTTCACGGACGACATCAGCCTCCTCTCCCACAAGCAGCAAGATGCACAAGAGAAGCTATGTCGTGTTGCAGAAGAAGCTGAGAAGACTGGGCTCCAAATCAAATCGGGAAGACAGAGGTCATGAGGGTGAACAACAAACAGCAAGATCCAGTGCAACTTCACCAAGAAGACATCAAGGAAGTTGACAAGTTTGTTTACCTGGGCAGTGTAGTCAGTAAAGATGGGGGACAGACGAAGACATCAAATGCCGAATTAACAAAGCAAGACACGCCTTCAACACCCTGCGCCAGATCTGGAGATCAACAGCCGTCTCATTCTGCAACAAGATTCGGATTTTCAACACAAACGTGAAGTCTGTTCTTCTATATGGTTCAGAAACATGGCGGGTAACCAAGACCAACACCAACAAGCTACAGACATTCATCAATAGATGTCTCAGAAGCATCCTCAACATCAGGTGGCCGGAAGTCATCTCCAACGAACAACTGTGGTATCTGTTCTTCTATATGGTTCAGAAACATGGCGGGTAACCAAGACCAACACCAACAAGCTACAGACATTCATCAATAGATGTCTCAGAAACATCCTCAACATCAGGTGGCCGGAAGTCATCTCCAACGAACAACTGTGGGACAGGACAAGACAAGTCCCAATTGAAACTGAGATAAAGAAACGGAAATGGGGATGGATCGGCCACACGCTACGGAAGCCTGTATCCAATGTAACCAGGCAGGCTCTGGATTGGAATCCACAAGGAAAGCGGAAAGTGGGTCGACCAAAACAGACTTGGCGCAGGAGTGTCGACGCTGAGGTGAAGGCCACCGGAATGACGTGGGCCCAGCTAAGGAGGACCTGCCAAAATCACGTGCGTTGGAGTGTGGTCGCGGCCCTGTGTTCCTCAAGGAATCAAGAGGCATAAGAAGAAGAAGATATACAGACAGTCTTTTATATCTTCAAGTTAGATGCGAAATGGAAGTGGAATGGAAACAGCATATGGAGTCACCATGAGCCAGATTTCTGTGTGATGAGTCTTGAAAAGAAGAGGTTAAGAAATTTAACTGAAGATAGAAGGCATAAAGGCAAATAGTGCACATCCATATGACTGTGTTCAACCTGTAGATACAAATGTGTATCTTTAATGATTGGTAAGTTTTCCGGATACACAGTACTCACTTGAGGATAACCAGAATGAGCAAACTGAGAGTTGAGAAAGCTTAAAAAAAACTTCATGAAATCGTAACACCTTCTAGGAAGCTCGTGGAAGAGAAACAGAAGCATAGTACTGGACTCTTAAAAAAAGAGGATTTAACTCAAACCCAGCAGGACAAGGAGGTGGAACAAATCAAAATTAGAAACTGCAAGTCACAACAGACCATGCATTGCTGACCACCTCTCTAGCCAGAGAAAATTCTGAGCTAGGAGCCAGATCATCTTCATCATAGCATTTGTCAGCACAAAAACCATCCTTACCTTGCTCATCAGACTCATGTTTGCTTGCATTAACACCGAGCATACCTTAATACAGATGGTTAGAGTGCAACCAGTCCTCCTTGCCTACAAAACTCAGGGTATCACACCTTTGCACCATTGACCCCCCTTGGAGTTGCCCCTCCCTGGTAGCTCTCCAAGCCAGTGCCTTGCCAAGTTGACAGACTCAACTGAGGCCTACCTGGCTAATGCTCAGATACCAGCCATTACCAGGCGTTCAGGGTAGAGGGCATAGAGCGTGCTGGCAGGAGACACTGGTCTGTCGCCACTGGACCTGGGACTGTAGGCTGAATGGTGAAGCAGGAAGCCCGCCTTGGCTTAAGGCTGTGTCAGACCAATTGACATAGGCCAGAACACCAAGGCGACATCAAAATGTTGTTATGCTCTGCGAAGTTATGCGGAGATCGTGTGTGTGTGACAGGCTCCTAGCATAACATTATCAGTCTCCAAAATCCCCCGAAGTCGGAGTGTGGCTGCCCATGTGGCGGGGTAATCAAAAACGGTCACACATGTAATGTTTTCATCCCCAGCTGATGCATTTGTACCATAGTGTGCAAGTACTTCGGCTGTTCGGATGATCCCTGAAGTCTTTTAGCCAGGGTACAACAACAACAACAACAACAGAAGCAGGAAGCATCAGTCACTATCTTGCCAAAACTTGCCAAGATGTTCATAACAAGAGCTAAAAATTGTGTGCGACGTTGAACAGTTGTCTATATAGATTTATACATTGTTTACACAAATTCTAAATGCTGTGTGACTATATTATTGAGCCTAAACAGGTATTTGAAAATCACTTTGTATTAAGCCCAAACAGTATGTGAAATACTGATCCTTCTTCTTCTGCGTTTGAAGCTGGATGCGTCAGACTTGTAACCCGGCCGCCATGATGAAGCCCGCGGTCTTCTCCAGGTCAGAACAGGCTCCCCAAAGCTGCGCCTGTAACTCCGCTCCCCCCGGCCAGGTTTTGTGTCGTAGAGCTGCGTGAGTAGGACAGCGCAGGACATGTTCAGGGGTCTGGGGTCCAGTGCCACATGGACACTGGTCAGTGCAGGTTATCTTCAGGCGGTTAAGGTGGCTCAGCAGTCTGCAGTGGCCGGTCCTCAGTCTGAAGAGGATTGTCTGCTGGTGCCTTTGGAGCTGGTGGATCGGGTCAGCACCACTCTCTGCACCCAGCCTTCTCTTCCACTGGGACTGAAACAGGTTGTGGATGATGGTCTTGGTCTCCCTGTAGGTCACGGGGTGGCTGAACTGCTCCATTTTGCTGCCTGCCTTGGAGAGAGCATCAGCTTTTTCGTTGCCCATGATCCCACAGTGAGACAGAATCCACTGAAGCGTAAAAATACTGATCCAAAACAGTATCACTTTATACAGATCCTGACCAATCAAGTGAGTATCACTTGAAACTGATCCCGCTTACATGTATGTCATTTCATACTGATTGTAAACGGTTAAGGGGACATCATTTATACTGATCCCAAACACTGAGTGGACAACACCTCGACCTGATTCTAAACAATAAGTGAGTATTACTTTATACGAATTTTGATAGTTAATGTATATCAGTTTATCCTCATACTTGTAGTGATGTCAGTCTGGCAGTTTACATCAGTAACATTCCATAATGACCCTGATGTGTCTGTGATAGGGAGAAGCCTTCCAGACCCCAGCCAGTCCGGCCATCACCACCCAAACATCCACCTACCACAGGTAAATACATCTGTGTTGGTGTGTGTGTGAGTATGTAAAAAGATTAACCTCTTGACTGTTTCTAATATAAGTATTCTCAGCATTGAGAGGCTAAAGCATCTTTGTGATGAGATTTGGCAGACAAATTGGGTTACCAAGTGCTGCTTTCTGTTGTGTCTTATTTCACATTTCAGGTGAAGCAATAACACCATAAACTAAGTACAGATACTCTGCTTAAAATCTGTATGTGCTAACATGCTTTCGGATCAACCAGTGTGTGTGTGTGTGTGTGTGTGTGTGTGTGTGTGTGTGTAAATATGTGTGTGTGTGTGTGTGTATGTGTGCTCCTACATCATCAACATTGTTCCATTGCTGGCGTGATATGTTGAACATCAAACAAACAAATGAAAGAGGTCAACTGTGAAAACAGTCAGCGTAGACTTGGTAAACCAGTGATAACTAAATGAAAGCCATCACAAGCATGCTGTTCTGTTGTTTGCAGCCCCTCCCCCACTTCCTCTGCGTCCTGGCCTGTCTCACCCCCTTTATGGCTACATGGCAGCACAGCCCCATGCCATTGCTGTGCACACCTACTCTGCACGCCACCCTGATGAACTCAGTTTCCAGGTACCTTTTGTCTACCACCTGCTGCCCATGGACATTTCATTTAGCAGAACCACCAAAAGTTACAAAAGTTTACCACATAATTACTTGTCCAAACAAATGCCTCATCCCTACTCGGTGTATTCAGATGTCATAAACCAGGTTTCTCAATTATGAAAATATAAGGGAGTAGGGGAGCTAACCAAGCCTCCAGGCCTATTGACAACCAAGAGTATTGGCCATTGGCCATAGACTCATATCCAATGATGAACATAAAATCAGTTCCTAACTTTCCTTGGTACTGTTCGGATGTTGTCTGCTATCTTTCAGTTTCAAACTTTTGCTATCGTGCTTTTGTTCCCCAACCATGGATTGTTGCACAGGCTCTCTAACCCTGCTACTCCTGCGCTGACTGTCTACAGTCTCAAGAGAAGATTCCCATTGATAATCCACAGAAACTTGTGGAGTTTCTTCTATTTTAATACAACAGTTTTCTGCTCTGGTATTTTCGGTTGTGCCAGCTGATGCATCAATGCCTGTGATGCCTGTCATACCCTACCTCTTGCTTGTGTTTGCCTTCATTGCCGTAAAATGTGTTCAGGTCTTGACATCCATTAGGCATGTGTATCATGCGTTCATTCCCGCAGCACAACATTTGTGAAACGTGGTCTGGTGCTCTTTGTAGGAAAGTGCAAGTTCTGACTCCCCAAATAGTCAATAGGATGTAATTGTCAACATCAACAGTTTGACATCAGGGGAAGTAGTAGAACCTCTGTTTGGCATCATATACTTTACCATGTCAGACCATAGCATTCAACGGCAGTTAGTCAGCTTTGCCAGGCCGAAGATTTTTGTGGCTAATGCAGTAATAAGACAGTCAAGTGACGCCTACTCTACTTCCGCCATGCGCAGAAGGCCGAGGTGAGCATCCGGGGTTACAGATCAGCCATCTGCACCACTATCCGCCAACTAGGCGGACCATCCTTTGAGAACAATTTCCTCCTCAGAGAGATCTCCAGAGGGGTGGCCCTACGGGAGGTCCAGTCCCCTAGGCGTGTACCCCTTTGGGACCTCTTTATTGTTCTGGACGCTCTTAGGAAACCCCCTTTTGAGCCTATTGCCACCATCCCCTTTGACCTCCTTTCTATGAAGACCACATTTCTCCTCGCCCTGGCTTCAGCCAGACAGCGAAGCGAGATCCATGCCCTTAGCGGAGACCCCAGAGACGTGGCCTTCCACAGGGACGGCGCTGTCTCCCTGAAGTTCCTCCCTGAATTCTTAGCTAAGAACCAGGACCCAGGCTCTTCCTCCCCCTCCATCGTCATCTGCTTACTCGCGGATATCCTCGGCAGTCAAGAAAAAGGGGGGGACATGGACCTGTGCCCGTCTAGGTGCCTTAGATACTACTGGGAACGCTCGCGCCCCAGGCGCGCATCCCAGAGACGCCTCCTCATCTCCATTAACCCGAACAATTCTAAGGACATCTCGGCGGGCACCATCTCCAGATGGCTGTCCAGGACGGTCAGATCTGCCTACGCCCAGGCGTACAAGGATCTCCCGCCCATATCCCCCCGAGCTCATGAGGTCAGAGCGCTGGCCACCTCCGCGGCGTTCCAGCACTCTGTCCCCGTGCGCCACCTATTGGAGGCAGCCTTCTGGCGTTCGGAAAACCCCTTCATAAACTTGTACTTGAGGGATATCCGAATGACCCGAGCTGATGGTTCAAAAGGGATCTCCTTTGTGGCGGCTAATGCAACTATTTCCGTTCCACCATCTAACCCTAAGAACCGTTAGGGCACTGCCCTCCTCCAATTCCTTTAAATTCTGCTATGGTCTGACATGGTAAAGTATATGACGCCAAAATGGGGAGTTTTTCTTATACTCCCTGTTTGGCTAGTATACTTACCATGTCAGACTCAGATGCCCGCCCTCCTTCCCCTCTAGCGCCAAGGTTCCCGGGGTTACCTTAGTGTGGCCTCAGAAGAATGAGGTAAACAAGCTCACCTCGGCCCTCTGCGCATGGCGGAAGTAGGGTAGGCGGCGCTTGACTGTCTTATTACTGTCTTATTACTGCATTAGCCACAAAAATCTTCAGCCTGGCAGAGCTGACTAACTGCTGTTGAATGCTATGGTCTGACATGGTAAGTATACTAGCCAAACAGGGAGTATAAGAAAAACTCCCCATTTCAACACCCCCAGTCACACCACATTCAACACAGGTTCCAAGGTTGTGGAGGATGGTCAGCACCTCCCCTTTTTCCAGTCTGTGCTTTTATCCCCACAGTACCTTGTAAGAACAACAGAAAACATGATTGTTTTGATGATTTTGTTTCAGAAATTGAGAAGACGATGTTTCAGTCCCAGTTCTGGGTTCCCATGTATGCGTGTTTGGCTGCCTCTTATGTGTAGGTTGTTCTTTTGGAGCCCTTTTTGTTTTTGAGAGGGCTGTTTGAGGAGAGTTTTCACTCTTGTTGTGTCTCAGAAAGTGTTGGGACTTGCCCAAAATAAATGTTGACCAGTTTAAAAAGAGAGAAGAAAATTAACATTTGAAAGAGAAAAAAATATGCCAGTAAATTGTGCAAAAAGTATATCTGTCAGACATCTGTTGAGAAGGTTATGCTTTTTTAAGTGATTAAATTTTGTTTATAAATCTTAAAAAGCTGATCCAAAGGATGTCGTGAAGCCAAAGGGCGAGCCTTGGTGGAACCTGGCTGGGAGGTTTGGACATCCTTAGACTGTCAGAACAAAGATATGTTTGGTAAGAGTGTGGGAGAACGTTATTCGAATGATGAGAAAGAGGGTTTTTTTATGTTGATGATGATGATGAGTATGTGCCTATGTAAAATTCTGTCTGGTTGGTGATTCAGAACTCTTCCTTCTCCATATTCTGACTTGTCCCTTCACCCCACACAGGTGGTTCATGTGAAGTTGTTTTTTTTTTGAGGACCAAGATTTTTTTTAATGAATTTATTCGTGCTCCTTTGTTGTTCAGAAAAGTGCCATCATTTTTGGATGCATTTAACTTTAACTAATCATTTATTGACTCCCAGCATGCTTTTTTCGCTGTTTTCTATAAGGTCAAGCCTTTTTTCCTGAACAGCTCTTTGTGAATAAAGATTCGCACTTGGCAGTGCTGTCATCCAGACCCTCAACATATGACCTTTTTTGGCCAAGCCCAGATTCATTACTTTTATTTTGTCTATTCTAAAGCATTTGGACCGGACCATGGTTAATTTGGTCCTTATATGATCTTTTCTGGAGTTGTGCAGTCTCTTATTTCTTCTCAGGAAATATGCTAGGACGATTTACAGATGATTTTTTTTTTGTGGCTGAAGGTTTGGCTTCTGTTTCTTCTGCTGGTCTTTTGTCATTACCATTTGAGTCTTCCTGGCTTCCCTGATCCGGAGGGACAATTTGTTGAGGCCTTGTTGTGTGCGCAGTGATGTTTGGGCTTGTTTGAGGCAGGCTCCTGTTCATGGCACTTCAACTTTCAGGGATTCTGCATCAAAGATATCTGACGGGGTTCATGAGGTTAGTGTCTCTTCTGCACCCTGTTCATTTTTAACTTAATGTTCTTTCACTCTCTCCATCATCTGACTTGTTTCCTTTCATGGTCAGCAATCCTCACAGATTAAGTTTTCTATCTGTTCCGACATGCTTATCCCCAGTCTTTTGGTAGGGGCTGTTTCTGTGGCTACGGTTGAAGACAGTGAATGCCTTCTCTGAAATCGAAATTGAGGGACCATTTTTCTGCCTTTTTTTTCTCATTGTGAGGCTACCACATCAGTTGATAAGGTACTGTCAGTGATAAATAAAGATCTGAAGATTTCCTTTTGAACCCCATCTCCACTCACACCCTTCCTCCTCAACTCCAACATGAGGGAATCACGTTGGGGTGCACATCTCTATCCGTTCTTTCTGGAGTCCAACGGAAAAGGACTCCACAGGGTCATATAAACGTTCTTGAGATCGGAGCAGTCTTTCTGGCTGTCTGCAGGTGATCTGAAATTCTGGGAGACAGGAAAATGACAACACGCACAGACATTTCCACAATCATGGCACACCTGAAGAATCAGGGCAGCATTCACTCCAGGTCCATGAACAACTTAGCAGTCTCTCTCCACCTGTTCTGTCAGTCCATGTAGATCTCCCTGCTTGTATGGCACAATCCAGGCACACTGAATCTTCTTGCTGACTCTTTCCAGGAAGGGGCAGGCCCTTTCCTCAGAATGGATGTTAAATAGGTCCATGTTCAGTGTCAATGTGCCAGGTCCTGGAGACACCTCATATTGACCTGTTTGCCACCAGATGGAACAAACAGCTGTTGGTGTCTCCTGTTTGATATCCATCAGCCTTTGCTGTGGATGCTCTGGCAATTTTGTGGGAAGGATGTTTGCTTGTGCGTTTCCCTCATTCGGGCAGCTTTCTCAGGTCATTACTAAACTACACTCCTAATATTTGCGATTTTTTAGGTGCCACACCTAAATGTTCCATATAACAGGTATTGAAATTTTTCTTTCTTCCCAGCCAAATGACATTAGGTTTATCTATATTTAATGAAGGCCTTAAACTAAACCAAACATATCAAGAATATCTCTATAGTTTTCAAAAGAATCCCTGTCTTTGCAAGTAAGAATTCAGTGTCATCAGCTTACTAAAAAATCTTGTGTTCAACATTGTTCACTGAAATCCCATGAATACTGGAATTCTGTCTCACCAAAATAGCCAAATTTTCTTCTCACAACACTTTTATATGAAGGGATAGAGGGTCTTCTTGTCTTTAGCCACTTTTAATCTTAAACCACTCTGAAACCTGACCATGTACAATTACACATGATTTGACATTTCAGTAGAACATATCAGTCTGCTTATGTCATTTTGCAAACCAAATGCTTTTAGCTCTTTTAAACAAAAAGTCCTAATATATTGAATCAGAATCCTTTTCAAAATCTGCATCCAAACGCTATCCAGGTAAACTTTGTATGTCTGGATAGGCTATGATATCATATGTGATATATCTGTTTCAAATAAATCCTGTTAGATCTTCATTAATAAATCCTCTTGTACTCATACCAAGAGCAGCCGGGAGTAGCGGCAGGCGCCTGTAGTTTCCATTCCGGGAGCTACCGGGATTCACTGGTAGGAATTTTCCATCACGCACTGACCACGCTTAACACACACACAGTCACAGACAGTAACTAGGAAGACTCAGGCATGGCCAAATCATGTCTCAGCGTTGTTTTTGGATGCTGGAACCGCGCATTTTCATTGAGAAAAGGAAGGGAACAAAGTTAGTGACTTTGTGAATGAAACGGACCGACTTTCACAATGGCTGCTTTCGCATCTGCTACGAATGATGAAGAAATGGTCGACTACTTGCAAGAGGAGTTAGATCAGATTATTGTCAAAGTGGAGAAGTTTGAAAGAGAAATGGAAATTGAAAGTGATATAGAAGTAGGTAGTGGTGTTGAAGAAGAAAGTGAGGAAAGTGACCCGGAGTATGATGTCCCGCTCGCCTCGCTGCAGACAGCATGGTGGACGCGACACATGGCACGCCAGAAGTGCGTCAGTTTCAGGAACCCACAGGACCCGCTCACTCATTACCCGACACTGCTACACCACTTGATTTTCTCTTTTTGTTTGTACCTCTTTCTTTTTTTGAAGACTGCTGCCGATGTTTTCGCAACTATCATGACCAAAACATAGCCCAACAGTAATGCAGCTGTGATGTTTATTTTTGTTCTGCATACCTGTGTTTTTTGGTGACAGCTGTGACTGTGACATTTAGTAGTGAGTGTACATGTGACACTGTGCTGTGCAACTGAAGACGGTGGACATATATAATCAGCTATAGTTTGTAGAAGTGCAAAGGCAGATGAAAACACTACAACATATAGTGTATTGGGTAGTGACAGTTCAGTATTGTGTGTGACAAGTGACAAGTTTTGTATGACATTGGTGGGACAACCAGTGGGACCTGTACTGCAAGGCAGTGGATGGATCAGGTCAGGTAGGCCTCAGATTTCATCTTACACTAACAACTTGCATCAGCATGGTGATTACACATGCTTGCATGCTGTAAAACTGATTGTCATCATAAAATGTCACCTGTCTGGTGACAATTTGGTGACAGTGACACGACCTATATCTCTAAGACAGACCAAATTTATTACAAATTACAGTGCATGATCTTATAAAACTGCCTGCCAGTTTTCTTTCTCCTAGAGGTTCACACACATTCCCCATAAGTTAATAATCACACACACCCATTCTTAGGCTGAAACCTGTGAAAGAATCTGAAATCTAGGGGAAGTTTGCAGTCAGAGAAACTGAGTACAAGAGGGATAATATTTGATAGAACTTGCTTTAAACGATTTGTTGTACAGGATGACCTTAAGCTATAATTACATTCAGAAGTATGAATTTATTCAGCATTTTTCTTACTTATAATTAATTCAAGTTTTTCATGTATTGCCTTGGTTTGTCACCTTCAGGGATAGAAGTGATAATTTCTTCTCTCTATACACAAGATAGCTCTCCTTTTCTGAGACACACATTCAGTGTTCTTATAAGCCCACGTAATTTCTTCTTCTTAAAAAAAAATAGTGAAGGATAATGCTTGACCCTCTCAGCACGACATAACATTTATCTGCTGTAAAGATTTCAGTAGTCTGGCTATGATGTCATAAACTGCTTTTTTTATCTGTTTCTTTTTATCGGCCATAAGGATGTTGACAGTTTAACATCCATGTCACTGATTGCTTTTGTTGTTTGTTTCTTGTTCAGTATATAATTCTCTGACCAAGTGCTGTGCACAATACCACTTTTTCTTTTTTCCTCCTGTGTGAGTTTGACAGCCCTGGAAAGTTTGTGTGTTACTGGCTGGTCTACAACAATGAAAACTTTAGAGGAAAAACTCCTTAACCATCATGGTCACTTATCTTGTATGCAAAAATCAAAATAGATCCATCAAACAACTTTGACTGCCCATTCATTCAGAAGGGGAAGAAAATGATGGGTCGCTTTTTACAGGTGGGTATGCATGGAGTGGTATTTAACTGGAAATGGCAGACAAGTGGGTCAGTAGTGAAAAAGGATAGTGGTGACTGTCTATTAAGGAAAATAAAGACATGATCTTTTTTACTGAGACCGTTGGATAGGGTACAGCAACTGATGAGAAGGAAATAGAAACACAATTTTTTTACTGAGACTGTGGATAGGGTGCAGCAACTGATGGGATTAGAAACAGCCCTGAGCTTTGCCTGGTGCTTACTAGGCCCCCTGTTCAGCACTGGACACTAACAGCATTGTCTCTGTCAGCAGGGCCACACACTGTGGCACTTTCTCAAACAGAGTGCATGTCTTTCTTCTATTATTTGGTTATGCTGTTTGTATTTCTTTGGTTGTGTGTGTGTGTGTGTGTGTGTGCACGCACGCGTGTGCGTGCACGAATCAGAGCCTGTGATTCCAAGGTAAAGGCTGTCCAGTACTCTATGGGTCTATGCTGGCCGCTTTCTACTGAGGAGGAAAAGCAGTGATACTTTAAGAAGAAGACTTAATAAGTATTGAGAGAAGAAGGCAGTAAATAGGTAAATGTGAAGAGACAAAGGGCTGAATCACTGAAAGGAAGATAGTGAATAAATGAATACTAAGGGAAGAAGACAGTGATTGAGTAAAAACTAAGAGAAGTACGTGATGATGAAATAAATACTAAGAGAAGAAGGCAGTGAATGAATTCTAAAGGGAAAAAAAGTGAATAAATACTTAAAGAAAACGGCTTGAGTAAATGAATATGAAGAGAAGAAAGCAATGAATAAAAAGATATTAAGCTATGAAGGCAGAAGTAACAAAGTAAATACTGACAGGAAACGGTGAATTAAATTAATTCTGAGAGAAGGCAATACTAAGTAAATACTGAGAGAAGGCAGTGACTAAATGATGTTTAGGAAGAGTAGGCAGTGAATGAATAGTACTAAGAGAGGTAGCCAGTAAATCAATAAATACAATATCCACCTTACTTCTGTGGCAAGCATCGTGGATTCCAGACAAGGAGACTTTGGGTTCCATTGCTATTGGAGCCATTAATTTGTGGGATTTTTTCTGACCCAGCTGCAGCCTACCCAGAGTATACTATGGGTTCGGTTGAGAAGACTGCAACCACACAATTAAGTTTCATCTCAGAAAGTGCTGCTCAGCTTTCCAAACCAACGCAGCAGGTGTCTGTTTCTCTCAGGCCTGACTGATGCTGGGCTATATTGTGCAAATAAGCACAGAGCACAGCCCTGTCATGTGGTCTCAGACCAGCATAGAACTCCTTTGCATTGTCTGTATTATCCTCATCCTCATCAAATGGTACAAGAAAGTGTCAAATTCTGTAGCTGCCCTGCTCTCCTGGTGACCTCAGTTTTGATTTCCTGTCCACATCTATGCCCTTGATGAGTTCATGTCAAGGTCACTGGTATCAGTATGTTCATGGGGACTGTCATAGGACGAATGTGGTGGCACCTTCCGGTAAGGGAAGCTTACTCATCCTGACTCCTCAACTATGCAATTTAGTAAGGCTTAGTCGGTGGTGTCTTATGTATATTGGATCAGAACAAGTGCCATTGAACACCAGCAAAGTGATACAACAACAGTATCAGAATCAATGAATAGTAAGAGAAGATTGTCATTCAATAAATAGGAGGAGAAGGCAATAACAACTAACTGATAGCTGTGGGTTTTGTGATCAGGAAGGAGATACCGTGGTGCTGCTGAAACATGTGGATGAGCAGTGGCTTGTAGGAAGGGTAGGAGAAAAGGATGGCATCTTTCCCCAGACTTTTGTCCACATCATCCATCCTCTGCATAATGAGGTATGTGTGTGTTTGTGTTTGTGTGTGTGTGTGTGTGTGTGTGTGTGTGTGTGTGTGTGTGTGTGTGTGTGTGTGTGCACGCACGTGTGTGTGTGCTTATGTATGCAAGATGATGTGTATTTGCATGTGATTGTTTGCACATGCTTCCATGTACTGTACAAGGTCCTTCTTGGGTGGGTGGTACTGTGCCAGTTATGTGCTGGAATGCTGGTTTTTGATAATGGCTGGTGCCAGTGATGCCATTTCTTTTTAATCTGAAGAGCATTAAATTTTCAAAGAATGGTTTGAATCAGGTGGCAGTTCCACAATTTGAATTCCAGTCCAAGTTTTCAATGCCCTCTGTTCTCATTCTTCCGTGCTGGAGATACAAAATGATCCACTTCCTTTAGGTCAACTTGACACCACAGCCATATGCATATTTGAAGTTGATGCTTGACATGTTAGGGTGACAGCGGAACAATTGTTATAATTCTGTTTTTGACAAAAGGCTAGAAGAGATGGAGAAAGGCATGCGAAATCAATGGTGATGGGAACTGCTGATGGAAAAAGGATACAAACGGTGAAACATTTGACCTATGGCTACAGAGAATGGACATGCCAGGGGTTGCTTTCTGTTCCATTTGTTTGAAGACTTCAGAATATGTCAAATAGTGACAGCAAATTTTACAGTGACTTCATTCCTCTTGTGAGGCAGTTTCAAATTGAATGCCAAGACTGCATCTGTATTGTGGCTTCTTATATCAAGTATATCTGCAGCCATCTGCCAAAAACACGTTCATGTTGTAGCTCTAGTTTTCAGCGACTTCAAAGTCAGGAGTATAACTCATAGTGACTTCAGAAGAAAATCTTGAGTCCCACTTCACTTTAGATACAATCTACAGTGTATGGAAGATTGAAAGGTAAGTGTAGATTAAATTTCAGGTTTTTACAAATCTACTGGTAGCATCCATGTTCTTGTCTTCTTTTGTGCATATTTATGTGTGTACATACACACACCTAAGTACCTCTGTTTGCGTGTTTGTACTTACACATGTAAACACATATTTATCTGCTTATATGTTTTTGGGGGATGGGGCAGGGGTGTTCCATTGAAGTGCGCAAGAAGGTGGCTATCTGATTGTTTAAGTGTGTGTATGCATTTGTGAAAGAATTCATTATTTTGTAACTCCCCATCCTGTTCTCCATTCCTTACACACACACACACACACACACACACACACACACACACATACATCTTCTTGCCATGTTTGTTCCTCACATTCATGTATCATCTCCTCCTGTCTACCTGTGGTTTTCTTCTTTCAGAATGTGTCTGTTTGTTGTGTATCGCATTTTCTGAAATGGTCTGTTTTTACATTGCTCAGCTGCCATCCTCAACCATTGATGAGGTCATCGACAGCATGTTTGAGGACGCTCTCCAAGAGAAGCCTGACATGCTCCAAGGCCCACGCTGCCGAGCACGCTTTGACTTTGAGGGTGAAGGTCATGGTGACCTGGCTTTTGAAGATGGAGATGTGATCCAGTTGAAGGCCCGCTGTGGAAATGATTGGCTGAAAGGGGAGCTCAATGGGAAAATGGGTGTTTTCCCTGCAGCTTTTGTGGAAATCATTGAGGATTTGCCAGAGGAGACATGCAGAGCAATGGATGCCGAAGAAGGGCAGGGTGAAGTGACTGCTTTATTTGACTTCAGTGGACAGGAGGGAGAATTATCCTTTGAGGTAATATATGTGTGGAAAACAGACAGTATTGTGTATGCTGTTGGATAAAGATGCAGCACTGGGTGTCTGTGTGTGGTGAATGAATACTACTGTGCATGGTGTATGGTGAACAGTGTTTTGTGTTGTTTGCAGTGAACAGACACTACTGTTTGTTGCTTGTTGCTGAATAGACAATATTTTGTATGGTGAACAGACTATATCATGTAAAGTGACAATGTATGATGAACAGTCAGTGTTGTGTGATGTGTGTGGAGAACATTGAGTAGAAGGGCATGTAATGTAAAGTGTAGTACACTTGTAGTCAGAAGATAAAAAAGTGGGGCCCAGTTGTCACACAATCAATAAAGTGTAATCCACTGGCAGTCACAGAATCAACAAAGTGTAATCCACTGGCAGTCACAGAATCAGTAAAGTGTAATCCACTGGCAGTCACAGAATCAGTAAAGTGTAATCCACTGGCAGTCACAGAATCAGTAAAGTGTAATCCACTGGCAGTCACATAATCAGTAAGGTGTAATCCACTTGCAGACACATAATCAGTAAGGTGTAATCCACTTGCAGTCACAGAATCAGTAAAGTATAATCCACTTGCAGTCACACAATCAGTAAAGTGTAACCCACTTGCAGTCTCACAACCAGTAAAGTGTAATCTACTTGCAGTCACACAATCAGTAAAGTATAATCCACTTGCAGTCACACAATCAGTAAAGTGTAACCCGCCTGCAGTCACACAATCAGTAAAGTGTAATCCACTTTCAGTGACGCAATCAGTAAAGTGTAATTCACTTGCAGTCACACAATCAGTAAAGTGTAACCACCTTGCGGTCACACAATCAGTAAAGTGTAACCCGCCTGCAGTCACAAAATTAGTAAAGTGTAATCCACTTGCTGTTACACAAACAGTAATGTGTAATCTGCCTACAGTCACACAATCAGTAAAGTGTAATCCGCCTGCAGTCACACAATCAGTAAAGTGTAATCCACTTGCAGTCACACACTAAAGTGTAACCCACTTCCAGTCACACTATCAGTAAAGTGTAACCTGCTTGCAGTCACACAATCCATAACGTGTAATCCACTTGCAGTCTCACGATCAGTAACATGTAATCCACTTGCAGTCACACGACCAGTAAAGTGTAATCCACCTGCAGTCACACAATCAGTAAAGTGTAATCCACCTGCAGTCACACAACCAGTGAAGTGTAACCCACTTGCAGTCACACAGTCAGTAAAGTGTAATCCACTTGCAGTCACACAATCAGTAAAGTTTAACCCACTTGCAGTCACACAATCAGTAAAGTGTAACCCACTTGCAGTCACACAATCAGTAAAGTGTAACCCACTTGCAGTCACACAATCAGTAAAGTGTAACCCACTTGCAGTCACACAATCAGTAAAGTGTAACCCACTTGCAGTCACGCAATCAGTAAATTGTAATCCACTTGCAGTCACACAGTAAAGTATAATCCACTTGCAGTCACACAGTAAAGTATAATCCACTTGCAGTCGCATAGTAAAGTGTAACCCACTTGCAGTCACACAGTAAAGTGTAATCCACTTGCAGTCACACAATCAGTAAAGTGTAATCCACTTGCAGTCACACAATCAGTAAAGTGTAATCCACTTGCAGTCACACAATCCATAAAGTGTAACACTTGCAGTCACATAATCAGTAAAGTGTAATTGCAGTCGCACAATCCATAAAGTGTAATCCACTTGCAGTCAAACAATTGAATGTAAAATGTGATCCACTTCCGCCACAGAATCAAAAGTGAAGAATGGCATATTTGCAGTCAGATGTAAAGTGTGGTACACTTGCAGTCACATGAAAAGTATAGCACATGGGACAGGGTAGGGATAAAAGCTGAAATGTGTATTTGCTTTCACAGAATATAAAATGTGACCCTGGTACTCTTTCAGGCAGGGGACAAAATTTCCATCTTGGGCAGAGTCAGTGAGCAGTGGTTGCTGGGTGAGAGTGGAGGAAAAAGGGGCAGTTTTCCCACCACCTTTGTGGACGTTGTGCCTGGTGACCTCCCCCAGCAGACCCCACAGGCAGTATCAGAGCCCTCTGTCTCCACCCCTGGGCCACAGCCGCTGCAGTCATCAGCAGATGCAAGGCTTCAGAACAAGGTAGGTGTGCACAGGTGAATCAGTTAGGAAACGTGTGATTATGATTGGCTTTTGGTGTATGTATGTGGGCGTGTCATGCATATGGGATGGGCGTGGATTTTTGTACACAGGTGAGTTGTGTATGTGTGGATCAAAGTAATGCTAAACTATTTTCAGGCCTTGGGGGAAAAAGCAGAAAAATCGGTTGAAAGGAAAAACAAAACATCAGTAATGATAGGGGGAAGAATATGCTGTGCTATATTGTTTCATCAGTATCTACAGAAATTCTTAAAAAGTTCTTCTTGTGAGTAGGGGCCTTAGTAGGTGGTGTCCCATATATGTTGCATTGGAACACGCATCACTAGCATCACTAAGCACTCAGTTGCAGTGCAGTGTCTCCTGTTTTGGGGCTGCCTCAATTTGACCTGATTTTGATTGCCCCTTTGGACTGCTAATGGTGAAGCTGCGATAGAATAGATCTGAGTGTGGTTCTGTATTGAGGGGTTGTGTATGAGTGGCATAAGAGGGATGCCACAGAGAGGCACTGAAGATGAAATGGCAAACAAAATAGATACTTGAAGTGGATTGCTCTCTGACACTTCTCTTTCATCACTCACTGAAATTATTGTGAGGGCAGCAACCACTAGCGGCTGAAGGACAGTGAATGTAGTGGTACCTGCATGATCAGATGATCATAAGAGGATAGGATAATGTTGATGATGATGATGCTGGTGGCATTTCAGGGGGAGCAATGGGGTCGGGCCCTGTGCAGGTTTGAAAAGATGCAGGAGGGGGACCTGGAATTGAAGGAGGGGGACCACATCCTGATCTTGGAGCATGTGGGCCAGGAGTGGCTGAGAGGCCGGTTGGGAGACAAGGAGGGAGTATTCCCTGCCTCCTTTGTGCACATAGACCCAGGTGAGAGCACTTGTCTCTTAATTTGACAGATCACAGTTTAATCGCTTAGATAGAAATGGGATCTTTACAGCCAGTTATGTGCAGCTGGACTCAGGTGAAGGCAAAAAAATTCTGTTTTTCTGTTAAAACAACACAGATGTAAACCGGAAAATCAGTGCTCACTGTCAGTTTTTTTTTGTTTTTTTTTACAGTTGGACTCAATATTAGATATCTTCTTCTGTCTTTCCATGCAAACCAGACAAGACTAGAGAAACCGGATAATGCTAACAATCACTTCATCTTCATTCTGTCTTCAAAGAGAAAGTGGCTGAACAGAAACCAGACAAAACTGACAGTCACTGCATATTTATTCCCTATTTCCATAGAAATCTTACAAAACTATAGAAACCAGACAAAACTAACGATCACATAAATTTTAAATAAATGTTAGCAAACCGCAAAAAAAAATATGGACAAACGAATCACAAGACAAAACATGACGCGTTTCAACCTCTTAGGTCTTCTTCAGGCAAGATACAAAACAATTAGGACAACGAAAATGACTGAGCAATCACTTATCTTCATTCACTTCAGTGCAAGATAGGTGTTGAATGAAAATGAGGCTGTCAGAAGGGAGATAATGTGTGAGTCAAGGTAGTAATGATGATAATTATATTACTGACAGGAATACTGATAATGGTAATGATGATGATCAAAATATTAAAAAAATAAATAAAGACAGGATTACCACCACTTTTGGTGATAAGATGGCAATAGCAGTTGTTGTATGGGAGAAAGGAGATTGGGTGAGAGGATTCTTAAACAGCATGGTTGCCATGGTAACAGTCTTTGTGGTGACGGCAATGGTGATATTAATGGAAGCAATGGTAATATCAATACTAACAATCGTATTAATGATGATAATGCTAACAACTATAGTAAAGGTAATGGTAATAATGGTACTGATAATAAAAGCATGATACAGAAATATATGAAAAGAAAAAAAATAATAATGAAAATAATAAAATAGATGAATGAATAAATGGAATGAAAAAAGAAAATTTTTTGATAATAATGGTACTAATACTAATACTAAGGGAAGAAAAAAAAACATGGGGAGGAGGGGGAGGGGAGGACAGGAAGAACAAAGAGGAGATGGAAGGTATAAATTATGGGAAGGATAGAATCTCATAGGTGTGTTAATCATTATGATATGTATATTAATAGTTTTGATAATAATCATGATTGTAACCATTTAGTAATGATAGTGATGCTATAGGAGGCTGGAAAAGCGGTAAGCTGGAATGTCAGAAATATTGTAAGGAATAATAATTATATAATGATAGTATTAGTAGTAAATATAACAATTGTAATAGTTATGAAGGTGGGCTTTTATTTTATTTTTTTTTTTTTTAACCCGTTCAGTGCATGAACATCTTACAAACAAAAGCTTTCCCAGTGCCAGGGAAATCTAATGATTTGGGGGTGATAATTAACAAAAAATTCTAGCTCAGAAACTACAAAAGATATAAAAATGAAATATATATAATTTTTGAAGGAAATTGAATGAAGATTTTGAATATGGGCTTGTTTTGTTTTTAATTTTGATAATAAAAAAATATTTAGGCATTTAGATTTGGATAGATTTTTTTGCATGATCAAAAACATATGTATTTACCACTACAGCTTCACATCCAAAAAAGAACACAAAGCAAAAAAGTTGAAAATAAAGTTTGTATTGTCACACTACACCTGTAAATGAAAGTAAAACAGTTTAGAAGTCTATAAAGACGCTCACATTCTAAGCAGACAGGTCAGTCCATGACCACGCCCCCCTCTCCCCACCATGCCCCCTTGCTGGACTTCAACCCTCTCTTTCACTCCTCCTCTTCCCTTACCTTTCCCTCTGCCCCGTGTCACGCCGCGAGCAGGCCGTGCTCCCCTCTCGCGCTGACTATCACGTCACTGGCCACTGGCACACAGTGCAGAGTACACACTAGGCTAGCTCGTTCGACGGTGGTAACCAGTCAGCTGAACACACACTGAGGTCGCACAGCCCGACTCCATAACTGACAAATATGGTCGGCAATTCCATCACTATCATCATCTCACCTTCATGCTCGAGTGAGTCGTTGAAATAAAAGATTATTGTCTTTGTCAAAAATGATTAGCAGAGCCTGCTCAGCTGTGTAAATACGTTGATTTGGTCGCTGCGCTTTCTACGGTTGCGCCGCCATCTTTGCAAGCGAGACGAAGTGCTGGCTGGTCATCCAGTCAGTGATGAGAATAAATGGTCTTTCCCCTCACATGTGGTCATTTGCATATCATTTTAATACTACAGACATATAAGGCTTACTACGCACACTCTATTTGAGTCCGTTGATAGAAATAGTAACTAATGAAAATTCAAGAAAAATGCATGACGTCAGTGGACGGCCCATAGGCATTGGGAAAGCATTTTTACTGCGGCGTCAGCTGACGGCTTAAAGGCACTCTGCGGGTTAAGGAAGGTGATGATGATAGTGCTGATAATGATGGTGTGATGACAGTGCTACTGAGAGCAATAATGATAAAAGTAATATAAATACCGGTAATAGTAGGTGGAAAAAAAATGGAGATGGTCAATGAGTAAAAGTTAATAGTGCTACTGGAGCAGGGAGAAGGTGGTGAGGATAAATATTGTAATGTTAATAATATTAACGGTAGTTGAAAAGGAATAGGGATGAACAAAGAGTGAAAGGTTAACAGTAGTATTGGAGTAGAGGAGAGGGAGAGGGTTAGGGGAAAAAAAAGAGAGAGAGAAGGAAAAAGGAAGGAAGTGTGTATGTTTGTGTGTGTGTGTGTGTGTTCGCATAGCTACATACACCTACACACACATATGCACAGGGAAGAGGGAAGAGAAGCTCTTGTAGAGGAGATAGTATCTGAAATTAAAAGAAAACCAGATGAAGAAAAGGGAGTGGACAAGTATCTGAATAAACAATAGATTGATGTGACAGAGAGAGTGTAGTGAGAGGGGAAAGGACGATAGCTGTAAGTTATGTGTGAGGTAAATAGTGGGAGATATTGTAGTATGTGTGTGTTGTTGGAGGATATTGTGGGCTAATATTGCAGCAGTGGATAGGTGCATGCTACTTTAGGGTGTTGATGCTATGAGGATGGAGGGAAGAAGGGGATGCGTTTACATACTAACTGGGAGGGAGGGGCAACATACTAACACCTATACATAATATTGCTCTCTCCTTTTTTTTTTTTTTTGAATAAGTTATTGTATCTAAGAAGTACTACTATTAATTCTACAGTTAATGCTGGCAATGGGATTAGTGGTAATAGGACATAATGATTATAAGTATAATGGTAAGAATAATAGCGACAGTAATAATAACAACAATGACATCAGTATGGTTGTAATGATGGTGATGATGAAGACAGTAATGATAATAGTGATATGATCATGGTAGTAATAATGGTATTAAGTAATATTGGTAATAATAATATCAACCTTGTTTCGTAATGATAGTAATAATGGTATTAAGTAATATGGTAATAATAATATTAGCCTCGTTTTCATTCAACGCCTATCTTGCACTGAAGTGAATGAAGATAAGTGATTGCTCATTCATTTTCAATGTCCTAATTGTTTTGTATCTTGCCTGAAGAAGACCTAAGAGGTCAAAACATGTCATGTTTTGTCTTGTGATTTGTTTGTCCATGTTTTTTTGGCGGTTCACTAACATTTATTTAAAATTTGTTTAGATTTCCACCTGCAGTCGCCTCACTTTACAACTAGACCATCACATGCCTATTCTGTCTTCACGCAGGAATCTAACTAATGTATGGATGTCAAGCAAAGCTAAGAATCAGTTATGGAGAAAAAGCTGCTATCTGCAGAATCCAGATGATGACAGACTAAGTTTCTAGGTGGAGAGCTTTCCGGACTGTGGGGAAAAGTTCGAATGTACATTTCTTTTTATTTCACTCTTCTGAGCTCTACATCACACCGATATCACATCTACATTGTCTTTACCTTGAAACTCATACAAACTAGCAATCACTGAGGAAGTGTACTTTAACCTTTAACCGTCTTGCATTTGTTTTGCTCATATCCGGCCACTCTGTGTGTCTCCCCTGGTGTTTGTTACAGCCGCAAGCGGCTGCACGTGCCACGTTACTTTTCCTCACACACTGCGACCTCGTATTAAGTCAAGGCTAGCCAAAAATGAATGGGCATCCCTGAGAGGTGTCCAGTGAAATCTTAGCAGTAGTATGGGGTGTGGGAAACGGTTCATTCACGAAGACTAGGGTCGTGAACTGACCGCATTCTATTGCTGCAGACGGCATCGCCTTGTTTCTGAAAATGGCGTCTGCTAGAGCTTCTACCGGTGGCAATTTTTTGGATTATATAAAAGAGAAGTTGGATGAAATATTACAAGAAGTAGAGAGATATGAAAGAGAGGCGTTAAATGAAAGTGATGTGGATGTGGGAGAGGAGGAAGCGAGAGAAGAAGGTGAAGAAAGTCATGAAGATGATGATGTGCCTTTGTCTGCGTTTGTGACCATGTGGTGACCGGCAACTTCTGCACCCGTGGTTCAGCCTTTTGAGGAGGAGACTGGGCCAGATCATGATTTGCCAGACACAGCTACACCTCGTGCGGCAGTTGTTTTTTACTACAGCTGCTGACCAGACGAACCTGTACGCCAGGCAGCAGATGGCAAAGCGGGGACAACCTGAACAACTTTGGCAGGATACGACACCTGCGGAGATGCGTGCATACATAGCAGTGCTCATCATGATGGGAATCAAACATCTGCCAAGACTCTGGTACTACTGGTCAACTGATCTTCGATTTAGCGAGTCATGGATCAGTGGGGTGATGTCAAAAACAAGGTTTCTCAGGTTGAACCAGTATTTTAACCTGAGAGACAAACAGAACACACCTGGCCACAACAGTCCTGACTACGACCCACTGTACAAGATCCAGACCTTCCTCGACTTGATTCTGCCCTTATTCAAGAAAAACTTCAAGCCAGGCTGTGACCTTTCTGTCAATGAAGCCATGATAGGATTCAAAGGGCGAGTGTTTTTCAAGCAGTACATGCCGGCCAAACCAACGAAGTGGGGCGTAAAGGTATGTGAGATGTGCGACGCTGACACTGGCTACTGCATCAACTTTGACATCTACACAGGCAAACATAGCCGCACTAATACAAATGTACCCCTTGGACATGAAGTAGTGGACAAAATGGCATCAGAGTACTACGGACAAAATCGACACCTGTACTTCAACCGTTTTTTCATCTCTGTTCCACTCATGCAACACCTGTCACAACACAGGACATATGCCTGTGCCACAGTGATGTCCAACCGTAAAGGGCTCCTGGAGGAGGTGACCAAGGCTCGCCTAAAACAACAAGGGGAGCTGATTCAAATGCAGAAGGGACCCCTGATGGCAACAGTATATAAAGGTAAATGCCCTGACTACTTCCTGAGCACCAACCAGCCACCAGGTAAGACAACACCTGACAGTGATGACAAGCTGCAACCCCATGTTATCAAGGCCTACATCCACAACATGAGAGGGGTGGACAAGTCTGACCATCACAGGGCTTACTACCCGGTTGGCCATCAGAACAAGAAGTGGTGGCATTACCTCTTCCATTCCCTTATCAATCTCATCATCGTGCTGGCCTGCATCACCTGACAAAGGTCACCCCAGAACCCAACAGAGCTGATGTGGCAGAACAGCTCTGTGCTGGCTTTACCAGCAGGAAGAAGAGTGCTGGAAGATGGTCAAACGATTGCCCCGATTGGAAAGGAAACAATTGACCACCATAAACAGGTGAAAATTGAAGGAAGAAAGCGTACCTGTTGTCAGTGTGTCAACGTGGGTTGCAATACAGCCAAAGGCCGACAGCCGGAGACCTCCTTCAAGTGTTCCTTCTGTGACGTCCCTCTCTGCCAGCACAACGACTGTTTCCATGACTACCATGCGGCAAACATGGTAGAAACCATGGATCACGAATAGTGTTTACCATATTGGTGACATGTGACAGCGGTGACACTTACCTTCCTGTTGTGTGTGACCAGACACCACATTAGAGTGTAAGAATGGAATTTACTTCTTTCTGTGACTGTGTGTATATACCGGTATTAATAATCATTCAGCAGTGACAAACACACTTTTTAGGATGAAAAACAAAAACTCTAAAGTTACCTGGCCACATGTTTGAGTGTGTGACAATCATGTGACACTTTGTGACACCCCAGACTGGATTTACTGAACCAGGACTGCTGTTTACAAGTTGAGGTAGGCCACCCTTTAATGATTTATACTAACATCTCAGTCTGATGTGCTTATGAACAACTTGTATTCGTTGATGTTTCTGTTTATGAAAAACCATTGCACTCATCTTCACTGTGATATCTTGAAATCAGTTCAACTTGACTTAGAAGCCACCGTGGCGTTGTGGTTAACAACACAGATTCTTGGTTTGGAGGACATGGGTTCAGTTCCAATCAGAGCCATTTATTTGTGGAATTTCTGTTGCCCTGACTGGTTCAAAACCAGAGTTGAGTTTGCTATGGGCTCATTTAGGAAGACCGAAACCACGTGGTTGAGTTTCATCCACTTAACAAATGCATCTCTGATAATGGATGTGTCTGTATTTCTCAGACCTGGTTGATGCTGCGATGCAGTCTTAGAGAATTGAACTTCAAAGGATCATTTTTATCCTGATCAATCAGCATGGAAAAGTCTTAGATTCTGTGGCGTTTTATTTCCTGCTGTCATGGTGATCTCGGTTGAGATTGCCAAGTTTGGGTTCTCAGGGACTCTCACTGGACTGATTTGATGGCACTCTCCAGAAGGGGATGTTCACTAACACTGTATCCACAATTAAACAATTATTGTTATCAGTAGGGGGCTTAAGAGATGGTGTTTCACATATGTTGGATCAGAACCAGCACCACTGAACACCACTTAAGTATCTCAATAGCAGTGCAGTGTCTTCTGGTGTGTTGCCACTTGACTATTTAGCATTGACTGCTCCCTGTGGATTGCCGTTGCTGGGACAGTGGCAGAATAAGCAAGGGTATGGCTTGGAATGGGATCTGGAATGAGCAATGTGGAAATAATGCCACTTAACTGGCATGGACGATGAGACAGCAAAAAAACAATAACAAACAACAACAAAAAAACAATAACAAACAACAAAAAAAACAATAACAAACAACAAAAAAAACAATAACAAACAACAAAAAAAACAATAACAAACAACAAAAAAACAATAAACAACAAAAAACAAAAATAAACAACAAAAAACAAAAATAAACATCATAAGTGACTCACTGTATTTTGAATGGATTTCAAGCACATCGAACACATCTGTCTAGTCCACACTGATGTGTAGTCCTGGTCAGTACAGTGGCTCCCAGCTGCTGAAACATTCATAGTCATCTGAAATGGCCTGTCCCCAGTTCCTATCACTCATTGTTTTTGCCAGTTACCTTCACCACAAAGCAACTACTTCTTCTTCTGCATATGCAGGCTGATACTCCTGCGGATACTCCCTGTATAGACAGGCAAGTATTAAACCCATCTGCCCAACAAAGGGAGTGGAGTTTTGTGTGCATGACCGTTTTTTATCCCGCCATTAAGGCAGTCATACTCAACTTTGGGGAAGGTGCATGCTATATGTAACATGTCATCCATGCCAACAGCCAAACTGGCCTTCTCTTCCGAAAGTTGGTGATGGGATTTATGTGTGTGCAAGATGTTATGCGTACGTTCACACACGGAACCTCGGTTTGTAGTCTCATTCAAAGGACTATTGAAAATGGAGTCAGAACCAATGTTAACACCGAGGGAAAAATCCCCTTGTACCGAAACGGCCCAGCGGAGATGCGAACCCGCCACCCCAGGATTACGAGTCCGGCACTTTACCACCAAGCTATTCCGGCCCCACTACAAGGCAGCAAAAAAAAGGGTGTGTTTTTTTTAAGCTCATCTTTAAGCATATTGCAAATGGGGCCCACTAGACCAAAAACTGCCCACTTAAAACACACGTCTTAACCCTCTGCCCTTCCCTAACATAATTCATATGGAAATGAAGTACAAGAGTCACCACTGATCGTTGGATATAGGCAGATAGTTACACTGTGTATTTGTCCACAAATTAGCAGAAGTCCATGAAAGTGAAAAGAATTGGTAACAAAATAAAAAAAGAAAAAGAAAAAAGTGAAAGAGGGCCTTCTTTTATAATGCAGGAAAAGTGGATGAAAATCATCACAAGACACTCGCCTTATTGACGCTTCATCCCTGGGCCTCCTCAAAGTTCAATGCCATTTCACAAGGGGGCCTACGAAGGACTTTTGGCCCCCATGGGCACTTATTTCCCCATGGAAGACACTATATTGGCTCAGTGTATGCATTGGAAAGAGAAAATTATGTATATTGGCTGATGAGTAGTGAAAAGGTAAGTTAGAGAGAGGGTGCTTGCAGCCTTTCGACAATGACCTTTACTCAAAAGTCTAAAGGCTGCAAATACCCGCTAAGCTACAGACAGGTAAGTAAAGTGTCAAATCTTGTGGAGGATGGCTTTTTCACATTGTTGCAGTACTCTTACTGTGCCTTCAATACTGGCTGAACTTGTACTTTAGTATTGTACTGATTTGTGTTGTGACAGGTGAAAAGGAAGAGCCAGAAGACCACGGCACAGGGTTAAGTACGCACACTGCACTGGTGACTGGCAGAGCTCTCTTTGAATTTAAGGGGCAGACTGACAATGAACTCTCTTTTAAGGTAGGAGGCTTTATAAGGTAAAAAAAAAACATGTATGATGGTTTATGTGTGTTGTGGATGGGCCACATTCATGGGAATCTGCTTAACTCAATATGTTGAACCGAAAATCCATTTTTGAAAATTCAATATACAAATTATCAAAGCATACTAGATGATTAGTTTTCAAATATTCAGCTAGACTTTTCATAAGTCAGCTTGTAAATTTCTGAACAGATTTTTCATGAATCTTCTTGCAAATTTCTGCAGTTTTTTTAAAAAGTCATGTCACTACATTAACAAATGAATAAAGAATTGCCTTTATTTTTTCCATCGTGTTTGGGGAAAGAATGACTTCAGACTTGTCTTAAAACAACTTTATAGGGAGAAAACTATTTCATTACCAGTCCACAGGAAATAAGTTCATACAAGGTAACGGTCAATCAAATGGCCTTTTTAGTTTTTCTCAGATTGAAACTCGTGCATATAAAGAAATGTCACCTTTTTTCAAAGTAACGAATTCAGCATGTCTCAGTGTGTGTGCGGTGCACCGAAGGAAATTCCCAGAAATTACAGTGCATTTCTGTATCATTGCAAATGTTGAACCCTTCATTTGCCCTAGCTTCTTGAAAGTCAACTCCAAAATCGGCAACCATGACAGCCTGTTTTGGTATGTGTTCTTCTCATCACAAGTGGTGCCTTCTCATCAATATGCAAGAGACCTGCACCTCCTTTGCTGCATGTTCCCCTTTATCAACTTTTAACTTGTGTGAGGATTGGTCAGGTATGACATGGCGACATGGCATTCAGTTTGCGTGTTCAATGTTTATATTAATTTTCATCATAGTCCACCAGTTTGGGCAAGAGAGTCGGCTTTCTCTCCCAGCCACAGTGGTACAGAGGTCAGTGAAAACAGGCCATCATCTTCTCCCTCCCACTCCACACTCTCAACACCTCAGCGTCTTGAAGTGGAAGAGGAATGGTTCGAGAATTTGATCTCTGAGGGGAAATCCTATTATACATGCCTCCAGCATTGCTCACGCTCTTGCAAGAAAAAGGCGAGCCTTGGTTGATTTGGGCTGGGAGACTTGGATGTTCTCTGATCCCATCCACCATCAAGCACTTCAACTGTCTGCGTGCATTCCACCCACCCCTGTTCACAGTCTGTATGTAGAGGCAACTATCCCTTTCCAACTGTCGGTTGAAATTTACCTTGAACTACTGTTTGAATCTATCTTCTGAACTCCAAACCCTGCTTATGACTGTGTTTTTGACCCAAAGTTCCAAAAGAAATTTGATGACCACCCCAGATTCATTCCAACCTTAGGCATTCATATTCTTCCACATTTGAACAATGCAGATATAGATTTTAATGTGTTGTGTGCATTTTTTTTTTGTGTTTTTTTTTTGAGTGTATGTATGCGTTTTGTTTGTTTGAAATGACTTGAGAGTTGACTTCAATGTGCTTACAGCCCTGACATGGCCCTTAGAAGTCGCTGGGCTACAAGCAACATTATCGCTCTGTTGGTCAGTATGTCTGTTAGGCATTAAATCCTGTGACATCATTGTGTGGATAGGTCAGTGTTATGTGGAGAGGGGTTGGTCAGTATGTCTGTTAGGCATTTAATCCTGTGACATCATTGTGTGGATAGGTCAGTGTTATGTGGAGAGGTGTTGGTCAGTATGTCTGTTAGGCATTTAATCCTGTGACATCATTGTGTGGATAGGTCAGTGTTATGTGGAAAGGTGTTGGTCAGTATGTCTGTTAGGCATTAAATCCTGTGACATCATTGTGTGGATAGGTCAGTGTTATGTGGAAAGGTGTTGGTCAGTATGTCTGTTAGGCATTTAATCCTGTGACATCATTGTGTGGATAGGTCAGTGTTATGTGGAAAGGTGTTGGTCAGTATGTCTGTTAGGCATTTAATCCTGTGACATCATTGTGTGGACAGGCGGATGATGAGATAGTCCTGGGCTCCATGGTGGCAGAGCACTCAGAGTGGCAGTGGGGAGAGCTGAACGGAAAGAAAGGCATGTTTCCTGCCAGCTTTGTGGAGATGATCTGACCTCTTTCTGTTTGAACCTACACACACACTCTCCCACACCAATGCTTGTATGCACACACAACACACACCAATAAGTGAATGCATATATTCTCAGACTCATCCTACAATACATGAATTCCCATATACACTCTGGGCACAGAAAAGTACGGCTGTGTGGCTTTCTGTTACCCAAGAGATGAGATCACCTTAAGCTTTTTGCTTGCTTCACAACTTGCCATGCATGGATAACAACCTTGGTCTTCAGTTAACATAACTGCATACTAAACTGAACCTTGGAATTTGTTCATGACTGCTGTTGTGTGTTTAGCATTTGATCGAGTTGTTTCATCATTACTGGGCGAGACCTACTGAAAAGGCACTTGGTTTGAAAGCTAGCTCACTGCCTTTTGTCTTCCATTACTGGTTGCTTTTCAGCAGCTGCAACACAACTGTGCTAGAAATGTTTGATCACCTTAAAAAGTTCGACTTTTATGTCAGGAGCAAATATTAGAACATGGGGCTGCATAAACAGTGGTATTGCTTGGGGTTTGGTAAGAAGATTTTGGTGTTCCATGTATGATTTACAATAACAACTGTGTAGAAATATTATGTCATGATTGTCCAATTTGTAAGTGAGGTGTTTACTTTTTCAAAAATGTTGGTGTACTTCTGTATTTTGTATGTGTACATATCGGTATTGATTAAGGGAGTGGAATAGTCTCAGGATAAGGAGCAGAAGTATTGATGTATTTCTGATTTAAACCATCTGAAGAGAGAATGGTTAGATCACTTGCTTGTGGAGCTGACAGTCCTGAGTTTGAACCACTCCCTGAGTAGGTTTTATTCAGCTTGAAAACCCTCTGTCTACCTATCAGTAAATAGATACCTGACTAAGTTCAGGGCAGGTTAAAGGTGGCAGAAGGTGAGGGATGGGCTCCATTTCCATCATGCTGTCCTGCAGACATGGTGAACCTATAATAGTTCACTGCCTGTGCAGCCATTAGGCTTGGGATTATTTTCTTTTGCCTCAAAGAAAGAACAGCCAGCTAGTCCCAACTGATATCCCTTTATTTTAAACTTGTAGGCATGAACAGCCAGCTAATCACATGTCGACCCGCTGCTGTTGTAAGATTTGACTCATGCTGAAGATTGAACAAGCAGCTTGTCATCTACCAGTCATGCTGTTATTGTACATTGTCAGGCTTGCTAAGGTCAAAAGGGCGAGGCAGTGCAGGATACGGCATTGAAATGCTGATCCACACACAGGGCTTCCTTGCCACTTGTGAAACAAGACAGATCCAAGATGTCCCATAGATATCAGTTTTCATGGTGTGGGCATTTCTCTTCTGTTATTGATTTACGAGTTCAGTGATAGAGAGACTGCTGGAAAAGACACTGACACAGCTGGAAGTGGAGATATTCCAAAATTACAGGATATGGTTAAGATTGAATCTGCTACTACATTTAAAGTTGATATATATCACTTGGTTTTGTTTTAGCATTTGGTCATGAAACTAATTGGGGTTTTTTTGTGATTGAATCTGCTACTACATTTAAAAGTTGATATATATATATCACTTGGTTTTGTTTTAGCATTTGGTCATGAAACTAATTGGGTTTTTTTGTTTTGTTTTGTCATGAACTGCTGAATGCTATTGTTTTCAGCCCTAAAAACAATGGGTGGATTTTAGTGACTGTATCTGTGAACAATTGATTTGGTAGGGGTGGATCTCAGTGGTTGTATCTGTGGAGTACACCTTAATAGATAAGGGTGGATCTTAGTGATCATATGTAAACTGCACACCTGTCTAAATTGCACACCATATTACACAGGGTGAATCTTAGTGATTTAATTTAAACTACACACTATCTTAGCTAGAGGTCAGTCTTTGTAAATGTACCAGGACTGCACACCTGATAGGAAAGGGGTGGATATCAATTAATGCATGAGAACTGGACAGCCCATTAGATATGAGTGGATCTTAGTGATTGCATCAGAATTGTACATTGTATAGGGATGTGGCATAGTGATTGCATCTAAGTTGCACACTGTATGAGGTCAGATCATAATTGTATCTGAACTGCACACTGTATCAGATGAGATCAGAAGTTGATTTGATCAGAACAGTACAGTATATTAGATGAGGTCAGATAGTCATTTTATTTATACTGCAGGATGTACGAGGTGAGATCTTAGAATTGTATCAGAACTGCACACCATATTTTATATATTCAAACAACAGAAACAAATATCTGTCTGGACACTGTGATTGTGGTGGTATGTTTTTGTTTGTTTATTTGTTGCCTTTTTTTGTTTACTTCATTTTGACAATAAGGCTTGATTGGGATGGGGATGTTTCATCCCAGTGAACACTCAACTGATCATTCTGTGTCTGTCTGACTTCCACTGGGATGTAGTCATCATAGATGTGTGCAACTTTTTCTCTAGTTTCACCTTTAACTATCCCTACGTTGACATACAGATGCCATTTTCTCAGCGGTTTCATTATTAATCATCCTCATCTCAGAATAAAGGGGCCGTAGCCAAATAGAGCATTTGCCTGCAGAGCTAATGGTCTTAAGTTCAAAGCACTTGTGCGCTCGTGTTTTTACAGCTTGAAAATCCTCCCTGTCCACTGTGTTGAGAGAGATCAAATATACACATCCAGACTCACTTTCCCTTTCTACCCCGCTCTCCCCATTCACTCTTTAAATATATTTATGTGCATTGACACATCTGCAAGAACTCACAGATTGCTGTTACATGGATACACGCATATGTGTGTTATTCATGCATCACCCATTATATCCTTTTCTCAATTTGTGAACACAGCAGTATGTATCTGTTCCAGAATATTTGAGAGAAAACACCCTTGCATGGTTTGTGATTTCTTGTTCCTGGGACTGTGAGATTATGCAGTGGGAAATGCCATGGCTGCTTTTTTCAACAAAGTGCTAAATTTGCCTCCCTGACAATAATATTGCTACTTTCATAACTGCACAGATATGTTTACATTTTCAAAGAAGCATCGTGTTAATGTTGCACCGTTCTCAACAGTTTTTTTGTCACAGCCTCCTTGGATGTTCTCTCTTGAAAACCAAAGTTACTGTGGGATTCTTATCTAAACTTTCAAAGCTATAGTTGGACTGTTTTTAGAGGAGATAGAACCATTGACATGAAGTGAAAATGTGCTAAATGAATTAAATCACTGTGTGTGTGTGTGTGTGTGTGTGTGTGTGTGTGTGTGTGTGTGTGCAAACAAGATTGTTTTTATGATTTATACAATTTCTAACGACATCTTATGCCAAATCATGGGAAGGAAAATATGGGCATTTTATGTAAAAGTCAATCTGATTTTTGTGACTTTTGATAGCAAGGTAAAAATGTAGGTCCTTTTGATGTGTCAGATGTGAAGGTTTTCACTTGCTGTGTGATCATGGCTTCTTTTTATACAATGTTTGGCTTTTATTTGATCTTCTCATTCACTACCAGTTTTGCTTACATTACTAATGTCACTTAATTCTGTTGACTTTTGCCTTCATTTCTTATATATCATGACCACTTTGCTCAGATTTTTTTTATGTCGTGACAGCTTCTGTTTTGTTTATC
Source organism: Conus canariensis (assembly GCA_033310375.1). Classification (NCBI taxonomy): domain Eukaryota; kingdom Metazoa; phylum Mollusca; class Gastropoda; order Neogastropoda; family Conidae; genus Conus; species Conus canariensis. The sequence goes on from CM065720.1 coordinate 33,035,535, forward strand.
TTTCATTTGACTGCAGCATGTCTCAAATATTATGTCAAGGAAAGAAGAAAATGCATGTACATTAACCATGCTTGAAAAAGGAATGCTGTAGCTCGAATCAGATAAGTATAGCTTTGTATCTAAAATAGTACATTTGTTTTGGCTTAGTATATATATATAGGAAAGTGCCATGTATGGTAGGGATGTGTATGCTGTGTTTCTTATAGAAAATTCACAAGGTAATGAAGACAATGTTGGCATTTTGGGGGTAACCTGTCACTGGCAAAAAATTGCAGACACATGCGGTGACTCATCAAAAACGCTGTAGAGCGCTTACTGTAATGCTAGTCTTTGGACATGATCTCCACAATTATGAAAAGAATGGATTTACCAAAATGAGTTACAGTCACTGGAAAACAGGACTGCCAACAATTCCTCTGATTAGGATGGAGATGAAGGAATAAATGAAAAACATGAGGTGTGTCTGACACACCCATGGCAGTGATGATGAACACAAATTTCGCCAAGGGCAAAAGGAACAAAATCTTATCAAGGTGAAGATACAGACACTGAGAGTGATTTAAGTAGATTGTGGTTCAAGAATCAAAAGAAGGCACAGATGTGGAAATGCTTCGTCTTTGCTTTGTCAGTTCAGCAAGAATTATTACAATGCAAAAGATACTAGATTCAAAAGAATCTCCCGAAAGATACTTCATCTATTTGCTTTGTTCAGATCACACCCACTTAACAGTTTGTTTGGTGATGATGAGAAACAGCGTTTCAAAATAGCGATTGAATCACACCAATTAGCAGAAGCAAAGTTTGCTTCAGTGTCAAGTTTCCACCCATACCATGGGCGACATAAGATGAGCATACCGTCATGTGGTCAGTCAGATGGGTTACCAAAACAGCAAGGGTTAGAGAGGTCACAACCACTGAAGATACACAAACCCACACTCTATGGATTTCAGGCTAAGGGGGTGAACCAGTTGTGGAAACAGACAAATTTTGACACAGATTATATTAGAAAGTAAAAGTTTTCCAAACAAGGCAAATTAAGGATTAGGTACATGAAAGGAAAACAAGCCATAGCTGATTGATTGATTGATTGATTTAATTTAACGTCTGTTCACAACAATGGTGATATTAGACTAAAAATAAACCAATAAAAAAAAAAAAAATTAAAACGGGCTGCGTAAGAATTTGTGCCCGTGTTTGCGCTGCGCGCGCGTGCGCGTGTGTGTGTGTGTGTATGGCAACAAGCCATAGCAAAACATTTTAAATGTTCACCCATTAGTAAACAGTAAACACGATATGGTGAGTTACAGAGAAGTTAAGAATAGACGAGGGTGTGATGCTTCTGAAATCGGAAAAATCCGCAAATAAGCCTCATCGTTGTTTAAGCTGCAGGGTTTAAAGCTGGGGAAAAAAGTCGCGGCTTATAGTCCGAACTTTACGGTAAACTTCATCAGTCTTTTCAAATGTCAGATAGTGAATGTACATTTCTTGTCTGAAGAGTGAGGTTAATGCGCCAGTTTTTCCATTTGTTACTTGACAAAAATGTTCCAGTGATACATCCCAGTTAAATTTGGAGCAACTCGCATTGTAAATATAAGTTTCATGCACATGGTAATTTTCATAGAACTTCAGTTTTGTTATCTGGAGATCAAATCAAATAATAAAATCATTGTTTCTTAACTGTTATGATAAATTAAAAAGTTCTTTGGACGTCTTAAAATTTCATAGTGCTGTTTAGTTTTTTTTATTATTATTATACATTTCCAGGGCATTATGTTTCATAGTATTTTCATTTGACTTTGTATATCACAATACTTTTAACTTTTGTAGTACCTTTGGTTGACTTTTAATTTCATAATATTTTTGGTTGACTGTCTCATTGTACTTTTGTTTGACTTAAAATTACATAGTATGGTAGGTTGATTTGAAATTCATAGCACTTTCAGTTGACTTTCAGTTTGATATCACTTTTGGTTGACTTTAAAAGCCAGTTGTACTTTAGCTTGATTTAGTGCAGCAGCAAAAACTTTGTTTTAATTTTTCTTTTGATTTTTCTTTTAATTGCTGGTCAAAATCTGCATGTCTGTGAAATGTGAAGATTTTATCAACTTTCAGTGCACACAGTCTTTTGCAACTTCCTATTGTGTAAACAACTGTTTAATAGGAAATAAGTTTCAAAATTCTCTGAATATACACTACACATCATGCTGCTTTTGTAGTCTCTAGTCTTCCTTCGAAGACTTGTCAAATACAGCATAGTTGTCTGTGAGGTGCCAAGATTCACAGATCATTGATCCTGTGTCAGGCAAGATTTCACAGATCATTGATCCTGTGTCAGGCAAGATTTCACAGATCATTGATCCTGTGTCAGGCAAGATTTCAAAGATCATTGATCCTGTGTAAGGCAAGATTTCACAGATCATTGATCCTGTGTCAGGCAAGATTTCACAGATCATTGATCCTGTGTCAGGCAAGATTTCACAGATCATTGATCCTGTCAGGCAAGATTTCACAGATCATTGATCCTGTGTCAGGCAAGATTTCACAGATCATTGATCCTGTATCAGCAATGATTTCACAGATTGTGATTTAACAGGTTGTTGATCCTATAATCAGCCGGGGTTTGACAGATTGTTGATCCTATGTCAGCCAGGATTTTACAGATTGTTGATTCTATGTCAGCCAGGATTTGACAGATTGTTGATTCTATGTCAGCCAGGATTTGACAGATTTTTGATTCTATGTCAGCCAGGATTTGACAGATTTTTGATTCTATGTCAGCCAGGATTTGACAGATTTTTGATTCTATGTCAGCCAGGATTTGACAGATTGTTGATTCTATGTCAGCCAGGATTTTACAGATTGTTGATTCTATGTCAGCCAGGATTTGACAGATTTTTGATTCTATGTCAGCCAGGATTTGACAGATTTTTGATTCTATGTCAGCCAGGATTTGACAGGTTGTTGATCCTGTGTCAGCCAGGATTTGACAGATTGTTGATCCTATGTCAGCCAGGATGTAAGAGTTTCTTAATTGAAGAAAGGGATGATCCTGTGTTCAAATTTCAGATTCTTATTCAAGAAACTGATGATTCTGTATCAGCCTAGATACCTGATTGTAAAGATTCTCTGTCAGCCTGGTATTCAGATTGTTATATGAAGGAAGGGGTGCTTCTGTGTTGACCAGAATTTCATAGATGGTTAATTATAAAATTGAACTAGCCTTATGGCAGGAAGGGAACAATTAATTTGAATTTTGTGAGACTGTTGCTGGGAAGGGGAAGGGACGTGATGTGACATGAGTATTGGCGCGCAGTGCTAAGCCAGGTCAACATTCAGAGGGAGTGCCCACTAGACTTCAGTGATAAAAAAGGAGGGTTGTTTATTTCAATATGAGACCATCACTAGGGTGGGCACATCCCTTCCCGTTCCCAGCAACAGTCTCATAATAATTCAAATTAAATGTCCCGTTCCCGCCATAAGACTAGTTTTCGAGGGTTGACTGCCAGAACCCAGTATCTCGCATTTTTGTCGATTTTCATTTTGTTACACTACACTATCTTTTCCACTGTGATCTTTCACCTTGTAAACTTTTTTTGGTCATGGCATTGATTTTTGATCAGTTATTGATAAAACCGAAACAAGTATCTCCAAATGTAAAAGTAGCTTTCCCCCTAAAACCCATTAACTCTACATGCTATGTTCTGCCCAGTTTGTATGAGCAGCACTTTTCACACACACTGACTGCCAGAATCCCGTACCTTGAATGAAGGGATTCTGGCTGTCAGAAATCACCAGTGATTTGGAAGAGTAAGCTACCACTTATCTGGAGATAAGTGTATTTTGGTGAGATTCCACCAAGAAAAGGAAAGTAACTGATCCAGGGAAAACCCAGTGTATCCAGCTGCTGGGCTGTTGCTGTCAGGATTGTTTATAGTTTGGTAGAAAGTGGGCCCGTAGCTGAGCTTCAGAGTCTACTCTGACATGAGAAAACTTCACTTAAGCATGTGAAGTCTCACTCTTTTGCTCCTGTTCACAAAGACTGAAGAAGCATTGCAAAAACACCAACACTCCCATTTTTTTTTCCCAGAAAATAATAGTGCAGGTAAGACAATTTTTGATACATTAATACTTTCACAGAAGCTTTTTTAATACTTTTACGTCATATAACCGCTTGAACTTGTTTTTTTTGTACTTTGATGTTTTTGTTCTAAACGGTGAAAACCTGTTTCTGTATTCCGTGTGTGTGTGTGTGTGTGTTTGTTGTGCTTGTGTGTGTGGGTATGTGTATGAGAGTGTGTGTGTGTCAGTGTGTGTGTGTGAGAGCACACACGTCTGTGTGTGTGTGTGTGTAGGGGGAGAGGGGGTTCCATGCACTGGCCAGAGTGCTTGAATGCGCTTGTTAGTAAGAGAGAGAATGTGAGTATGTTTGTGTGTGCATTCATGCGTGGGCACGCATTAGTGCTAATATGCATAAGAGAAAGCGTGTCGTGTGCACGCGTGTGTGAGAATGGGATGGGATAAACCAATAAATGAAACAAACATACACACACGCATGCACACACACACACACACACACACACACACACACACACACACACACACACACACGTTTACTAAGTATTGGAACTGTTCGCAACAACAGCAAAAAATAACATACTGTCTGCTACAGAACTTCTTTGTTTGCATATGTCTACTGCTGCAGTTGTGAAATGTATGTTAGGAAGCCTGTGAACTACCCTTTTCTATCTCTATCTCCCTCATTCCCTCCCTCCCTCCCTCTCTCTCTCTTCAGTTTGTCTGTCAGTCAGTCTATCTGTTTGCTTGTCTGTCTGTCTGCCTGTCCGACCGCCTCTTCCTCTCTCTTTCTTTCTCTTTCTGACTCAGCAGGAGAGTGATGTTTCTTTAATTTTCAGTTTGCATGTCCGCTTGTCTGTCTATCATTATGTCTCTGTCTCTCTCTCTCTCACCATCTCTCTCTGTTTGTATGAGAGTGAGTGTGCCTGTTTGTCTATCTGTCCAGCTGACTCATTGTCTATCTTCCTGTCGTATTCGCTCTATGTTTGTCTGTCGTGCACTGTCAGTCCGTCTCTGTCTGTCGGTCTATCTGCACCCCCCCCCCCCCACTCTCTCCCTCTCTCTCTTTCTGTAACATGTATTTAAATACTCGATCGCGTGTGAGTTTCTCTCTCTCTCTCTCTCTCTCTCTGTGATAAGGTGCCCACTGTTGGCGCACGTACACACATACCACACACCACACACAGACACACACTTGTGCGCATACATATGCACACACACACGCACACACACACACACACACGCAGACACACACAGAGATTAGTATGCACATGCTCTCTCTTTCTCTCTCACTCTGTGCATCCCCACCCTTTTCTCCTTCCCATGTTTAGTGTGTGTGTATGTGATGTCATGAAGCAGTGACACGAGGCTAAGTACTTGTACAGCCGCCAAGGTGTTGGCTGCTCTTTGTTCTATGGCCTTAAACTGGCGTAAGTCCCTGCTGGTGATAACGGTTTTGAGGCGCGCGGTCGGCGGCTTTGAAGAGGTTGATGTGAGGGTGGAGAGGAATGCCGCAGGGCTGCTTGTTTAATGTCGCCGGCCGCCGACGCGTTGTGGACATGGTACCCCCTATCCCCGTGCAATCACCCACCCACCCAAGGAACTAGCTCACCCTGTTTCCAGTGACACACACTCGTTTTCCTACCAATGCCTTTCTGACTACCCACCCCCGTCTCACTCTCTCTCTTTCTGTCTGTGATAAAGCGCCCACCGCTGTGCACACACACACACACACACTACGACCTACTGGGGCCGGAATAGCTCAGTTGGTAGAGCGCCGGACTCGTGATCCTGAGGTTACGGGTTCGAATTTCGGTACAGGGGGATTTTTCCCTCGGAGTTAACATTGGTTCTGACTCCATTCCCCACACAGTCCTTCGAATGAGACTATAAACCGAGGTTCCGTGTGTGAACGCATGCATAACATCTTGCACACACGTAAAATCCCATCACCAACTTTCGGAAGAGAAGGCCAGTTTGGCCGTTGGTATGGATGACATGTTACACATAGCATGCACCCTGCGTGAGAAATTGAAAGAATGGAGGAAGTAAGGATATTGAGTGAACGATATTGGACGATATTGACTGTATGACACGGGAAACGACTGAATGAAGCGCCAGCTGGCAGCTCTTCAGTCGGCACTACCCAGGTAGGCAGCCCGTTGTGTAAACGAGTGTGGATTGTAAAGCGCTTAGAGCTTGGTCTCTAGCCGAGAATAGGCGCTATATAAGTATTCATTATATATATATATATATATCATCAGTCACTTTGTTCTTGTTGTCTCAGCTGGTGGAAATGCTTTCAGTACGGGTTTGGCAAAACCTCGTATCTTTGAGATACTGGCTTCTGGTTGTCCTTGATCATGGCACTTTCAGCTCTCGAAAACCAAGTATCTTATGCATGTTTTGAATTGTATTATTTACACTTAAAGATAAAAACAAATTCAAGAAAATGCTTTCAGCAGAAATGATATTGATTTAGTTTGTGTAAAAGTTTTGAGGTGCTTACTTAATTTGTTTTCATGCTACAGCAGCTGAAAGTTTAAAAATCGTCTCCTGTAAACTTTCCGACAATTCAGACCGTTAGTTCTGGCAGTCAACCCTCGTTCGCCTGGTCCTTGAGTCAAGCGAAGTCACGTGATGTGACGTGAACATTCAGAGTGGGCATTCCTTATCCAAACTCGCACAGAGTATAGTCTTCAACACGTAAAGTATGTGATTCATGTGTACTTCAGTTTTTCAAATGCATCAAGTAATAGTTATTTGAAATTAAAACACATTTCTAATAATGCAGTTTTGATCTAGCACAGACATGCCACAAGACAAATCACTTGTCATGGAGATAATTATTGTCCAGTACTGTCTGATCAAAATTCTTTGTATTCTGTGGGTCTTATAAAACTTTGTGAAGGTGTGGTGACTGGACCAGCCTGCCCCTTTCATCACTGTAGTGAGGCTAGTGCCGGTGTAGCTCGCTGCAGAGCAGCTGGCAGCACACATGCTGTGACTGGTGTACTTGCCAGTGTCTATTCCAGCCTTGCACAGAACGGTTTTGATCCAGTGAGTTAGGGCTTGTCTTGACACAGGCACATGAGGTTTGACATAACTCACTAACAGCTGATTCGTGTGTCTCAGTTCATCCGTTCTCTTCACATATTCTTGCAAATGCCTAACTAGGCATAGTTTTGAGTTCTTTTCAAACATCAACATTTCTGCAGGTTCGGTATGAAACCCTGGCCTAGACTGCTAAAGTTTCTCTGAAAAAACAATCAGACACTTTGACTCCTTAAAATTTAAATCTTGTAATTCGATCAAATGTAGACTCTGTCCTCGCTGACCTGTCAACAAAGCCAGTAACATGCACATTCTAAGAGAAAGATCTTTCAATGACACATCAAATATTTCAGGAAAAGAATTCAGATAATCTAAAACAGTGTTCACACTCCAAGTGTCTTGAGTATTTGAGGTGGAAATGCACAGAATTTAAAAGAAGTCCACACAAATGAGAATGCATCAACTGCCTGCGCCTGTGGATCAGGCCTGAAACCAACATTGCGAGCTAGCTGTGTATTTAACCAGAAAGCAAAGAGATCAATGTCAGGTTGGACTTGTAGTGAAGTCAGTGCTTGTTTTAGCACTGCGCTAACCCTCACTTGGCATCCAAATTCAGAGTACAAGACTCGGCATCTGCCACTGTGTTACATTTTCCAGGAATGTGTGCTCCAGACAGAAAGATGTTATGATCAATGCACCATTCCAGATAGTGTGGATGATGATGTTACAAGCGTCAGGATGACAGGTATCCATGTGGTTTATACATGCAACGGCTGTTTTATTATCCATCAAAATGCGCACATTCATCACTCAGTTCTGTCTGGACACTCTGCAGTGCAAACAATGCAGCTTTCAATTTTAGATAGTTTATGTGTGATTTTGCTTCTTCATGCGACCATGCACCTCCTGCACGTGTTCCATTGCACTCACATCCGCAGCCTAAAAACTGGCATCAGAGGTGATTGGAATCTGAGGATCGTTTATCAAAACATCATTGTATGCATCGGCAGCATGACTGATCCACCACTGCAATTCTGTCTTAGCAGGAGCAGACAGAGTCACATTCTTCTTCTTCTTCTTCTTCTTCTTCTTCTTCTTCTTCCCTTGAGCGACCAACATCAGCATTTTGATGGCTACTGTCACTTTTGGGAGGAAGCATGCGCGCAGCAAAAAAAAAAAAAAAAAAAAAAAAGAACAATCACCGGGGGGCACGTACCCTCGAGAGGAATGCCTCGAGGGTAGGAGCAGAGACTGCTTGGGGTTCTAAAGAGTTCCAGTCTCTGATGGTACGTGGGATGAAAGAGTATTTCCTATAATCAGTTCTACAGAAGATGTGGGTAGGCTAGGTTGTGACCTCCTCGTGCTCTGGTTTGGGGTCTCTAGTTTGGGGCTTTTACATTTATCAGTCCATGGTGAATTTTAAACAGCATTCCCAAGCGGGCAGTTCTGCGCCGTTCCTTAAGGGTGGGCCAGTTTAAATGATTCAACATATCGCCAACGCTGGATTTGTGCCTGTATCGATTTAGGATTAATCTAGCTGCCCTCCTCTGTACTGCTTCCAGTTGGTCGATTTGTTGGTGGTGGTAGGGGTGCCATACACAGCTGGCGTACTCCAGAAGAGATACTGAGGGCCATGACTACTGTTGCCTTGATGGTCTCTGACCCAATCCGGAGGTTGCGTCTCAGGAAACCTAAAGCTCTGTTGGCTTTAGCACAGGTGTTGTTAATATGGGTGTTCCACTTGCAGTCAGATTGAATTGTGACGCGTAGGTATTTCGCAGAGGAGATCTTGTCCAGTACATGTCCGTGCGGGGTATAGTCATGACTCTTTTGTTCTCTGCATTTTTAAATCATGAGGACATTACATTTTTGGGGGGTGGAAGGACATGTCCCATGCTTTTTCCCATTTTTCAAGTTGATGCAGGTCGTCCTGGAGGGTTACCTGGTCTTGTGCTCTTAGCACGGCCCACTGAAGTAAGGTATCGTCCGCAAAGAGTCAGGTGTCCGATTTAACATGTTCTGGAAGGTCATTAATGTATGACAGGAACAGGACTGGACCTACTACTGAGCCCTGCGGTACCCCAGACCTCACCAGGACAAAATTTGACGTGACCCCTTCAACAGTGACGGCCTGGCGGCGGTTGTGGAGGAGGTTGTAGAGCCAGGTGTTCACTGCTCCTCGTACTCTGTAATAGGCGATTTTGTGCAGCAGTAGGTCGTGGATTACTTTGTCGAACACTTTTTCGAAGTCCATGAGTACGACGTCTACTTGTTTGCCTTGCTCTAGGTTGGTGGTGACTTCCTCCATAAATTCTAACAGTTGCGTCTCGCACGATCTCTGTTTCCTGAAACCGTGCTGTTGGTTGCAGAGGATGTTGTTCTGTTCCAGATGCTGCATCATGTTGCTAACTAGAATATGTTCCATAATCTTGCAGGGGACACTAGTGAGGGACACGGGTCTATAATTACGTGGGTCATAGTGATCACCTTTCTTGTAGATTGGCGTCACCAGAGCCTCTTGCCAGTCTGAGGGAACCTGACCTGAGCTAATAGAAGTCCTGTATATGATGGTGAGAATAGGGGCAATCTCTCTTGCCAACTCTTTCAAAACTCGGGGTGGGATCTTGTCTGGGCCTGGGGCCTTGTTTGGGTTTAGGTTTTTGAGTAGTCGGTAGACACCCTCAACGGTGAAGTTGATCTCGCTCATGGTTGGATGTGGGGAAGATAACACTTTTGTTCAAATTCCTCATAAGTGTAGGTTCTTCCTTCACTGAAAGCCTGGTAGGACTGGGTGTTGAGGGCTTCTGCTTTGCCTTTGCTGTCGCTAACTAGCCTACCATTGACTTTGAGTGGTGGGATGCCATGAGATGACGACCTTTGGTGTTTGATGTATGTCCAAAACTTCTTTGTTGATGGTTTTCTTGAGTGATCTAACGGTAGAACCGAGTCTTGTTCTGAGTTTGACTGTGTAAAGAGTGAGTGGACGTTAAGTCCAGTATGCTCTACGTAGAAGTCTCTGAATTTCCCTCTTCAGGTTGTGTACTTTCTCTTGGAGGTCGGGAGTTTTGTTTTTTTTCATCTTTTTGTGTGTTCTGTTTCTACATGCTATCAATCTCTTATCTCAGGGGTGATCCAGGGATGTGATTCTCTTGACTTACAGGTTTATTGAGGTATGTGCTCTTGAATACTGGAGTGAAGGGTGGTCTTGAACTTGTTCCATTGTTCCTCAACGCTACTATCGGTGTCGGTTTGCAGACTATCGGAGAGTGTTGCCATCTTTTCTTTGATACCCTCCCAGTTGGCCTTGTGGTAGAGTGGAATTTGGCACTGTGGTTGTGTGAGCGCTTTTGGTCTGGTTGACAATTCACAGTAGACAATGTCGTGATCAGAAAGGCCTGGCGTGCCACTGACTCTAGGGATCATCTCTGGGACATTCGTGATGATCAGGTCCAGGGTATTAGCAGCCTTGTTATCATGACGCGTTGACTCAAGGACAACTTGCTCCAGGGCCATGTCATTGAGCAGGTCCATCAGCTGGTTGTGGAGGCTGATGGAAGTGGCACCTGGCTTGGGGGTCTTTGTCCACCAGTCCCAGCCTGGGAAGTTCAGATCTCCAGCGATGAGCAGGTTGCCATTTGACATATCACATGCTCGTCTCACTGATGTTTCGAAGTGCTGGAGACTGATACTGTCAGATGACTTTGGTCTGTTATATGAACAGATGTATAGGGGTCTTTTGTTGGTCCATATCTTGACCCAAAGGATCTCGCAGTCTGTATCTAGCTCTGGTGTAGCTACGCTCTGGATGTTGGTGTGAATGGCTATGAGCACTCCGCCTCCCTCTCTATTTCTGTCTTTCCTGTGTAGTCTGTACTGTTTTGGAAAAATCTCACTATCGTGGATGTCTGCATCTAGCCATGTTTCTGTACCTATCACTATGTCAGGCTTTACACTGTCCAACAAGTTCAGGATCTCTGCTTTTTTGCCTGCTGCTGAGTGGAAGTTTATGTTCAGGATTCTAAGGGGTCTGTTTTTTCCTGTGTTTTGCCTGGTCGCTTTGTTGGGCGTTGACACATGATTTGGCTTAAAGTCTATGGGGGAATCTTGGATAGAATGGTGTTCGCTTTCTACACCATGGAGGTCAAACACGATTTTGCTGTCATTGTCAAAGTCACACATATAGCAGAACCATTGTGCTTCAGTGTTGTTTAGATGGTTGTACGTTCTGCTGTGCAGATTTTCACAGGTGGCATGAAACCAATGTCCACATCGCTCACAGGCTACACTCCTCTGGTCCCATCTCACTGAGAGATCGCAGATGCCACAAGGGAAGTGTGGTGGATCGGTGTCTGTTCGATCTGGGCTTTCCTGACTCTGGCTACTTCTGCTATTGCTAGCGAAGGGTTCACGCGGAGGTTGTTGTTGAGACATCATGTCTGATAACAGTAGGGGCAGGCTACGGTTTACTTTATGCAGAGGTGTAGCACACAACTGAAAACACACGAGTGCCACAAGAGTACTTACAATGCTGATGGTATTGTGAAGGTTCATTTTTGGCTATTAATAAGTTGTCTAGGAACAAAAGTACAAGAATAAG
>CM065720.1:33052259-33058100 GCA_033310375.1 Conus canariensis
TTCATCTTAAGCTCTGTTTTTATCGTTTCCGGTTTTTTCCCTATAAAAACTCGTCTACTGATCGTCTGAAATCAGACTTCCATGATGGCTGGGCGCATCGTAGAAGGTGAGCGAGGTGACCGTGTTTTAATCCAAGAAGGTTTTCGATATCACAAAAACAAGACCACCCAGGACAATGTCTGCTGGCGCTGCAGCCGACGAGACTGCAGGGCCCCGTTGATTTCCACGCGTATACAGCATGATCAGCGTGTATTTGTTTTGAATGTAAGTGGGGGAAATTTTACTTTGTATTTTTGGATTGAATGTCATTGCCTCTAAAAACAAAAATACTGACAGTAACCTCGCCAACATTTAATTTAATTTCGTGTCCTATTCATTGTTTATTTAGTTGTAATTCCTGGGACTAAAATGCTCTATATTTTTTGGTAAAGGTAATTCCCAAATGTGGGTATGGGGAAGCAAGATGTTGGAGACCTGTAGGTCAGCTATGTGAGGGCAGGCGTCACTAATTCAGTGACAAACTGAGCTCGTTTCTTCGGAAGAATTAAAACGGATTAAAATTAACGTCAATCTATTAGATTTTGTGAGTTCCATAATTTTATTAAATTTTGTGAGTTAAATAATTTTTTCAAATGTACTTTTAGTCATCAAAAATATGTTTACTATCACGTGCTGCTTGTAAGGCTAAATCAAGAGCACAAATCGCACACTTGGGTTTAGAAGATTACGAGTTTTGACCAGACTAGAGTGAAAACTCTGATTCCAGGTGAATTGGGACATCTTATCAACGAGAAATTATCCAGTTAACTCTTAATTTATTTTCTTTTCTTTAACTTGCATTCTGAAATTGAAATTTCAAACTGAAATTAATGATAAATTTTAAAATGATGCTAATTTCATTAAGCAGACTTTGTTTCGTATTGAGTTATTATGTTAAAAAAAAAGAGTATTTTAGGCATTTGTTGTGTAAATGTTATGAACCTAAACTGATTTGCAACCTCAGTTTAAGTGGTAGGCCTATCGAACCTGAAAAAGGTGTGGGTATTGGGGGGATGGGGTGTCTCAGTTAAGGGTGGTATGGAACCTGAAAAAGGTGTGGGTATTGGGGGGATGGGGTGTCTCAGTTAAGGGTGGTATGGAACCTGAAAAAGGTGTGGGTATTGGGGGGATGGGGTGTCTCAGTTAAGGGTGGTATGGAACAGGAAAAGGTGTGGGTATTGGGGGGATGGGGTGTCTCAGTTTTAAGGTGGTATGGAACCTGAAAAAGGTGTGGGTATTGGGGGGATGGGGTGTCTCAGTTTTAAGGTGGTATGGAGCAGGAAAAGGTGTGGGTATTGGGGGGATGGGGTGTCTCAGTTAAGGTGGTATGGAACCTGAAAAAGGTGTGGGTATTGTGGGGATGGGGTGTCTCAGTTAAGGGTGGTATGGAACAGGAAAAGGTGTGGGTATTGGGGGGATGGGGTGTCTCAGTTAAGGGTGGTATGGAACAGGAAAAGGTGTGGGTATTGGGGGGATGGGGTGTCTCAGTTAAGGTGGTATGGAACCTGAAAAAGGTGTGGGTATTGTGGGGATGGGGTGTCTTAGTTAAGGTGGTATGGAACAGGAAAAGGTGTGTGCGTAAGGAGGGGAGGGGGGGGGGTGAACTCTCAGTTTAGATGTATTGAATAAGAAAATAAAAGTTGGAGGAGGAGGACGAACTTTTCGCTCATTCCTTGTCTACGGGTCGTTGCAGTGCGAGTATAAGTATCTGCGTTCGTGAAGATGCTAAATCCTTGCAGGTAAAGCAGGTATTTTTTTCCGCTGGGTAGAATGTTGTTTAACTAGGCACACTTTGTGTTCCGAGCATCAAAACAACAACAGGAACAAAAACGACAACAACTCCCCACCCACCCCCACTCCATCCCTTCAAAAAGTTAAACAAGTAAGGTCTGAGTGAACACGAATTCTATTGACTGTCGAATAAAACTTTATTTACCGTACAATCTAGTTTAACAGTCAATAGAATTCGTGTTCACTCAAACCTTACGACATTATTATGATTATAAGGCCCAAGGTATTGCTGGCCTAAACATACAATCTCCCAGTGTCAGGTTTAAAAACCCCAAACCCCAGGAAAAAAAAAGGGGGAAAAAACCCCCCCCCCCCCCCAAAATCTTTCCCAAAAAAAAATTAAAAAAATAAGGTCGGGTGAACCCCAAAAATTTTTAAGCCAAAAAAAAAAACTTATTTTTTAAATTGGTTTAAAAAGCCCAAATAGGGTTTTTTTTTCCCCCCTTTTTTTCCCCCCATTTTAAATTTTTTCCAAAGGGGGTAAAAAATAAACTGGGGTTTTTAAATTTTAAATGGAAGAAAACAAAAAAAACAAAATATTTTTTTTAAAATTTTAAAATTAAAGTTTATTTATTTTTTAATTTTTCCCCCTCCCCCTTTTTCTAAAAATTTGTTTAAAAAAAAAATTTGTCCCCTTTAAAAATTTTAAAACCTTTTAATTTCCATAATAAATTTTTCATTTTTTTTCTTTTCCCCCCCTTTTTTTAAAAATCCTTAAAAACTTTTTCCTTTTAAAATTTCTTTAAAATCCCCCAACCAAACAACCCCCCAAAAACCAACCCCTCCCCTCCCCCCCCCCCCCCCCCCCCCACTTTGGGCAACAAGGGAAAAAAACCCAACCCCAACAAAAACCCCAAAAAAACCCAAAACCTTGGGAATTTGAATGAAAAAAGAAGAAAAAAATTTTAAAAAACCCAATTAACTGCAAAAATGAAATGAAAAAAAAAAAAAAGAAAAAAAAAGAAGTAAGCCTTCTTTCCAGTTGTTGGAAGAAAAAAAGTTTTTTGGGGAAAGCAAAATTTTTTACCATAAAAAAAACTAAAAAATTCAAGCGATGGAATTGAAAAAAAACGGGAACCCCCTTTGCGTCACTTGGGACCCAAATAATTTTTACTAAAAAAATTTAGCGAAATTTGGGAAAAAATTAAGGGGGGAAAATGATCATCGCTGGGGGGCGAAGGGGGTTCCCCGCCGCAGCCCCTTTTGGTGGGGGAAAAGGGGGGTTAAAAAAATCCCACCACAGCCCCCAGGTGGGTTTTTTTTTTTCTGTCTCGCCCGGTTGCTACCAGAATGAGTTTGTTACGGGCCATTTGGGGGAAACGGACCAAAAAAAGTCGAGTTTGATCCACTTAATGGTGTTTTTTTCTGGGGTTTTGCTCAAATTTCCTAAAAATCAACACTTCGGGAAAATTCGGGGGCCCCTGTAACGCCAGGTATCTTATGAAGGGGAACGCCAGAGTCTCGGCCGAAATGGACTTCCATAAAAATTCAGTATATCATCCTCCCTTCATAAAATGGCATGACTGATTTTTAAAAGTCCCCCCCCGGGTTTTTTGGGGGGCCTTTTTTCATATCCGGAATATCCTGCTTCTTGTGACTCAGTTTGGGGTTTTTCCCCCTCCCTCGGCTGTGCCCTTTGGAAAAATTCCCCATGTCTTTTGGTTGCTGGAAATTCGAGAATTTTTTTGGAGCTGCAGCTGGGGGGGGTTTTTTGGTGCATTTTGGGGGCCTGTTTTTTGCCCCACAGTCGGTTGATTTTGTTCCCTGTGACAAATTTTATTTGGGGGGGGGCCCCCCTTGTTTTTCCAATTGCGCATGTTGGGCACACTCACTTTTGAAAAACGCAATTTTGTGTTCATACGTGAGAGTGAGCTAAAAAACGCGCGTGCCCCAGTGTGGGTGTGTTGTGGGGGTGGGGTGTGTGTGTTGTGGTTTTGGTGTGGTTTTTGTGTGGTTTCTTCTCTCTCTCTCTCTCTCTTTCCCTCCCCCCCTTTTCTCTTTTTCCCCCCCCCCCCCCCCCCCACCCCCCTTTTCACCCCCTCCCCCTCTCTCTCTTTTTAAAAACACACACCCCACACACAAAAAAAAAAAAAAATCTGGAAATCCCCAAACGTTTGACAAGCCCACCCCACGTTCCCTGAAAAAAATTGACTGTATTTTTCACACGGCCGGTGTGCCCCAAAAATATTAACCATTGGGCACCCCACATGGGGGAATACCAACGTGAATTTTTTTTCATGCGCAAACCATATAAGCGTGACAGACAAATCCGGGGATGGGCGAAAGTCGCAGAATTTTTGCCACTGGGGACAAATAAAAAGTCGATTTTACGAATCATGATTTGAAAAGTTTTTTTGAATCTTAAATTTTAAAAGCGGAAAATTGCCAAGGGAAAAAATCGGGGGGACAAACGAGCCCCCACAAGAAACAAAAACAACGCTTTTTTTCGCCCCCTTTTAGGGTTTTCTTCAGGCAAACAAAAACAAAAAAAAAAAACAAAAAATAAAAACGAATTTGGTACTCGGCTTCGATCTTTAAAAGTCCCCCCGGGGGGGGGAGGAGAAAATGCGAAAAGCAAAAAAAAACAAAAAAAAAACCCCCAAAAACCCCCCAAACACAACCCCCCCCCCACACACAACAAAAACGGAAAAAAAAAAAACCCCAAAAACAAAAGAAGAAAAAAAAAAAAAAGGAAACTAAAAACCCCGAACCTCTTGCCATTGCCACACTTTTTCCCTTTTTTGAAGAAAAAATAAAGAAAGGGAAATAAATTTTTTTAAAAAAAAGGGGGAAAATTACCGCCCCCATAAAAAAAACAAAAAAAAAAAAATAAAACCCTTTAATTTTTTTTGGGGAAGTTATTTTGGAAAAATTAAAAAAACCCCATCGGGAAAAATAAATTTTTTAAAAAAACCCTTTTATAAATTTTTTTTCCAAATTTTTTTTTCAAAAAAAGATCGGCCTATATTTTTTTTGTCTGAAAAACATTTTTAAAACCATTTTTTCGCCGTTTTTTTTTTGCCGTAATTAACGGCGAAAATCGGCAAAAATAAAAATGGGGGGGAAAATCCTTCCTTGGGGACCCGTAAACGTAAAACGAAACATACATTTTTTTTCAAAAAAGATGGGGCCCATTGGGGTTTTTTTGTTCTGGGACCGTGGGGGGGAATGCTTTTGGGGGGGGGGGTAAAAAAAAAACCCACGGGGGGGCCCCACCCCATACGGGGGGAACCGGGGGAAAAGCAATTTTTTCCGTTTTCCCCTTTAACAAAAAACCCCACTCCCCCGTTCTTAAGAATGGGGGGGGTAAAAAAAAACAGAGAAAAAAAAAAAAAAAAAAAAAAAAAAAAAAAAAAAAAAGTGAAGGGAAAAATTATCCCATCTTTTAAAAACGGGGACAGAAAAGGGGTTTTTTTTGGGAAAGGGGGGGGGGGGGAAAAACAAAAAAAAAAACCTTAAAAAAATTATCCGATAAATTGAAAATTGCCCCAAGTATCTAAAATTTAGTTTTTTTTTATTTTTATTTTTTTCCCCCTTTTGCAAAAACCCCCTTATTCTCAAAAAAAAAAAAAAAAAAAAAAAAAAAAAAATTTTTTTTAAAGCCTAAAAACTTAACAGCGCACAATTCCTTCCCCCTTCCCCTTAAATTTTTTTTCTTTTTTTTTTTTTTTTTACTTTTTATTTTTTACTTTTTTTTTTCTTTGGGGTCGTGACCACAAAAAAAAACCCCCAAAATCATCCCGATCGCTTTTTGCAGCCTGTGCAAATTGTCCCAAAATAAAATGAAGCAGGGGACCGGGCTGGGACCCAAGGGGCCCTCGGCCCCCCGGGTCGAGTTTTTAAACGGGGAAAAAAGCCCCAATTTAAAACCCATTTTTTGTCAGCCCATGCCAAACATTCCTCCGCCCCCAATTGTTGGGCTCCAGCGGCAAGAATCCCGGCACTTTTTTGATGCCGCTATTCCAAGGAAAATTCACCCCAAGTTATTGGGAGGGGCGTCCCCCCAAAACC
>CM065720.1:33058200-33185700 GCA_033310375.1 Conus canariensis
CGTCTGTCCAAACAAACTGCCTTTCTTTGTAAGACTTGTTGTGCTTAATGGTTGTGCAGAATATAACAATGTACTCGTAATGAAATCTGTAGACTGTTTGTAACAAATCAAGCACGAAGACAGTTTTTCCACACCCAGTAATCCCACAAATAAGCGAGCAGTGCGGGTCTTTAGGCAAAAAGTTCAAACTATCCATCTGTTTTAATAGGCTATTTCTTTCAGCCTATTTTCTTCAATGTTCAGCTGAGCGTCATAAACCACAAAAACGTGCATTTGTATCTGGCCATTCTCCTCCTCTTCCTTATTAATCTGTATGAGTATGCCATCTGACCCTACCCTTCTTCCACTCCCGTGCAGTCTGTTGTCATACGTGGATCTAAAATCCAGCCATAGTCCATATTTGTCTGTTAGATAATCTTCGAGTCTTACATCGTGAAGGTGAAGTTTTTTACACACATGATCGGCTATGGGGCTTGTCTGTCTGCCTCCAGCAAACAATTTTCTTATTTCATCAAAGTGTTGGTCGGGTAAAAGTCCAGCTGAATACAACTGAAAAGGCTTGCCATCTACTGTGCAAGACAACTGTTCAATTTTTGGATTGTAAAACACCTCAGATTCTCTCTGAAAAGGAGCTGAGGGTTCAGTAAATAGCAAGAGAACCCCCTTTAGGGACCTTAAAGAATTGCTTATAGCTATTTCCCAGACAGTGTCTTGCTTGTTTTTAATCGCTAGACTGTGGTGTAAAACTCTTTCAAAGTAAACAACCGCCCTACTTTTATACTGATTTAAGATTATTCTAGCCAGTTCAGGGTTAGTAACAACATCAAAATTAAGAGAGATGTTACTGACGGTGTTGGGTCATCTGATAGAATAACAGATCCGCTGTCATTGAATGTCAGTTCGTAAGTAAGTTTGTCTCTTAGTGCGCCTTGGTAATATGGTTGATGGGTTTTTAACAGTTCAAAATCTAGACGGATGCAAAATCTGTTCTTAAATACTCGCGCTATTGCCTGGTCTCCCTCGTCTTCCTTTGCATCTGCAGCATTAAGCCTGTGCTTAAGACCGTTTGGGCTCTGGATTCCCTGAAAGATTTTGTCTTTTCTTTCTGTTCTAGGCAGCCACAGATCAGAATAGAGATTAAAAATGTCTGCGCTACTCAGTGAGAAGACTTCTCTACCTTCCAGTTTAATTACCATATTTTTAATGATGGCCCTGCCCAGGTTAGCAACGACAGTAGCATTAGGATCCGCCGACTCAATATCTATTTTGAATGACAGCCTGGCAGTGCCTGGCATTATAACATCGTCAGCCCCGAGGTCACTAAATCTTACTGTTAACATTTCATTGGGCTCAATTGTTGATGGATTATTTACAACGCGCACAGTCTGTCTTATGCCTTTTATGCCGTGAGGCTCCTTCGCTTTTCTGAATGGATCAAGGTCGCAGCCGTATGGGTTCATTTTTTATAAAACAAAAAATAATAAATAATAAATATGGCTGATGAAGATGTTGACGTGATTAGTTCTATTGAAGAAGAAGAAGACGATTTTGGCATGATTGATTCTATTGAAGAACCAGGTCCTTCATTGCAAGAAGAACTTGAAGCAGCAGCAGCAGGCCAAGGAGTAGGATTAAGTCAAATACGAATGTTAGATAGAATTGAATCATTATATAGCCATATGGGGCGAGAGCAGCCGGAAGCACTTAAGGTTTCCAATTTTTCAACAGATAAAAATAATCATTTGTATGTAAGAACTAGTAAAGGAAACCTTGTACGGCTTACTACAAAACCAGACCCAACCCAGTTTTTAAGCAGGAGCACAATTCTTAGAGAGCTCCCTGTTTTTGACCAAAGGCAGTTAAACTTTATTGGCGATCTAAGGTCTGAGGCCGTTAGGGCTTTACAGAACTTGGAGCAAAGGTTGCCAACACAATCTGAAATGCAAAACATACCTCTTCAAGAATTAAGTCAAAGAACAGATGAAGCAATAGCAGAACTTGAGACGAGTTTTAATGAAGAAACACAGTTAAAAACAATTGACGATTCTCAATTACCTAGTCAAAGAGAACGTGAGCTGAGTCCTGAAGAAGAAGCAGCTTTACAAACAATTGATGATCCTCCATTGTCTGAGAGTGTACACAGGAATCTTAAAGCTGCTATACGTGAACTCAGGGGCCTTGATGATGCTCTACGGAGAATAAATGGCGAGCTAAAAAACAACTTGTCAAAACTTGGTGAGTTAGATATAGAGATAAGAGAAGAAAAAAATAAACTGGGCGATGCAGATGATAACAATTTAGGGTTAGAAGTAAAGGCTAGAATACAGGCGAAAATACAGGATTTAAGGATAGAAAGAAAAAAACAGGTTAGCGGCGTTGTCTACTAACAGAGAAAAAATAGCATACCAAACAGGCAGAATCAGAGAAACTATAAACAGAATACTTCATGAAAATACTACGTTAGCAGAAAGAATAAGGGCTCTGTTCAGAGAGCGGGGGATTACAATAGTTAGTATATTAACGGCCATTGGGTTTGCTATCTCTACACTGGTTTATGCATTAACCGGCAGTGAGCCAGCAGGGCCAGCAGCACCTCCAACGCCTCAGCCCGGTAAAAGTTGGATTAGAAAACAATTGCGTCATCTAGCAAACTTATTAAAGAAGTTAGCTGTCAAAGCGCTTGATGCTCTGCCTGGCATAATAGGCAGTGTTGTTAGTTGGGTTTTGTCTACCATAGGCAAAGTGGCTGGTTATATGGCTGACCATCTGTGGACGTTAGGAGTGCTGGCTGCTGGTTTAATTTTTAGTGAAATAAAGTATGGCTAATCCAGTAAAAGTTAAAAACACAACAAGGGCTGTCTTTTCGCTAGTGTGTCTGTCGGGGTGAGGTACATCAACAGGCGGTGGGTCGCTTTCTGGGCTGCTTATAACTGGTGGCGGTGGGTCGCTTTCAGGGCTAGATACTTTTTTTAAAATGGCTGGTGCGGGCCTTGTGTTTAAACCTTGATTGTGTCCTAAGTTTTGGTCGTCTCCGGCTATGAGGATTTCATTATTATAATTCTGTATCATGCCAATCTGTAGTCTAAGGTCAGAAGGCAGCATGTATAATCCATGGCCCACAACAAAGTCAACCTTTGACCTAGCATGTGAAAGAACGTTTTGGTACCTTTGTATGCTGGAAGGTAAATCAACAGCAGAGTTAATAGCATCTTCTAAATTGGCTAGAAATTGTTTTCTGGCGTCAAAGCCTGTAGATTGATCCACTATGCTAGACTTGGTCTGTGCTTGCGCTCCTAATAGACACCAAACGTACGTGCGTATGGAGTCATTAAGTCTTTGCACTCCTGGCATTGTTAGGCCTTTACTTTCATCTAAGATAAATGTTGCCCAAGCATTGGGGTGTTTTTGTTCTATTGATCCCAATCTAACTTGGGAGTTTGACTTAAAAGAGGTGTGGCCGGGCCAGTAGTCAAAATTATACTCTCTACGCTGACCCAACAAATACAATGTGCCTAACCCGTGATTGCGGTCTAACTTTTGTCTAAAGTTATTTGAAGGGTTAATATTAAATTCGTTGCAGATTCTTTCATATGCATTCTTGTCCATTGGGCTGTTAAATGGATTAAACGCATTGTCGTTGGGGAGGGTATTTGTAGTTCAGTTAGTATGCGTCTATACTGATAATAAACATGAAAGTTATATACTGACCTTACTAAGAGATTGGGGTGGTATAAATGGTTTGCATATGAAACACCGCAGCCAGTAGTTGAGCAGTAAATGGCAAAATTTAACTGATTCTGGTAAAAAGCCATAGGGCTGGATGACCATGCTGATGGCACTCTATCACTCTTTATTGGAGGATTTAAATATCTAGTTAGTGGGTTTACAAGTCTGACTAGAAAGCCATATGATTCATCCACTGCGATGGTTAGGCTACTAAAGTCCAAAGATTTGGGCTCATAAACCCCTCCTACGTCGTAAGTGGCACTTTCATTATATTTAAAAGGTTCCATTTTTAAATCCTTTTTTTAAAAATCTATTTAAAAAGGATGTTCCTTTATATAACCAAGCAAAACCAGCGCGTGTTCTTAAAGTATCCAGTTAACAATAAAGGCGGGAAGTTAGGGTTGCTCTTAGAGAAGTTGGTTTTAAAGTTAGGTGGATTAATATATCTGAAAAAGCTAAGAATAACTGGGCGAATGTTAAGGACGGGCAAGGTAATTTATTAAAGCAGTTAAAAATACCTGATGGTTACTACAACTTTTGTTCTTTAAAAGAAGTATTTAGCAATTTTGGCATTAAGTTAAAAATTAATGAGGCAAATCTTATAATTACTATGCACTTTCCAGAAGAAAGGCGAGAGTACGTTTTTCCTAAAGGTCTTGCTAGAATCTTGGGCTTTTATGATAGCGGTGAAACGTATAGTGTTAACACCCATAAGTACTGAGAAAGTGGCCTTTACGAGTATGCAGGTAGTAGAGCATCCGATTTTCTAATTAACCCAAGGCTGTATGTTCATTTAAGCGAATTAAAAACAGATGCTAATTTGTTTAATGGTCAGCCATCTACGATTCTAAGAGTGTTGCCATCACTTGAAGCGGGGTTTTGCGATTATCAGTCATATACATTTGACAAAAACAGTCAATTTAAAAAATTAGTTGGTGAGGATATAAATTCGGTGTGTGTAAAAATAACTAACCAAGACGGGAAACCAGTTGTTTGTTCTGATTTGTTAGTAGTGCTTGAGATAGAAGATTTAATCAGAGAGAAAGTTTAAATGTGCGGTTCTAGAGCAGGAAAATTATTTCGCCCGCGATTAGATTTGTTTAATTTTGTAGGGTTTAGCTATTTTTTTGGCTGAGGAAATTTGATTATGTGAAAAGTGGGGTTTGCGGGTGAAATAAGATTGCTGGCCAAGAAGGTGGATCTAATCTTTCTCTCAACATCAGGAGACTGAAGAACCAGTATCGGGCTGGACAACGTGACCTGGACGCCTACTGGCGCGCGGTCACGCACGTCATCCTCAATTTCTAAGATACGACACAAATTGTAGATACAAGAAAGGTTACAGATTCTGCCCAAATAGTTGGTCAGTATGACACACACTTCTGACATTTCATCTATTCTCTTTGGTCAGTGTTTCTATACGATTATATTGTAAACGGTTTCATACTACTCCATTATTTTGAACAACCAGTGACCCTCACGTGGTCACTGTCACTGAAGTATCTGACCCTCGGGAACCACTTACAACGCAGACTCATTACCATGTAAGGGTTAGTAAGCCTACTTATAAACTAAAAGTTTGCACTATAGTGTTGTACACACACACACACCAAACTTGAAGTCGATCCAACTATGAACACCCGAGATATAAGCACATACTGAAAATCTCAAGAACAAGTTATGGGACGGTGTCATGACCAAGGTTAGCAATAATCAATACTTAGAAGTTGAAAGTTCCGCTCTGCGATTAGGTACACATTCACAAAATTTGAACTCCCGACCATAAACGCTCAAAATACGAGCTAATGAACAAACTGCATGCGCGCGCGCGCACACACACACACGTCTTTTTTTTTTTTTTTTTTAAAAAAGAAATCAGGTAAATAAAACGTGGCCCTTTAAACAAGCACACCAATAAGGAGTAGCTTGTTTCCTCTTCACCATTTATTCCTCTTTAGTTTCTCTTTAGTTTTGTTTCCTATGGATTGGTTACTCAAGTACGTAGCTTGGTTGGTTGGATTTTTATCGGCTTTGAAGTGCTATGCTTTGTATTTTGATCATGATGCAGAGAACAATAATTTATGGGTTTCATTTTATCCTTTTTTCCCAGGTGCACGGCACTGTCAAAGTCAAAGTCAAAGTCAAAATTCTATTTATGGATGGAAACATTGAATAAGCAGCATATCTGCTTTTTTACATCAAGCCATCTATGAAAAAAAAAAAACAAAAAAAAAAACCAACAACAAAAAAACAACAACAACAAAAATCAAATCGTGTACAATGCCTTTCATCAAAAGAAAAGTAAACATACCGTCTTACCCCCTCCCTTCTCCTCCCCTTTTCCCCACTCACTTCCATTCACGTAAAAGGCATCAGTGCTCATTGCCGCCCCTATGGTTACATTCACGAAGTGTATATCTTTACCAATGTATTTCTTTTCTGCACAGGATGGACATTTTTTCAGTATGATATGTGGTTAACAATTCATGAGATAATCTTTCAATTTTTTCTTAAATGTGTTTTTGTTTTTTATATTTTTTAAGGGTTTTGTGAGTTTATTCCACAGATTTCCACCTGAATATACAAAACTGGATTTGTATAAATTGTTGCGTGGTCTAGGAATGGACAATAAATGATTATGTCTATGGCAATTGACTCTAAATGTTTCTGTAATCTTTTGGGGAGCTGTTCCATTAATAACGTTATGCATACAAAGGGCTTTATTGAAAAAGAGTCTGTTTGGGAAGGTTAATATTTTCAGTTGTTTGTAATCTTCATCAGTTAGGGAGCTCGATTTTAACAATACTAATTTCAAAGCTCGTTTGTACAGACGATGAATTAATTTTAAATTATGTTCACTACAGTTGTCCCAAAGGGTTGATGCATAATCAATTAATGATAAAATATGTGCACAGAAAAAAAGTTTTCGAGAGTGGCCATCGAGAACATTTTTTTATCCGAGACAACTGAAATATTTTTTTTGAAAGGCGTTTTGCTAAGAATGTTATATGTTCAGTCCAAGATAAATCTTTGTCAATAATGACACCTAGTGTTTTGTGTGAACTGACTTCCTCAACTTTATTGTTGCATATGAGTAAAGGCTGAAAATTTGATTTCATTTTTTGTCGTTTTTGTCTTGTAGACACGTACATGCACTTTGTTTTAATAGCATTTAAGGACATACGGTTTAGTTGTGTCCATTCAATAAGTTTATCGATATCTGCTTGAAGCTTAATTGTTAATTCATAGACATCAGAGTCGTTTTCATGAAGAGATGTATCATCTGCAAACATTTCGCATTTAACAAAACAAGGCAAATCATTAACGTAAATAGTAAACAAAAGAGGTCCTAACACAGAGCCTTGTGGAACACCATATTTGACAGGCATAAATGTTGACAATTTGTCAGCTACAGCTACTAATTGTTTTCGGTCACATAAAAAAGATGAAATAAGACTTATGAATTCTGGAGTCAGTTTGTAAAGTTCAAGTTTACGGCACAACAAAGAATGGTTAATGACATCAAATGCTTTTTCAAAGTCTATGAAGAGAATACCTGCAAATTTATTTTCGTTTATGCTGCAAAGAAGACTGTCCATAAGCTGTATGAGGGCTGTGTGGCAAGAATGATGTTTTCGAAAGCCCGACTGACTTTCATGGAGAAGTTTATCAGCAAAATAAGAATACAGAGACCTATGCATGTGTTTTTCGATCGGTTTTGCTATGGCTGATAAAATGGATATCGGTCTGTAATTTGATGGGTTTGAAGAATCCCCTGTTTTATACAGAGGAATAACTTTAGCTTCCTTAAATTTTAGAGGAAAAGTTTGTTTATCTATGCATAAATTGTATAAGTATGTCATAGTATCTGTGATAACCGGACATGACAACTTAAGTATTTTTGTCTCGATACCATCTAAATCACGAGTATTTGATTGGGTTGAAGTAGACAAGGCTTTACTAACATCTAAAACGGTCATGGGTTTCAGACTAAATGGAACACGAATATCTTTAGAATGGATGTATTGTTCTAAATAACTGAGATCATTTTCACTAGATTTATCATTTAATATGATTCTATCTGCTATGGTTGCAAAATGATTATTTAGTTGATCTGCAGATATGTCTGAGCTCATTTGTTGACTTTTTGACATATGTTTATTAGTTAATATGTTAATTGCTTTCCAAATTTGCCTGGTATCTTTGGTAGAAGTTAACAGTTTTCTGAAGTAAGTACGTTTCGATTTTCGTTTTAATGACGTCACTTTATTTCTTTGTTTTCTGAATTCTTCATTTGTTCCGAAATTACTCAAATGATTTCTTTTATTAATTTCTCTGTCAATTTCTTTAGTTATCCATGGAGGTTTTGTTTCCTGTTTAATCCTTTTCTTTATAAAAGGGGCGTGTTTATCATACACAGAGGTAAACGTATCAATCCAAAATTCAGCTGCTTTATTTGGATCTCTGATTTGATAGATGAGGTCAAATTGTGCTTCAGAAAGGTCAGTAAGGAAATCTTCTTTAAAGTTTCTAAAGCTCCTGTAGTAAATAACTTTATGACCTACTTTTGGAATTTTTACACGGTTTTTGAACCAAGTAAGGCAAATTGGGTTGTGATCACTACAGCCATAGGGAGGGGAACAAAGTTCGATAATGGACTGTTTTGCATTTGTGTAAATATGATCTATTAGAGTAGCGGAATTTTCAGTTATGCGTGTTGGTCTATCGATTAGTTGTTCTAAATTATGTGATATATAGTTTTGATACCACTTCGATTTTGTTTTTAACAGATCAATGTTAAAATCTCCTAAAATAATTGTCTCATAACTTAGAATGGTTACTTCATCCATTATTGCATTAAATCTGTCCTGCCAATCAGTGGTTTCTGATGGGTTTCTATAGACAAAGCCTATTGCAAGTGGTTGACTATTTTTCATACTTATTTCAATCCAAACAGATTCAACACCATAATTTTCAAAATTAACTAGCCTTTTACATTTTAATGAGGAAGCATAATATATAAGTAAGCCAGTGGATTTTGGTTTATAGGGGTCGAGTCGCATTATTTGGTATCCTGGCATGTCCATTTCTGCATCTGATATATGAGAAGATAACCGTGATTCAGAAAAACAAAATACATGAAAACTGTTTCCATCACTGTGAAGTATAGTTGCAATGTCATCTTTTTTGTTTGTTGCGTTATTGATGTTAAGGTACCCTACACGAAGTCCATGTTTGGATGGCCATGTGTCTAAAGTCATAGGCATGTTGCAGTGTATAGCACTAGGTATGGCTTAAATAAAATGGTGAGAGGGAACACTAGATAAATCACTGCTTAAACTGTGGCAGGCTCAGACGGCACCTGGGCAAAAGCGATGTCAAATGAACCAAAGAGTATAACTCTGTGTGTGTGTGTGTGTGTGTGTGTGTGTGTGTGTGTGTGTGTGTGTGTGTGTGTGTGTGCGTGTGTGCGCGCGCGCGCGCGCGCTAGATCGATCTAGAGATGGGAATGAAAAGCACAATGAAGTCACGAGTTTCTTGACTAGATTCGAAGAATACAATTTAATCTAGTGTAGTGTTCTTCGTTGAGTAAACGGGTAAGATTTTGAACAAAAATCATGCACCCATGCGCACACACACACACGCGGATGTTCGTGAGTGCACTTGCTTGATTCGTGAGTGCGCGCGTGCACAGACAGACAAACACGATTCGGTGAGCGACTCTCGTGGAGTGCGGACGCGAGTTTAACGCTCTGTGCACGGACCGAATTTTGGGGAGCGTGCCGGTGTTCCCCGGGTTCTATGTTCCCCAGTAGCGCTGTTCCCCGTGTCTCTGTTCCCCAGTGTCGATGTTCCCCGACCGAAAAAGCGTGCCGCTGTTCCCGTACCGGTGTTCCCCGGGTTCTCTGTTCCCCAGTAGCGCTGTTGCCCAAACAGATTTCAATGCACGTTAGCGCCAGTACGGGCCCTACTGTACAAGGAGAGGTTGCGCCGGGCACATCCCACATTCGCCTGATGTCTGCGTGTGCGTGCACTGATGCGTGCGTGCGTGTGAGTGTTGGGTAGGAGGAGGGGGAGGGGAGTAGTGCTAGACCTACTGCGAGTTATAGTTCTATTATACAAGATTTCTGGCAACGAAATGTCGTGGCAAGGAAAAGGTTGGGTAAGGAATGTCACCGCAATGAGTTGTCACACGGACATTCCTACCCGCCTCTCCCCGACCCCCCTCCTCCCTCCCAACCTCCGACCCACAGGGGACGGGATGGTTTCAGTAGTAGAGCATCGGTCTCGTGATCCAAGGGTCTCGGGTTCGAGTCCTGTCTGAGGCAAAATTTGTTCTGCCTTTTCCATAGTGTCCAGTCTTCGAAATCACCTTCATGGTGGAAAAAGACGTAAAAACCCATCCACCCTTCCCCCCGACACGCCCCCGCCCCCTCCCTTCTCGGTTGTATGGGGACAGTGAGGAGGAGGGGGGGGGGGAGGGGGTGTTAAGTGCATGCATGGGTGGAGAGGGGGATGCGTGCGTGCGTGCGTGTGTGTGTGTGTTTGTGTGTACGTGGAGGTCAGAACGTGTAAAAAAAGTATTCGATGGAACGTAATCAAACTGCTCAGACCCATCCAGGTATTGAATCTCACCCGTCTGGTATTACCCGCGTGTGAATAACCACAGAGTAAAAATGTATTCTACCCTTGGCGGAAAAAAAGGTTCCGCGCGGAGAGATAAACAAACTTACAAACCAAACTGTCGGTGTGGTTCAGCATCTATTAATTTTTGTCTGCCTGCCTGATTATGTAATTGTTAACTCTTCTACTTGTACGTCTAGCCTGTATGCGTGTTTGTCATTCTATTCTTTTTACTTCTTGCTTGCTTGTTTGTCCGTTTGTTTGTTTCTTGTGTAATCAAAATATTCCTGCGATGTATTTTTCAGTATAGCTTCCCGATTATTGTTCTTTCAAATTCCTAGAAAAAAAAGATGAAAGTCGGTCGGAAGTATGCCCATAGGGAATAGAATGTACGAGTTTTCGGCTCCTAGAGCCTTCATCAGGAAAAAGTAAATATTTACTTTTACTTATTTACTTTTTCCTGATGGAGCCGAAAGCTTGTACATTCTATTCCCTATGGGCATACTTCCGACTTTCATCTTTTTTCTACTTGTTCTTCTGCCCACCAGTCCACTATTTTTAACTTTCAAATTCCCGTTTTTCACTTTCGAGGACTTTTTTTTTGTTCACTCGTGCTTGAAATTATCACAATGGAAGCTCACATCGAGCATGTGAATTCGTACAGTTCAACGAGGTCCGAAGCTTGATAAAAATCAAATTTCATTATTTTCAACTTCACTGAAATCTTCTGCAGGCACTGAACAAAACAGAAGACAGACAAATTGTTCAAAATCATGTTACGTTAAAAAGTCAAATCAAGCATGCATCGATACTACTTCGGACTTCGTTGAAGTGTGAGAATTGATAAAAGCAGGCATTTTCACCGTTTCAAACACACACACACACACACACACACACACACACACACACACACACACACGCACACATATTGGCGCGCACGCGCTCTCGAGGCGCTTGTTGTCTTAAGGCAGCAGGGTCACCCGGAAATCACCAAAATTGTGTGGACTACATGTGCAATGAAAGCACTTATGAATAGTGTTATGATTTTTTTAAAAATAGTTGATTCCTATATTTAAGGCAAACATAGAAAAAAAGTCATACAACTCTTCATAAGTAACTTGCAGATGAGTTCAAGGTTCACGCAACACCCATATATCTCTGCAATTCCTACGGAAAATTTCAAGAGAATCGGACGATATTTTGTAGATAGCATCATGCACACAGTGCATACTGCCATTTGCCCATTATGACATCACAAGGAATTAATTTTAACGTCGGTTGTTTGGTCATGGCTATTGGCAACTATGGCATGTTCCTGGTAACCTGGTAAAATTTCATAATAAAAAAGAGAACGGTTTGGGACTGTTACCAACACAATTTGGGTATAGATTTCCAGGTGACCCTGCCTTTGTAGGTAAGCTAAAATTAATGAAGGAAAAGGAAAAGAGCTAGCGTTCAAGGCAAAACATTTATTTATTCCTGTACCATTGCCATGATAAGGATTAGAGGAATGTCAAAGCGATTTATAAAAGGATAATGCATAATTCCTGCTGAAAATTCTGATAAGATCTGAACAGATGCTCACAAAGTTGTATGAGATGCGGAATGTGGAAAAAAAAAAAAAAGGGGGGGGGGGGGGGGGGGAACACAGAAAAAAACAACAACGACCAGAGCTTCTCTCTCAAAGTCAACGTGTCAAAAGTCAGGGATGATCTCGGAAACGCAAAGAAAAAAAAAGAATAAAAATAAATAAATAAAAACCTTAAATGTCAATGTGATTTGCTTGGCAACCTGGGTCATGCTGGGTCCTATGCATGCAGGGTCAAATGGCTCACAGCGCGCCAGTAGCGTCCAATGGTCCGCTGGCCTCCCACGTACTCCTGTTTCAGGCGGAGAAGGCGTGTCTCGAGTTCTCTCCACTTGCGGCGGCGTGTTGGTGGCGCGTCGCCCCTCTCGTAGCGGAGGACCGCCTCCTCTGTCTGCGTCTGGTGGTCTTTCAGCTGGCGGATGAAGCACCACAGGTTGGGATGGCCAACAGTAGTGAAGAACTGACCGAAAGGTCGTGGGCAGCTCTTGAACGTCGCGTCCATGTACACAGTCTGGCAACGGCTGAGATTCACGAGGTTTTCTCGCGTGGCGAAGATCCACACTCCCCAGCCGTTGTCTCCATGGAGGAGGAATTGCTCCTGCCCCCAAGTTTCCGCCCATGCACGTCAACGTCCGCAATGTTCTGAGGGATCGGCGGCATCAGACCGGCCCGCGCTCTGTGCATGGTGCTCCGGAAGATGTGGTAGGCCGGAATGGGCTCCCTGTCACCACCACCTTGAGCTCTCCGCAATCTGTTCACTTCGCCGTTATAGACGCGCGCAGAGGGACGTGTTGGGTCCACCCTAACTTCACTGATGAGAATCTCGTGCAGCTGGCCTCTCTGTATAAGGGCAGTGTCGCTGGGGTGGTTATGGAGGTCATGGTGGAGGACTCTGATCTGGGCAGTCGGGTCGTTGATGTCGAACAGGTTTGTTCTGACTCTGCTCGGCAGTCTCTGCGCCAACAGCGCCAGTGGATTTCGCGTGCGGTCTCCCGATGCTTGTGGTACCTGAAGTCTTGATGCACAAGGACAGACCCGCCACGTTCGCCTCTTATCACCGAAGCCATTGTGAACTGTTGTGCATGAAATATGTTTTTCTGGTCCTATATATAGCTTCTGAGATACCCCTTCCAGACGTACCTACCCCCACCCCAGACGTACCCACCCCACCCCATCCCACTTACGTCAACCGTCCAATCATGTGTCAATCCAAAAAACAAGACGCTATGACCCCCCCCCCCCCCCCCCTCCCCACCCAAACCCGCTTCCGTCGCAAGTGCACTGGTCAGAGCGTCTGACATGAGTCAATCAAAATATGACGCAACTGTTGACACTGTCTTTGGATTCTGTCTGCATTTCTTGTAGGAATCATTAAATGCATTTTCGTTTTTGTGTGTTTTTTTTTTTCAAAATATGACCCATGCGAAGTGACAGAATTATAATTGTGACTTGTGAGACAATACTACCGGTTCCCAAAATGTGCATTCAAGAACCACTGTATCCCAACCTCCTAAAAGGCGCTCAAATTTATCACCATTTTATTTTAAAAGAAAAAATAAAATAAACGCAACCAAACCACCGCCAAAATCTCAGACAACAACAACAACAACAACAAAACACACCTGATGCTTGTCTGCCTGTCTGTGTTTCTGTCTTTTCGTCTGTCCATGTGTTTGTTCGTGCGTTCATTCGTGCTTGCATTTGCTGGATTTCGCGTTTGTCTGTATGCGTGTGCGTAAGTTGTCTGTGTAGGTCGTGGGGGAGAGATAGTGGGGCTGTGACCGTTAGGTTCCGTCAGAGAATGGCTTGATTCAGATTTTTTGGATCATAAAGGGTTATTCGTGATGAGCGCTGCTTGTAGTCTTCTGCGTTCCAGATGCTCGCGGCGCCACGCGGACATATCAACATTTTGCAAATGATACGAAGGCGACATTGGAAGTGTCACCTGAATTTGGTCGTCTGCTTCGCGTGTCAGTCAGTTTCCAGTCAAGTTATGCAACTTTATCCAGACTTCTTGGGAGTTGGTAGCTTCAGCTGACTTGTCTCGCCTATGCAGGTGTAGGGGGTGCGGATACAGGTTATGGTGTGAAATGGGTGCAGCGTGGCGAAGGGAGGGTTGAGTTGGGGGGGGGGGGGGGGGGGGGGAGTGCACGGCAAAATTACAGATATCCAGCCAAAATACTTCTTCCCTCCCATCCCTCTTGCCTTCGCCACTCTTTGTAAAGAGGAAAGATGATCGACATATTGTCATGAAATAGTAGACTACTGCTAAGGCACAAATCCAAATTCCGTCAATTGTGCTAAAAGCAGGTGTTTGGAAATCTTTTTGTTTTTGTGAAAGGTAAACAAAATAATAGGAAAAAATGCACCCCCCCCCCCCACTTCCCCTCCCCGCCGAGAGAGAGAGAGAGAGATTCAGATTCAGATCTTTATTCTGTCAGGCCATAGCCCCTCAGAAGGGGGTACAAAGATAGAACAATATTCTGTAACCGAAGCAAAGAAGCAAACAAAATAAAACATACCCACAAAAACAATCTTTTTACGGTTTAAGCCTTCGTAGCATTAATTAATTTCACTGCACATTGTTTGCTGTTTGTAAATGCTACTATCAAGAATATACTGATGAAAAATTAACCTATGCTGCGACAAACCTCCGAATCTTAAATGCTTTGCTCAATTATAATGCGAACTGCTTTACAAGTGTTTCATTCCTTGATGTCATTAACATAATTAGCTTAAATAAGCATGGTTGTCTATAGTATTTTTGCGGAATAAACTCTTGTCGAACATTACTTAGTTCCTGGCAAGAGAAAATAAAATGAACTTCATTATCAAGTGTCCTCGTGGCATAATGGGCAAAGGAGATTATCATCACCGCGTTGTCTATAGCAATTGAAATGTCTATTTATTTCTGTGATACCGAATCTAAATTTTGTTAAGATGTATCTCAAATATTTGTCGAGGTTCATAGAAAAATACACGGGCACATTATGCTCTGCGTTTAACATACGATAGATATTAAACCTGTCACTTTCCTGAACATGAGAATACCAGCTTTGCCATCTACAATCTATTAATCTCTGACGAAATTCAAGAATAAAACTAGCTATGTCTCCGACGCCCTGGCTTTCCCATACAAAGCCAAATCCACACTCATACAGTTTTGATCTTACTCACGAGGCCCAATTCATCTTGCCTCTGGCATCCATCTCAACTAACATGTTGCAAGCTTTATGGAGTAACCTATGTGGCTGCATTCTCGTTAACTTTAACCAATAACGAATAGAGCTGACTACAGATGCTAAATATATAGGATACCTATTTGTCTCCCCATACACTAAATCATTAGGCGTATGCATAGATACTCCCAAAAACTTCTTCAATGCATATAAATGAATCTTCTCCACTTCAAAAGCAGCACTACTGATACCCCACAACTCAGCACCATATTGTACTATTGGTTGAATTTGAGAATCAAACAATTTTAGAAATAGTGCCAAAGAATTGTTATTCAATATTGTCAATTTTTTTCATAATACATAACAAAGCGTATTTAGCTCTACTCACAAGATCTTTGCAGGCAAATGTAAAGCTCAAGCGTGTTGAAAAGAATATACCCAAATATTTGTACACATTTACTACTGGCATTGTATTTCCATTATATATCCATCTTTCACTGGCAGCAAGGTAACCTCCTTTTCTAACAACTATTATGTTAGTCATGTTAACCTTTAAGTGAAGTGAAGCAGAAGCCCTTGCTAAACTGTTCAGTTGTGTTTGCAGACCAATAATAGTTTCGGATAACAATACCACATCATCAGCTAAAAGGAGAATGAATATCTCTAAAACATCATTTACAAACCGTGCGCCATGTCTTCCAGAATTAATAACTTCAAACGTTAATTCATTAATAAAATAATGAGAACAAAATAGGGCTGCAAACATCTCCTTGTTTCACTCCAGATGTACAGTATATGTAATCTGTAAGGCAGCCTCCACATCGTACTCTTGTTTTTACATAATCATACATGCTAATAATACACTTATATAATTTACCCCTAACACCATTTTTAAACAAAATAGGCCAAAGGATACTTCTATTAACGGAATCGAATGCTTTCTCAAAATCTATGAAGGCTGCATATAATTTACGATTCAATCCAAATTGCTTTTCAACAAACGACATTAAAGTGAACATATGATCAATTGTTGAATAATTCTGTTTAAATCCTGCTTGAAATTCGCCAGTTACATTATTTTCTTCTACCCATTCCTGGGGTCTTCTATTAATAACAGTGCTATACAATTTACTACATACATTACTCAAACATATACCTCGATAGTTGTTCGGGTCATTGGCATCACCCTTTTTATATAAAGGGAGGACAATTGACTGCCCAAATTTCTGGAAAAAGACCCCTGTCAAACAAAGTATTAAAAAGCCTTTTTAGAAAACCAATCACCAATTCTGACTTGCAAGCGTTCTTAATTATCTCTCCAGTTATTCCATCTGGTCCAGGAGCTTTGCCATTTTTTTTAGTTTTCGTAATGACAATACAGTTTCCTCATTCGAGATAGGGCGATTAAAAGGACAGCTGTCACTATCGTTGCCAGCACTTTCGTCATCGTTACGTTGCCGTGTTATAAGATTACCAACATCGTTTCTTTCAAGCAGCTCTTTTAAAATGTTCAAACCAGCTCTCCAAAGTAATATCATTTAAAGGTTGTTTCTTACCACCTCTAATCTTCCTTACTGTGTTCCAGAAATCTTTCTGAGAATCTATAGTTGTTACTAACTTTTATAACAATGCGTGTTAAAAGCTGTTTCTTTCGTTTTCAAAAGATGCTTGTATTCACGCCTAGCATTACAGTACAAAATTCGATCAGTTGAAAGTAAGGTACGATTTGATTTACTTAGTAATCTTCTAGCCTTCCTTTTACTTTGACAACACTCAGTGTCATACCAATCATCATATCCCCTATGCCCATCTACATTTATTCGCTTTATCATACATTTCGCAGCATCTTTTAAACAAGAATTAAAAATACCGAGAGCTTCATTTACATTCACGTCAATTAGTCTGATAGCCATTTCGACTCTGCTGAATCTCAAAGGAACACATCATGTTGGTAAACTGGTCTTTATAATTTTCATTCCAAACAAACTTTTCCACCAAATTGTTTACATTGTTTTCTTTGGGATGATTCAATCTATCTCTGTTAACATTAACAGTCAGAACAACAGGCATGTGGTCAGATTCAATGCGTTCATAAACATTAAGTGTACAGTCGTTAGAAACACTAGCAAACATATCCCTTGACATCAAAAAATAATCATTAACACTATTACCGCTTTCACATACGTACGTGTAGCGACATTCCTGGTCGCCCTCACACGTACCATTCAAAATACACAAATAGAGACTTGTACACATATTAAGCAACATTTTACCATAATTGTTCAGTTTTTTATCTTCAGAATTCCTGTTGGTGCATAATGGACCGCTGGAGTACTGATTTCCAAAATCTAAAATGTTTTCTCCTAAATCCTTTGAAAAATTTGCAGTTCTTGCATTGCGGTCACCACTAATCAATACAAACACATCATCACATGAGAGCATACAATCATATATAAATTCAAATAATAAACTTATTCCATTTTCAAGATTAAAGTGCACATAGTATGGTGAATCCACAGGAGGTACATAGGCACACACATATAACACATTTTTATTGGTACCAAGCACAGATTTGTCAATAATAAAGGCAAAGAAATGATCAGACTGAATATTCAAGACTTTAACAAACGAGCAAAATTCCTTTTTCACCAGACACAACAAGCCCCCTGAATGTCTACCACGAGCTGCGAGTCTAATAGCTGGTTTACAATAAAGTTCATAACCACAAAACACAGAAGAGTGAAATTTTTCTACAAAAGTTTCAGCCAAAGAAATGAAATCAAAACGAACGAACAAAAGAGACAAAATCATTATCGCGTAGTTTTGGAAGTAACCCATTAACGTTCCAGTGTAAAAAATGTAAACGGTATGGATTTAATACACAAACATTCATTTTCAATCGCATTATGTACAATGACCGAGGATAGGCAAGAATGTGTATTATCAGACGCAGACACCGTCTCAGATTGTGACACACATTCAGAACGTTCGTTTGCAGTTGAGAGGGAAGGGGAACCAGCGTCAGACAACACGCTGTCGGATACGACACGCTCAGCACGTGCTACCCCAGTGACACCTGCACTGCCACACAACGTGAACAAAACCGGTGTCACCCTACTGTGTGTTCCCTTTAGCCATGTTCTATTTTCACACGAGTATTTGGGCCGGCCAACACATTATTTCATCTTTACAAGTTCGTCGTTACCATTTACAGTAAATCTATTACCATCGATTAGAAGATGGTTGAAAACCATTGTGGCCCGTTTTCCCTCGCTTCTAGCTTTTCTCAAGTGGGGAGTCAACCTCTTTCTAACCTCTCTCACACAGAAAGAAAAGTCTTCACCAATGAACATGTTCGTTCCCCGGAGCTTGCCTTTGGCCTTCAACACTTCCACTTTATGTTTGTAGAATACGAATCTGGCTATGATGGGCGAGTCAGCTTTGTGGTTTAGTCTGTGCACCCTATCAAATTCAGTTTCTTGTGCAAGTTCCAAGCTGTCGGTAATTAAATCTTTTAACACATTTTCACAGTCAGCATTGGTTGCATTGTCTTTCCTTGTCAGACCATAGAAGATGAGGTTGTTCCTTCTTGATCTGCCCTCGAGGTCGTCTGTTTTCCTCTCCAGGTCCTCTATCTTCTTGGTTAGGTCGTCGTTTTCTTTCTTCAGTTCTTCGTTCTGCTGGCGCAGCCCACTGATCTCCCCCCGCAGCCGCCGGAACTCGTCCTGCATCGCCGTACACTCCTCTCGTAGAGTGTGGAGTTCCAACGTCACTTCTCCGAAGCGGTTGTCCATTTTTGTGCTCATGGACTCCATCATGCTCATGAGGTCAGACATGCTCGGTTCTTTCGGTGCGTCTCTTTGGTTTCCACCTACAAGATTGCTGTTCAAACGTGCCTGTCTCGTGCTGCCTTTACCCTGCGTAGTTGGTCCCGGGTTACTCTCCACATCTCCACACTGAAGAAGAAAACTACCCCAGAAGAAATACGTGAGGACCAGTCCTAACACTACACCGTCTGTTCTCCTCTTCAGTGTCAGAATGGCGGCACGCATGGCGAATTTCTGGTTTGCTCGCTTCATCATGAATGACTGGAATATTGCGATGAAACACCCACAAACCACCCGAAACTCCAGTGATGCAGATGGCATGGTTACTTGCACAGAATCAGACGAACTCTGAGTACACAAATCACCGTTGTGGTTGTCTTAATTCTCTATTAATTGTAGAAGTGAAATCAACGTGACCTCACGCGAATACAACAGTTCACGTCCCCCCGAGAGAGAGAGAGAGAGAGAGAGAGAGAGAGTTGCACGTGCCCCACGCGTGTCAACTCAGGTTGTTCCCATTTTAACCGCTACATTGGAAGTGTCATCGCGCTTCTGTCGTCTGCGAAGCGTGTCACTTGGCGTGGCTCCCAGGGCGCATTGCCCGGCGCCGTTCCAACGGGGGGAGGGGGGGGGGGGGGGGGGAATTTCGCTGTGAGTTGCTTGGTCAAATCAGTAAGAAAAACGGTATATTTCGATCGTGTATGATTCTAGAACGGGAAGCATGAATTTGTGACGCCAGAAAAGGGTTTTGACAGTGATGTGCTTCTTTTTACGCTTTGAACTCCTATCCTTTTATATCACACTTTGCGTGAGCTACACCTTTTCTTTCGCAACGGGCCATTTTACTTTTAGACTGTCTACACAGACCTGATGGGGTCATGCAAGTGCTGGCCTGCTGGTTCCAGCGCTGCCCAGTCGGCATGAAACCCCTCTTCTACGGCCCTCCCGCTCCACCCCCAATACCCCGACCCTTCCCCCCTCCCACCCCGCCCTCCCACTGCCTCACCTATAGCAATGAAAACAACAGTAACAGCGTTTAAGTCAGCAACACCACCAACGGCAAAAACTTGGGGAACATCGGGCCTGGGGAACACCGGGACTGGGGAACACCGGGACCGGGGATTTGCGGGAATGGGGAACAGCGGGATCGCCACAGGGTGGGGAACAACGAAACTGGGGAACTTTGGGACTGAATTTCGATTTTTTTCTTGAGGGGAACACCGGGACTGGGGAATATAGAGACTGGGGAACAAAGAACCTGGGGAACAGCGGCAGGACCCCGAATATGGCCAAGCTGAGCGAGTTTTCCTTGACTTAGTCCGCTGCGCTTACTTAAGTGGTTTGTTCTACTTCGATTCCGCTTTCGAACCCTCGGCAGCGAAGAACTGCGATGGCCGACTTCTCGACAGTAAACCCGGTGTCGCGTGAAATCCGGGAACGTGATATCTGGGAAGCCTTCCCAGATATCACAGATTTTTTGGGAACGCGTTCCCAAAATGTACTGTGATATCTGGGAAGGCCCGTGATGTCTGGGAACGTGGTCTTTCAGAGCTCAGAAGGGCAGAAAGAAGACGAAAAAGGAATGGATTTTCGAGATAAGGTAGGAAACAATTTATTTAGGTGCAATTGAGATCTTTGGCCTTCTTGTCACTTTTTTCCATTAATTTCTTGGCATGATTTTCACAAAGTTCACAGATTTCACAATTGGAAGTTCAGGAAATCTGGGAACGCGGTCCCAGATATCACGGTAAATCTGGGAACGCGTTCCCAGATATCACGGTAAATCTGGGAACGCGTTCCCAGATATCACGGTTCCCAGATATTATATGACACCGGTCTTTCTGAAGCAAAAAGACATCCCGGACAGCACGAACACTCGTCCGACCGTATTAGAAATATGTCTTGCTGCGGAGAGGACATCGGGCCAGGGCTCCATTTTGGGGTCACAAGAAATACGAGGACTCTGGCGGATCTAGCCTGCGACCAAGGAGGCACGAGCGGAACTTTTGGTAAAGGGTCTACGATTGAGAAACGCATCGTTACAGGTATCCAACACGAATTCTTTCATTCTGCGTGGAGACTCAGGTGAGGAAAAACACACTACTAAAGTATGGATAGATAATATCCCTATTTCTGTTGCGGAGTCAGAAATAGAACACGCCTTAACTAAGGTGGGGTGTGAGTT
Source organism: Conus canariensis (assembly GCA_033310375.1). Lineage (NCBI taxonomy): Eukaryota > Metazoa > Mollusca > Gastropoda > Neogastropoda > Conidae > Conus > Conus canariensis. Next base: position 33,079,330 of record CM065720.1, read on the forward strand.
AAGGTCTGCGGTCAAAATGGAGAGAGCGAGAGATAGTGACAACAAACTAACTAGATTCTTGACTGGTCGCAAATTCGTTTTTGTCACTGTTCCCCCCACCCCACTGGACAAGACCCTTAAGATAAGCATTTTCACTGCAAAAATATACCACAGAGAACAAAAGGCAGTTCAGAAAACGCCCACATGCTCCCGGTGTTTGAAAACTAATCACCACGTTTCTGACTGTCCGAATGATGTGGTTTGCAGAGAGTGCAAAGAACCAGGTCACAAGGGGGGGGGGGACCCTCTTTGCAAAAAAATGGAGAGTGTAAAACAGCACTCTCAACATCAGTCACTTAAAGCTTCGAACCCTGTGAGTATACAGCTTGTTTTGAAAACTAACCGGGACAAGTCTGTTGGCCGCGAGGCTGAACAAAATCGCCCGTCAGCCCGTCAAGCAACGCTGTTTTCGTCTTTGGAGCGGCCTCCTCGCACCTCGCACCGAAGCGCGGCCTGTCGAGACAGCGTCACAGACAGAACAGAGAAACACCCTAGAAGGGAAGCCTCGCGCTCGGTAAGTACTGTACTTACAAAGGACGACCATGCCGCAGAGTCGGTGCCTGCCTGTCAAGAACAGTAGGTGGGCTGTTTCATTCGGATATCTTTGGATAACGACCCAGCTTTCGTTCAACGGACTGTGAGAATGCCTTGTGATTTACATATTACATGTTTGCATTTTGTGATCAAATAATATGCATGTTGTGATCAAATAATATGCATGTTTAAGTGCTATTACTTTTTGTTATGGACAGAATTCGCATTATTTCACTAAATGCAAGAGGATTAAAAACCAAACTTAAAAGGAATTCACTCTTTAGATTTTTCAAAAGTAGTAAGTATGACGTAATCTGTTTGCAAGAGAGTCACGTGACTAAAACTGAAATTGAATTATGGAAAGAAGAATGGGGTGGTAAGATATTCTACAATGAAGGTACTAACAGAAGTAAAGGTGAGCTCATCTTGATCTCACGTTTCTTTCTGGGTGAGGTTAAGTTAATCATGTCACAAGAAAGAATATTGGTTATTTCTGTATGTAATGAAAAACAAAAAAATTATAGTTGCAAATGTATATGCCCCGAATGAATCAAGAGATAAATTGTCATTTTTTTCAAAATATGACTGAATTTATGTCTGATTTTGTGGACAATGATCTTGTAATCGTTGGAGATTTCAACTGCGTCCTAAATAACAAGCTGGATATTATTTCAGGCCATGCTCATAATACGTGTGAAGTCGAATCCTTAAAACAGACAGTAATGAACTTACGTCTTACCGATGCTTGGAGAATTTACCACCCGTTAGAGACAGATTTTACGTGGAATAGACATAACCCGTTCATAGCACGTCGATTAGATTACTGCTTTGTTAGTGAAAATTTACTGCCCTTATGTGTTTCCTGCGAACATGTAGTCAGCCCACACACTGATCACAAAGCAGTGGTATTAGAAATTAATGAGGATACCTTTATAAGAGGGCCGGGCTACTGAAAATTTAACAACAGATATCTTAAAAATGACTTATTTATTAACGATATGAATGCAGTATTGGATGCTTTCATATGGTATGAGAATGAAGAAATAAATGACATGGAAAAATGGGAGTTATGCAAAGTTGAAATTAGAAATTTTTGTGTTGAATTTGGAAAAACGTTGGCTTGTAGGAACAGGAACGAATTGCTGAAGCTACAACTCGGCCTCCAAGAACTAGAACAATTGTTAGCTAAAAATCCTCAAAATGAGAATCTCCAGACAGACTACTTGCAAGTAAAGCATAAATTAGAACTGATGGCTATGAATGCTAGAGGAGCACAAGTAAGATCAAGGATCAAATGGATTGAAGAAGGTGAAAAAAAAGAAAAATTTTAAGCCTTGAAAAAGCAGGGAGCAAAAAACGAATTATAAATAGATTGAAAAACGAGTCAGGTGAAGTGATAACTGACCAAAAGGAAATCTTACGGGAACAGGTTTCCTTTTACGAATCAATATATAATCAGAAAACTTTCAAAAAATGTGAATCAAGACACTAATGACTTTATTCGCAAAGAAAATGTACCACGATTGAAAGAAGATGAAGCTGCTCTGTGTGAAGATATGATAACTTTAAAGGAAACGTCAAATGCTCTGAAAAACATGAAAAATGGTTCAGCTCCAGGCAGCGACGGTCTGACAACTGAATTTTTGAAATTCTTCTGGAGAAAATTAGGTCCGCTTATTACTAATTCCTTCCTTGAATCTTACAGGAAAGGAGAATTATCATTCACGCACAGACAAGGTATCATTACTTTACTTCATAAGGGCAAAGACCTAGAAAGAGAAAATTTAACTAATTGGAGACCTATAACGTTAACAAATACAGATTATAAAATTCTGGCTAAAGTACTGGCAAATAAATTAGGTAAAGTTGTAAACACTCTTGTTAACGAAGACCAAGTAGGATACATTAAGGGAAGAAATATGCAACAGTTGTAAGATCCACTGATGATGTCATGAACTATCTGAATAAAACTGGTAAAGCAGGTTATTTGTTGGCCTTAGACTACTCCAAGGCGTTTGATTCGATTTCTAAAGAATATATGTTACATGCATTTGAAATATTTGGGTTTAGACCTAATTTTCAAAAATGGGTATCTGTTCTGACCTGTAACTCTCAAAGTTATATAAATCATGGCGGATGGCTCTCTGAACCTTTTGATGTCAGTTGTGGAATAAGACAAGGATGTCCCTTTTCTCCCCTTGCATTCATTCTCGCGGTGGAAATATTGGCCATCAAGGTGAGAAGCAGTTCAATAGAAGGAATCAAAATGCCATCTATTGACAGACAAAGAAATGTGTATTTGAAAATTAAACAGTATGCAGATGACACGACATTGTTCCTCAAGAACAAGCAAGACATGAACACTTCTTGTAATATTCTTAGTTCGTTTGGAATGATTTCTGGGCTAAAATTGAACATAAAAAAGATGAAAGCACTGAAATTAGGTAAGCAGATTGATGAACAAAATCTTCCATTCTCAATAGTCGATAAAATTAAAATTCTGGGTATATATTTCCAAATGGACAAAATGACTAGGCATGTTGAAGAAAACTGGCAAGATAGAATCAACAAAATACAAGAACTAATAAGAAACTGGAGCAAGAGGGATCTAAGCATTCATGGTAAAATTGTTGTCATAAAAACTTTTATACTTTCACAGGTAGTATTTATTATGCAGTCTATAGGCATACCGGAAGTTGTGTTGAACAAGTTAAATACATTGATATACAAATTCTTATGGCAAAGGAAGTACAGTAATCGAAGAGCGTTTGAAAAGGTAAAAAGAACAACAATGGAGACTAGTTACAGTAAAGGTGGACTAAACATGGTCAATGTAAAAGAATACCAAAAATGTATGTACTTACAATGGGCTGCAAATGATCTCAATCACCAAACGAAAACTGGAGTTTGATACCAACATGGCATCTGACTCAACTTAAAAATGGTAATAAAATCTTCACAGTTAACTGTACAGCAAAGGAAATGCAATTGTCTGATCTTCAAAATGATTTCTGGAAAGAAGTTATGACAACTTTCCTGGATAATAAACATATTACACATATAGAGGAAATAAATCGCACCAATCTTCAAAGCCCAATGTTATTTCACAACAATCTTGTACTGTTCAAAAAAAGTTAAGGACCAACATTTCGCTGACTTACAAAAAAGAAAATTGGGAAGTGATCAATCTCCAAGTGTAACATGAATTTATTGAATATGTGAAAAGTGTGTAAAGACAATGACAAGTCCGAGGAATCAACAAACTGGAATTGAGCCCAGTACAAACGCCCCCACCCCCAAATTTGAAAGTCACAGGAGTGTTTGTTCAATGTCATGGTTAATAACGTGTGTGTCCCCCGTTATTGGCAAGCGTTGTCGCATGGAGTTCACCAGTGTGCACAGAAAGGCCTGGGGGACAGCAGCCCACTCCTGCTGGAGTGACTCAAAACAGCTGACCCAGGTTAGCAGGAGGAGGACGACGCTGCTGCAGTCTCCGGCCCAGCTCATCCCAAAGATGTTCGATGGGGTTCAGGTCTGGGCTGTTTGCGGGCCACTGCATTCTGTTGACACCAGCAGCTTGGAGAAACGTGTTTTACTGCTCTGGTGCGATGGGGCCGTGCATTGTCGTCTTGAAAGACTGCCTTGAGGTCCAAGCTGTTGAAGGGCTGGCAGAACCAGGGGTTGCAGAATCTCTGGTAGCGAACACCATTCAAGTTCCCTGCCACATTGTAGAGAACCGTTCTGTAGCGTGTGCTTATGCCGCCCCAAATCATAACGGATCCCCCACCATAGCGGTTCCTTTCCAGGACAGCTTCTTCTGCAAAACGCTCCCCACGGCGTCTCCAGACCCTGTTCCGTCTATCGGTGGGATCCAGGCAGAACCGCGACTCGTCTGTAAACATCACGTTAGCCCACTGTTCATGTGTACATCTCGCGTGCTGCGTGCACCATACTCGGCGTGCTGCTCTGTTGGCATCAGTCAAACGAGGTCTTATGGCTGGTCGTCGAGCACGGAGGTTAGCGGCGTGTAGGCGGTTTCGTATGGTCTGATCACTGATAAGAGTGTTAGTGGCATCTCTAAGGCGACGTCTGATGTTGGCACTTGCTGTTCTTTCTTGTGTGGCCTGCCTTTCAATGTATCGGTCCTCTCGTGGTGTTGTTATTCTGGGTCGACCAGAGCGTGGTCGTTCTTGCACTTTTCCTGTGTCTTGAAAGCGTTGTCTGAGTCTGATAACAACAGAGTGTGATACCCCAAGTCTCCGTGCCACTTCCTGGACTGCAACTCCTTCTTGGAGCCATCCTATTGCTCTTCCTCGATCCAGTTCGTTCAGTCTTTGACGTGGAGGCATGCTGTTGCATTGCATTTTTCGCCAGTACAGTGGCTTTTAAAGACATTTGGTTGAGCATACTTTATGACCTACAGCCTGATTTAGCTCGTGCTTCACATGATTTTGATTCAGCACATGCTCCTCGGATCCCAAACCCATCAGAAATTCACCCCAATTTGTTCCAAAAATGACAAGTCGCGACACGTGTTTTTCAAGGCGCGTGAGAAATGTGTGCCACAAAATTGCAGTTGCCGCATTCACTATCAATTTGTGCGTGTGGTTCAATTTGTTTGGACCACAAAGGCGTTACAGTTGAATTTTTGTGAATTTTAAAAAGTTTTTGTGCATTCTCAATGTTGGTCCTTAACTTTTTTTGAACAGTATATAAAATACAAAGAAAATGTGTTGTATTTCCAAAAATTGGTTGAAAATGGTATTGAACATATGAGAGACATAATTCACAGAAATGAGCATCGACTACTCAATATTAATGAAATTGTATGTATTCTGGATCAATCTAAAGCCAGCACAACCGTAGAATATAATGCCCTCTACAACGCGATCCCTAAATCATGGATTAACTGGATAGAAAGTGATTCACTGCCTGAGGAAAAATCAGTTGCCATCTTTTGTGAGGCAAGCATTTTTAATTCAAAACTAAAAGAAAATAGGAAAAATTCTGAGCACCAAATATGAAGACTCGATGTCAGAGCCACATGTGTGTGATTTCTGGCGAAGGAAATTTAATTTTTTCTTTAACGCAACTGTATGGGAGATACCTAGAAAAGCAACTAAAGAAATTCCGTCTATGCGAGTTGCAATGGAAAATTAATCATAATATATATCCAACCAATATTATTTTGCAAAAGATGAAAGTTACGGATACAAACACATGTACTTATTGTGTATACGAAATAGATTTTGTAGAACATTTCTTTTATCATTGCTCCTCACTGTATGCATTTTGGAAACGTATTGAAACTTTGATACGTAGCAGGATTGGAGTTGGTGTTAACTTAAGTGAAAGTGATGTTCTAATTGGAATTCAACGCGACGTGATAAACCAACAGAAAATACACGTGATAAATCATGTTATTCTTATTGGTAAGATGTGCATTAGTATTGCGAAAAAAACAAAATCCCTCCCATCACTTCAAATTATTTTTTTTATCAACAAATGCGTATGAGAAAACAATTGAGTGTGTTTACACAGTAACAATAAACGCTCATATGGATGACACGGACTCAGGAAATCGTGAATATCCTCTATGATGGAAATAATACAGAAAAAAAATGATCTATGGTCAGACAGTTAGAAAATTCATGTATATATACGCACATAACTGTGCAAGTTACATGCACGTCTAATGTTGGTGCTTTGATCGTGCGTGATAATGTAATATGAGAAAAGTTAAAGAATTCCACAGCTCTCCCTCCCTCCCCCTCCCTTGCTCCCTCCCCGCTCCTCTCTTTGTCGCTCTCTCTCTCACCCTCCCTCATCTCTCTCTCGGTGTCTCTCGAGTAGCCCTCTGTCTCCCATATACACATTTGAATGCCAGATGAAATATCGCGCTTCGTGACCCCCACGACTTGCCCCAGAGTAGCATTATGTTCTCTGTCCGTCTGTCTGTCTGTCTGTCCCTCTGTCTGTCTGTCTCAGTTACAAACCTTAAGTGCCGAACACATGCGTAGGCGCATATACACATACAATGTTTTATACCATTGGTATGCTATTTATTCGTTATGATAGCCGATTATTTTAGCTTAAAGAATTAGTTGTAACAGAATGATCATACCTAACGCCAGTCCTTGTATAACCCAAGCTTCTTGTCCCAAATACTAAAACTCATGGGGGGGGGGGGGGGGGGGGGATCTGAGCTGGGGAGGGGGGATTTGGGGGTGGGGGTGGGATCGGCGGTAGGGAGGGAAGGAGTGAGGGAAAAACCCACCTAACAAACCAACCTCTCATGCCTATTGTCACGCTTCTTGGCTTTCCTTCTTGGTTTCTTGGCTTTCCTTGTGGACCCTTTCGTTTCGCTATAAGGCTGGCCTTATTGGGGACTAGTCAACTGGTGGGACGATTTGTAACAATTTCTACCTACAACTCGATGACGCCGCCTCTGTCTGTCTCCCCCTCTCTCTCTTTCTCTCTCTCTTTGGGAAAACCTGAAAGAAAGGACAATTAATTAAGTATTAAGCCTTTAGTTCATTTATGTTGTGTTTGCATAAGCAGCACATTATCAGTGTGAGAGTGCCAGTACACCACACATTAGAACACTAACAAACCCAGACATTTTGTATCAAACGCTATAACATTAAAAATCAGCAAGACTATGTCCATTTGTAAGAGAACATACAGACTATGCATGGTGTGGTGTGTAAGGGATTGGTTGAAGGAAAAAAAAAAGTTAGTATTGGAAATTGCTTTTTTTTTTTTTTCAGATGAAGAGGACAGTGTGAAGCACCAAAAAATGAAAAGATTTCGGCCTTAGGAAGAAAAAAAAATCACCGCCTTAGGTGTTCCATTGATCCGATAACTGATGCCACAAAAAAAAAAGAAAAAAAAAAAAAAGACACACACACATTCTCACATGTGAGTAAACAGGTAAGATTTTGAACAAAAAATCATGCACCCACGCGCACACACACACACACGCCGGTGTTCGTGAGTGCACTTGCCTGATTCGTGAGTGCGCGCGTGCACAGACAAACACACGCACACACATATTTTCACACATGCACATACACACACGCATGCGCGCAAGCTCGCGCGCGCATGTACAAGCGCTTGCTTACACACAAACACACCCGTACCGACACACACGCACGGGCACACTCCCCCCCCCACACGCACACCAACCCATCCGCCCGCCCATCCATACAAACCTACATATATACCTTCGCACATACATACATACGTTACGTACGTACGTACATAGATACATACACGCATACATACACACATACATACATACACACATACATGTATGCATACATATATACACACATACACGCTTACGTACATACATAATACATTCGGAGAGACGGAGAGAGAGAGAGAGACGGACAGTGAGAGAGAGGGCGATGCCCGATGTTCAACAGTCGGACCCTAACCGGTACTTTTGCTTGCTGTTGAAGGGTTTTCTCTGCAAGCGACCTCTTTGCCGCCAGTTCGTCTGGCCTAAAAAAAAAAAGAAAAGAAAAGAAATGCAGGCCTGTAGTTTTGTGTGTCCAGCGTGTGTGTGTACCAGTCAAGCTGGGCTGATTCTCTCAATTTCTCTGACCTCTTTCAGTGAGCCAGCGAGGTTATCACCGAAAAGTTGGCTTGTTACAGGCGCCGACTCGGGGCACAGTGCCGCAAACTCCTGGCTGATAAAAGGGCGCAAAGTCTGCGTGCGTGTGTGAGAAGTGTCTGTGGATGCGTGGCCTATCGGCAAGAGAGCATATGAGTGCGCGGCTGCGACATTTTTCTTCAATGCCTTGTCCATGTTACTTTTTCCCTAGCTATCTGCCTGCAATATCATCTGTGCGGAATTCATGATAGCAATGGCCACTTTTACAACAGCTCTCCGAGTCTGAGCAAACCTCGTCAGCTTTTCTAGCATGGGCTGGAATTTTCTTCCATTACTGGGGGTTGATGTTGGGCACTTGTAAATTGGTACAGTTGTCGGGCCTTTTGGTTCTGTCAAACTTTTCTTTCAGTTTTCTTTCACTTTGTTTTTCACTGAAACATTTCTTTGCCACCTCAGCTAAGGAGGCTTTGACCTCGTCTGCAGTCTGTTCTTTCTCATCCAGCTCATTCTCTATTTCCTTCCACGTATCTTCATCAGATGAAGGGATTGAAATTCTATCCTCATCAGATAACTCTCCCTCAGAGCCAGTGTGTTCATCTGTCTTTTAATAATAATAATGACAATTTCTATAGCGTCCATTCTAACAACGTACGTAGGGTACGGGGCACTTTACAAGTTTTAACAATTCAACATCTAAAAATATATGCAGGACATGCGCGCGCGCGCACACACATGCTCACTCACTCGCACGCACGCACATACACAATTCTGCGTTTACGAGTTGAAAACTAATGCACATACACGCACACACTCACATACTGGAAAATGATATCGCATACATAAACACACTATATAACACAGTGAACAGCTCATTTGTACATGAGCAAAATGTGCCAGCGACATGTAGTAATTTAGTAATGTTTCAGGTGGTATTCTGCAACTGGCATTTAAACAGATATGTTTTTTAAGTGCAGACTTGAAAGTTGGGAAGGAAGGGGCATGACTTAGATGGAAAGGAAGTGAATTCCAGAGTGTTGCCGCAGAAAATGAAAATACTCTAGAGCTGTGTGTTGCTTTTGGTAATATGAGAGAATTCGAAAAATTCAATCATTAGTGGAAGAACGGAGGGGACGTGTAGGAATATATATTTCGAAGCGATCAGAGAGATAGGTTGGTGCTTCACCTGTGATAACCTTATAACACAGACTTGCACTGAATTCTGTGCTCGATTTTTTTCGTCTTCTTTACCGTGCGTGCTGTTCCTTTTTAGTTGAATTTTTATCATAAGCTGATTCTCTGTCTGCAGAGGAGAAGGGCTGCATGCTGCGTTTTTTGCATTCCACCTCTTGGGAGTGGCTTGTTTCTCTCCCGCACTTCGTTTTTTTTTTGTTTTTTTTTGCTGCTCCAAGGCCAGCACCAAGTTTCGCCTCAAAACAGGAAAGCATGTTTGTTATGCTTTTGAATCATTTGTTCCATTTTTCTTCAAATTCTTCCATTCTCGATTTTGGAGACTGTGACTTGGTTTTGCCACTTGCATTTTCCTCATCGGAGGAGTGGGCACCCGTTCCTATCATGCTCAGTGGCAATGAGGGACAAACTGCTTAATGCAACACTCAGCTGCTTTCCAATTCCAACACGGCAGGAAAACATTTTAAACAGTCACCCAAAGTGCAGTAAAGAGCCAGTATCCTTGATTGTTATAAATAGGAGTTATCAACTATTAAAGTTGGTGTTTTTCACCTTTTGTGAACAAAATCACCAAAGTTAGTGGTCATGAAAGTCAAGACTTCATCCCCCCCAAAAAATTGATTGGCCTCACCATTTTTTCTCCACGTACACCCCACATACACTGCTAATTTAAACAAACCAACACACTTCACCACAGGTACTTTAATAACTTACATCGGCTGTTTAAATTTTGTCAGCGTCCAACGGAGTCTGGAACAACACGTGTTGCCTGGCTCAGCATCAGCATCCAATTGACCTGGCTTAGCACTGCGTGCCAATACTCATTTCACATCACATGACTTCGCCTGACTAAAGCAACAGGCGAATAATAATTGAAGGAATCGGCAATTCTGTAACAGCCATGATTTTGAATGGTTAACTAAAGAGACGTGTGACTTTGTGTCAGTCAGTATTTCACACACTGTTATTTGAAGGAACAAATGATCTGTATCGGATAGGATCTCAGACTGTTCATTGAACGAATGGACGATTCTGTGAGCCATTATTTCACAGATTGTTACATGAACGAGTGGGTGATCCCATGTCAAATTGCCAGTGTGACATTTGTTGAAAGGTTACACAGTAGGAGTTTTGACACCAATGGGCAGAGTTTGATTTGACTTCATCTCTCAATTAGGTTATAGGCTCATTGTTATTGAATACAGGCAAGGGCATTGAGGCAAGAGCATGGTTTTATATTGATGTGTAAAGTTTAACTTGATTTTATGAGCTAGTAGATTGTAGGCTGTTTTTAACAGTTTTCTATACTGTCTGGTAGTTGTTTTATCAATTAAAAGATTGTATGCTGATTTCAACAGTTTCCATACTGTCTTGTACGTGAGTCTTGCAGTTGTGGCTTTGCAGGATGTAATATGTGTCTGTGTTTCAAAGGTAAAGTAAGAATTAGTAGAATGGGGGGGGGGGGGGGGGGGGGAGAATAATGTACACATTAATAAAGTGTTACAAAATCACCATCTTCAGGTTTTTTTTTTAGGCTGTATATCTTCAAATTGGCATTTATTACATGCTCTAGACAGCTGCTGTACAATGTTATCTGAACACCCTTCCATTTTTTCGTTCATGTTTGTTCAAAGAAACAGTGAAATGTTTTAAATACACAAGACTTAGGGCTACACGTGTGCTAAGTGCTCTACTGAGAATAGAGCCTTCACAATGAACATGTTATGTTTCCAAGTAGTTTTCGTAACACTGCCAATCCCAGATGCTTGTGTTACCTACAGTATCTGCTGCAATATTGCAGCTGTGTTCACAGAGTGCAGGGCATTTGTATCTTTTGAATGTGAGAAATGAGATTGTTGTTTTCTTTTTTTCCCCTGTTGCTTAACCCCCCCCCCCCCCCCCCCCCCCAGAAATCTGACTAATGATAAGTGAGAAATTGGATGTTGTTCAGGGTCAGGAAACAGCTTGAATATTTTATTTCATGGTTGTGCTTGAAACATTTTTCATTCAAAATTAAGGTAATTTAAGAATCATGCGAGTACACACACACACACACGCACACATACTTATAAATATATCTACATGTACTATACATACATTATGTATACATGCTCAAAAGCATTGGTACATATACCTATAATACACGCATACCTACATTCTTGAAAAAAAAAAAAAAAAATCAATCCACATCATCTAGCAGGAACGGATTTAGCACGGGTTTCAGAACCCCTCTCCCTCCCTCCTCTCAAAAGAAAAAATATCTATAAAAGTGCAGTGAATACTTATCTGCCAGGAAAAGCTTCTAATGCACCTTATCCACTATGGTGGGAGCTTTCCTTGCCTCCTCCCTGAATTTTTACAAAATCTGATTTTAACTACCCCCCCTCCCCTCCTGCACATTGTCCCCTCCCACTTCCCCCATTCCTTTTTCAAAATGTGTACTTTGTCCCCCCCCCCCCCCCCTCCTCCCCCATTTTACAAAATCTGCGCCTTGTGCCACCCTCCCCCTTCTTCTCCATTCCTATTACAAAATCTGCACTTAAGTTCCTGCATCCCAACCTCAGTTTGGCCACATTCCCCCCCCCCCCCCCTTCACTATTTGTGCTTGATCTGTCTCTGCCCCCCCAAAACGCTGAATCCACGCACTCACCCACAATAGGAAGAATTTCAGTTTGTGTGTGCATATGCCTGTACACATGAAGGTGGTCACATTTCACTGATCATAAAGTTTCTTCTGAAACCATTTTGAAATGCTAAGGGTCAGTCTGTATTTCCATCACTTTGTGCAATGAAACATTCTGCTGTCCCCCAATGCTGCTACAGTTAGCAAGAGAACAGTCTGTACAATCATTGAGCACAGGGTTTTCATGGGTTATTTCTGATGTGGGTAACAGCAGGTGTACTCGATTTGTTATTGATATCAACGGTAAATCATTAACTGTTTAAAATCTGAGCATCGAAAATTATTTGGTATAATATGTAGCCGACATTTGTTTTCTGAATTTTATATTTGATCCTCATTGTTGATGCGGATTTTTATTTGTGTTTGTAAATATATCCTGAGCTCTTTTAAAATGGGCTGGGTATAACATTGGATGGTTTGTAGCCATTCATTACTTTCTATTCGCTCACCCCTATGGAATGCCCAGCAATCTTTCAGTACACGAGTAAATTGTATTCCTGGTTTTTGGAAATTCTGTGCTTGTTCTTTCCTCGTGTCTGTCATTCTCTTTTTACCTTTTAACATTTTGTACATATACCTTTACTATTATTCAGTTATTTCACATAAAAAAAAGAATTGATTCAGTGGTTTTTCTTTTTGTTTAACAACAATGTACGGAATTGACTTCGACAAGATGAAAATTCTTTTACAGCCCCTGTGGTCATCCAAGCTACAAACGAAATTGAATCATGATGCTTTTTGTTTATTGTTACAATTTACAACATGCCTGCATGTTTGCAATAGTGGTCTTGCATCCAGACAGTGAAAATGTAATCACAGTTCAGAGAAGACTAGCTGTCCATCCTTGCAGTGGGCCATATGGATTTGTATTTTTTTTCCCCAATATCAAATTTTTTAAAAAGAGATTAACATTTTTCATCTGATATAAGATTTTATGGAAGAAAGATTTTTAATTAAGTTTTTGGTGCGTTTTTAGAAGGTGTATTTTAAAGTAATGTGTGAATTTTTTTTCTTTTTTTTTTATGACTTGAGTTAATTTTAGCGTGGTGACAGCCCTGATGTGGCCCTTTACGGTCGGCTGGGCTATAAGCAACATTACCTTACCTTACCTTTAAAAATTTTTTTTTTTTTTACTATATAGCATATAAATTGCTTCTTAGAAAACAGAGTTATAATTCGAGTAGAATGGCTGCCACCCTCAGCCTGGTTTTCTTTTATCTGCTACAAGGATGTCAATAGATAGCTATCCCCATCTCACTCCCTACCTCAGATGTTTCATATCCCTTGAAGAACAAAACCACAAAAAAAAACAACAAAAAAAACAACAAAAAAACTGTCTCTGAATTCAGGATTAAACTAGAGGGACCTTTAAATCTTCAGTCTTAACGCTCTCCCAACTGAGTGACTGGTTGACTGTTGGCACCCCTTTTCTTTCATCTGTATGAACACCAATAGCAAAGGCATGTCTGACTCGCTCACTTTGAATTCTGACATTGCTTTGCTTCATCTGTCAAAAACAACTTGCTCTTGATCTGCCCAGCATGCTACTGAGTCACTGCCACAAACATGAAGGAGATGGATAAAACTAGATTTCCAAAGACACACAGACAAGTACACAGGCAGACAATGTTGTGAGCGTGTGTGTGTGTGTGTGGGTGCGTGCGTTTTAATGCATTTGTTGTTGATTAAGCCTCACTGGGCTGTTACCACCTTGGAGGGGGAAAATACTGTCCTGGAGAAAACAACAACAAACACTGTTAGCTATTTACAAAATGTATATTCATAATATGTTCCAATCTATTGACATCCTTTAGGCCTGTAAGGTTGCGCATGTTAAAGGCACTAGGTATTCCGCATAGTTTTTCACCCCCAGTTTATGAAAATTAGTGGCCCCCAAGCACACTCACAAACACACCTATGAAAAGCCATATGGCCACACAGACATTGCAGAATGGACAGATAGCATCTAGATGCCAGATAACAACATAAAAAGCTAACATGCCATATGTTGTAGCAAGGGGAAAAAAAGGTGAAAAGATTATCTTGAACACAGGCAGGAGAATGGGCCACAAAAGGCAGAGAAATATTGGATGACGGTACCAAAACAGGATTAAGAATGGCAGACACCTTTCAAAAGGAGTAAAAGAAAAGATCGAATTTCCAAAGTTGAGGATATAAGTTGTGCTGAAAAAGCCCCCGACATATTAACGGTGGCTTTTTTCTTGTTGTTTTTGTTGACAGGACATTCTCCCCGAGACAGAGGTCTCCATAAGGATGCTAGGGACTCTTTCAGTATGAACAGCTCCCCTACTCTCACAAATTTGTAACTTCTTTACTGTAATTCTCTTCGACTCTGGTTTGTGTATGTACGTGTGCACGCATGTGTGTGTGTGTGTGTGTGTGTGTGTGTGTGCGAGAGTGTGTGTGTGTGTGTGTGTGTGTGCGAGTGTGTGTGTGTGTGTGTGTGCGAGAGTGTGTGTGTGTGTGTGTGTGTGTGTGTGCGTGTGCGAGAGTGTGTGTGTGTGTGTGTGCGAGTGCGTGTGTGTGTGTGTGTGTGTGTGTGTGTGTTTCATTACTATCTACTGTTTTGTTGTTGTTGTTTTTTTCTGGTGTGGACTATTCTCCTGTCTTTGTTCTGGAAACTCTTTTACAAGTTGTTTTTCAGTTTATGACATTCCTGCTTTCTTGCAGTCTGGCTACTAGGAGGTGAAAATTGTACACACTGTCCTGAGTGGTCACTAGCTATCCATTCTACAGTGACAGTTTGCTCATTTGGGTTTTTGTATGTATTTTTCTGGGACTTAAATGTTTTTCACTATTTTTTGGCTACACTTTGAAAAAGCTCTACATTTGCTCAAGTAAGAGGAATGTCTGGCGCTTCCAGTACAGCCTACTCTTATCAGCTTCAAAGATGTCAATGCTGCCATTTCTTAAATTGTTTGTGCTATGTGTGAGTGAGGTTTCTTTGTTTTGTTTTGTTTTGTTTTTCTGATGTTTTCAGGATGTGAACCTTTCTCCATGCAAGTCTTACAGCCCTGAAAAGCTCTGTGTGGTTGGGTTGGGATGTAATGATGAAAACTGAAAACCGACACTACAAACTGACAGCCCTGAACAAACCCTGTTTTGTCGTCTGGGCTACCTCTGGCTATGATACAACTGAAACCAAGTTCTTTCTGTTTACGTTTTCATTTTGTAACTTGTTTGTTCCATTTGTTTGGTGATCCAGTCACTTAACTTTTACTCTAATATACCTATGACATATGTACGCATTAGTACTGGCACACTCCATGGGCACAGAATCACTGGCCTCTTCCAGTAGAGATTTACTCACTGGCTGTTGTTATGAAAATGTAGACTTCTGTCTGTTATCACATTTACCCACTGGCAGTTGTTATGAAAGTGTAGACTTTTTCTGTCATCATATTCTCTCTCTCTCTCTCTCTCTCACCCCACACTCACACACACACACAACTGTACAATTACTTTACAGCTGAAATGTACTTTACTTTTGAACTTTTAAAGCATAAGTCTTTTATCTTTTTCTTCAGGCATGATTATAGCTATAGAGCATTAAGAACTATCAATAAATCTTGGTGTTATTTTTTCTTTTCTTTTATTTGTTGAAGTAGCACACTGTTCATACTGTGTGTGTACATGTGTGTGTGTGTGTGAAACAGAGAGAGAGAGAGAGAGAGCGAGAGGGGTCCAGTGTAGATTGTGCAGGCTGAGAGTGGGAGGAAACCATCACACCCACCTAAGATGATATTATTAAAGTCACATATGTGATGTCATCAATTACATTGGATGATGTCATCAGTCATCACAGTTGCATTTCAAAATTTCAGCAACACTGGATAATATCAGTTACCTTAGATGACTTGAACCCACAACTTCCCAGCACCACAGAGGCTGGCGAAGCCAAAGAGTTCCTCTGTCAGAAAGTTTTTTATTTGGAGAGCACTCTTTCAGCATTACAAAGCCAATCAAAATTTGTCACCTCAGAAATTGCTCCTGTCATTCACAAAGAAGAGTGGAAAGAAAACAAACACAGTTTCTTCCATTCAAAGACTACTGTCAGGAGTTATGCTGTTTAAATTCATACATGTCTGTATTGTAGGTAAATTTTCAAAACCGTCCATATGAAATCAGTATGCAGAGCTGATCCCGATATGAGGACACTAACTAAGACAGAGATAACTATGTGGACAAAAGAAGCTGATCACTCTTATCAAACAACAGTAGCTGTCCCATCTAATCACGTTATCAGCAAGAACTGCCTCTCAACACATATGGGTTCGATTCTACTGCCTCTCTTACTGTTACCAGTCTCACAAAGAGCAGGGTTCATTTCAAACAGCAAGTCATCACATTCATATGGTCAACACCGTTCCCTTAAAACATGCATTAAACACTGCCAACATTTGTTATAATGGATACAATGCTTGCATATACATTACTAATTTACCATGAAAAGATATAAGAATTAGAAGACAAGTTTTATTTCCAAGCAAAAGACAAAGAAAGAAAAAAGGGCTTGTCCAAGTATCACAAAGTCAAGGCAACACTGGTCTTTGAGTTGTGCAGGGAGAAGTCCATCACCAGATATCATCATCAAAATCATGATCACTGGAACAGACAAATCTCTTTATTACCATAAGCATCACTATTGTCGTCAACTATTTTCAGGTCAACCTCACTTTGTGCTGGCATGACATGCTCTATGAATTAAATGCGTTTTTTTCAAGAATACATAGCTCCTTATCTACACTAATTCACAACTATTCAAAAGATCATTACCATCTAAATCCATACTATTTCAAATAATGATCACCAATGTCAATACTAGTTCCCATAGATCTTTATCAAGGACAATATCAGTTCACATATATCATTCATCACACAGAACAAAACAAGATCACATATGTAATTATCATCTATTACTATGGCAGTTTACATAATATCGTTATCTTCTTCAGCGTTCCAGTATCTGGTAGCGTGTGAACTCGTTTTACCCTGTTGGGATACTCACACTATACTCGAGAGTATACACACATACCCACCCCCACCTATCCCCCTTTTCCCTATGCAGACACACACTGGCCCCCACAATACATGAATGAATGCCAACCCCCCTCTACTGCCTCTATCCCTCTCTTATGCATACATGCACACATGCCGAAACTACACATACACACATATACACATACAAATGCTCTGTTGTCCTCACTTGCCCCTCGCCTCCCTTATGCTTACACACACACACACACACACACACACACAGCAAGCAGGAAACAAGACTTGCTACGGCTCCAAGAAAAGAAGCCAGAGAAATCTGCACAGACAGTGATGTCCCCAATTCCCACCTCTTCACATCGTCCACCATAGACAGGTCTTCTGACTGCGAAGGAGAATGGTCCTGCAACATCACCATGCACTCAGAATTACTGCAGTGTTATCATCATCATCAATTTCATATCCTGCTGTATTGTTAAGTCCTTGTCTACTACATGTAGCCATGAACAAGATGCATCATAGATGATTCCTGAATTTCCGAAAGAAAACTAAACTAAAACTCATGACATGCCCTGTAAGAAGAGTGGTAAATAAAACCAAGTATTGACTCTATAATGTGGGACCAGGAGAATCCTGCTAAATTGTTCACCAACTGCATGGATGGCAGCTGAGCATGGCTCTTCACCCACATATACAAAAATGGTGCATTTGTGAGTGGTCTTAGCAGGGCGAACTTTGCTGAACATCAAGAAGAACGATCATATGATTGGGTCATCTATTATTGCTGCCCCTAAATGCATATCATCCATATCTTATCTGTGTAAAAATTATGATTGGCCCAACTGGTTTCTTTCAATGAACAGCCTCCCACAATCTTGCCATTTGAAGAAATAGTTTTGTGCCATATCTCTGGTCTGAGTGTAAATTTGGAGCACCATAATGCGATGTTTGTCAATCTTGCATGTATAAATGTGCATGTGGGAAAGAAAACAACAGAGTAGAAAAGCATACAGGGATACATCAAAGAAAGATGTTAAAGAGATGAAGGCATGGCAGCCTGACAATGGGCATGATGCAGAGCTGAGTGCCTTTATGGAGTCTGTACCAGCTAATTCTGCTGACACCATACAAGATTTCAGTGCATGAAAGAAACAAATTTAGTTATAAAGGAAGAGAAGTCACTGTTTTAACCTCTTATACAACATTTGGTCATTCTCATGCTGAGACCAATCATGAGAGTACTGTTTTGTGCATTTTTGTTTACTGTTTTAACATCTGTAGAAGATACATTTGTTGAAAATTTACTTGTCTATATTGTAGGTGTAACCTACATTACTTTACCCTTTGTTTTGTGTGTTTACTTGTATTTTGTCCTGCTTTCCTATAATGTTTCATTATTCAGTCCATTTCATGTTCTCATAACCATTTCTAGGGGACTCAACCCCAGGCTGGCCAGTGGGCCCTATTTTTCAAAATTCTAGAATCAAAACTGAAATCAACAGATCGGTCATAGACCACAGCACATAAAAACTGCTAAGCACTCATTCAACAAAGACCTGGGCCAAGGCCAAACTGATATTGGATCAGTCCTCTGATCCTGATTTGTGAAATAATTCCAAATCAAAATGAAATGGCTCCACTCTAGGGTCACATTCCATCTTTGCACCATGTTTCATTAAAATTGGTTGAGTAGTTTTCTGTATGATCTTGCTCAACGGCCCATCAGTCCAGATCTTCACCTAAATTCAATGGGTTCATCGCTGCTCTGTATTCCATCTTTCTACTATGTTCAGTTCTTGTGTGATGTTACAGACAGATAAACTAACAGATGCAGGTGAACTCATAATTTACTGGGTGGCTGTAACAAGGATGTGGACCAGCACAAACAAGAACCACAGAAAGACTTTCATGTTATTCAAGAGTCACGAAGTAAGGTCTAGCTCACCCCAGTCTTCATCATACAGCTAGAAATCTAATTTCGCACTACAATTAATGCCACAAGAATGTATCTCTTCATATTACGGCATTAAAGAAAACCAGCTTCCCATGGAACTCTACTAGTTATACAGAAACACTTTATGTTTTGATAACTGGCATTTTTACAGCAATTTCTTGTCTATTTGAACTTGTTGTGAGTAACACTAATCCAAACCTTTTTACAATAATTTCTTGTCTACTTGAAACCGTCATGTATAACACCAATCTGCCAATTTAAAAATAAACTTTTAAAAAATCCTAAAATACAGCACATACATAAATTATGCACTGGTCAGTCAATAGCACATCAGTACAAGGTAGCCAAACAAAGATCACAATAATGTCTTAAAGAACATAAAATCAACCGTGGAAAAGTCTGCCGTGCAGTTTATGGTGTTGTGTCACCCATCACAGTTGCAGACCACTGGCATGAGAATTCCTATGATCCTTGTAAGTAACGTTATCCAAAGATGTAGAGAAGAGAGGATAATTGTGGTGCCTTGCTGTCCCACCATTCGCCTTTGACTGTCAGCCATGCATTCATTTGCACAGGTCACAAACCACTTCCAGGCACTCTATGATCACTGCCCACACAACAGAATTGTTCATCTGACTGAATGCCCTCTCAGGTACTCATACGCCAGTCTTCTTGTCAGCTATTAAACAAAGTTGGCCCACTAACTGCACATAGCCTTACAATGTGTGTGTAATTCACACTTGACAGTTTGACCTCATCAGAAGCAAAGTGTGGCAAAAAGCTAGCAGGAGGCAAAGTGCCAATCAAATCCACAGAAAGTGCAATATGCATGATCAAATTTTAAGTAGCAAATGGAAAAGATACTTCTCTTCCCCTGCTATATATTCGTGTCATCCATCAACACAACCTCTTCACTGACAAATCATGTGTCAATGTTGTGTGTGTGTGTGTGTGTGTGTGTGTGTGTGACTGCAATGATTTCTGTTCAGTGAAAGCTCTTCTTTTTCTACATATGGAATGAATATTTCAAAATCAACTGTTTTTTTCATTTTACCTTTACAGCTGTAGCTTTTGTTGTTTCTTTTGGAGCCTGAAAAAGAAAGCAAGAAATGCATAAGAAGGAACATAACTACTGAAGGTTAGGTAAGGTAATGTTGCTTGTAGCCCAGCCGACCTCAAAGGGCCATATCAGGGCTGTCACTGTGTTGAAGTCATTCATTCACACAATCCTTTAAAATACATCTAAAAACACACTTGAAATGTTGTTAAAAATCTTTCCACTGTAAAATCTCAGATCGGATGTTGTTGTTGTTGCTGTTGTCATACCCTGGCTAAAACACTCCTGGGATCTCCAAACAGCCAAACTACTTGAACACTGGGGATGAGAACATTACGTGTGTGACCGTTTTTGATTACCCCACCACGTGGGCAGCCACACTCCGACTTAGGGGGATTTTGGAGACTGATCATGTTATGCTAGGAGCTTGTCACGACTGAAGACAATCCCCGAATAACTGTGCAGAGCATAACAACATTTTCATGTAGCCTTGGCGTTCTAGCCTATGTCAATTGGCCTGACACAGCCTTAAGCCAAGGCAGTCAGATCAAATGAAAAATCTTAAATAAATGTTAGCGAACCACCCAGAGAACGTGGACAAACGAGTCACAAGACAAAACACAACGCGTTTCGACCTCTTAGGTCGTCATCAGGTGAGACATAAACGAATAAAACAACGAAAATTCACTTAGCTTTGATCGCTTCAGATCACTTCACAGGGTTCAGCGCAAGGAAGAAGGCTGAAGCGATCAAAGCTAAGTGAATTTTCGTTGTTTTATTCGTTTATGTCTCACCTGATGAAGACCTAAGAGGTCGAAACGTGTTGTGTTTCGTCTTGTGACTCGTTTGTCCACGTTCTCTGGGCGGTTCGCTAACATTTATTTAAGATTTGTTTAGATTTCCGCCTGCAGTCCTCTCACTTTGCAACCAAATGAAAAATGTTAATTTCTTTCAAAATTCAATGATCACATCAGGTGGAACATCTCTGAACAAGGTTTTCATGGAATCTGCTGTAAAATGTTTATGTCTCACATCATGCAAGTCCCAACACTCTAAAAGAATATGTTTCACTGTGAATGGTGCATGACATGGACCACAGAGCTTCTTCAATCTTTAAAAGGTACGAATGAGTAAAATATGAATGGCCTGTGTGCAGCCGGCATAAACCCGTTTCTTCCTTGCGACCACCAGAGGTAGATGAGAGGAACTCTTTTAAGTTTGGACGGATCTGGAAGAGTTTGTTATCCGTCTGTGTATTCCAGTCCACCTGCCACAGGTCTCTGACATAATCATTAATTTTTGGTTTCAGATCTGTGTAGGGGATAGATGTGTTAGACAGTTTCCCTGTTGTGGCATTCTTGGCCAAATGATCAGCCATTTCATTCCCTCCAATGCTAACATGACCGGGAACCCAAGCAAGAACAATGTTGTGACCTTCCGCCTTCAACGAGGTAAAAAGTTTTTAAAAAGTGTGGAAGTTCAGATGATGGAGGTTATGGCCAGCTACTGTCTCCAAAGCTGACAGTGAATTAGACAAAATCAGAAAGTCCTTGTTTGTTGATTGAGAGATTATCTTCAGTGCTAGAATCAAAGCTGTAAGTTCAGCAGAGTAAACAGAACTATCTGATGGAATATGTTCTAATAATATCTGAGAAGGAGCACCAGGGCAACAGGCTGCACAGGCCACTCCACCTTCAGACTTTGAACCATCAGTAAATATTTTCTGAAAGGATAGGAATTTTGAACAGAGATCGGCAAATAATGCCTTGTATGCCTGAGAACTGGTGGATTCTTTGCAAAAAGCAGCAAGATCAAAGCAGATTTGTAGGTGAAAAAGGTCCATGGAGGCTTATCTGGAAACTTGGAGAAGTCAGACACAACTCCTAGATCAAGACCTGCATTCTGCACATGAGGCTGCACACGAATTCCAAACTGATGGATACAGTTGGGATTTTTTTCAGCAAAGCCTAAGGGATCACGGGACCGCGCAAGCCCTCCAACCACGGCAAGGTTGCAACCCCCAGAGGGTATTCCATCTGAAACAGAAACCGCATTATAAAAAAAAAAAGAGTTCTGATAGACCTTCTACATGGGGGGAAGGACAAGTGTCAAAAGATGAAGTGAGGATAGAGCCCTGAGCCATGACATGCACAATAAACAGCAATTTTAGCAAGAGAAGACTCGGTATTTGACATAGTAATATCATCCTCAACATAAACCGCATCTAAAAAGTCTTCTTTCTCATCACCAAGGCATGTTCTCCCACACTCTCACGGATCATATCTTGATTACAACTACCGGAGAACAACTGGTCCTCCCAACCAAGATCCCCTCTCGGATAAGTGCCTGTCCAATGTTGCTCACATTCAGGAGGCCCATCAAGGTTAATATACCACTCCTCTTCAGTTACATGTTATCCAGTGGTTGCGAGTGTGGAATGGAGTGGGGAGAGGGGCGGGGGGGGGGGGTGGGGTGGGGGGGGGGGGGTGATGCTGGCCTTTCTCCACTTTCAGGACCATGTCAGAAAGGGTGTACTAGAGAGAGGCTGCTGCTGACTGTCTTGCCAAAACCGGCGGATCATCATAGAAATTGCCACAAATGTTGAAATCATGCACAGAACACCATGTCACACCCAATTAATTCTCACACAAGCTGCAAGACACAATTGGGAACACTTAAAACATGAGATGCAGGTCTCATGCAAGTCGTCAAGAGAGCACCACTCATGACAGGTGAAGCAAATTCTAGAAGTCGTCGAAGTAGCAAGTTTCACAGTTGACTTGGAAGATGCCAAAGCGAATGACAAAATGGACGACTGCTGTTGCACTGAACATGACGCAACCCAACTTTTGGGAATTTTCAGCCGAAGTCTGAAAAATCGACAAGCCACAAGATTCCTGTTCCTCCACCAAGGAAACAGAGAAAACTGAGCTAGTTCTGACATGGCAAAATGTTGTGAGCTTACCAGGGACAATCACTCTGAATGGCTTATCTGGGGACTGAGGTGAAACTAGCTCCCTGAACTCCCAACTTGCTCTGTGTGTGTGTGTGTGTGTGTGTGTGTGTGTGTGTGTGTTTTGATAACACGGTGTTGTTCCATACCAAGTGGGTATAAGGAATTGCTTACATAGGTATATATGTGAAAAAAAACAACAGTATGATGCACAAATAAACAACAATATAGTGCATTAAGAAACAACAAAACAATGCACTTCAACAATACTAAATTGCCTAAATCAGATGCCACAAAATGCCAGTTTAACTGGTATATATTAATTCACCATTCTGATTTTTATTCAGTGACAACATTCCACCACTGGTCATAAATTAAGTTAAGACAGGGACACTTTCAGGCTAAAACATCATTTTCTATCTCTGTATTAATAAGAAACCACCAGTTTACCTGTCTTTTACCCTTTTTTGTTGTTTTCCATAAAAAAAACAAACTTGCAAAACGCTGAAAAATATTTTTAAAAGGTGAAAGAATCAGGGAACCATACACACACACATACATACACACACACACTCTCTCTCTTTCTCTTCATTTCTACCCATTTCTGTTACTCTTTCCCTCTCATGTCTGCCTGACCTGTTTTTCCTGTTCCTTCATGGCTTGCACTCTGGCCATGTACTGCAGCATGACAGGATCAATCCCACCCATTTCTTTTTCTGCCTTCTCCTGTCACACAAGACACACTGAATACTACACAGTCTGCAGCATGACAGGATCAATCCCACCCATTTCTTTTTCTGCCTTCTCCTGTCACACAAGACACACTGAATACTACACAGTCTGCAGCATGACAGGATCAATCCCACCCATTTCTTTTTCTGCCTTCTCCTGTCACACAAGACACACTGAATACTACACAGTCTGCAGCATGACAGGATCAATCCCACCCATTTCTTTTTCTGCCTTCTCCTGTCACACAAGACACACTGAATACTACACAGTCTGCAGCATGACAGGATCAATCCCACCCATTTCTTTTTCTGCCTTCTCCTGTCACACAAGACACACTGAATACTACACAGTCTGCAGCATGACAGGATCAATCCCACCCATCTCTTTTTCTGCCTTCTCCTGTCACACAAGACACACTGAATACTACACAGTCTGCAGCATGACAGGATCAATCCCACCCATCTCTTTTTCTGCCTTCTCCTGTCACACAAGACACACTGAATACTACACAGTCTGCAGCATGACAGGATCAATCCCACCCATCTCTTTTTCTGCCTTCTCCTGTCACACAAGACACACTGAATACTACACAGTCTGCAGCATGACAGGATCAATCCCACCCATCTCTTTTTCTGCCTTCTCCTGTCACACAAGACACACTGAATACTACACAGTCTGCAGCATGACAGGATCAATCCCGCCCATCTCTTTTTCTGCCTTCTCCTGTCACACAAGACACACTGAATACTACACAGTCTGCAGCATCACGGATACAATCCCGCCCATTCTCTTTTTCTGCCTTCTCCTGTCACACAAGACACACTGAATACTACACAGTCTGCAGCATGACAGGATCAATCCCACCCATTTCTTTTTCTGCCTTCTCCTGTCACACAAGACACACTGAATACTACACAGTCTGCAGCATGACAGGATCAATCCCACCCATCTCTTTTTCTGCCTTCTCCTGTCACACAAGACACACTGAATACTACACAGTCTGCAGCATGACAGGATCAATCCCACCCATTTCTTTTTCTGCCTTCTCCTGTCACACAAGACACACTGAATACTACACAGTCTGCAGCATGACAGGATCAATCCCACCCATCTCTTCTTTCTGCCTTCTCTCTGTCACACAAGACACACTGAATACTACACAGTCTGCAGCATGACAGGATCAATCCCACCCATCTCTTTTTCTGCCTTCTCCTGTCACACAAGACACACTGAATACTACACAGTCTGCAGCATGACAGGATCAATCCCACCCATTTCTTTTTCTGCCTTCTCCTGTCACACAAGACACACTGAATACTACACAGTCTGCAGCATGACAGGATCAATCCCACCCATCTCTTTTTCTGCCTTCTCCTGTCACACAAGACACACTGAATACTACACAGTCTGCAGCATGACAGGATCAATCCCACCCATCTCTTTTTCTGCCTTCTCCTGTCACACAAGACACACTGAATACTACACAGTTTGTCCCCAACACTCTAATGCAGTTCATTTCAGACATCACACATTGAACCCAACACTATCATAGTTCACATCACACACTAAACACGACACTGTCACTAAAACACTGTCACAGTTCACATCACACTGAACACAAGTCACTGACACACATCACAGGTCACATCATATAGTATGCACTTGAACATGATACAGTTTATCATCAACACACAATGACAGTTCACATCACACAGCACACAATGAATGCAGCACAACTCATCCTCAACATACTATCACAGTTCACATCACACAACACATGAAACAGCTTATCCTCATCACAACATCACAGTTCACATCACACAACACACACTGAACATGACACAGCTTGTCCTTCACACTCTATCATAGTGCATATCACAACACACACTTTGTCCAAAATACACTATCATTATTCACATCACACAACACAGATCGACCATGACATGCTTTGTTATCAATACACCACCACAGTTCACATGACTCAGCAGCACATCATAAAGAATATTCTTATGTAGGATTTAGAGTCCAGCACGTGTTAAACACTGGTAAAACTTGAGGACAAGGACACAGATGCACTGAATCTTAAAGCCTGTGTCATACATTCGCAAAGATTTAGGGCAAGACCATACACAAAATAAATCCTGCTACATGTGTCATACACTAGCAAAGATTTAGATAAAGTCACTGATAAAACGAATTGTACAGCATGTCACATTCGGACATGTTTTAGGACAAGGCCACCCACAATGATTTGTTCAGTATGTTTCATACACACTGATAAAGCTGGAGGTCAAAGCCATAGTCTGACCTGTGCTGATGTGGGGAGTGTATCATCCTGGTGGAAGGAAGGTGGTAGAAGAGATACAGGTTGTTCAGGGGGTTGACAAGGACATTAGTAACATGCCATTGACGGCGAAGATGCAGGGCGTAGGCGTCTGGGTGGCAAAGGTGGGATAGGGATACACATGGAAAATGGGATAGCTTGTGATGATGGTGAGTGAGGAGGTATCACTGAAAAGGGCAATGTGACAATGATAACATCAACCAGGAAGCCTTGACTTCGGCATTATAATATGACTCTAAATGTCTCTCTCTGTCTTGTTTTCAAACTCTAGTTCTTGGTATCAATAAGAGGAAGCATCGTTCACTGACACCCTAGCTGCTGAACATTTTCAATGTCAACCTGAGTTCCATCTCAAGATGCATGTGTCATGTGCTGGTTTGAACAGCAAGTGAGCATGACACTAGCTGGACACAGTCAATGCCCAGTCAAAGATCATGCTGCTAAGCATGGATCAGCCTTCGGGAGGGAGGAAACGGTTAAGGAGGAAGAATGGCCCAAGCTATCCCCCAGGTATTCTCCAGCTTGCCATGAAGCATTAAAGTGAGGGGTTTGTGGTCAGTCTGCACAGCCAATTCATTATCGGACAGATAAGGCTGGAACCTGGTGACTGCCCATACAAGGGCAAGACATGCCCACTTGATGACTGCTTGTTTGTGCTCTGGTTCATTTAGCTTGCACTAATCAACATGACTGGGAAGAATGTGTCTTCATATTCTTACAGAACTGCACCAATCACATGGTCTGAGGCATCCATACACAACACAAACGGGTGAGACACATCAGCCAGGTGAAGGACAGAGGTATTAGACATGCTGTGCTTCAGCTGGTTGGAGGCGGTGCCCATTGCAGGATGGTGGATTCTCCCTTGTGGAGTCATGGCTGCATAATTGTGAATGAACTTCTGATAATAACCTGTGACTCCCAAGAAGGGCCGCAGTTCTTTCTTGTTTCTGGGTCTGGCAATCTTCATGACCTTGTCAACCTTGCCTTACTCAATGCAGACAACGTAGCCTAAAAATTCTAAACAGGGGTACCCAAATGGACACTTTTCTGGTTTAGTGGTCACATTATGCTTACTGAGTTTCTCCGAAGCTGTCGGTGCCTTTTTACATGCTGATTTCAGATGTCTGTGGCAGCAACTATGTTGTCCATGAAGTGATAACGATATGGCATATATGCCAGGAGTTTCCTCATGAGACATGAGAAGGTTGCCCTGGAACTGACCATCCCAAAAGACATGACCCGCCATTGGTACAGTCCACAATAATAATGAAAACAGTCATTGGGTGGTGGACTGAAGGCACTGGTATTTGCCAGAACCCCTTCATCAGGTCGATTTTCAAGAGGAACTTAGTGCTTTGGAGTTTGGTGAGCAAGTGGGTTTGATTTGGGAAAATCAAACCAAACTTCGTGATGGTGTTAAGGCATCCAAAGTCTAAACTTGATGATGGTGTTAAGGCATCCAAAGTCTACACAGAAACAATATGTATTGTCCTTCTTGGGGGCCGGAATAGCTCAGTGGTAGAGCGCCGGACTTGTAATCCTGGGGTTGCGGGTTCGAATCTCCGCCGAGCCGTTTCAGTAAAGGGGGATTTTCCCTCGGAGTTAACATTGGTTCTGACTCCATTTCCCATACAGTCTTTCGAATGCAACTATAAACTGAGGTTCCGTGTGTGAACGCTAGCACAACATGTTGCACACTCATAAAATCCCATCACCAACTTTCGGAAGAGAAGGCCAGTTTGGCCATTAGTATGGATGACACGTTACACATAGCATGCATCTTCCCTGAAGCTGGAGTATGGGTGCCTTAATGGCAGGATAAAAAACGGTCATACATACAAAACTCCACTCCCTTTGTTAGGCAGATGGGTTTAATACTTGCCTGTCTATACAGGGAGTCTCCACAGGAGTATCAGACTGCATACTCAGAAGAAGAAGAAGTATTGTCCTTCTTTACTATAAGAGCAACTGGTGATGCATATGGTGACACCTATCATTTAATGATGCCAAGTTTGAGCATAGAGGCGATCTCTTTACAATGACCTTCCTCACAGTGTATAGGGTATGATATGGGTGACTGCAGACTGGAATGTCACTGGTAAGTACGACACAATGTTCTTCATAGTGACTGCAGACTGGAATGTCACTGGTAAGTATGACACAATGTTCTTCATAGTGACTGCAGACTGGAATATTATTGGTAAGTACGACATGATGTTCTTCATTGTGACTGCAGATTGAAATGTCACTGGTAAGTATGATATGATGTTCTTCATAGTTGGTCAGGATTGTTTCACGTCAAGACATTTGAAAAATTTCTCGAGTAAAAAAACGTTGACGTTTTCCTTTTCCTTTGGGCTAAGGTCAACCCAGACATCAGGCCTATTTTTCTGCCCATACACATCAACAATTTGCAGTTGTCCTCTTCAAGAGTTATGGCAGCTACAGCAGCAGCCAGATTTCCGGTTGATGCTGGGCCAAAAGAAGGGCGCTTTTTTTGCTTAGGGTCCAATATGCCTGGCCTGATCTTGTCTTTCTTTTTAAGATTGGCATGGAAAATTTGCTCATGTCCATCTATGTTCAAGCAATCATCTCTGTAGCCCACTTTGTCCATCATCACATATGGGCCTTTCCATTGCATGGTCAGCTTGGAATGGTCAGACGGTAGTAAGGAACTTCACCGCCCTTCTTAAACTATCTGTCAGAGGTCTTCTGATAAAATACTTCTTGTGGCATGCTGGGACAACTTCAGCTTATCTTTGGCCAGCTTGCGACCCTTCTAGCCAACTGCGGAGATCAAGAATGCTTTCATAGGTAGTCTTGACGTCATCGGGAGTAGACTCATGTTCCCATGTTTCATGTAGAATTGCTACAGGACCGTGGACAGTATGCCCATATAACAGTTCAAAGATCAAGAACCCCCATGATGGCATTAGATACTTCCTGATATGCAAAGAGAAGGGGGTCAAGATAGTCGTTATTTCTTTCAGTCTCCCTGCAGCAACTGTCCATAGCATTTCTTTAACAATGTCATTCAATCTTTCTTCCAAGCCATTAGCCTGAGGATGATATGTTAGTATGCAGAACTGTTTCACTCCATTGAAGCAGCATACCTCTTTCATATTTTCTGAAATGAACTCAGATCCTCTATCTGAATTAATGATTTTCTGGAAGCCACATCTGGAGAACATGCTCTGGACTGCCTCAGTTATTGTTGGCATGATGACTTTGGAAAGGACTATCCCCTCAGGATATGGGTGGTTTAGTCAACTAAAATCAGAATGCAATTCTTTCCAAAGGTTTTTCTTTCCAGGGGCTCGATGACATCTATGCCTACTCTGCTGAAAAGTTCACTGACGAGAGGGATGCTGCCAAGTGGAACTCTGTGCAACCACCCTTTGGGAATGCTTCTTTGACAGTTAACACAAGACTGGCAATGATGTTTGATGTTGGCTCTCATACAGAGCCTACAGAAGTGGGGTAATAAGCGATCAAAAATCTTGTCTATGGCTAAATGACCTGCAAGGTGTCCTTCATGCCAAAGTTTCATGCATTGTTAAGCATGGGTTGAGAAACGACAATCTTGTGTGAAACCCAGCCCGGGGGCATCCTCTTTGAATGGGAAGACCTTTGAGATATTAGTATGCCTTTTCAGATAAAGAAGTTGGACTGCATTCTTTTATGGTTGGCAACACATCAGTTTTCAGCCATCCCAATCAGCTTCTTCGAGGAAAGGTCATCCTGCCGACCACTAATAAGTGTAGTCCTTGTGACATTTGTGTCAACAATATCAGCTGACTTCAGTGGGGGCTGATAATGTTTACAGCTTATAGCAGCTGTCTGGAACTGGGTTACAAATGCGGCCAGCTCTGCCAATGATACTATTTCTTCAGAGGTTATCCCTTACCACATAGGTTCTACAATGACTTTGGAATGGCATTGTCCTTCCCATGACATCAGACTGCTGAAGGTTAAGTGTTATCATGGTGGCAGCACCCTTTTGATCAGCCTTCCTGACATCAGGGTGGCAAACTGTGATGACATGGTGTCATCCTCACTTGCTGTGTGCATGCTTTGGGTTGGCAGGTCCTCCTGACCAGATCCCAAGATGAGAGTGGATTCTTCTTGATCTTGAAGCTTCTTGAACTCTGCCTTAACTAATAACACAGACAGAAAGGCGAGTCCATGACCATCTTCTGTATGCTGCCAGTGAAGCATGGCGACCTTCCTCATTGACGGATGGTCTGAAGGGTCTTTGAATGGAAAGACTTCAAGGTACGGGTGGGGACAATCACAAAACCGAATCTGCTATCTTGGACATGGCCCACCATTTACTGTTCCCTGTTTTATTGGTCGCCCCTTTGAGACCTCTTCAGATATGCTGATATGTATGACAAAGTTACATTCAGCTTCATGTGGGACCACAGCACCAACTGTCTCCTAACAATTCCTTGAAATACATCCCTATTTACCGCTGTTGAGGTGGGAAATCTACCTAGTTGTTGTTGTCATGAGGTTTTAGTGTCACCAGGGTTTCCTCTGGTCTGGTTCTGCTGGTGCTGCAAACTGTCAGCATTCCTGGGACGTTAACGTTAGAATAATGATCTTGATTGTACAATGATCCTGATGGTACAATGATCCTGACAGCACAATGATTCTGAGCAATGCAATGATTAGCACAATGACCCTGACACTTCTGACAGTACACTGTCAGTGCAGTGATCCTGATCTGTACAATGACCTGCTCAGTACCTGGTCAGTATAATGACCCTGACAGCAGCCTGATCAGTGCATTGATGTGTTTAGTACAATAACCCTGATAGTACAATGAGCTGATCAGTGCAGTGATCCTGATCAGTACAATGACCTGCTCAGTACCTGGTCAGTATAATGACCCTGACAGCAGCCTGATCAGTGCATTGATGTGTTTAGTACAATAACCCTGATAGTACAATGAACTGATCAGTGCAGTGATCCTGATCTGTACAATGACCTGCTCAGCACAATAACCTGATCAGTATAATGACCCTGACAGCAGCCTGATCAGTGCATTGATGTGTTTAGCATAGTGTCCCTAACATTACAATGACCTGGTCAGTATAATGATCCTGATCAGTACAATGACCTGCTCCATACAATAACCTGGTCAGTATAATGACCATGATCAGTGCAATGATGATGACATACAGTGATCCTGACAATGCTCTAACCCAGACTGTTCAATGACACTGACTGTTCAATGACACAAAAAGAACAGTGACACTTACATTACAATGACCCTGACAGTAGACTGACACTAACAGAGGAATGATCCTGACAGTACAGTGATGCTGATCAGTACAATGACCCCGATAGTAGCCTGATCATTGCAACGATGTGATTAGTACAGTGACACTGACATTATAAAGAACCGATCAGTGGAGTGATCCTGATTAGTATAATGACCTTGTCGATACAATAATGACCCTGATAGTACAATGACATTGACATGCACTGATCCTGACACTGCTCTAACTCTGACAGTTCAATGACACTAACACAGGAGTGACACTGATAGTATAATGACCATGACAGTACAATGACATTAACACAGGAATGACCCTGACATTACAATGACCCAGACAATATAATTACACTCGCACAGGAATGACCCTGACAGCTCACTGACTGACAGTACAATAATCCTGACAGTGCAATGACACTAACAAGAGATATGACCTGGACAGTACAATGAAAATATAAAGACCCTGACAGCACAATGACCTTGACAATAGTACAGTGACCCTGACAGTACAATGATCTTGATATTACAATGAACCTGACAGTACAATTATTCTGACTGTACAAAGACCCTGACAATGCAATGAACCCAACTGTATAATGACCCTGATCAGTGCACAGACCCCAACAGTGCAATGACTCGGACAGTACAATAACCCTAAGTACAATGACCAAAGCAGTACAATGACGGTAAAATGACAGTACAAACCTCTTCTTCTTTCTTTCGTTCTTCCTCTCTCCTTTTCTCTTCTTCCTCCTCTTTTCTTTTCCTCTCTTCCTCCTCCTTCCTCCTCCTCCCTTCTTCCTCCTTCCTCCTCCTCTCTTCCTCTTCCATCCTCCTCCTCTCTTCTTCCTGTTTTCTTTCCTCCTCTTTTTTTTTTCTTCTTTCTTTTCCTCAGCTTCACGGTCCGATGCAAAGTCTTTGTCTAGAGACATACAGACCAAAATGAATGCCATTATCAAATATACATATGGACCAAAATGAATGCCATTATCACATAGACTATGTTATCTTTACTTATTCTCTCAGTCCTTTATCTATCTCTGTCTCATGTCTCTGTCTCTTTCTCACAGTCTATGTGTCTGAAAACTTGTCTGTAAAATTTTTCTTTGACACTTTTTTCCCCTGAATGATGTTTAAGTTTGTCTTTGTTTGCTATGACCTTAAAAAGTATGTAGGGTTAAGAAAGTTATCTTTTATCAAAGCTATTTCATTTGCCTTCTTTTGTTAGCATGAACTTGTTCTCTTTTCAATCACCTCTTGTCTTTTTCTTTCAGTCTACAGTAAGATTGTTTCTTTTTTCTTGGGGGTGGGGGTTGGAAAGAAACTACACAAAGTGTAGAGCAAAAAATAAATTAAACACAGAATAAGGTTCCTCTGACAAGCAACAAAGCACAACGTCATCGAAGAGTATCTGAAATGATTTTAAACACCTCATGCCCTGCCATTCATTGGTTTGTCAGTGCGTTTGTGAGTTGGCATGCAAGTGAGCTCGTGTCTATGCCTACCTCTGTGTGTGTGTGTGTGTGTGTGTGTGTGTGTGTGTGTGTGTGTGTGTGTGTGTGTGTGTGTGTGCGCGCGCGCGCACATATGCAAATACACTACAAGCATGCATGTCTGTGTATGCGAGTGTGTGCATAGCAGAGGGAAAAAAATCTAATAATGGCAAGTGAATTATCACTGATGAATTCTGTATTGAACATGTATTTATAATGTGTATGTATAATGCCTGTAAGATGTATTATTTATGATTTTAGTGGGATCCTCCTTGTAATAATGTTCTTTCTTTGGCCTTGCTACAGGAAAATTCTCCATTATCATGATGATTTTTTTTTCTCATATATACTTGTCCAAATAAATGCCTTTTCCTTACTTGGCATGGAACATAGCATTAGTATCAAAATCCTAAAAAAAAATAAAAAAAAAAGGGAAAAAAAAACTGGAACAGCAGGGAGCTAACAGCACCTCCATAACCAGTTGCACCAACAGAATGGTAGCACTTAGTGAGATCACTTCAACACTCAAACATAATTCAGTTTTCTCCTTTTACGTGCTTACAGACGCCTGCCACCTCCCCACCAACCACCTAGCTCTTTGATGTTCAGATTTTGTTTGTTTTGGTGCTCTTGGAGCCTCTCGGGCACCCCTTTAAGTTTGCTTTCGCTTCAGACAAAGAGGGTTCTTTCTCTCTTCCTTCAAAAGGGAGAATTTCACAAGAAAATGGCGGCAAGTTGTGCTTTATCGCCACCTCTCTCCAGTATTTGACACTGCCATTGTACATATGACTTCTGCCTCTTCTTCCAAGTCATCTGCTATGACAACAGTCACGCATTTGCCCTATGTGTTGCAAATGGTGCCCTCAAGCTGATGTTCACAAAACCTATGGCTCTTTCACCATGTGTTCTCCATTCAAACCTTGCAACTTGTGCCAGAGTTGGTCCAGCACAAAGTGGCAGTCTGTTTGGAATTTCAGGCTCAAGTTGCTTACCAGTTCTATTAGTTTTATCGAGAGAGACTGTTGCTTCTGCCAGCTGCACTGGTTCAGTATCAGTAAAAAGGTACTTGGTGACAGGCCAGTGTCTCCTAACCACTTAGTCTGTTCTCTTAACCACTCAGTGCCTTACAAAACATGAGGAGCGGCTGGTGTAGTTGTATTTCTCAGGGAGGCACTTGGATGCTTTCCCTTGGCAAGGTTCAGCATTGGATGGTTTCCCAGTAGTAGGAGATTCAATAGGGGTCCCTATTGCAAAAGGACAAGACTTAGTACACACTGACTGGGAGCCTTGGCATCTTCTGACCCGTACCAAAAACCTTCATAACACAGGTATGTTCTGTGCAAATAAGGATTGTATGGGTGATGACAATGAGTTATATAATGATGATGATTCTGGAAAGTCATGACATTTCAGTTCTGAATTCGCTCTTCCAGTAGTGGTCAATTGTGGGCTGAGGCCAAATGATGTGACATCTCCCAGAGACAATTCTTCTTCCTCATTGGGAGACCCTCACTTCAGATAAGAGAGCTCCTTGTTGGTAAAGGATGGCCTCAGGATTTCCTCTTTCCACCCCAACCCCTCTGACATCAACACATTTCTGGACCAAGATTCCTTCCGACCTGGTGAAGGCTTCTGGTCTTGTTGAAGAGATGGATTCCTTCATTCAGAAGGCTGTGGTTTCAGAGTTTCTCTTTGTCCTCCAGGATTCTTTTTACCATTCTCCTATTAGTACCAAAGAAAAATGGCAAGTGGATCTACCTCAACAGGCTGAATCTTTATCTTTCCACCCTGGAGTTCACCAAGAAGACTGTTTGAATGCTGTATGCTCCCATTCTTTCCAAGGATTGGGGAGTACGTCTTGATCTCTAAGATGTATTCTTCCATATTCCTATTCACCAGTCGTACCAGAAGTATATCTACCTGTTTTGGAATCCAGGGAAAGGTCTTTGCCTTCAAGGCCATCCCTTTTGGTCAGTCTGCCATTCATCAGAATGATGGGCACAGCCATTTAGGTGCTGAGACAAAGACCCAGTTTGATGCCCTCAAACTACTTCCATGTCCTTCTTAACCCGTTCACTGCCAGTAAATATTACAAACAAAGGCTTTCCCAGTGCCAAGGAAATCTGATTTGGGGGTAATAATTAACAAAAAATTCTAGCTCAGAAACTACAAAAGATATAAAAATGAAATATATAATTTTTGAAGGAAATTGAATGAAGATTTTGAATCTGGGCTTTTTTTTGTTTTAATTTTGATAATAAAAAAATATTTAGGCATTTAGATTTGGATAGATTTTTTTGCACAATCAAATACATATGTATTTACCACTACAGCTTCACATCCAAAAAAAAAACACAAGCAAAAAAGTTGAAAATAAAGTTTGTATTGTCACACTACACCTGTAAATGAAAGTAAAACAGTTTAGAAGTCTATCAAGACGCTCACACTCTATGCAGACAGGTCAGTCCACGACCACGCCCCCCCCCCTCCCCCCACCACACCCTCTTGCTGGACTTCAACCCTCTCTTTCACTCCTCCTCTTCCCCTACCTTTCCCTCTGCCCCGTGTCACGCCGCGAGCAGGCCGCGCTCCCCTCTCGCACTGACTATCACGTCACTGGCCACTGGCACACAGTGCAGAGTACACACTAGGCTAGCTCGTTCGACGCTGGCAACCAGTCAGCTGAACACACTCTGAGGTCGCACAGCCCGACTCAATAACTGATGAATATGGTCGGCAATTCCATCACTATCATCATCTCACCTTCATGCTCGAGTGAGTCGTTGAATAAAAGATTATTATCTTTGTCAAAAATGATTAGCAGAGCCTGCTCAGCTGTGTAAGTACGTTGATTTGGCTGCTACGCTTGTCGAAGGTTGCGCCGCCACCTTTGCAAGCAAGACAAAGTGCTGGCCGGTCATCCAGTCAGTGATGAGAATAAATGGTCTTTCCCATCACGTGTGGTTATTTGCATATTATTTTAATACTACAGACATATAAGGCTTACTACACACACTCTAATTAAGTCTGTTAATAGAAATAGTAATGAATGAAAATTCAAGAAAAATGCATGACGTCAGTGGATGGCCCATAGGCACTGGGAAAGCATTTTTACTGCGGCGTCAGCTGACGGCTTATAGGCACTCTTCGGGTTAAGAAGACTAGTCATTGTCCAATTGGGGTGTCTAGCTCCCCATGTCCCAGAACTTTGTGTCCACTCTCCAGCCCTGGTTTGATTTTGTTTGATTAAAGTCTGGAGTATCTCTCCTCCTTCCCGCGCATCATTGCACACATGAACTGAGGTGCACAACTTTTAAAAAATCTGTTTCTGGAGACCAGTGTAACCTGGTCTCAGCTGGAAGAGAGAGACCATATGAACGTCCTCCAGCTGACAGTTGGCCTCAGATTTTGGAAGACATAACTGTTACTGTGGTGGCTTATCTGAAGAACCAAGATGGAACTAATGCCTGGGCCTTGAAAGATTTGGAGATGTCTCTTCAGCTGTTCTGCAGTCTGTGAAGAACTCCCTTCTTGTAAGACACATCCATGGCAAACTGAACATCCCTGCCCATTCTCTTTCCAGAAAGAGTTAGGTCCTGCCCTAAGAGTGGATGCTGAACATGACTGCTTTCATATTAATTTGCCAAGTTCTTGGAATCCTCCACATCAACCTGTCTGTTGCCAGGCGGAACAACCAACTTCCAGGTTTGCATCCCTGTTCCAGATCACGCGCTATTCACAGTGGACGCCCCGTTGACCACATATCTCCACTCCTTCCAGCAGTTCTGAACAAGTTTCCAGGGAAAAGTGCCAGATGATCCTCGTTTGCCCTCCCAAATGGTCAAAAAGCTGGATCAACATCCTGATCAGTCTGGTGGTGATCCTGTGTCCCTCTCTCCCCAAGCCAGCATCAAAGATTCTTCTCTATAGAGAGACATTTCTGCAAATTCATGCTAAGAGAAAATCATGGCTGTTCAAAGGCTATCCACAATGAAAGTTTATGACAAGTGGAAGGTTTTCTTTAGATGGTCAGGCTGGGATCTCTCCAGCTGCACCTGAGATTGAAGATGTGGCCCACTTTCTGAAGGACTTTCAATAGAAAGGAAGGAAACCAAGCATTGTTAAGGGGTTCAGTTCAACTATAGTTAAAACCTTCAGACTTGTGGGGAAAGACACTGACATCAGCCATGACCTGTTCCTTTCTGAGCTTGCATCACTGCTTGTTACGAACTCCTGGAGCCAGTCAGCAGCCCAAGTGGAGCCTACCACTGGTTCAGAGGTATTATGCCTCCTAAGACTGAACCACTCACCGAATGCGCTGTTGAGAACCTCCTCTGAAAACATGCTTTTTGGTTACCTTGGCTTCTGCCTGTAGAGAAAGTGAGTTTTCTTCATACTTATTTGTCCAAACAAATGCCTTATCCCCACTGGACGTGGAACATAGCCAAACATCCGAATCCAAAATAAAAACAAATTGGGAGAATGTGGAGCTAACTCATCTCTATTTCACAAAGCCTGCCAGAGTGATCCCCCTTTGTGAGCTCACAACATTGTACCCTGACTGAATGAGTCCTGTTTTCTTCTTTTCCTTGGGAAAGGAGCAGGCCTCTCTTGACTTTTGGTCTTGAGTCTCAGTTCCGTTTGCATTATGGATTCCCAAAAGCCTCCTTTTCAGTTGGCTTTTGCATTGGAGGAAGAAAAAGCTCAGCTCGTCGTTCGCTCCCCAGTAAATGAATGCTAATAAGCTGCTTCATATTTTTTCTTCAATAACTGACATTGACCTTGCTGAGTGCTGTGGCATTTGCCAAGTTGGCCCTGAGATCTGCATCTCCTAGGACATCTTGAATTTGTTCTATATGATGCAAACGATGCTCTATCGTTGTTTCGCATGAGACCTACTTTGTCTTTGCAGTTCTACTTCATTGGCAGTTAGTAGCTTGTGCAAGAACTGGTCAGGCGCTATGTGGCATACAGTGTTTAAATTTGACTCTCACATCAACATGTGTGATGGTCCCCAAGTTTTGGCCAGACTTAATCCGACACTCCTGCCACATAATTTGAGACAGTAAGTATCTAAGTATGTGGTAGCGATGTCAGTAGGATAACCATCAAAAAGGTACTCCTTGAGGTGCCCAAACATCCAGAAGGCACTGGTTTGAATGGCAGGGCCTGTGGAGACAGGCCAGCATCTACCCCAGCACCATGTGCAACAACTACCCTTGTAGCTGAGCGTCTTGTAGAAGAAGAACAATGGCTGGACTTGGAATGCCTATGCAAGCCTCAGTTG
Organism: Conus canariensis; assembly: GCA_033310375.1. Taxonomy (NCBI): domain Eukaryota; kingdom Metazoa; phylum Mollusca; class Gastropoda; order Neogastropoda; family Conidae; genus Conus; species Conus canariensis. The sequence goes on from CM065720.1 coordinate 33,117,515, forward strand.
AGTCAGCTTCAGTGACGCTGCACATGCCTGGAGAGTGACCAAATGGCAGTGACTCCAGCGGTGGGAGGGTGGGGTGTAGCAAAAGGGCAAACCCTGGGTCATGCTGGTTGAGAAGACTAAGTGGACTCAGACCGTCACTTGATAGGATGTTCAGTGCCCGTGAGGAGAATGTTTTGGATATGTATAATGAATGTTATGAGCATGATAATGTTTCTGTTCAGAATTCTGTATTTTCTCTCTTTAGGACTGTGATCAGTAATGAATGGTGAGTGATAAGCATCATGCTTCCAGAATCTTACTCTTCTCTGTGATTCTTGGTTACCTTGGAAAAGTCAAACACAATTCTTCTTGTGATTCTTGGTTACTTTGGAAATTCAAACCAAATTCCATCTCAGTGCTTCATGTGCTTGAAGATCTAAGCTGATATTAGGACAACAAACAGAAGATACTCTCATAATGGTGCAAGCAGGCTAGCTTCTCTCCGGCGAATGCCATCTAGTAGATGTTGCCACTTCAAAGAAAATGTACAGAATTCAGGAAGGAAGGTGAGTACCGGAGAGACTTTAGAGCTGCAACTGCAGCAAAGTCCTCCAAACTGATGGGTAGAACATTGACAGTAGCCATGATCCATTCCTACAGAGTTGACTGCATACACTCAAGACTAAGCTGGAGCCCAGAGTGGAGCTTTTCCCTAGTCTCAAAGTTTCTGGCCTCTTGTGACTTTGAGCCTCTTGCTGAATGCTCTTGTTGGGAACCTCACACTTCAGACTCGTTTTCAGTTACCGTGGCTTCCTCCTTAGGGTTGGTGAAGTTCATGCTTTCTCCTGGGATCCATGTTCCTTGAAGCGGCACAATGTCACATTTTCCATTTGCCCTTCTTTCCAAACCAAAACTGCAAAGCCTGAAGAGCAGCCCCTGACTATAACCTTGCCTCCACTGGCTCCTTAGTTGTCCAACCCCAGACCCCAAAGGTTTATGGTGAAGCTTGTAAACTACCTGTCTGAGCACTGAAGGTGTGTATATCTTCAGAGGACAGAGTAAGGCTCCTGTGCACCCATCTAGGGTGACAGGTTAGGCTTTGTCTGGTGGTCATGGCCACTAATTCTCAAACAGTCCATCCTTTTTAATTCCCCAACTTCTCCTCTTCCTCTGAAAGGTGCTGAGCAGTCGAGAGTGCAGAAGGGGAAAGGGGGAGACACAGGCCTGTCTCTACTGAACTTGGAGCTGGTGTTGAATGGGTGTGGATGGGAAAAGCAGCTCATTCTCTTACCAAAACTGGCGGACTGTCTTTGAACCTGACAAAAGATTGAAATAGCACACAATACACAAAGCTGCACCGGACCACCTCTCGCATGAGTTGCATTGTGCAAATGGAGAACAATCACACAGAAAATGCAGGTCTCATGTGAGTCTTCTATCAAGCACCACTTGTGACATGATGAGCAAACTCAAGAAGCTGTAAAAGTCGATGATTTCGAAGTGGGCATGGGTCAAGCCAAGGCAAACAATGAAGAAGATTGCTGTAGGGAAGCAGCCATCGAGTGTAATTTATGGGAATTTTCAGCCAAAATTCCCTTAGACAGGTCCAAAAAAGGATTTTCCTACTAAAACTTATTTTATGATATACTTACCAGTCCAAACAAATGCCCTTTCTCCTACTAGGTGGAAAATAAGGAAATTCCCCCCAAAAAGAAAGAATCATATGGAGAGCGGAGAGCTCGTGCTACCCAATCTACAGGAATATATGAATGCTTTCCCTTGAGCAAAACAAACTCACTTTACTCTAAAACAAATCACTTTTCTCCTGTTTTCCCAACTGCAGGGAGGAGGGATGGAGTTCTGGCAGTTTGGACAGGTACATTCTAGCTGTTTGGACAGGTAAGTATATCATAAAACTAGTTTTAGTACAAAAAATCCTTTTCTTCATACTTACCTGTCCAAACAAATGCCAGAATATCGAAAAGGATTGTGGGATCTCACTTGGGAGTCACAAGTTTGGATGCAAGCGCAAGGATGCCTGAAACTCATACCAAAGTTCAGTACCAGAACCAAAATGGCTTTAAACAAGACTCCTGGAGGTTTAAAGATAGTTCCCGCTCTCCGTTATGATATGAACAGTCATGCAAAAAAATAGTCAGGATCAGCTTAACATAGACAGATTCCCAACCAATATCCTGCAGGCTAGTAATTGTTCACACTAGGACACAGAACACAGCACAAAATTAGTTGATCAGTGTGTATTCACTATGACTTCAAGTCAACGTGGTAATCAGGGCCAATTTAACTTGTCGCCCATAGCTAAGCAAGTGGGCTTGAAATATCTGGGCATATCTGGGCACAAAATAATTCAGGAGGAAAATTTTGCTACAGTCCCTATCAATCACAGCCGAGCAATGTCTGAACATAAATGTACAAATCAAATGTAAAAAGATAAGGACCACAGAGCCATTCCTTTAAGGATGTGTTCCAAAAATCAAATTTATTATAAAAGTACTCTGTGCTTGGGCGAGAAAAAAAGTACAGAATACAGGGCCTTTCGACAAAAGTCATGTCCAAAACAAAATTATCACAAAACCATATTCAAGGATGTGTGGGGGAAGCTGGCCTAACAAGCCACAACTTTACCAAAACAGATAGAGCCTCAATGTCTTTGGTCATATCTCTAAGACAGAACCTGCCAAAGGTGGTCATCATCTTCCAGCCTGCTGAACGATATATGTCATCAGTAACCGCAATATTCCGCCAGAGTGTGAGACTGGTGGATGGAGCCCGGACTTCATGTGCCCTGATATCCTCTTGGGGGACAGAGGTTTCTGGCCAAAGACGAAAGCCTGGAAGACGACCTGTCGAAGCCAAGAGCCAAGGGGTCTTATAGTGGCACCGTCTCCCATGCCATAGGCACTTATCAGGGGAGTCCGACTCTGTCCTCTGAAGGAATGCCTTCAGTGCTCTGACAGGACAGATAACCTGCTCCACCTTCAAACGTTCAGGCCTGGTACCAAACAATAAAGTGACCAGTGGAGGCTGCTCTTTGGGCTTGGCGGTTTGGCTGGGAAGTTGGGCACATGGACAGGAATATCGAGCCATCATTATGCCATTACAGGGACCGTGGGTCCCTGAAGAGAGCATGAATCTCACCGACCCTGCTGAAGCCAGGGTAATCAAAAGGCAAGATTTCAGTGTGAGATTCCCGACAGACCATTCGGTGATAGGCTCAAAGTGCCCCAAGGCCAGATGCTCCAGGACTAAGGAAATGCTCCATTTAGGAACTCTGTCAAGGGGAGCCCTGTGCAGCGTTAAGAAATAAGTTTGGACAAAAAAGGGATAGTGGCTAATGTCAATATCTCTGCCCACGAGTCGGAGGTCTTTGCCACTATAGATCTAAAATCCCCAGAGTACTGTTTCTCCTGCCGGATATCTGCAGATCTTCTATAAAACGGGTGATATCCTCAACAGCATCCTCTGCCAGAGAGACACTAGACTGCAAGCAAATTTGGGAAAAAAATTTCCACTTATCATCATACACCTTCAAAGTGGATTGTCTTTGACCAGCCATGATATTCTCCATGCATGATGGCAGGAAACATCTCTGCTCAGAGAGATAATGCCGGATATAGGACTGGTGTGGAGAGATAGAGACATGGGATGGGCATGCCATTTCCGCGTCAGTGGCTGAATGAGAAGATCTTTCCAAGAGAGGAGAGGGACTGGAACAGTCACCAGGAAATCAGCAGTTTATTCAGCTCTTTGACCACTTCAGAGTGGAAATCAGAATCAGTAGGCATTTCTCTTTCAATGTCTTCTTAGAACTGCTGGAATGAGGGGGAATGGGGGAAACGCGTAGGGAAACATCCTCTCCAAGAGGTTGCCAGAGCATCCACAGCTAAGGCTAGAGGGTCAAGAAAAAAAGATACCTGAAGGTGCGGGTACGGCCCAGATAAGTACTATCCTCAACCGCTGGACAAACCAGCTGGGAGCAATCCTGCACCACCCGCGGAAACCTGCACTGTGTTCACATAGGGAGCAGGCATGTGCAGGGCATATATACTGGTGATGCCAAAACTGGAAGTTGATTATTCTACCTGGTTCTGAACAAATCCACATGTAGGGTTCCCAGCCACTGAAATTTTTTTACTGGAAAACCGTCTTGTTAAACATCCAATCAAAAGGTTACACCTGACGCTTCCTGGATAGAGTGTCCGCCAAGACATTTAAAAAAAAATCCCTTGCTCTTAGTCTTAAAAGAGATATCTTAAAATCCATGTGAAATAGGACTGACATTGCCAGATCATTAGACATCTGAAGTGGGTTCCCCCTTGATTCCTCAAGTATGCTACCACTGTCGAGTTGTCAAAGCATACTACGACCAACTTCCCTTTCAAGGGATGGGACCAATGGTGAGGAACTAACAAGACCACTTGCATCCGTTAAGATTTATGTGGTCTGAAATCTGAGTTTCCCAAAGTCCATTGCTCTTGAGAAAGTCCAGGGAAAAAGAGGGCTCCAATCCGGCCTCACTTGCATCTGCACAGACCGTGAGTGTGAAGGGGAATCTGCAGAGGACCACCCAAGTCAGCCACTCCAGACTCAGCCATGTATGTAGGGTCTTGAAGAACGATGGGCCAAGAGAAATACAGATGTCCCAATCTGCTGTAGTTTGGTTCCAGCCTCACTCAATGCCCACTCCAAAGGGCAAAGATGAAGACGGCCCAAAGGAATCAGATCTAAGGCAGCTGAGGCCAGATTGATTTAGTCATACCAACTTGAAATCCACCCTGAAGGGCCTCTCCACCAGGAAGGACTACAAAAAGGGATCTCGTCCGCCGCCTTCTTTTTAAAAAAAAAATCTGAGATGAATCTTAACCCGTTGACTGCCCTTGCATGAACGGCGTTCGTGATGGTTTCGGGAAAGCTGTGTGCCCTTGCTTGAACGGCGTTCGGGATAATTTCATCATCAAAATTCAGCGATTTAAAGAAGGGAGGCAAGGAGAAAAAATGATTTAAACGGTTGTAGGGACCCTAAAGGACGTTTATTTCCCTTTCGCGGGTCGCTGACTGACCAGCTTGCGTCCGTTCGGATGATAACTTCGGCAAGGTTCGGCTGAGTCATTCTCGGTTCAAGATGGCAAGTCGAGCAGGCAGTTCGATCAGGGGCGTGCCGTTTTCAAACGATCTAATGCTTTTGAAGTGCTTCAAGAAGTTATCCGAGACCGTGAAAGCGATGACAAAGACTTCAGAGGGGTGGAACGAAGCGATTCGGAGGAGGAATAAAGCGATCACAATCAACACCACCCTTTGCTATTGGAGATTGGTATTGATGACGAAGCTGATCCCCGACTTCAAACCAAATGATACCGGCACAAATGGGCCCGAATCGGAGAGTGACGAGCCTATTCCATCTTGTCGACTGTCCTCTCCCTCCTTTCGTGAGAGGTCGGGAGGAGAGTCGAGGAAGGGGAGGGGGTTTAGGACAACGGCGAGGGTCCAGTGTGAGGGGGCGTGGCAGAGGAAGAGGGTGTGGCACTCATCAGTCTGAACTTGTTTCAGAATGGACAGAGGCCAGTGCTGATCGCCCAAATCTCGACCTTTCTTTCACGGGTGATCCAGGTATCAAGGTGAACATTGACAATTTCAAGCCTATGGATTTCATGGAGTTGTTTTTGTGATGTGTGTGTGTGTGTGTGTGTGTGTGTGTGTGTGTGTGTGTGTGTGTGCTTGTGTGTGTGTGTGCGTGTGTGTGTGTGTGTGTGTGTGTGTGTTTGTGGATGGGGGGTGTGTGTGTGTGTGTGTGTGTGTGTGTGTGTGTGTGTGTGAGAGAGAGAGAGAGAGAGAGAGAGAGAGAGAGAGAGAGAGAGAGAGAGAGAGCAGTGCTTGTGCATGGTGTGGGTCTACATTGTGTGTGTGTGTGTGTGTGTGTGTGTGTGTGTGTGTGTGTGTGTGTGTGTGTGTGTGTGTGTGGTGTTTGTGCATGGTGTGTGTGTGTGTGTGTGTGTGTGTGTGGTGTTTGTGCATGGTGTGTGTGTGTGTGTGTGTGTGTGTGTGGTGCTTTTGCATGTGGTGCTGTGTGTGTGTGTGTGTGTGTGTGTGTGTGTGTGTGTGTGTGTGTGTGTTGCTTTTGAATATGGTGCTTGTGCACAGTGTGTGTGTGTGTGTGTGTGTGTGTGTGTGTGTGTGTGTGTGTGTGTGGTGTGTACCCAAATATGTGTCAGTCAACTATAACTGGCATTTACTGGCAATAGTGTGGGATCCTGATCCTTTTGTCCATAGGTTCTGTGGTGTGGTGTATTCTCAGCGACACCAGTGTATATTTCAGTTGTTAGTGTGCTTTCATCATCTGTGGTGTGGCCTTTTGTAGCTCAGTCCCATCTTTAGCAGTCTCTTTTTTTTTTGGTGTGGTTGGTTTTGCAATGTTTTATTTATTACCTTCTGTGGTGATGGCTTTTTATCAATCACACTTAGTTCATGAGTGGACCAAACCACATGTGTGAAAAAAAACTGACAGAATAATTGGAAGTTGCACTTAGTATTGTTATTGTTAGTTCATCTCTGCTAAACAAGACCAATTCCCAAGAGGCCTGCAAGATGTGCAGACTGATGCTGTGGATAATGTGCAATTCCCGTCTTCTTTCCCGCGTTACCTGGGCTGGAGTGCCCCCTATGATATGGGTTGCTAAACATTTTATGCATTGTCAAGCTTTATTGTGAATACAGATGTTTGTCCTGAAGTTCAAAGGATACTAACACCAGTTTTTGTGGTATTTCATTGTGATTTTAGTGCTATAGTTTTGTTTATGTTCTGAAAGTGTCTGTTTTTCAAACAAAACATTCATCAATATGTATATTTTTGGTCTACTCATTACAAAACAAAATCAAACTATTGTGATATCTGGCTGTAGCCAAGGATATAACAAGAAAATTTCCCAAGTATCTAAGATATATGTCAAGAATTGAAAGAGCAGTGGGCATATCAGTGAACCTACCTAAGAAAACAAAATTGTGTCCCTTGATACCTGGATTGTACTGTACCCCAGAAATGCATAAATTTATCATATAAAACAACAATTGTGGGTTGTAAATTCACTACCAAATATTTACACAGGTGTTCAGTAAACACTAAAACCACTTTTTGCTGGGTTTGTATGTTTTTTGTTTTGCTGCTGTGGGGTTTTGTATGCTTGCAAAATATAATAAAAAAAAAGAAGTTAAATTATAAGATTATTAATTATACTCAGAATGAACAAAATCAAATATTATTTGCAGATATTATAGCCCTGGGTATAAGAAGAAAACATGCCAAAAATCTAAGAGATATCTTCACAAATAAATGAGCACTGATCAACTTAGTGAACCTACCGCAAAAAGTCAAATTTTGCTCCAGCACACAGAAGTACAAAACTGATACAAAATAGCGGCAGTCAAGGGGTTAAGATGAAAAATGAAATAAGGCAGTGACTTTTCCTCACAAGGTCCACAGTAAATGACTTCTATGGGAGAAACAGACCACATGTAAATCTCCCTAGCAGAAATTTGTATCATAGAATACCACTACATGTGAGGTGGGAAGAGACGCCTGAAGACGGATCATGGATTACAAGCTAATTCCTAGGAACACTAAAGTCATCCTGAAGAGACCTACTACTGGGCTAACTCGCATTCCTTGGCACAAAAGAAAGGAAGACTATGAAACTGATGAACAAGGAAGTGTGCTCTCCCTAAGTCACCTTCCAGGAAAACGAAGCCATAACTGAGGAGATTATTATTATTATTATTATCATACATACTTATATAGCGCCTATCCTTGGCTAAAGACCAGCTTTAAGCACTTTACAATCCACGCTCGTTCACAAAACAGGCTGCTTAACTGGATAGAGCCGACCGAAGAGCTGCCAGCTGGCGCTTCATTCAGTCGTTTCCCATGTCATTCAGACAATACCGTTCAATATCGTTCACCCAATTTCCTTATTTCCTTCATTATTTCCATTTCTCATGCAGAGTGCATGCTATGTGTAACCTGTTATCCAAGCAGAGATGGATGGGTTTCTGTCAGGAACTGGTCCAACTGTAATGACCATCAACAGGGAAGCCAAAAGGACATTCTTTTGATCTGCTTTTGTTTGTTTGTGTTTTTAAATTTTACAGAACTCCAAGAGATCACGGAAGGGGAATTCCTGAACGGTGAAAGGGCACCAGAATGAAGACTAAAGAAAGGATGAACCTCCATGCTCTTTCCTCAATCTCAGAAATCATCATACATATATATTCATACAACAAAATCGTGATCATGAAAACAGGATGCCAAAAGAGAAGAATATTCAGCAGGAGAAGAAAAAACTTGTATAAATCAAAAAGGTTACGATCAGTCATTACTGCATAAATTCCTGAACAAGAGGCCATTGTAACATTAGACGTTCACAGAATTTAAATCGAGACGGTAGTTTGTTCCCTGAAATATATATGTTCGCCATAAACGAAAAACCATCTGATTTGGTGACAAAAGATCTTATTTTTGTGAATTCCCGATAAATGTCCATGTCAAACAGCATAAAGACAACTGACAAATCCCGTCGAATCGCCAGGATCAAGCTCACAGTACAGATGGGAGAAAACAAAAATCGGAAACATGACAACACGAGACGGAGTCGAAAACAGTAGGTAACAGGAATCTAACTCAGGTAAACAGTAGGTAACGGGAATCTAACTAACAGTAGGTAACGGGAATCTAACTAGCTGAAAAGAAAATAGAGTTCCTTGCTAGGAGGCTATACATATTGCCGCCAACAAGCCCACACTCAACCGGGACCGGGGCAGACACACCTTGCCATCGGTGCACAACACCCTCATTGTTCAGTCACATGACCAGGGTTCGACCTGTGGTCATGTGCACTGAACTCCAGTTCACCCAGTAGCAACACCACCGCTGAAGAAGACGGACAGAGGTCTGTCGAAAGCTCCAAGTATGTGCTATTCCTAGCTGAATGACCTGTTTAAATCCGGTAGTCGTTAAGAGTTCCCTGCTAACTGGAATTTTGGACAAAAGCTCTTAACAATGACAGCCTGTAAACGGCGAGGCGGGAGGTCGAGAAGAGCAACATTCATGAATTCTCAATATTGCCCCATCTTCTAACTTAGTCGAGCAACGAAAACCTAGTCTTTTGAGAGGTGGAGAATCAAAACTGGTCTCAGCAAGAGTACAAGCAATCACTGACCAAGTATTATTGGCTGCAGAACATGTGAGAATGAACTCAAAAGAAGAAATGTCTTCATCATCAAAATAACCAATATTATCATCTGAATGATCAAATCCTCTTGCTCGTCCGACTTCCGTTCGCATGCAACCATACCAGGCATACCTTGAAATTGGTCTGAGTGTAACCTGTCCTTGTTTACGTTACCCGGGGATTGCCCGCTTGCACCAGTAAACCCCCCTTGGAACGATGCCATTCAGGTTGTGCTCCAAGTCAGTGCACTCACAATGGGTCCTCTTCCTGAGGCTGGCAAGGAAGAAAAGAAGGCAGCCACTCTCACAAAACTGCTTTCCCCGACCAGCCGCCGTGGCAAAGTGGTTAGCGTCGCAGACTCCCGGCTGGGAGGTCGCGGGTTCGATTCCCATCAAAGTCATGTGGGATTTTTCTGCCCCGACCGGCTCCTACCCAGAGTTGAGTTTGCTACGGGCTTAGTTGGGAAGACTGGGACCACACAGTTGAGTTTCATCCACTTAATGGATGTGTCTCTGAGAGTGTTGCTCAAATTTCCTGACCAACACTGCAGGTGTCTGTATCTTTCGGGCCTGGTTGACGCTGGGATATATTATGAAAGGAAGTGTAGAGCACAGGCCAGTCACACAGTCTCAGACCGAAATGGAAATCCGTAGCATCATCTTTATCATCCTCATTCTGATCGATCAGCAAAAAAAAAGTCTCAAATTCTGTGGCCCTTCATGCCCTGCTCTCATGGTGACCTCAGTTTCGATGTCCTCTCCACGTCTGTGGCCTTGGTTTGGTTCTGTCAGGGTCACTGGTATCGGCGAGTCTATGGGGGCTGTCGTTGGACGGACGTAGTGGCGCCCACCGGAGGGAGAGCTCACTCACACCCGCTCCGCGACTAAGCAATTATTGTCGTCAGTTGGGGGCTTAGTAGGCAGTGTCCTGTGTATATTGGATCAGAACAGGTGCCATTGAACACCACCGAAGGGACTCGTCAGCAGAGCAGTGTCTCCTCCAGTGGCTTGCCTCTTGATGACTTGACATTGACTGCTCCCTGTGGACTGCTGGCGCCGGGGCTGCGGCGGGACCGACCGGGTGTGGCTGTGGACGGGTGTCGGACTGAGCGGCATGGGTGCACTGCCTCTGAGGTGGCACAGAAGTTGGGACAGCAAAAAAAACACAAACAAAGAAAAACTGCTTTCCCGGTGGTAGGGGAAGGACAGTGTGCTGGGGGGAGACACCGGCCTGTCTCTGCCACACCCGGGACCGAGACTGAAGCACTGTAGCAAGGAGCGTCAGTCACCACTCTTGCCAAAACTGGCTAACTGTCGCACAGAAGAGAAAACACTGAGCACCATGTTGAAAACAGCCAACATTCTCATGAACAGCAACAGGTGAATGGAAAACAGCCAGTGCAGAAGACACCGGTTCCATGCTGGTCTAGCAAGGAAACCACTCACTGACAGGAATAACGCCGGTCCTGTTGAGTTGCGCCTAACAGCCTTGCCGTGAAGGAGACTGAAGAGAAGATGCAAGGCGAGCAAGTTCTCTCGAAAATTCTGACCAGGAAGGCATAGACTGGTTGAGAGAAATAAGGCCAACTCAGAAGGGTGTGTCTGCTGGTTCAAGTTCAAGTGCTTGAACTGGAGAGAGATGTGTCCACAACAAGGAAAAGGAGACAAATAATTTGTTTTGGAGTAAAGCGAGTTCATTTTGCTCAAGGGAAAGTACTCCTGTATATTCCTGTTGGTTGAGTAGCACGCGAGCTTCCCACTCTCCATATGATTCTTTCTTTTTGGGGGAAATGTCCTGACATTCCCTGTCGTAGGAGAAAAGGCATTTGTTTGGAAGTATAAGAAAAGAATCTTCTCTATCTGAGGAGAAGGAAAACTTATACTGCCATTTGTGGGAATCCCTATCAAAACAAAGAGGAGAATTGCACAGCCGAAAGAGGCATGTTCCTCCACTGAGGAAAAGGAGAAAACTGAACCAGATCTCTCATGGTGCAATGTTGTGAACTCACTTAGGGCAGTCACTCTGGATGTCTAATTAGGGATAGAGGGTAAGTTAGCTTGGGGGGTGAGGGGTGGGGGTGGGGATCCTGATGTTACGGCAATGTTCTACATTGAGTGGTGATAAGGCATTTGTTATGACAGGTTAGTGTGAGAAAAGTTCCTATTATTTTCATCATTACTAAGCCGCTTCTTTGTGGAATAAAGCATACTATCAAGGATTTGAGTGTCCACTCAGATTTGGCTCTCCCCCCCCCCCCTCCCTCCTTTCAACCTACACCCTCACACATTAGGAGGCACCATCACAGATTTTTTCAAGCCATACCCAAAGAGATGGCTGGTTTCTTCCAAGCATCATCCAATGAGACAGAAGGTTTCTTCCAAGCATCATCCACTGAGACACTGGATTGTTTCCAGGCAGCATCCAGGGAGAGGGAGGGAGCTGAAGAAGAGACCTTCTCGGGGGCAGGGTGGCTTGGCACCAATGGCTCCAATTTGGCTGGCTTGGATTTCTCTGTAAACATGCAAGGTCAACAATAAGAAAGACACACTCAAACACAAACACAAGATACACATGCACTCCCATTTACACACTGGCGTATAAAGACATACTCCCCTGCAGTGTGTTTATCAAAAGAATATGGGGAATTGGTAGCATCTCTAGAAAGCAAACTGCATCACTATTCTCTCTAACACCACACTGGCATCACAAACCATGCTGGGCAATCTCACTGCCTTCATCACTTCAAACTGTGTGGAGATGGAAGACAATGTAGGAAGAAAGGGGCGAGAAAAGGTGGAAACGGTTAGAACTGAGCCAAACTAAAAAACGAAAGACAATCTGGAATTATGATCAGCAAAAACGAAAATTAAAACTATCACTTGCCTATTGCTCCCAGAAGGGAAGCTACATTGAGTATTGGCATGTGCAGCACTGCAGCAATTGGATGCTGGCGTTTGCAGGCAATGGATGTGCGAACATGTGTAGATACATGAATGAATGATAATGTAAGTAATAGTGAATTAGACCAGTGTGCAAAGTACACAAGAAATTGTAGGTGAGTGGCAGCCTTTTCATTCATGAGTAGATCTTAGTCGAACCTCTTTGCAGCACAAGAAGTAGTGTGTAACTGGAGTCATAAGAATTACGAGCAACACAAACAAAAAAGAAAGTGCCTGTGTTGCATGCATCATATGACAATACAGTTTGGCGTATAGTTCATAATTTCCGCCAGTATGCAGCTGAACTTTAATTCGCTGTGTGCGATATACAACTTTTCTGTTCACCTGTGTGCGATACACAACTATCCTGTTCGCCTGTGTGCGATTTGGCAGTACCATTCCACCTGTGTGTGGTGAGGTGATCATGGCCAGTCATTCTGGGGCACAGGATAAAGAGGAGGTCACAACTATTCATAAGGAGGATAAAGTTGAGAGACTTGATGTACGGATCTGTCAAATTGATGACATATTTTTCTAGACTGGAAGAGGCTATTCACAAGCTGTTGACCGCCAGAAACTCAGACAAAGAGCCGGCCACTTCCCAGGCATCGCGTGGCATGAATAGACAGTGCGATTCTCTCTCTGATGAGGAGGGAAAGGAAACTTGGTCAGAGTCCGATCGCGACGAGTACAGGCGCACGAAAGGTAAACAGCCAATTAAGAAAATTGCTGATGTCACTCTGAGCAATGACGGCTCTGATTCATTGTCAGATGGAGAAAGTTATGATGATGCTGAAGATACTTATTCCCTTGATTGTCAAGATGAAGACTTGTTGAGGAAGACAGAACAAGACTTGGACAACAAAGAGAACACAGCTGACAAAGTGGCTGACTCAGCGGCTGAGATCATCAATAAAAGATTTGTGCAGGGGCTTCCTGACACAAAACTTGAAGAAAGGCTTGATAAATATCAATGCCAAGGTACGGTAAGGTAAGGTAATGTTGCTTATAGCCCAGCCGACCGCAAAGGGCCATATCAGGGCTGTCACCACGTTAAAATCAACTCACAAGTCATTAAAAAAAATAAAACAAAAACAAAAAACTTTCACACATCTCTTTAAAATACATCTTCTAAAAATGTACCAGAAACTTTGTTAAAAATCTTTCTTCCATAAAATCTTAGATCAGATGAAAAATGTTAATCTCCTTCAGAAACTCAAATATCACATCACGTGGGACATCTCTGAACAAAGTTTTCATGGAGTCTGCTGTAAAATGTTTGTGTCTCACATCATGCAAGTCCCAACACTCTAAAAGAATATGTTTCATTGTGAGTGGTACATGACATGGAATGCACCACGGAGCTTCTTCACTCTTTCAAAGGTACGAATGAGTAAAATATGAATGGCCGGTGCCCAGCCGGCATAGTACCATTCTTCTTTTCGACCACCTGAGGTGGATGACAGGAACTCTTAGGTTTGGACGGATCTGGAAGAGTTTGTTATCCATCTGTGTATCCTCCTGCCACAGGTCTCTGACATAATCATTAACTTTTGGATTTTGATCTGTGTAGGGGCTAGATATGTTAGACAGTTTCCCTGTTGTGACATTCTTGGCCAAACGATCAGCCACTTCATTCCCTCCGATGCCAACATGACTGGGAACCCAAGCCAGAATGATGTTGTGACCTGCTTTCAATGTGGTAAACAGTTCAAAGAAGTGTAGTAGTTCAGAATGATGGAGGTTACAGCCAGCTATCGCCTCCAAAGCTGACAGTGAATCTGACAAAATCAGAAAGTTTTTGTTTGTGGATTGAGAGATTATCTTCAATGCTAGAACCAGGGCTGTAAGTTAAGCAGAATAAACAGAAGCATCTGATGGAATATGTTCTAATAATATTTGAGAAGGAGCATCAGGGCAATAGGCTGCACAGGCCATTCCGTCCTCAGATTTGGAACTGTCAGTGAAAATTCTTTTGAAGGATGGAAACTTGGAACACAGTTCAGCAAAAAGGGACTTGTCGCAAGACAACTGCCCCAAGCTACAAGAGCCAAAAGTGAACACAGAAATCTGGAAGGATTTACCAGCCACTGTCATCATAACTTTCTCCATCTGACAATGAATCAGAGCTGTCATTGCTCAGAGTGACATCAGCAATTTTCTTAATTGGCTGTTTACCTTTCGTGCACCTGTACTCGTCGCGATCGGACTGACGAAGTTTCCTTTCCCTCCTCATCAGAGAGAGAATCGCACTGTCTATTCATGCCACTGTCAGTTCAGAGAGTCATTGTCAAAGACACAGCAGCGCTGGCACAGAGCACTCAGGCTATACTCAAAGCAAGAAAAAGTTGACTGATGCAGACATCAAAGCCTCTGTAGCTGATCAAAATGCTGATGCTCTGGCCTTGTTGGGTCACGCATGCCACGAGCTGTCAGTGAGACGCAGGCAGGCCCTGCACCCCCCTCTCCTAAGATCGCTGATAGGGTTGTGCAGTGAGAGTGTCCCCATTACTGGTCAGCTCTTTACAGACAATCTGACCGCCTCCATCAAGGTGATCGAAGAGCTGAACAGACTGTAACGCGGCGCAGGACCCAGTCGTCATCAGTCCAATTATGACAACAGACAATACAACAGACCATGGCAGAAAGGCAACAACAAAGAAAGCTAGAGTCTGTGTCACTCTTGGATGGCCAGGTGAGACACACTGTCCCTCCTTATCTGCTGGATAAAATGAGACAGGAGGCTTTATTTTTTCAAGGTGGCAGGCTTACACAATATGTTGGTAAATGGGAAAATTTGACAAAAGACCCTGAAATTTTAGAAACAGTACAAGGCATGAGCTTTCAATTTGATTGTGATATTGGCCAGATCAGACAGGATTACACTTTTCAGTCTGAGTTAAATGCATCAGAAAAGAAAGCTATTGACAAAGAATACAGAAACTTAGCCAAAAACGTCTGATTTCAAGGTGTCAGGCTGAAGCAGAGCAGTTTCTGTCACTAGTTTTTGTTCTTCTAAAGAAAGATGAAACTCGTCAAATGATTTTGAACTTACAGAAACTAAATTAAGATATCACTTAGTATCACTTCAAAACGGAAACCTTGCATACTGCACCAAAACTAGTGACTCCAAACTGCTTTGTGGCTTCCAACTAACTTGAAGTATGCATACTACACAGTATCAGTCACAAAGTAACACAGGAGATTTCTCAGATTTGAGTGGGATGGCCAGCTTTGGCAGTTTCACTGTCTGCCTAATGGACTGGCACTTGCACCACGTAAATTCATCAAACTGTTAAATAAAACTGGTGTTTGCCACCTTGAGAGAGGAAGGCCATCTTTCCTCAGTATTTTTGGATGATTCACTTTTGCTTGCAGAGATGAGAATGTCATGTGCCTCTATTGTATTTAACACAGTGAAACTTCTGAGGTCTCTGGGATTTATCATCCATCCCCAAAACTAGAACCCACACATCGCATTCAGAATCTAGGGGTTACCATTCTCTGTCAATGACAGTAACTTTAACACCTGAGAGAATAGCAGACATGGTTTCAGATACAGTGAGTATCAGGAAGTGGCAAGAGTGATTGGAAAGATAGTGGCTTCCTTTCCAGCAGTGATGTATGGGCCACTTCACTATAGACGGCTGGAGAAAAAGACAGCACTGTTGCTAAATGCAGGGAATTTTGACAGACGCTTGACACTGTTGCCTCTTGCCAAAAGAGAACTGAATTGGTGGATCAACAACAATGAGACTGCTTATAATATTATTCACCAAACTGAGCCTGATGTCACCCTGACCTCAGATGCGTCAAAAACGGGATGGGGTTGTGCATGTGAACAGTCAAAATCGGGGGCAGAATGGCTGCCAGAAGGAAAATAATTTCACATCAACTATCCAGCACTTAAGGCAGCATTTTTTGCTTTGAAATGTTTACTAAATCAGGTTTGTGGGAGACATGTCCGTATCATGATAGATAACACAACTGCTGTTGCATGTATTAATCACATGGGAACAAGTCAATCTGATTCATGTAGTTTGATGACACAGATGATATGGAACTGGTGCATTGACAATCATGTATGGCCGAGTGTTGCTTATATTCCAGGTAAGGAAAACACAGCAGCAGATGAGGAGTCAAGGAAAATAAACCAAGATGCAGAATGGAAGCTGAACACAGAAGAGCTTCACAAAGCATTGATACAATTACAGATGAATCCTAACATTGATCTCTTTGCCTCCAGGTTAAATAACCAAGTGCAGCACTACGTTTCTTACAGACCTGACCCAAGCACCTATGCAGTAGACACATTTTCCCTCCCTTGGCTAACCTTGACTTTTATGCCTTTTGCCCTTTTAGCACAATCATGGCAGTGTTGGGGAAGGTGCAGAGAGAGCGAGCGATGGGGGTAGTGGTGGTGCCCCGCTGGCCAACACAAGTCTGGTGGCCTCTGCTGACACAGCTGCTGGCACAAGACCCAGTACTTCTACCAACACGAGACACCATCCTCTCCCTCCCATGCAGCAAGGGAGAACCCACCCCCTTCTTCCTAGCCTTCAACTGATGATGTGCAAAGTATCCAGGAGTGGTACCAGAGAAGATGTTCCAACCAGGCAGCAATGCTAATCGTCAGTTCTTGGCGCCCACACACACGCGCAGTGTAACCCTACATTGCAATGTGGAAGCAATACACGTTGCAAAACAGTATCCAACATGATGTGCCGGACATTTGCAGCAGCAAACTTTCTTGCCAAACTTTTAGTGCTTGGTGCAAGCTACAGCGCTATAACTCTGTGCGCGTGCTTTGTCGCTATTCTGCCATTGTGATGGATTTTCAGTTGGCAGTCACCCAGTTATTTGCAAGATTGTGAAAGGAGCATTTGAAGTAAACCTTTCTTACCCAAGTATAAGGACACTTAGGATGTAAATACTGTACTTAATTGTATTAGATCGCTATATCTCCCATCGATCAGCTGACTTTGAAAATATGATCTTGAAAACTTGCACGTTGTTGCTTTATTACTGGACAGAGAGGTCATGCTTTACACTCTTTGAAAACAATGATGTAAGGATGTTTGATTGTAATGTGTGTTACAATTTTCATGGTCTGAAACACAAGCATGAAACATACCGGAACCACAGAGATTAGAGCATTCGCAAAGACGAAAATCTTGCCCTGGAAACACTGAAAAACATATTGATACAACTAAGGATCTCAAGACTTAGCAGCTGTGAAGGACCTTATTTTGTCTGGTCCCAAATTTTGGGGCAACGTTGGACGGAACAGTAAACTGAAACGGTTGACTGTTTACCTGACAGCTACTCACCTGCGTTTGTGTTAGTCAGGTGAGCGAGGATTTCCTTCAGTCTCTACAGAGTTGCTGGCACAGAAACATCTCCCGAGAGCGGAAAAGAGATGAAGTGAATTCTTGTGGCGGTCACGTATGTTCCAATACTTAAATGAAGTTAGGTTTGTACAAATGAAGTTGGGTTTTTCTACAGGTGATTGTGATTTTTACAGCTTTAAGTACAAGCTAAAATATTTCTTGTCCTGTTATATCTTATGATTTGACGAGACATAGGTGAAGTAGGAAGTTGTAGTTAGTGAATGTGCGAGTCGAGAGGGGGATGAGAAGAATGGAGTGAGTAGATGAAAGAAAGAATATGTATACCTATACATGTTCAGGAAAAAGTGATCTAGTTAAATCAATGTATTATTGAAAAAAAGTGTTATTTATCTTTTCCCTAAAGTATTATAATGATGCGAGTGTTGGTGAGCTCTGGAAATGAGCAATGAAAATTACTGTGCATAAATTATTGAAAAATGTATTCTGATTCCTGTTGTGGATACGTCTATTGATAATGATGAACATTCTTTTCTTGATAAAAGGGACGAACAGAAATCATTTCTTGAAATGTAACTGGACACATCTAGTGATGATGTGAAAAGATAAATAAAAACATTCTTTTCTTGATAAAATGGGACAAAAGGGAATCGTCCCTTTACATGTAATAATTGTATCTAGGTACTTTGGAAAAGGGTTCCATGTGAATCCTTTCCGTCAATGTAAAGAATCATAGCATTAATCAAAGAAAATTTTCTACTGTAATGCATCCACTGTATTGAAACTTAGTAGATTATAATTATGGGTATTTTCCACAAAATTCCAGTAAAATGTATTATGTGAAGAGTGACTGCTAGTGACAAACAAGAACAATAAGTATGTAGGAAGAAGGCTAGATAATCAAGGTAGCTATCAGTTCCCCAGGTGTTGGTGAAGCCCCCATGTCCGACCTGGAACTGACTGCCATCCGGGTGTGGGGTGCAGCCCATGCCCAGCTGCTATCTCCATCCAGAGGGATGTGGAGAGACTGACCGAGTGGTCAGCAGACATTGTGTGTGCACTGCCAACCGAGTGTGGGGTGTAGCCCAAGCCCGGCTACTGTCTCTGCCCCATGGGTGTGTGGAGAGGCTGTCCGTGTGGTCAGCAACAAGCTGGTGTGTGAAAGGGCTTCCGAGTTCGTCGAGAAAAACTTGTGTTTCTTTGGTTGTGTGGGAGTCCCTGGAAGGACTCCACGAACTGCTTCCGTGAGTGGCTTCTGATCTGTGTGAAGACTGTGTGACTTGGGCCAGAGGCGGCAAGTGCAGGAACTGTTTGTGGTGACACTGCTGTGGGTGCCAGCCTAGCCTGTGCATGAAGGAAAATATATGCTTAATGTGTAACTTGTATTTGTTATGATTTTGATGGTTCAGGCAGCAAAAAAAAGAAAGGAAGAAACTTAACTTGTTACCTGGCGATCTATGTTTGTGTGGTGTGTGTGTGTAGTGAAAAAGATGTACACGCATCCAAACTTCTTCAGGTGACAGTCAGACAGCAAAACACATACCGCACACCATCCGTAACAGTGACGAACAGCAGCTATTCATCAGTCACACCAAACCTCATGCGCCTGTGGGTAAGCAGACATTCGCGCAATGGGTGAAAGAGGTGCTAGCGCGCTCCGGCACTGACACTAAGAAGTACTCAGCACACTCAACCAGGGCTGCAAGCTGCAATCAAAAGCAGTGGGCTGGACAACTGAAAAGACGTAAAGACTATAAGAGACAAAGCAGTAATAACTTTAGCCAGAAAGTGCTTAGTTAGATAAGATAATGTTGCTTATAGCCCAGCCGACCGCAAAGGGCGACATCAGGGCTGTCACCACGTTAAAATCAACTCACAAGTCATTCATTCACACAATTCTTTAAAATACATTGAAAAACCCATCCGAAAGTTTGTTAAAAACCTTTCCACTGTAAAATCTCAGATCCGATGAAAAATGTTAATCTCTTTCAAGAACTCAAAGATCGCGTCAGGCGGAACATCTCTGAACAAGGTTTTCATGGAATCTGCTGTAAAATGTTTGTGTCTCACATCGTGCAAGTCTCAACACTCTAAAAGAGTATGTTTCATTGTGAGTGGCACATGACATGGAATGCACCACCGAGCTTCTTCACTCTTTAAAAGGTATGAATGTGTAAAATACGAATGGCCGGTGTGCAGCCGGCACAGAACTGTTTCTTCTTTACGACCACCAGACGTAGATGAGAGGAACTCCTTAAGGTTTGGACGGATCTGAAAGAGTTTGCTATCCGTCTGTGTATTCCAATCCTCCTGCCAGAGGTCTCTAACATAATCGTTAATTTTGGGTTTCAGATCTGAGCAAGGGATATATATGTTGGACAATTTCTCTGTTGTGGCATTCTTGGCCAAACAATCAACCATTTCATTCCCTCTGATGCCAACATGACCAGGAACCCAAGCCAGAATAATGTTGTAACCCTCCACTTTCAACTTGGTAAAAAGTTCAAAGAAGTGTAAAAGTTCTGGATGCTGAAGGCTGCAGCCAGCTATGGCCTCCAAAGCTGACAGTGAATCTGACAGAACCAGAAAGTCCCTCTTCTTAGACTGTGAGATTATCCTCAGTGCCAGAACCAGAGAAGTAAGTTCAGCAGAGTAAACAGAAGCATCTGAAGGAATATGTTCCAACAATATTTGAGAAGGAGCACCAGGGCAATAGGCTGCACAGGCCACTCCATCTTCAGACTTGGAACCGTCAGTGAAAATTTTCTGATAGGATGGGAATTTTGAACAGAGGTCAGCATACAATGCCTTGTATGCCAGAGAGCTGGTAGACTCTTTGCGAAAAGCTGCAAGATCAAAACAAATCTCTGGTGTGAAAAAGGTCCACGAAGGCTCATCTGGAAACTTGGAAAAATCAGACACAACTCCTAGGTCTAGACCTGCATTCTGCGCATGAGGCTGCATATGAAGACCAAACGGCGGAATACAGTTAGGGTTGTTTTCGAATTTACTTTGGAACTGAGGGTCAAAGACACAGTCATAGTCAGGGTTTTCCGGTTCCGAGAACAGTCTGATATAGTAATTCAAAGATAGTTTCAGCCTGCGCTTGGACAGTGAGGGTTCACCTGCCTCTGCGTACAGGCTGTACACAGGGGTGGTGCGGAATGCTCCAAGACAGAGACGAAGCCCTTGATGGTGGATAGGGTCCAAGAGTTTGAGGTAAGACGGTCTTGCAGAGCTGTACACAGCACAACCATAGTCCAGTTTGGAACGGACCAAGGCTCTGTAGAGGTGCAGCAAAGTTTTCTCATCAGCGCCCCAGTCAGTGTGTGCTACGACCCGCAGAATATTCAGAGCTTTCTGGCAAGAGGTTTTGAGGTTTTTAATGTGGCTGAGAAAGTTGAGTTTTTGGTAAAAAAAATCTTTGACAGCTGGAATGGGAGATTTCCCTATATTGATTTCAGGATCTGGAAAAAAACTGACGAAAATGATGGAAGTGAATGCACTGTGTATTCATAAGAGAAAAAGTGAAGCCGTTTTCATCCGCCCACTGATAATTTTATCCACACAAAGCTGGAGCCTGCGCTGGACACTCGGGTACAGGCTTCCAGTTGCGTAGACAGCAAAATCATCCACAAACAATGAGCAGTCTGAACCCTGTTGAACTGACTTGACAATGTTGTTGATCTTGATGCTAAAGAGGGCAGGAGACAGTATGCTCCCTTGTGGAACACCCAACTCCTGCTCATGAACATCAGAGAGAGTGGTGCCGACCCGGACCTGAAACTGTCGTTCTGCCAAAAAATTTTGAATGAAAAGTGGAAGATGACCCCGAAAACCAAGATCCTGGAGATCATGAAGAATCCCAGATTTCCAGGTGATATCGTAGGCTTTCTCCATGTTGAAGAATATAGCCACTGCATGCTGTTTGTTAACGAAGGCGTTCCAAAGCGTAGATTCCAGATGGATCAAATGGTCAACTGTAGTCTGATGTTTGTGGAAACCACACTGTTCTTTCGCCAGAAGGCCGTCGGTTTCGAGTTTCCACATGAGTCTAGCATTGACCATTTTCTGCATCAATTTACAGACACAGCTGGTCAAAGCTATCAGACGGTAGTTTGATGGGTTAGAAAGATCTCTTCCAGGTTTGGGAATAGGAATGATGAGGGCTTTTCGCCATGAAGGCGGAAAGAATCCAGTAGTCCATACATGGTTGTATACATGTAGCAGGGTGTTCAGACCTTTTTGCGGAAGATGTTTCAAAAGTTTATAATGGATTTCATCTATACCCGGAGAGGAATCGCTGCAAGAAAGTAAGGCGTATTTCAATTCGTTTAAAGTGAAAGGAAGATTGTAGTCTTCCATGTTGTCTGACGAAAAGTTGCAGGGTGATTTTTCTTTAAGGGCTTTGTTTTTGACAAAACTGGCTGATTTGTTAGAAGAGGAGGAATTCTTTTCAGTGGTTGAAGCAAGCAGATTAGCAACTGCTTTTTTCTCTGTTATTAAAGAATCAGAAAACTTGAGATGGTTCACAGTGGGGCAGGTGTTCTTCCCTTTAATTTTCTTGATGATTTTCCACACTTTTTTCTTCGATGTTTTGGATGCGAGACTTGAGCAAAACTGTTTCCAAGATAAACATTTACTGGTCTTATAAATGTGTTTGGATTTGGCCCTCAATTTCTGATGCGCTCGGACGTTGGGCATCGAAGGTCTGCAAGAGACCCGACGTTGAGCTCTTTTGCAGGTTTTGTTAATTTCCTTGCATTCAGAGTTGAACCAAGGAACTTTTGGCATTAGGGGCTTCTTGGAAGATGTATGGATGGTTGACTTTGCGCAATTCAGTATGAAATCTGAAAGACTTCCTGCCGGATCTTCACTCTGCAGGATCCTGTCCTCTTCCAGATCCATAAAAAACTTATTGGCAAAGAGGTCCCAATCTGCTTTGTTGAAATTGAGGCGTTCTGGTAAAGAATTTGATTGCTATGTGAACTGCAAATGAAATTAACGATCATTGTAAATGAATGTGTTCATTGGCATTACATGTCTGGCCTATGATGTTAAGTTGGCCGCTATCCTTACTTTCTCTAAAGTCTCAAAGTATCCTCCCTTCCGGGAGCAATAGGCAAGTGATAATTAGAAAGTTAAACTAGACCTACACTAGGAGGTTGCTTTAAATTAAAATTATTATGAGCGTATTGTGGAAGAAGGTAACGTCCCTCCCAATTAGTGTTTTTAGTAATAATCAATTTTACTGTCCCTCCCTAAAGGCGTAAGTCTAGTAGCCATACAGCTCTGAAATTTGCCTGCAACGTGGCGCGTGCCGACACTCAACGTAACTTCTCCTTCCACCACAATAGGCTTGTACTAATTTTAATTAAACTGCAACCTCCTAGCGTAGGTCTAGTTTAATTTTCTAGTTATACTTAACAAAACAAAAACTTAAAATATGATCATACTTAACAAAAAAAACTGGCAATAAACTGGGTGCCATAAAAATGAAAAAAGAAGAAATAAAACAGAATCCTACAACAAAAGCAAAATCAAACACTGGAACCTTTGCATTGTTGAGGGGTGCCAGCAGATTCAGACTCCGCCACAACCAGCATGCTGGGAGAACCTGGGCGTGCCTCCAGGTCGTCCACAGTAATTGGACGAGACTTGACATGTTTCGTTTCCAATGGCCTGCCACAAAATCACAGTACCTGTTGAAATGGGATAGGGAGAGGGCCTGACCTAAGGTCAAGCCAGTGATGTTGAGTACTCAATAATTTGAAGAAAAAGAACAGTAACTTTATTTCATAAAAACACGAGATGGATTCTTACTTCTAAAAGTAGTTTTGCAAGATACTTACCTATCCAAAAATATCCCCACTTGGCAAGGAACACTGCAACATTGTATCAGGATCCCAACCCCCCTAAAATTGTGAAAGTTGGGAGCTGACTTTGCCTCAATCCCTAAATTAATCAACAAGAGTGATCACCCTTAGCGAGTTCACCACATTGTGCCCTGATTGAATTAGTTCAGTTTCCGCACTTTTTCTCAACTAAGCCGGGAGGTGGGAGGTTGTCCTAGTGTTTGGACAGGTAAATATGTTGCAAAAACTACTTTTAGAAGTAAAAGGAATTGGACGACAAAATAGTTTCATGATATACTTACCTGTCCAAACAAATGCCTTATCTCCATCTGACGTGAAAGACTATGGCACTCCAGGGACAATGGAGGGAGTTGTAAGGGATACCTGGGGTCTGGAATAGCTCAGTTGGTAGAGCGCCGGACTCGTGATCCTGGGATTGCGGGTTCGAATTTCAGTACAGGGGGATTTTTCCCTTGGAGTTAACATTGGTTCTGACTCCATTCCCCACACAGTCCTTCGAATGAGACTATAAACCGAGGTTCCGTGTGTGAACGCACGCACAACATCTCGCACACACGTAAAATCCCATGACCAACTTTTGGAAGAGAAGGCCAGTTTGGACGTTGGTATGGATGACACATTACACATAGCATGCACCTTCCCCGAAGATGGAGTATGTCTGCCTTAATGGCGGGATAAAAAACGGTCATACACACAAAACTTCACTGCCTGTCTATAAGGCAGTGTCTGCAGGAGTATCAGCCTGTGTATGCAGAAAGAAAGAAAAGAAAGAAAAAAGAAAAGGGATACCTGACATCAGCAGCTCAGGCTCAGCCAAAGCTGGAATGGCCAAAACAAAGAGCAGGCTAATGACCATCACCCTCTAAGGTCGTTTGTGACAAGGCTTCGCTTAGTGGCCACCGAGTGTGAGTAGATGGAGTCCATCAGAGGAATGAACTCATATTATTCTGCAGGGGCCTATTACTGGTCTAACTTCCAATTCCTTGGAACCAAGGAAAGAAAGACTAAGAAACTGATGAACACGGAAGAGTGCTCTCCTTATGGCACCTTCCTGGAAAAAAAAGACCATAACTGAGAGGACAGAGTCATGGATGAGCTTCTGTGTCAGGAATAGGTCCAATTGTAACGGTCATCAATAGCAGTGCTAAGGAGAAATCCTTGAGGCCCCAGAAACACAGGAGGTAACGAAATGGCAAACAAGATAGCCTCCACTGAGAAAGAGATGGAGCAGAAGGCATATGGGAAAAAATAGACCAGTTCCACAAAACACTGGGAGATCGTGAAAGGGGAATTCCCAAACAACAAAAAGGCACCAGACAAAAGTCTCAAGAAACATTAAAACTCCATGCTCCTTCCTCAATTGCTGTTAACATCATAAATTATAATTCACACAATCAAAATCATGACCATGAAAAAAGGACGCCAAAAGAAAACATTCTGCAGGAGAAGAAAACTTGTTGACACCATCAAAGTTACGACCAAAGTCATCACTACAGGAATTCCTGAAAGAGAGGCCATTCACATTAGCTGTTTGCAGAATTTAGAACAAGACAGTTGTATATCCCCTCAAAATATGAGATTTGCCATAAACAAAAATCCAACTGACTATTCTTGTGAATTCCCAAGTAAATGTTAAGCTGAACAGCAGAAACATGACAGCTAAATCACGGTAAATCACCATACTGAATCAAGCTCACAACACAGATGGGTGAAAACAAATGTCAGATACTTGTTCTTGGCAATAAACCACTAACCTAATTGAGGTCTGAGGTAATGGGCTGATGAGCTGCCGGATCAGAACCAATTCACATTGACAGATTTTCCTCCACATTTTGTCAAGTTCTTTCCATATTTTATTCATCAATATCAAAAAGGATGATTTAACTTGAGCCAGAGGGACAGAGTGTGAAGGACAAATTTAAAAAAGAAATAGCGAGAACACAGGCAAAAGCAAACCATATCTATGACATCTGAGATGCTTTCCGATTAAACAGCCTTAACCGTGTGAATACATAGTAAGCGTAACGGCAGTTGAGAAGACAATCATTCTAAATGTCTTGATACTGTCGAAACTTTCTTTTTCTTTTCTCTTTTTTTTTTTTTTGAGACGTGGGGTAATGATTCAGAATCCTCGGTGTTGGTCTCCTCCTAAAAGAAGGAACAAATTCATTCCTTCTGAAGACTGAGGACAGGGCACTCCAGACTAAGACATCACATGTTCACAAAAATTCCAGTGGTGAGTCTTCAAGTTGCCCATGCGGTACAGCCCCAATGACAGTGGAACACTTCCTGCAGGACTGTCCCAAACATGAAAAGCTAAGGGCAGAGACCTGGCCTGCCAACACACTGATGAGGGAAAAGCTTTATGGATCACTGGAGGGCCTCCGCTGTACATCAGCCTTTGTCAATGCCTCTGGGGTTCCTGTCTGAGTGAACGAAGAAGAAGAAGAACCTTCTGAGACATGGGGCACAGGATAATCAAGATAATTATCTGAAAGAGAGCTAGAAATGGGCGACCATTATCGGCTGCTGATCTCACCAGTGTAAACTTGGAGGTAGCAGAAATCTCATCATCTTAACACTCATCAAAGACGTCGTCCTCATGTTTCAATTCCTCTCGCTCACCAGACTCCTGTTTGCTCGCAGTCATACTAAGCCTACCTCTTAGTAGGTCAGAGTGCAACCTGTCCTTCCTGCTTATACTGCCCAGGGAGTGCCCACTCGCACTGGTAACCCCCTTTGGAGCCACGCCCTGCAGGCAACTCTCCAAGCCAATGCTGTTCGCAAGAGTCCTGCTCTTCTCAGGTCTACCTGTAATGCTGAAAGCCAGCTGCTCCTCAAAAACAGGTCACCCAGACCAGGGGTTGGGGTTGTAGAGCATGCTGGGGGGAAATGCTGGCCTGTCTCCACAATACCCATGACCACAGCTGAAGCAGTGAAACAGGCGGCATCGGTCGCTACCTTTGCCGAAACTGACTGACCATCCGAGCGAACATAAAAAAAAAAATGCATGCCATATAGAGGTTGGCCAATTCTCGCATGAGCTACAAGGCATGAATACTGAGAAGCCGGAGCAGACGACACAGGTCTCATGTTTATCTAGCACTGACACTGGTCGTTGACAGGAACTGCCAAATTCTGAAGTCTGCGGGTGAGGAAACGGCTGACTGGGTTGCATCAAGCAGCCCTGCAAAGATGGCGACTGTAGAGCTGAGGCTAGTCGTAACAATTCTCTTGATTCTCGGTCAGAGAAGGTGAAGACTCTTCCTGAGAGGCAAAGCCTGTATCGTAGAAATGTTTCTGTTGATCCATAGTAAAGCGCTTGAACTGGGTAAGTAGCGTGTATCCAGGTCGAGGAAAAGGAGAAAACAGAATTGTTTTGGGCAGAGTGAGTTGATTTCACGTGTTGGCCTGGAGAGACCACTCATGTATTCCTGTAGGTTGGGGAGAATTAGCTCCCCGCTTTCGATTTCATTTTTTTTTAAAAGGAGATTCCTGATGTTAACGTGTTCCACTTCAGGTGGAGATAAAGCATTTGTTTCGACATGTATGAAGAAAATTCCTTTTCCTCATACTTACCTGTCCAAACAAATGCCTTATCTCCTACAACATGGAATATCAGGAATTCCCCCAAAAAAGAGGAACCATGAGGAGAGCGGGAAGTCCGTGCCACTTGACCTACAGGAATATGTGATAGTGCTCTCCCTTGAGCAAAACGTACTCACTTTACTGCCAAAACAAATCACTATATAAATATTCATAATAATGATTGATTGATTGGCTAGTTCTTCGCTTGTGAAGATTAGCGGGAAGTTCCCGCCAGGGATGGGCGGCATGCCCTTTGATGACTAATTAGTCCAATTCATGATCTACAGGATCTGTGGCATTGTGGGCAGGTGTAGATCTGGCCTGCGTTGCTGGGCTGTGGACCTAGATCTTTCCTTCTCCTTCTCTTCTCCTGAATGTTCTGTCATCTAGTTTCCTCGAAGTGATGGGTTTCCCTGAGCGTTGAAGCTCTCCAGCTACCTCTATCTGATGCTGACTGCTCCCAAGTCTTGGGGTTGATGTCCGCTTGGGATAGTTGCTTCTTCAGTTGGTCCTTGAATCTTTTCTGTGGTGCGCCTGTATTGCATTTGCCTTGGACCAACTCCCCATAGAATACTGCTTTTGGCATGCGAGTGTCAGGCATCCGGGTGATGTGCCCTGCCCAGCGAAGTTGTTTTAGCATGAGCACTGACTCGATACTTTTCAGTTGCGCTCTTTCTAGGACTTCTATGTTCGTTATGTAGTCCTTCCACTTGATGCCCATGATGGACCGGAGGCATCTCTGATGGAACTGCTCCAGCTGCTTTGTTTCCGGTACAGCACCCATGCCTCTGATCCGTACAGCAGTGTGGACAGTACAGCAGCTCGGCAGACTTGCATCTTTGTGGAGAGTCGCAAGGAGTGGTTTTTCCATACTCTGTTCTGGGGGCAGCCAAATGCACTGCTTGCCTTTGAGAGGCGGTTGTCCACATCTTTGGTCACCGTAGCGTCGTTTGATATGATGCTGCCCAGGTAGGTGAAAGGCTCTACAGTGTTAAGGGGATGGCCATCAATGCTTATGTGGGGAGCAGTGGACATGGTCCTTGGTGCTTTTTGGTGGAGGACTTCAGTTTTCTTCAGACTTATAGTCAGACCGAATGCCTTGGCTGCCTGTGAAAAACGGTCTACGATGATCTGCAGAGCGTCTGTTGTGTGTGCTGGGAGGGCGCAGTCATCTGCAAAGAGCAGGTCCAGGATAGCTTCTTCTGAGATCTTCGTGTGGGCCATAAGTCTTTGCCTTCATAAATTGAATACGCTGCTGTCGGTCCTAAATCTGATATAAATCCCCTTGTCTAAATCCGCCTTTGCTTCTCTCAGCATCATGCTGAAGAAGATTGCGAAGAGTGTAGGGGCTAATACGCAGTCTTGCTTCACTCCATTGCTAATTGGGAATTCTTCAGAGTAATCACAATTGCACTTGATTTGACCCATCTGTCCTTTGTGGAGTTGTTATAGGATTGCAAAGAACTTTGGCGGGCATCCCAGTTTGGTCATTATTTTCCATAGGCCATCTCTGCTGACTGTGTCGAAGGCTTTCATGAGGTTTATAAATGCTGCAAATAGGTTCATATTCTGTTCTCTGCACTTCTCTTGGATCTGTCTCAGCACAAAGATCATGTCAGCTGTTCCTCTATTTGCTCTGAAGCCGCACTGGCTCTCTGGGAGGTTTACCTCAGCAATGGATGGTATGAGCCTGTCCAGAAGAACTCGGGCGAGGATCTTGCCGGCAATGGAGAGCAGCGTGACGCCTCTGTAGTTGGAGCAGTCTGATTTGGAACCCTTATTCTTACAGAAGGAGACAATCACTGCATCCAGCATGTCCTGTGGCTCTACTCCTTCATTCCAGTGTGATGTGAATAGCTCCTCAAGCTTCTGAATGAGGGTGTCTCCTCCATGCTTATATACCTCTGCTGGGATACCGTCGATGCCTGGTGCTTTGTGACACTTCAGTTTCTTTATTGCTGCCTTGATTTCTTCATGTGTGGGGGCGTTGTCCAGGTCCATCTTTGCCTCTTCCTGAGGTATGTTGTCTATAGACGTTGCCTCCACAGTCCTCTCTTCCCCGAACAGGTTTCCATAATGTTCGGTCCATCGGTGTAGTATAGCTTGCCTGTCGACAAGTAGGCTTGTGCCATCCGAAGAATGCAGTGGTGCCTGCAGTTGGTAACTTGGACCATATATTGCGTGAAGCAATTCATAGAAGGCTCTGGAATTTCCCTGATCAGCATACATCTGTGTGCATTCTGCCAGTGCTATCCACCATGAATTTTCCATGACTCTCAATTTTGCTTGCACTTTGCTGCAAGCTGTTCTGTAAGCCATTTTGGTCTTCTGGTCATTAGGAGAGCTGAGCATATTGCCATGGCATGACCTCTTTTCCTCGAGGAATTCTTGTATCTCCACGTCGTTTTCATCAAACCAGTCCTGATTTTTCTGTGTTGAGAAGCCAACTACTTTTTCTGTGGCTTCCTGAAGGATGGTTTTAAGTTCCTTCCATTGGTCGAGGGGTGCATTTACTGGGGCGGTAGTGTTTCTCAGCCTTTCGTTTACTTCCCTCTGGAATTCCTCCTCCAACACTGACAGCTTGTCAACGTGAAGTTTCTTTAGCATCGGGCCTCCCTTCCTCTCTTCTGGTTTCAGGGTTAGCCTGAGCTTTGCATGAACTAGCCTATGATCCGTGTTGCAGTCAGCGCTCGTCATGACCCTCATGTGAGTGACATCCCTAGCATCCTTTTGGCGCACCAGGATATAATCCAGTGCCAGTGCTTGGACCATGGGTGTCTCCGGGTTGTTTAGCAGCGGTCTTTCTGCTGAAATAGGATGTTCGTGATAGTCAGACCAATCTCGCTGCAAAACACCAGAAGCATCCTGCCGTTTTCGTTGCAGTTGCCCACTCCATGTCTTCCCAATACGCCATTCCATATTTCGAAATCTCTGCCCACTCTAGCGTTGAAGTTGCCCATGATCAGAATTTTGTCTTCCTTCTCGATGCTCAGCACCAGATTTCTGAGATCTCTGTAGAAGGCTTCTTTCACTATGGGATCTGCCTGCAGAGTAGGAGCATACATGCTGATGATGGTTAAATATTGGTTTCCTTTCATTTGTAAAGGCAGACGGAGGCTCATGAGGCAATCTGAGTGACCAACTGGCAAGTGTTGTAGCTTTCTAGCAACAGAGTTCTTTATCATGAAGCCAACCCCTGAGAGTCGGTGTTCTTCTTTCTCCCTTCCCGACCAGTAGAGTGTGTATCCTGCTCCATGCTCCACGAGTGACCCTTGTTCTGCAAAGCAAACTTCGCTGAGTGCTGTGATGTCAATTTCTAGCCTTGCCAGTTCCCTCGCCACTAGAGCTGAGTGTCTTCGGGGGCGGTCGCTTTCATGTGAGTCCCAGTCGCTTTCATCTGAGTCCTGCATTGTCCATACGTTCCAACATGCCACTTTTAAATTCATAGTCCGTTTCCATTGCGTAGTTTGTTGTTGATTTATCCGTCCAGATTTTTCCCCTGTTTTCTGACCACTGGTGGGAGATGCCCGCTGGCTAGCCAACTGGGTGGGGGTGAGACATGCTTTGTTAGGTCCCCTTTTGCAGACCCATCTCCATTCGGAGCAAGCAGGCTATCCCTGGAAAAGGCTGCTTGGTCGACTGGGGTGAACATATGAAAGCTGTTGTTGGCTCTTCAACAGGCAAATGACCAATATCCCAGACCGCCTACATGCAGAGTTCCGACTGTGACTTCCAGTGCCATCCTGCGCACCTGTCGTTTCGCCATGCTCCATCGCTGCAGGGCTTCCTTCCCGCCTGCGCTACGACTCTTTATAGTGAAGACCGGCTCGAGCGCACCGATCCCACTCTTTAGATCCAAGGAGGACATGAGATAGCTCAGCAGGCTGAGATGGTCCTGGCATCCATTGGGTTGTAGGATTACATCGGAGTTTCGCTCTCCTATCTTCTGGCTCAAAAGCCCGCTGTCAGAAGAACGATGGCTATTTCCCCATAGTTGGAGCACGGGTACAGGATGTTCAGCCATGACTATGGACCCAGGGTCTGTGCACGACGAAGCTCTCCTCTACTCCTGGCACTTGGTGGGTTTGGAATAAGAGTTGTCCTTCTCCTAGATGAACTGCCTGTCAAGGCTATCGAGTTCCATCTACCCCGGTTTGAAATCAGAGTTGTCCTTCTCCTAGACGAACAGCCGTCCCAGGCTCATGAGTTCCATCTACCCGTAGCAACTGGTTATGGCGCCGGGGTCACCGGCGCCATTCATAATAATAACAATTATAATAATCTCAGTTATGGCTTCTTTTTCCTGGTTGGCCTAGTATTATGTCTCTTCAGGATGACTTTAGTGTTTCAAGGAATTAGCCCGTCATCCATGCTCGGTCTTCGAGCGTCTCTTCCCACCTCAGATGTAGTGGTATTTCTATGATCCAAATTTCTGCTAGGGAGATTTACACATACTCTGTTTCTCCCATGGAAGTCATTTACTCTGGATCTTGTGAGGAGAAGTCTCTGCCTTCTTTCATTTTTCATCTTAAGATCAATCTCAGATTTAAAAGAAGAAGAAGGTGGACAAGATCCCTTCTCGTAGTCCTTCCTGGTGGAGAGGCACTTCAGGGTGGATTTCAAGTTGGTTCGACTAGATCTACCTGGCCTCGGCTGCCTTAGATCTAATTTCTTTGGGCAGTCTTCATATTTGCCTCTTGGACAGTTACAGTGGGCATTGAGTGAGGCTGGAACCAAACTACAGCAGATTTGTACATCTCTATTCTTCTTGGCCTGTTGTCCTTCAAGGCCCTACAGACATGGCTGAGTCTGGAGTGGCTGACTTGGGCAGTCCTCTGCAGATTCCCCTTCACACTCATGGTCTGTGTAGAGGCAACTGAGGCTGGGCAGGAGCCCTCCTTTTTCCGGACTTCCTCAGGTGCAGCGGACTTTGGAAAACTCAGTTTTCAGACCACATAAATCTTAAGAAATGCAAGCAGTCTTGTTAACTCCTCGCCATTGGGCCCATCTCTTGAAGGGAAGTTAGTCACAGTATGCTCAGAAAACTTGACAGTGGTAGCATACTTGAAGATTCAAGGGGGAACCCACTCCAGATATTTATCGATCTGGCAGTATCAGCCCTATTTTGCACTGATTTTAAGATATCCCTTCTATGACTAGAGCAAGGGATAAAAAAAAAAAAATGTCTTGGCAGACACTCTATCCAGAAAGGGTCAGGTGTTACCTTCTGATTGGATCCTTAACCAGACAGTTTTCCAAAAAATATTTCAGTGTCTGGGAACCCCACGAGTGGATTTGTTCACAACCAGGTGGAACAATCAACTTCCAGTTTTGGTATCACCAGTACATATGCCAGGTGCGTGCCTGCACCCTATGTGAACATAGTGCAGGCTTCCAAGGGTGGTGCAGGATTGCTCCCAACTGCTTTTTCTGGCAGTTGAGGATTGTACTTTTTGGGCCCTACCCACACCTTTGGGTGTATCTTTTTATTGACACACCTACCTTAACTATGGATGCTCTGGCAACCTCTTGGAGAGGATGTTTGCCTTTGCGTTTCCCCTATCCTCCCCCCTTTGCAGCAGTCCTAAGAAGACATTGAAAGAGAAATGCCTGTTGAGTCTGATTTCCACTCTGAAGTGGGCAAAGAGCTGAATAAACCTGCTGATTTCCTAGTGACTGTACCAATCTCTCTTCCCTCTTGGAAAGATCTTCTGTTTCAGCCACTGATGCGTAGATGGAATGCCGATCCCACGTCTCTATCTCTCCACACCAGTCTTATATTAGGAAATATCTTTCTGAGCATAGATGTTTTCCACCATCATGCCTGGAGATCATGGCTGGCCAAAGACAATCCACTTATAAGGTGTACTGATGATAAGTGAAAAATTTTCTTTCTTCCAGAATGTGCTTGCAGTCTAGTGTCTCTCCGGCAGAGGTCGCCTTCGAGGACACTACCCGTTTTATAGAAGATCTATAGATATCTGGCAGGAGAGCCAGTACTCTGGGGGATTTCAGATCTGCAATAGCAAAGACCTTCCAACTTATGGGCAGAGATACTGACATTAGCCATTGTCCCTTTTTGTCCGAACTGATTTCTTCTCTGCACAGGGCTCCCCTCAACTAAGCGAGTGCCCTAAATGGAGCCTTTCCTTAGTCCTGGAGTATCTGGCCTCGGGGCACTTCGAGCCTATCACTGAATACTCTGTCAGGAATCTCACACTGAAAACTTGCCTTCTGATTACCCTGGCTTCTGCAGGGTCAGTGAGATTCATGCCCTCTTCAGGGACCCACGGTCCCTGTAATGGCATAATGATGGCTCGATATTCCTGTCCATGTGCCCAACTTCCCAGCTGAACTGCCAAGCCCAAAGAGCAGCCTCTGACGTTTAACCTTCCTCCGCTGGCCCTTCATCGTCTGGTACCAGGCCTGGATGTCTGAAGATGGAGCAGGTTATCTGTCCTATCAGAGTGCTGAAGGTCTTCCTTCAGAGGACAGAGTCAGACTCCCATGACAGGCGCCTATGGGGTGGGAGACTTGGCGCTGCTGTAAGACCTCAGACGATAAGCTCTTGGATCAGACAGGTCATCTGCCAGGCTTACGTCTTTGGCCAGAAACCTCTCCCCCTAGAGAGCATATCGGGACACATGAAGTCCGGGCTTCGCCAGTCTCGCCCTCTGGTGGAATATTGCGGTTGCTGACATTCAGCAGGCTGGAAGACGATGACCAACTTTGGCAGGTTCTACCTTAGAGACATGGCCGAGGACATGGAAGCTCTAGAATGCTTAGGCGGGGTAGTTGTGGCTGGTAAGTTTGATTTCAAATCTTTGACTGTGTGAACTGAGCTTTACAATTGATACATTAAGCAGTATTAATGGTTAAACTCAAAAAAAAAAAAAAAAAAAAAAGAAGTTTGGATTGAAAACAACTTTGTTTTCACTGCCATGAAGTCAGATAACCTCTGTTTCGGAACCTGCCAAAGTTCACCGAGACAATGGTAACCTTAGGTCTTGGGGGCTGTAATGTAGAAGAGACCTTCACAGTTATTGTTTAACCCTCACCCTGCTCTTTATAATATTATATAGTTTAAAGAAATGCACTTAAAATCAAAGGACGAACAGTCAACACTACCCCTAGTCATTTTTAGGGCTTTTGTACATTTATTATTAGTAGTAGATAGGTAAACCTATACATTTTTGGAAACTAGAGATGTGTAGATTTTGATAAAAGCAATTAAAAAAACTATACCTGCAATGTTGTTGAAGATATCCTTGAAGATATATCCAGTGAAATTTGTGCAAACATGATGAAAAAAGTTTTCAATAGTATTTGAATTGTCACAATTCACCAATCACAGTGTCCAAACACTCAAAATAAGCAAAAACATACAGAAAACTATGTTGCACATAGCTCACAAAAAGCACTAGTGCCTTGGCCTCTTGTGGTAGGCAGAAAAACACTCAGGGCACAGTCCCACATCACAGCCACTGCACTCCCAGCCAGAACGTACATGAGTGGCATGACCAGCTACACAGTTTCTCTTCCTTCCTGCAACCAGCTTGATCAGATCATGGCCTTCCAGGGGATGAGCTGGACCTGCCTGAGGTGGTGGGGCCTGTGGGGCTTGGGGGTTGTCCCTGGCAGCTCTGATTTCAGCAGCTGTACGCTTTCAGTGCACAACTTTCTGAGGCGGATAGTAGTCTCCAGCCAGGCCCTCCACCACTGAAATCATGAAGTGGTACCTGAAGAGTATGGGGGAATCACTGGTGTTCAGCTTACAGATCAGGTAGCTGATCAGGACAGCTCTCCCAAACAGAGAGAAGGCCACTTTTGATGTCCACTTCATTGTCCTCCTCTCAGTCAGGTACCGGTACAGCTTGGCATCACCAAGGTCCACTCCTCCCATTGACTTGTACACTGTCTTCAGCATCAGATTCTGAATTACAAACAGAGAAAAATTTTATGATTATTTTGTTTCTCTACTATGTTCATTACATTTGTTTTATTCAGGAATAAAATGAATATCACAACGTCACTGTAAAATACAATTATTTGCTTATGATTTTTTTTTTTTACTAATTACAGTGAAGACTGAAACTGAACATATCAAGAATTCAGCAGTTTCATGTGTGCTTTCTATAATAAGAAATAGATTGCATCATAAAATTACCAAAATATAACTAATTAAACTAAACCATTTCTTGATAGGAGCCACACCCACTTTGCCACGCCCACACACATTGTGTTTGTTTTGAACATGAATGACTCAAAGACAAGACAGATATATGGTCTCAAACAAAATATAATGCATTCACAATAAAAAAAATTCGGATTCGCTGGTTTGATTTGGCCAGAAATAGAGCGTCAATGCAATTTGACTCCCACCGCCACCCTCACCTCCCCCTCCCCCCTCCACTCTAGTAGTGTACCACAAACTTCTAACTATCCAACAACAATGGATGACAAGATCCGATATCAAAGTTTCAACTTTCCAAGTTCTGTCCACTTACTGGCTTCACTTTCGTCGCTGTCGCTTTCAAGAAATGACTTGTCACTTGTGTCACGCTCATGTGCCTCCACGTCTCGGTCACTTTCTGCTGAACTCATTTTTTTAGTCAAATCAGACTCCAATCAAACAACACGCTAGTACAAATTACCAGAGGATGGCTTGTAATGCAAATGAGGCCGCTGCCTGAATGTTTAATAGCAGTGGCTTAACGGGTTAACACCTTATGTAAACTAAGCCACAATCGTGGCTTCACGCAGTCTACCGTGAAAGCCACGATCGTGGCTAGCCACAGCCTGCAGGTTAAAGCCATGATTTGAGTGTTCTGGCTCACTCAGGACTTGCTCCAGCAGGACCCCACCACTTGGCAAGAAGGCCCTTATGAGTAAGTTTTGTCTGTGCAGCCTTAAAAGTGCCTGGTTAGTTTTAATGCTTGTCGCCTTACAAAAAAACAAAACAATTTAAAAAGATGTAATCGTACACCGTCCACTGAATGCTCAGTCGTCATGAGAGCGGTCCCCCCAGCAGGCTTGTGTTGGCCACTGTTTCTGGTGCTTCTATTCACGGAAGTACGGCACACAGAATTTGGATTTCAAGAAAAAGAGTAAAGAGGAATAAAAACAAACAAACAAAGAATTGCCTTTGTTCCCTCGGTGTTTTATTCAGTTGGATGAACACTGTGCCTGTTGAGTGCATTATTGTTATCACATCCCTGAATATGGTTTTGTGATCATTTGTTTTGGGACACATTCTTTGTCGGATAGCTCTACATACTGTATCCTTGTCTATCCCATACACTTAGTACTTTCATGATTACAGTGAATTTGGGACACATCCTTAAAGAAATGGCTCTGTAGTCCTTATCTCATTAAATTCAACTTTTTAACTGATGTTTGGACATATCTTTGCTGCAACTGGCTTGAGACCATGCAGATTTGACTCATAATTTTTGTGCCCATATACCTAAAGGCATCAAATATTTTTAACTTTTTGGCGACAAGTTGTTTAGGAAGAAAGAAGTGACCTTGGTTACCACACTGACTTGAAGTTCATTGTGATTGCACTTTTTTTTCTGTTTTGTGTCTCAGTGTACATAACTCCTATCTACTAGACACTGGTCCAGAACCTGTCTATGCTAGGTTGACTCAGAGATCTTCTCCTTTTCCTGATCCTGACCAGTTTTTTCTTGATATCCATGGTATAAGGGAGAGCTGGGACAATCTTTTGACCTCCAGGAATTTCATTAACCTTTTGGTACCGACTCCGAATGCTGGCATGAGTTTAAGGGCAGCCTGGTGCTTGAGGCAGAATGTCTGGCTTCCTGGTGAGTTCCCCCCACCATCCTTTTTGATATTCTGTCATTTGTTTGGACAGGTAAGTATGAGGAAAAGGATTTTTCCTACTAAAACTAGTTTTATGATATACTTACCTGTCCAAACAGCTGTAACTCCCTCCCTCCTCCCCGCAGTTGGGAAAAGGGGAGAAACTGATTTGTTTTGGGAGTAAAGTGAGTATGTTTTGCTCAAGGGAGAGCACTATCACATATTCCTGTAGGTCGAGTGACATGGACTCCCCGCTCTCCTCATGGTTCTTTCTTTTTTTTTTTTAATTCCTGATGTTCCACATTGTAGGAGATAAGGCATTTGTTTGGACTTGTAAGTATATCGTAAAACTAGTTTAAGTAGGAAAAATCCTTTTTCTCATACTTATCTGTCCAAACGAATGCCTGAATATGAAAAAAGATGGTACGAGCACACTTACCTGAGAAAAGAGACCTTGTTTCTTTCTTCAATAACATGAGAACTGATGGTGCCATATATAAAAACTGAAGCACGCAAAAAATACAAAAGAAAAACCCTTTGGCACACAAATCAAACAGTAATCAGAAGCAACTTAAACAAAGTGTCAGGGAAAAATTACACAGACATTAAAAAAAGGCAAGTATTGGAAGGGTCGGCAGATGAGCTAGTGACAAAATCAGTGTGGATGTGTTGCTGCCTGGGCAACCATGTCTTCAACCATGTCATGAAGATAAAATTTGCCAAAAGTTGTCTGCAACTTCCATCTGCTGCCTAACAAATGTCAGAAACTGCAACATTTTGCCAGAGGGTGTGACTTCCTAAATTTACT
Organism: Conus canariensis; assembly: GCA_033310375.1. Classification (NCBI taxonomy): domain Eukaryota; kingdom Metazoa; phylum Mollusca; class Gastropoda; order Neogastropoda; family Conidae; genus Conus; species Conus canariensis. The sequence goes on from CM065720.1 coordinate 33,155,117, forward strand.
CTTGGGAGGAGGATATTGGGTCTGAGAGCAGTACTCACCTAGCTATGCCATAAAAGGGAACTGTCGTCTGAAGGTACAGCTTCAGCACTCTGACTGGACAGTTAACCTGCTCCATCTTTGATCATCTGGGTCTGGGACTGGATGACAAAGGGGCTACTGGAGACAAGGTTACAGTCAAGGGCTGCTCTTCAGACCCCACAGTCTTGGCTAGGAAAGAAGGATACTTCAAGAAGGTGACTGAGCCATGACTGTGCCAAGGACCACAGGTCCCTGGAGAGGGCATGGACCTCATCCACTCTACTGGCAGAAGCCAACGTGACTAAAAAAACAAATCTTAAATAAATGTTAGCGAACCGCCCAGAGAACGTGGACAAACGAGTCACAAGACGAAAACTCGTTTGTCCACGTTCTCTGGGCAGTTCGCTAACATTTATTTAAGATTTGTTTAGATTTCCGCCTGCAGTCCTCTCGCTTTGCAACTAAAAAAACAAGTTTTAAGGGTAAGGTTCCCAACATTGCAACCTGTGAGTGCCTCCGAGTAACTGGAGGCCAGATACTTTCTGATCAGGGGAAGGCTCCTCTTGGGCACCAACTGGATCTTAGCGTTCTTCACAAGCAGTGAGCTCCAAATGGAAGGGATCATGGCTGATATCAGTTTCTCCCCATGAGTTAGGTTTTGCAATGGCTGATCTTAACCCTCTGAAGGTACTTACCTTTCTACCTACCTCGAATTTACAGGTCTTCCACATTTTCAAATTCCGCATTTGCTGGAGAAATACCAGCATGGCAACATGTTCATGGTAGATGATCTTTGCCCAGCTGTGATCTTTTCCACACAAGAAGGCCAGAAACATCTCTCACTAGAGAGGTCTTGCCTGATATGTAGTTGGCATGGAAAGAGAGAAACACAGGGTCTGCATGCCATCTCCTTGACCAATGCTGAAGTAACAAGTCTGATGTAGCAAGTAGTGGCTTGGATACCTTTACTAGAAGTGTGACTAAGGGATTGATTCAACTCTTCATCTTAATGGGTAAAGGAGAATCACCTGACTCTTCTCTCTGGCCATTTTGTTAAGAACAGCCGGATTACCAGCCGCCGTGGCGAAGTGGTTAGCGTCGCGGACTCCCGGCTGGGAGGTCGTGGTTTCGAATCCCATCAGAAGTCATGTGGGTTTTTCTGCCCCGATCGGCTCCTACCCAGAGTTGAGTTTGCTGCGGACTCAGTTGGGAAGACTGGGACCACACAGTCGAGTTTCATCCACTTAATGGATGCGTTTCTGAGAGTGTTGCTCAAATTTCCTGACCAACACTGCAGGTGCCTGTATCTCTCGGGCCTGGTTGACGCCGGGATATATTATGAAAGGAAGCGTAGAGTACAGCCCTGTCATGTAGTCTCAGACTGAAATGGAAATCCGTAGCATCATCTTAATCATCCTCATTCTCATTGATCAGCATTAAAAAAAAAAAGTCTCAAATTCTGTGGCCCTTCATGCCCTGCTCTCATGGTGACCTCAGTTTCGATGTCCTCTCCACGTCTGTGGCTTTGGTTTGGTTCCGTCGGGGTCACTGGTATTGGCGAGTCCATGGGGGCTGTCGTTGGACGGACGTGGTGGCGCCCTCCGGAGGGAGAGCTCACTCACGCCGGCTCCGCGACTAAGCAATTATTGTCGTCAGTAGGGGGCTTAGTAGGTGGTGTCCTGCGTATGTTAGATCAGAACAGGCGCCACTGAACACCACCGAAGTGACTCAGCAGCAGTGCAGTGTCTCCTCCGGTGGGTTGCCTCTTTACGACTTGACATTGACTGCTCCCTGTGGATTGCTGGTGCCGGGGCTGTGGCGGGGCATGCCGGGCTGTGGCTGTGGACGGGGTGTTGGAATGAGCGGCATGGGTACACTGCCTCTGAGGTGGCGCAGAGGTTGGGACAGCAAAAAAAAAAAAAAAAAAAGAAAAAAAAAAAAAAGAAAAAGAAAAAGAGGGGAGAGGAAGGGAATGCATAGGCAAACTCCCCTTCCCATGAGCATCCATTGCGATGGTTAAGGAGTCTAGAACAGAAGACACAAAACTGGAAGCTGGTTGTTCCACCAAGTGGCAAACATTGTGCTAAGGTTCACTGAGGCAAATGTAACCATGGGTCTTGGGGGCTGTGACAGTTTCTGTTCAAAAGGCACGATCGATGTATTGGCTCACTGTGGACTTACTCCAGCTGAACCTCATCACTCTGCAAGAAGGCCATCAAGAATGAAACTTGTATGTGCAGCTTAAGTAGTGCCAAGTTAGTCTTTAATTCTTGTTGCCTTAAAAGAAAAAAAAAAAGAGTTCAGCTTGAAAAAAATGCAAGATTGAGAGAAGGCACGTACAGGAGGTTTAAAGAGATAATAGCAGCCATGGCTTACTGCTTTTATTGCTACCTTTTTAACACTTTGTGTTGCCCATCCATCAGGAAATGGCTCTGTGCTTTTGGACATGAATTTATCACAGCAATCGGAGAATTGCCTTTGTTGCTTCTATGTCTGTACAGTTTGGAAGGTCACTGTTTTTTGGGCGCATTATCGTTATCACATCCTTGAATATGGTTTTGTGACAATTTTGTATTGGACACGACCTTTGTCAAAGGTTCTGTATACTTACTGTTCTCTTGCCCAAACACCGAGTAATTGCATGATAAATTTGACTTTGGGGACACATCCTTCAAGGAATGGCTCAGTAGTCCTCGTCTTGTTACATTTAACTTGTACATTTATGTTTGGACATTGCTTGGCTGTGACTTGCTTAGGATCATGGTAAATTTTACTCCTGCATTTTTGTGCCCAGATATACACAAGCCCACTTACTTAGCTTTTAGGTAACAAATTGATTTGGCCCTGGTTACTGCACTGACTTGAAGTCATTGTGAACGCAAACTGATTGACTAATTTTGTGCTATGTTTTGTGTCTCAGTATGAGAACAATTACAACCAACTAGACATTAGTTGGGAACCTCCGTGCTAGATTGATTTCTGCAGTCATCTCCTTTTCCTGATCCTGTCTCATTTTTGCTTTGATTGTTCATTACATAAGGATAGGTGGGGGCAATCCTTGAACCTCCAGGAATCTTTACTTAAGACCAAACTGGTTCTGGTGCCGAGCTCTGGAATGAGTGTGAGGCAGCCTTGTACTTGAGTTTGAATTTCTGGCTCCCAGGTGAGATCCTGCCATCCTTTTCCATATTCTGGCATTTGTTTGTTTGGACTATAGTAAGTATGAAGAAAAGGATTTTTCCTACTAAAAGCAGGTTTACCTGTCTACACAGCAAGAACTCCTTCCCTTCTCCCTGAAGTTAGGAAAAATGGAGAAAAATGATTTGCTTTGACGTGAAGTCAGTTTATTACATGTCACTCAAGAAGACCACTCATGTATTCCAGTAAGTTGAGCAGAATGAGCTACCCACCCTCCGCATGATTTTGTTTTGAGATTCCTGTTGTTCCACATAGTAGGGAAAAAAGGTATTTGTTAGGACAGGTAAGTACATCCTAGAACTACTTTTAGTTGAAAAAAATCCTGTTTAGTACTCACTGTTTGCCTTCACCCTCATCAGACACATTTGACAGATCAAACTGGGGTGGGGCTGTTCTGGCATCTTGCAGACGGCCCCCACTCAACTCTGCAAAACTGTCTGGAACACAAACGCACACGCAAGTGTACACACACACACACACACACACACACACACACACACACAAGGACAGCAGTGTCTGAAATATCACTCTGTTTTCCAGATAATGACAGTACCGCCAGAATGTTGCAAATTGTAATTGTAACAAAAAAAAAGGCGATTTGTTCTTTTCTTTTTAGATCACACTGGAATGATATACACACAACAGAAACTATGCAAAGAGAGAATGAGGGAAAATGATGAACTGATATTTTTCTCTCTCTTTTCAAACACAATATTTCTCCCTCTCTTAATTAAACACACATAAGCAAATAAGGAAACATGCACGTACATACAAACACATTATCAGGTATCAGTTTTCTGTTTTTCTTTTGCTATTTGATCTTTTCCTGAAAGTCTTTTCTTTAGGTCATGCTGATCAGGCTGTGACCCCTTCTAACTCCTGAGAAGGGTTTACTGGGACATGCATCCTGATTAGTGACTCTCAACTCTGGCACAGTTGTGTGTGAACAGCTTGCGGTTCCAGTTTCTGTACTCTCCTCCTGTGACCTGTTACCAGTCAGGCGAGTCAAGTTTTTGGTGTTTGGGGAACTGCTGTTGTATTTTTAGCAATAAAAAAATTCTGCACTCTTTTGCATTTTTGATTTTTTTTCCCCAAACTGTCAAGATCATTGATCACAAGAAAAATCATTCTTATGTAATATCTTTAATGAATCGACCCTGACCACTCTGTCCCTCCTATCTTCAAAAAAAAGAAGAAAAAAATCATAATCTTTGATTATGAAAAAAGATGAAGAGCAGGACTGTGCTTTTTCTGTCAAGCACCAGCTGTAGCACCTTGGTTCCTCCCTCTTCTATAGAAGGCATTCTGTCCATTCCCCCCCTCCCCACAGACACACACAGGCACACCTCCCCTGTATGTCCAGCTGACCTGGAATGGCTGGTGCCACAAGCCTGTGACTTACCTTCATGATATGGTATGAATGGGAGGTGGATGGGGAGCAGTAAGGTGTGTGTGCTTTTGATCTTTAACCTTAAAAAGGACCCATGAAGTCCCCCCCCCCCCCACCCCCCTCTCAGTATGTTTGAGAAGAGAAAAAAAAAACAACAGAAAAAGCAGACTTCCTTTGTGTGGACTATAAGAAAAAAAGAATTTTCCAATTGAATTCGTAGGCCAGGGCTGTGGCCTCCTAAACACTGATCTTCAAGCAAGAGACTCATTGTTTTTCTTCATACTTACTTGTCCAAACAAATACCTTATTTCTTACAACATGGAACATCAGGAAATTCCCCCTAAAAAGAAAGAATCATATGGAGAGCTTGTGCTGCTCAACTGACAGGAATATATGGGTGCTCTCCCTTGAGCGAAACAAACTCACTTTACTCCAAAACAAATCAGTTTTCTCCTTTTCCTTGCCATGGACACATCTCTCTCCAGTTCAAGTGCTTGAACTTGGATCAGCAGAAACGCCCTTCTGAGTTGGCTTTATTTCTCTCAACCAGCCCACTTCTCTTCAGTCTCCTTCACCTTGGCGCAACTCAACAAGGCCGGCGTTTCTTCTCCCCCAGTCATCAGAATTTGTCATTCCTGTCAACAAGTGGTTTCCTCACTAGACAAGCATGGAACTGGTGTCTTCTGCACTGGTTGTTTTCCATTCACCCGTTGCAATTCATGCAAATATAGCGCCTGTCCTTGGCCAGAGACCAAGCTCTAAGCGCTTTACAATCCACACTCGTTTACACAACAGGCTGCCTACCTGGGTAGTGACGACTGAAGAGCAGCGCGTCATTCAGTTGTTTCCCATGTGATCCAGCATCGTCCACTCAATTTCCTTACTTCCTTCATTATTTCCATTTCTCATGCAGGGTGCATGCTATGTGCAACGTGTCATCCATGCAGACATGGATGGGTTTCTGTCAGGAACTGGTCCAACTGTGACGACCATCAATAGGGAAACCAAAACAAAATCCTTACTTTAATTTCATTTTTCTTCTTCTTCTTCTTTTTTTTTTTTTTTTACAAAACTCTGAGAGATCACGGAAGGGGAATTCCTGAACGGTGAAAGAGCACCAGATTGAAGACTAAAGACAGTATAAACCTCCATGGTCTTTCCTCAAACTCACAAATCATCATACATATATATTCATACAAACCAAATTACGACCATGAAAACTGGACACCAAAAGAGAAGAATATTCAGCAGGAGAAGAAAACTCGTATAAATCTATAAAGTTACTATCAGTCATTACTGCAGGAATTCCCGAACGAGAGGCCATTGCATTATTAGCCATATGCAGAATTCAAATCGAGATGGTAGTTTGTCCCCTAAAATATAAATGTTCGCCATAAATGAAAACCATCTGATTCAATGACAAAAGATCTTATTCTTGTGAATTCCCAATAAATGTTTGAGCTGAACAGCGTAAACAGGACTGACAAATCCCGTTGAATCACAAGGATCAAGCTCACAGCACAGATGGGTGAAAACAAATATCGGAAACAAGACCATGCGAGATGGAGTAGTAAACGGTAGGTAATGGGAATCCAACTCAGCATGTTCCGTCTAAAAAGAAGAAAGAGTTCCTTGCAAATCGAAATGTTTTCCGTACAAAACCTTATAACACTGGCACCCCATAAAGAGCGAAACAGGAGGTTGAGAAAAGCAATATTCATGAATTCTCGATACTGCCCCACCTTTTCAAATAGTCAAGCAACGAAAGCCTAGTCTTCTGAGAGGCGGGGGCTGGAGAATCAAAACTGGACTCGGCACGAGTACTAGCAGTCACTGACCAAGCGTTATCGGCTGCAGAACACACGAGAGTGAACTAAAAAGAAGAAATGTCTTCATCATCAAAATAACCAATATCGTCATTAGATTGATCAAATTCTCTCGCTCATCCAACTCCTGTTCACATGCAATCATACCTCGCATACCTCAAAATTGGTCTGAGTGCAACCTGTCCTCCTTGCTCACGTTACCTGGGGACTGCCCACTCACATCAGTAAATCCCCCTTGGAACGACGCCGTTCAGGTTGTGCTCCAAGCCAGTGCCACTCGCATGGGTCCTCTTTATGGAGGTAAAGAAGACAGCCGCTCTCCCAAAACTGCTTGTCCTGGGATAGGGGAAGGAGAGAGTGCTTGAGGGGAGATGCTGGCCTGTCCCGGGACCGAGACTAAAGCGTGTAGCAAGGAGCGTCGGTCACCACTCTTGCCAAAACTGGCTGACTGTTGCACTGAAGAGAAAACACAGAGCATCATGTTGAAGACAACTGTCGCACAGAAGAGAAAACACCAAGTGCCATGTTGAAGATGGCCAACATTCACACGAACTGCAATGGGTGAATGTGAAACAGCCAGTCCAGAAAACACCAGTTCCATGCTGGTCTAGCGTGGAAACCACAGGAATAACAAACCCTGACGACTGAGGGAGAAGGAACGCCAGTCTTGTTGAGCTGTGCCAAAGAGACTTGCAGTGAAGGAGACTGAAGAGAAGACACAAGAAAAGAAAGTTCTGTCAAAAATTCCAACTGGGAAGGCGTAGACTGATCAACAGAAAAAAGGCCAACTCAGAACGGCGTTTCTGCTGATCCAAGTTCAAGTGCTTAAACTGGAGAGAGATGTGTCCACGATGAGGAAAAGGAGAAACCCGATTTGTTTTGGGGTAAAATGGTTTCGTTTCGCTCAAGGGAGAGCACTCATATATTCCTGTCAGTTGAGTAGCACGAGCTCCCCGTTCCATGATTCTTCTTTTTGGCGTCATATACTTTACCATGTCAGACCATAGCATTCAACGGCAGTTAGCCAGCTCTGTCAGGCCGAATTTTTTCCGTGGCCAATGCAGTCATAAGACAGTCACGTGATGTCACCCCACTTCCGGCCCCGGAAGAAGCCAGTGTCAACTTCCTATAAGTCATTCATCTTCGGCCTGCCGTCAAAGCAAGATAAGTCTTGTGCTCTGTCTCGCCTATACTTGCCTTTGTGTTAACTTTGCTGTGTTTTGTTCTATACTTGATTCAGTTGTGGCTTGCAAATGTGAGGCTCTTGGTGGGAGCGTATTTATCAAAGATTTGTCTCTTTTACCGGCACTCTCGGGAGCGTATTTATTAAAAGATTTGTCTCTTTTACCGGCACTCCCGCGACTTTGTTACTCGCGATCGTCGGCACCGCTCGCCGGTCGTGTTCCCCCACCATATTGCCGAGCCTCGGGTTCAGCACGCATTTTGTGCTGGTTCCGGCTTGCACTAGACCCTGAGTATTTTTGCCGTGTGAGGCTCTTGGTGGGAGCGTATTTATTAAAAGATTTGTCTCTTTTACCGGCACTCTCGGGAGCGTATTTATTAAAGATTTGTCTCTTTTACCGGCACTCTCGCGACTTTGTTACTCGCGATCGTCGGCACCGCTCGCCGGTCGTGTTCCCCCACCATATTGCCGAGCCTCGGGTTCAGCACGCATTTTGTGCTGGTTCCGCTTATTAAGGTTTAGGGCTCAATAACTATCACACCTGTACTCTTTACCCTTCACAGGTAGAACGTGTTCGAGTAAGGGTGTGTGACACTGATCTGCTTATTAAGATTTAGTGCCCAAGAACTATCACACCTATACACAGTGATACTCCACGTGTAGAGATTGCTATTAATAGCCATACCAGTCACACGACCGGTGGCGTGTACGGGTAGTTCGAGTTTTCAGTCGATCTCTCGAGCACTTTGCACGACACCACACGGACGATCGAGATTAATTGATTTTCTCGATCGGCCACCTTGTCTCCTCTTTGCGGTCGTGTGTTCCGGGTTTGCTCTATCCACCTGTGCCCAACATGGTGAAGGACACCGCCGGGTCGAGCCACTCCACTGCTCGGAGTTCGCTCAATTTCCCGGAGAACCCGCGGGTCGATTCCATCTCGGAGCAATCCGTTCGCACTGATGAACGTACGGTTCGGGTAGACAGAGACGACTTCTCCGCGGAAGGGACGCGTGATCTTCCTCGTCTACCAAACCGACGGACGCACGACCGCGGCGTCCCAAGGCTGATAGGCAAGCGGCCACCATTTCAAAATGCCTTTCATTTGATCTGCCTGCTAGTCTAAGGGCAAAGCTCCCCTCAAGGTGCTGCCCAGAAAGTCTAATGGCAAGGCTCCCCTCAAGGGGCCCGGCCGAGCAAAGACTAGCCAACGGAATTCGCCCTCCCCCACCCCTTCTCCATCGGCCAGCTTGCCCTCTAGCCTACGGACTCGCTCGGAGACTTCTAACTATCATGCTGAGTCACGCGAATCTCGGCCCCCGGGGCACCTTGCCGAGCCGCGGACCAGCACGGGTGACGGATCTGGGATGGAATCACCATCCGTCACTCGCCTTGATGAGTCACGTATCTCTTTTTCCCCCCAAATTGATACGTGCACTCATAGCGCTCGGCCCCACCGGGCACAGGTGCAGCCAACACCTGAGCTCGAGGAGCGCTTCGACTCCGGAAGCAGCCTTATGGTCACCCCGACGCACGACCTCGGTGGTGTCCATAATCCTGGGCGTGCGGGCACGCCGCGCCATGGGCCCGGCCGTGCCCATGCACAAGGACGGTCGACCTACCCCGATCGAACGTCACCTTCTTCCCTAGGGGTATTGGACGTTGGGGAACCGACCTTTCGGATCCCCATTTGGGCAACGTCCGCGGTCCCGCTCCTCCGGGGGGAGGATCTACCAGCGGGACCAAGGGTAACCTGACATATTCCTCCAGGGGGAGGAACACGGGACCGCATCCTGACCAATCCGCACTTTCGCGGGTTGGGGGCTCGACTTCCGCATCCTCCTCCATACCATTATGGCCCTCCCAGGCCCATTCCAAGGACGTGTATGGTGCAGTGCACGGACCTGGACGGGGACGACAGGCCACGGCCTCTCAAGCCCCCCCCCAACAGTGATTCAGGTTACCCGGGTCCCCGGGGACTTTCTGCCTACAAGAAGAAGAGGGTCTCGTGGCTACGACTCGGCGGATGTCTGACCTACGCATTCGCCCAACGCGCTGGTCAGACCTTGAGTGCGGCCTACCTACCATGGTTTTTCCCCAGGGCCGCCACAGCCCGTTTACCTCCCCGGGGACCGGTGGCTCTATGCCCCCGAGAGAGACCAGTGGCTTAACGCCAACACCCAGCACGACCAGCTACATGGTCGAATGTGGCACCCGGCCTCACTTACCTGGGTCGACCTTGGTCTCCCTCCTCGGGCGCTGTCCTATCGGCAGGACGATGTCCCGGCCGCCGATTATAGGGCCACCGGGGACACACTACAGGCACCCCTCGACTTACCTCCTGAAGACGGGTGCTATGAACCCTCTCAGGACCAGTACCTCCCTGAGGCGGACGATGACGAGGAGCTAGCCCCCACCTCATTGTACGATGTCCGCACGATAGAACGGTGGCGACCAGACCTCGTTAGGAGGGAGGCCGCACCCGCTGACGAATTTCTCTCCCTCTCCCCCGGCCCAGAGATCTAGACCAATCTACCCAAGAACCCCTCAGTCGCCTCCTTGTTTACGGACAATCCCGTGACCAGGGAGATGGGCATTTCCCAGTCGGACCGTCGGTTGATCCCCCACCTGCCCCCCCCTACTTCCGGCGCCATCTCCTTTAAGAACCTAAAGGAATGGGTCCGAGTAGCCAGGATGGGCATCCTCCACACCACGGCGGGACACACCTACTTGGACATGCCCCTTCAGCGAGCGGAGGCTCTATGGCCGGAGGACGATGGTGCCATCCCAGTACCGGGGGACCCGGGCTCTGAGGCGCACCAAGAGCCTGACCCTCGCTTGTTCAGCGATCCTTTCATGCGACACCTAGTTAACAGGATTTCGCATCACCTTTCGGCTGCGGCGGACAGCGCAGCCAGAAGCCACTTCAACTGCTTGTTGGTCGCGAGAGAGGCCGTGCTGGCGCGGACCTCTCTCTCCCCGACGCTTAAGGCAGCCCTGCGATGCATCCCGGGCCAGGTCCAGTCGCTCTTTGGCGACTACTCGGCTGACGTCATAGCACAAGCAGTTGAGGAACGCAAGCAGGCTGTGTCCTTTGCGCCCAGGCCACCGCCACGCCCTGCTAGACCCCCACTTCGTTCCTTCCCCAGGCACAGACCCTATCCCAGACAATCGCCTTCCCGCACCGCACGGCCCGCCAAGCGACCTAATCTTCTCCCAAGGCCTAAGCCAAAACCCCATCAGCAAAATTTTCGGTTAGGCCAACAGTCACGCTCCCGGAGCTGACTAGGGAGACAGCCCGAGGGGGACTTAGATCAGGTAGCACCCCCCCTCGCCCTATCCCCCACCCACCAGCCCAGACCCTCGCCCCCCCTGGCGGGCAGCCTCTCCCGGCATGCCCACCAGTGGAGACGCATACGCCTCACCCCTGGATAGTGGCGGTGCTACAGGAAGGGTTTCGCCTTCCTTGGGCCCACGAGCGTCCCCCCCCTCATGCTATCTCCCCCTCCCTCCCCCAACGAACCCTCCCCGCCAAAGCAGAAGCTCTTCGCACGGAAGTCCAAGACCTCCTCAAAAGAGGGGCCATCTCGGAGATTTCCCACCCAAACCCCGGCTTCTACTCTTTGTGATCCCAAAAGCCTCGGGAGGATGGAGGCCCATTCTAGATCTTTCGCCCCTCAACAAGTTCCTCAGGCCCACCAAGTTCAAGATGGAGACCCCCACCCAGATCCGAGACTCCATCCATCATCGCGACTGGGCCACATCCGTAGACCTGAAGGACGCCTATTTTTCAGATCCTGATTCACCCGGCCCACAGACGATTCCTACGGTTCGTCTGGCAGACCCCGGAGAGGCCTGCACGCATAGTGGACCTCATCTCCTGCCTGTCACAGGCACCCCACACCTCGGCCAGAACCCTGTCCTCCCTCCTAGGAATGATGGAGTCCCTGTCTCCCCTCATTCCCCTGCGGCGGGTCCCCAAACGCCAACTTCAGAGGGAGTTCCGCCGACGTTTGTCACAGACCTCCGACCGCTGGGACCAGGTCATTCCCCTCGGACACTGGTTCATTTCGGCGACGGAGGAGCGGCTCACTCCAGCCACTCTCTCCACCGGGGTCCCCATCTCCCTCCCAACCCAACCCAACCACTGGAACTTTATACAGACGCCTCCAACTTGGGCTGGGGGGCCCACGTGGAGGACAGTCACGCCTCGGGGAGTGGGAGCTGGAAGCGGTCAGGCTAGCCCTTCTCCAACTCCAGCACAAGGTCGCGCACCGACTTGTTCTCCTCCTCACGGACAATACGTCGGTAGCTTGCTATGTCAACAAAGGGGGAGAGGCCCGCTCCATAGGCCTCTCCCTCAGAACAGAGGCCCTCCTTCGCTGGTGTCGCGCAACCATTGGTTTGTGCCCATGATCGACCTGTTTGCCACCAGCTTCAACCATCACCTGCCCCTGTACGTCTCTCCCGTTCCAGATCCCCAGGCGGATGCAGTCGACGCACTATCCCTCCCCGGGACGGGCCTACTGGCGTATGCCTTTCCCCCCTTCCCCATCCTACACAAGGTGATCAGGAAGGCAAGGCTGGAAAGACCCAGGCTGATCCTCGTAACGCCATGGTGGCCGACCCAGTCTTGGTTCCCGGACCCCAAGTCCCTCACCCACGTTCCCCCCCTCCGGCTCAGCCCTCGCTGGGACATGCTGAGACAACCCCGGTCAGGTCTTCCTCACTCCAATCCCAAGATGCTTCGCCTACACGCGTGGCTTCTATGCCAGCCCAACTGCGAACATCTGCATCTACCCCCCACTCGGAGAGACCCCAGTCCGTCCTAGACACACTAGCCGGGGCAGGGGCCTCTCAGGGATTACGGGACTTCGCCTCGGCATCTCGCAGAGCCAGCACCGAATCCCTCTACAACTACCGTTGGGAGAGATGGATAACCTGGTGCTCAGATAACTCTGTTCCCCATTACTGCCCCTCCAACATCCAAATAGGAAATTTCCTCTCCCACCTATCCTCTTCCCTTAAGCTGTCGGCTGGCTCCATTCGGGGCTACAGATCAGCTATCTGCACTACCATTCGTCAACTGGGGGGCCCTTCTTTTGACAATGACTTTCTCCTCAGAGAGGTGTCTAGAGGAGTTGCTCTACGGGAAGCTCAGTCCCCTAGGCGCATTCCCCTCTGGGACCTTTTTACGGTCCTCGATGCCCTCAGAAAAACCCCTTTTGAACCCATTGCTTCTATTCCTTTTGACCTCCTCTCCTTTAAGACCACCTTTCTCCTCGCCCTGGCCTCGGCCAGAAGACGAAGTGAGATTCACGCCCTCAGCGGTGACCCCACAGATATCGCCTTCCACAGGGACGGCTCAGTCTCTCTCAAGTTCCTTCCGGAGTTCTGACATCTTGGGAAAGGGAGAAAAAGATGGAGACATGGACCTTTGCCCCTCCAGGTGTCTCAGGTACTACTGGGAACGCACACGCCCCAGGCGCTCCTCCCAGAGACGACTCCTTATCTCCCTCAACCCCAACAATACTAGAGATATCTCGGCGGGAACTATCTCCAGGTGGCTCTCCAAGACGGTGAGATCTACCTACGCTCAGGCGTACAAGGATCTCCCTGTCCTATCACCCAGGGCCCACGAGGTCAGAGCACTGGCCACTTCCACAGCGTTCCAGTGCTCTGTCCCCGTGCGCCACCTGCTGGAGGCAGCCTACTGGCGTTCGGAAAATCCCTTCATTAATTTTTACCTGAGGGATATCCGCATGACCAGAGCTGATGGGGCTAAGGGGATTTCCTTTGTGGCGGCCAATGCAGCCATATCGGTCAACCCCAAGAACCACTAGGGCGCTCGCCCTCCTCCGATTCCTTTAAATTCTGCTATGGTCTGACATGGTAAAGTATATGACGCCAAAATGGGGAGTTTGTGTTATACTCCCTGTTTGGCTAGTATACTTACCATGTCAGACTCTAATTCCCTCCCTACCTTCCCCTCTGGCGCCAAGGTTCTCGGGGTCACCATACACCAGGCCTCGCTGAATGACTTATAGGAAGTTGACACTGGCTTCTTCCGGGGCCGGAAGTGGGGTGACATCACGTGACTGTCTTATGACTGCATTGGCCACGGAAAAAATTCGGCCTGACAGAGCTGGCTAACTGCCGTTGAATGCTATGGTCTGACATGGTAAGTATACTAGCCAAACAGGGAGTATAACACAAACTCCCCATTTTTGGGGGAATTTCCTGATGTTCTACTTTGTAGGAGAAACAGCATTTGTTTGGACAGTTAAGTATGAAGAAAATGGATTATTAAGAAAAAAAACAAACAAGCTACATACCATCATGTAATGATGGGTTGGGTCGAGACTTGTATGGGGTGGATGACATTGGCCGGTCATGAGGAATGGGACTGGGTGGGGGTGATGCGCCAGTCCTCTGTGCTGAAACACAGCCATAATCATGGTGAAACAACTGTTGTTTCCTTGATAAACTGGTACAAAGTCGACTTTCAGTTACATAAAAAATGCTGTCAAACAGAAATCATTGCCAGAAAGCAACAACAATGGTCACAACCAGAAATCTTTTAAAACCACATGACTAGATCTACGATAAATTGTCACATTTATGGAATACAATCAATTTTTAAACATGGAGACAAGCAAAAACTGAAGAAAAGATAATTTTACTACTAAAAGTCGTTTTATGATATACTTACATGTTCAAACAAACGTCTTATCTCCACTAGGCGTGGAAAACACTATGCATCAGGAATCTCTCGAAAATATCGAAATGGAGAGTGGTAACTTAACTCTACCTTAAACCACCAGGAATACAGGAGTGGTCTCCTTGGCGAACATGTAAACAACTCACTCCCCTCGCCAATATTCAGTTTTCTCCTGTTTTCCAGACTGCAGCAAGGGGTGAAGGTGTCCTAGTATTTGGACAGGTAAGTATATAGTAAAACTACTTTGTTTTAGTAGTAAAATTCCTTTTCTTCATACTTACCTGTTCAAACAAGTACCTGAACATTGGAAAGGATGGTGGGCAATCATCTGAGAAACAGATCAATGCTCAGACTAAAAAATGCACAAGCCTGACCACAACTCATCCCAGAGCTCGGTGCCAAACAGCCAAAAAAGATTTTTCCGACTAAAAGTAGGTTTATGATATATTTACCTGTCCAAACAAATGCCTTTTCTTTTACTACATGGAACATCAGGAATCCCCCCAAATTATGTGGAGAGTGGGGAGCTCGTGCTACTCAACCTACACGAATACAAGAGTGGTCTCCCTTGAGTGACACAAACTCACTCACTTCACTCAAAACAACCGTTTTCTCCCTTTTTCCTAACTGCAGGGAGGAGGTAGGGAGTTCTAGCTGTTCGGACAGGTATATAACATAAAACTACTTTTAGTAGGAAAAATCATTTTCTTCATTCTTACCTGTCCAAAGAAATGCCAGAATATCTAAAAGGATGGTGGGATCTAACCTGGGAGCCAGAAGTTCAAACTCAAGCACAAGGCTGCCTCAAACTCATTCCAGAGCAACCAGCCGCCGTGGCGAAGTGGTCAGCGTCGCAGACTCCCGGCTGGGAGGCCATGGGTTCGAATCCCATCAGAAGTCATGTGGGTTTTTCTGCCCCGACCGGCTCCTACCCAGAGCTGAGTTGCTGCGGACTCAGTTGGGAAGACTGGGACCACACAGTCAAGTTTCATCCACTTAATGGATGCGTTTCTGAGAGTGTTGTTCAAATTTCCTGACCAACACTGCAGGTGCCTGTATCTCTCGGGCCTGGTTGACGCCGGGATATATTATGAAAGGAAGCGTAGAGTACAGCCCTGTCATGTAGTCTCAGACCGAAATGGAAATCCGTAGCATCATCTTAATCATCCTTATTCTCATCGATCAGCATAAAAAAAATGTCTCAAATTCTGTGGCCCTTCATGCCCTGCTCTCATGGTGGCCTCAATTTCGATGTCCTCTCCACGTCTGTGGCCTTGGTTTGGTTCCGTCGGGGTCACCGGTATCGGCGAGTCCATGGGGGCTGTCGTTGGACGGATGTGGTGGCGCCCTCCGGGGGAAGAGCTCACTCACGCCGGCTCCGCGACTAAGCAATTATTGTCGTCAGTAGGGGGCTTAGTAGGTGGTGTCCTGCGTATGTTAGATCAGAACAGGCGCCACTGAACACCACCGAAGTGACTCAGCAGCAGTGCAGTGTCTCCTCCAGTGGGTTGCCTCTTGACGACTTGACATTGACTGCTCCCTGTGGATTGCCGGTGCCGGGGCTGCGGCGGGGCCGACCGGGCTGTGGCTGTGGACGGGGTGTCGGAATGAGCGGCGTGGGTGCACTGCCTCTGAGGTGGCGCAGAGGTTGGGACAGCAAAAAAAAAAAAAAAAACTCATTCCAGAGCTAAGCACCAGAACCCAAATGGTTTTAAATAAAGATTCCTGGAGGTTTAAAGATTGTCCCCACTCTCCCTTATACAATGACCAATGAAAGCAAAAAAGAGTCAGGATCAGGAAATGGAGAAGACCCCTAATAAATCAAGCACAGACATGTTCCCAACCAATGTCTAGAAGGCAGCAATTGTTCACACTAAGACACAAAAGACAGCACAAAATTAGTTGATCAATGTGTGTTCGCAATGACTTCAAGTCAATGTGGTAACATGGGCCAATTGTCGCCAGTTAACTTAGTGGTCTTGTACATATCTGGGCATATCTATGCACAAAATAATTCAGAACAAAAATTTTGCCATGATCCAAACTATGTTACAGTCACGCAATGTCTGAACATAAATATACAAGTCAAATGTAATAAGATAAAGATGATAGAGCCATTCCTTTAACCCTTAGCCTGCCACGGAATTTAGCAAAGAACTTGAACTCATTTGCCAAGGAATTTTTAGGGAAAATCAGGTGGTTGCTAAAAAAAATACTGTGGACTTAAATGTGAACTAACATACTTAAAAGTATATATATATATATTCTGAAAGAAAAATGAATGGACAATACAGGAAAAAATGTTTTACTGTATTTTCTGTGTGTTTGTGACCGGTAGAAATTACAAAAAATACAATATTTGAAAACATAGAACATATTTTCTGTTTTAGTCATATTATTTGTTGTTGCTTAGTAAGTATAGTAATTTGTGCACAAAAATGTGTCAGTTGAACAAAAATAATGTTAGAATAACATAAACATAATAAAATAGCTTACCCTCTCTTGCTCCATATGAAAATATTGCTTTTTTGAAAGAACCATAAGATCCACTTTCTTCAGGAAAAGTGCTTCACAACACAAAGAGTCTGTGAAGGTTGGTCATGGAAATAAAACATGAGCACAGTCCTTATTTCACACAGTCCTATGCAGGAACACACTGGAACTTGTCAGTTTCTTCACTAAACTGTAAAATTTGCCTTTGAAATGATGGCCACAGTAAGTAATCCACACTGAAAACAATCTCTGAAAGTGTTTTCTTCAAGTAAAAAAAGAATAACAGCAGTTTATTTTTCACAAAGTCCTATGCAGGAACAAACAGGATCTTGAGTAAGTGGAAAATCCAGTAAAAAAAAAAAAAAACAACAACAAAAAAAAAACACTGACATGATACCAAAATGCTTCTCTGGTGGGGAACTAGAAGCGCAGCTTGGTATGCTGGATTTCAAAACAGGGGATAATACACACACACACACACACACACACACACATTATATACACTTTCTCATAACACACACACACACACACACACACACACACACACCACACATTATATACACTTTCTCATAAATACACACACACTCTCTCTCTCTCTCTCTCATAAACACACACACACACACACTCAGTCACTCACTCTCACTCGAACACACACACACACACACACACACACACACACACACACACACACACGTTTCTAGCCATTACCAAAGCAAATATTTTGTGGTCAACAGTGGATGTTTTGACCATTATGACTGTTGAAGGTTTTTTCATGAGGCCCAAGAACTGCTTCATTTCTAGCATGTTGGTCTCTTTCCTTGTAGTAAATCTAGAGTATTTTTTTTATTTGCTGTGGCCTTGCCTGCATCTGCTAAATTGTTTGTTGTGCATATGTTTAATTCTGTGACTAATTTTTGCACTAAGTCATCTGATAAAAAGAGAAAAAAAATCAATACATTTGTCTGCACTGGGTTGTTCTTTCAGATCAGGATTCCCTACAAGATCAGGTAAAGTTGGCTGAAACCCATCAGCTGACTGAATGTCAACATTGGCAAACACACCACCGCGCCCCCTGCCATGCCCCTTTCTCCTTTCACCACATGCTCTGCTTGGCTTGCCATGCCGCAATCTACCACCTACCCTTCCCCTGCCCCTAGCCCTCCCCCTTGCACTGACCGATCTGTCTTCAGTTCAGCTTCGCTGGCCGTGCTATCTGATAAGCGTCCCTCACTTCAGCTACAGCGTCGAGCTCAGCGTCAAAGTCAGTTCTGTCTTCTCTGTCAATCATTTGTGGCTGAAAATCCTCATCTGCACCCTCATATTCAGGAGAATCATCTGACTGAAGTTCAGCACCACTATCTTCTTCAATTCACACTGTGCTTTGGCTAACTCCATCGATTGTGGACGATTTGTGCTGCTACCACTCATGCGTGGCCCTGTCACCATTTTGCTTGCCTCACATAGATATTGAGTTTGTTGTCACAGCAGTCACCCACTCAGATCACTTGAAAAAGTCATTGCCGGGTGTCAAAAGGGGGGTTCCCACATATTTTTTAGATTCTACGGACCTTCACAATTCTGAATCTAATATAGTTATACTTCCCAAACACTATCCGAATTTACACATGGCCGAAATGATTGACTGCTGTTTCCAAACGGAGATCGTGGCAGTGACACAGCCATAAATTATCCGCTGTTCTGGAATGGCTTTGTGGCTGTCTAAAGGTTAAGGATGTGTCCAAAAATAAAAGTTATCATAAAATTTCTCTGTGCTTGGGTGAGAAAAAAGTACAGAATACAGAGCCTTTCGACTAAGGTTGTGTCCGAAACAAAATTATCATGAAACCATATTCAAGGATGTGATAACAATAAGCCAAAAGCACAGTAACAAAAAGCACAGTGACCTTCCAACTTTTACCAACATAGAAGAAACAAAGGCAATTCTCTGATAGCTGTGATAAATTCATTTCCAAAAGCACAGAGCCATTTCCTGATGGATAGGCAACACAAAGGGTTAAAAAGGTAGCATAAAAGCAGTAACCCATGGCTACTATTATCTCTTTAAACTACCTGGAAGAGCCCTTTCTCATTCAGTCCTTTTTTTTAAGGCAAGAATTAAAGACTAACCAGGCACTACACTCATGGGACAAAAGTCTGTCCCCTCTCGGCACTTCCAGTGCTGACTACCTACAGGCACCTGTTGCTGAAAACTTATTATTCTTACCTTTAGGCTGGACTTAACTTGCTAGTACTTGGTAATCTGGCCCTTCTGACTCAAAACATGCTGACAGCCTCCCAGTAGAGAGTCGTAGAGGGAGTGGAGGTAGGTAACAGTCAGTTGATTCCAGCAAGTGTAGAGTGCACAGCGCAGATCTGCGACAGTACTGATGCGGCGAATGTTTTTTCTCACGTGAGTCTTGAGGACTTGCCACACGTTCTCGATCGGATTTAGATCTGGACTTTGAGGGGGCCAGAAAAACACGGGAACTCTGTGCTGTCGCTTCCAGGTCTCGGTGTGAGCCGAGTGGTGAACAGAGGCGTTGTCTTCTTGTAGGTACTAACGTTTGTTTGGGTAGTGGTTGGCAACAAACGGCAGAAAGTTGTTTTCCAGCACATCAGTGTACTTCTGACTGTTCATATTGCCTTCCACGAACACCAGTGGTCCAACTCTGTCATACGAAATGCATCCCCACACCATCAATTTCAATGTAGCCTTCCGGCCAAGATGGATGCTGCACAAAGCACTGACCACTTCTCTTCGACTTTCCTCCATAGTTTTACACATCCATTGGGTTTGATCACAATTGTCATTTCATCACTGAAAATAACATTTTTCCACTGATCGTTCACAGTCCAGTGAAGTTTACTCCTACAGTACTGCAGCCGCTTCTTTCTGTTCACTTCCTTGATGACTAGTTTCTTCACTGGGGGATGCTTTGAATAGCCAAGTCCATGCAGATTTCACTTGATTGTCTTTTGGCTGACTTCAACTGAGGCTGATACACGGAATTCAGCTGAAATTTCAAGAACTGTGGCAGATCTGTCCCATTTTATGATCTTTGATAGTGCAGACACGTACCTGTTTGTGAATACTCTGGGCCTACCACTCCTAGGTTTGTTTTCTACTGTTTTTCTGCCACAATAGCACTTGTAAACTTTCCCAACAGTTGACCTGTTCAACACATTTGCCACTTCAAACACCCAAAGCCCCTGGTCTATCAACGACACAATGTATTTTTTCGTCTCCTCTGTGAGCTATTTGTTTGCCGATGCCATGCCAGATCTAACAGCAAACCGCAAGCACCAAGTAACAGTTCAACGATTTTCTTTACTTCACACAAATGAGTACACTTGTGAAAATGACGTCAGTGGTTTTCGTTACACAAACATGTCACCAACGCTGAAATCTTGGCTAGACAATCTAGTGGAAAAAGCCACTTCAAATCTGTCTGCCATTAGAGGGGACAGACTTTTGTCCCTTTACCTGTACTAACGCTGCACACACAAGTTTCACTCTTGATGGCCTCCTTGCCAAGTGATGGGGTCCCACTGGAGCAAGTCCGGATTTAGCTGCTACACTCTAATCATGACTTCGAACAGTAACTACGAATGTCTCTTCTACGTCACAGCCCCAAGGCCCATGGTTTCAACTGTCTCGATGAACTTTGGCAGGTTCCAAAACTATGGCTATCTGCCTTTATACGGATGAAAAACTTGCTTTTAATAAAAGTTCCTTTTGACTGTTTTTCTTTTCTTCTTTTTCATTTTCTTTTTTTTTGTTTCTCATAAAACTCACAACTTAGTCAGCCAAAAGTTACTTGGGGAAGGTGGCTTGCCTGCCACAACTCCACCAAAATAGTGAGAGCCTCCATATCTATAGTCATACTTCCCTGAGATAGAAACCTGCCAAATGTGGTAAAAATAAAGAAAGAAAGAACCAACAAAATTAAAAGAGTTAAATAATCTATTATTGACACATGCAAATTTGATTGATACCATTATCATTGTTCTGAAACAGATCCATCAGTGAAACTATCTTTTCTACTTTAGCAGGTGCATCAAACAACAGAGTTTATAAAACACTGACACTTGAGTTATAGAGAATTCATATTTAAAATTGATTTTCGAAGTTCACTTGCCTTATCATTTTCACTTGTGCTGATATTCAATACAAAAACAATTGCTGGACAAATTCTGTAAACTGATGTACATGATCTAGATTCAGCACCTCCAATCTTGGACCATAATTTGAAACCTAGCCAAGTCATCACTGTTCATCACCTAAAATAACTGTAAACTATTATCAAATTTCAATTTGAAATGTCCACTGAAACACAATAATCTTGCCTTTCTAAATTATAAAAAAAGTGTTTCCAAATAAATCTATGTTGGATGGCACTTTAACACTTGAATTAACACAGCTTCGTCATAAATGACAGTCAGTCAGTTGGCAACAAATAGATTTTTAAAATGATCACATCAGCTTTGCTTATTTTAATCTCTGGCAATAAACAAAATTTATTTGTGCAGTATAGTCATCATGAAGCACTCTTTCAACTTTATTGTTGTTATTTTTCTAAATTAATCAGCTCACTCTGTTAAGTTCATGTCCGTACTGCAGCTGTCTCTGCTCGAAACTTTAGCAGCCACCCTTTGCAATCACCAATCTCTAACTTTCCTAAAAGTTGTTCAATTCTTATTGAAAATGTGGGAAAATTTCCTGTTGAAATATTGTTGAATCACCGCTGGTTCCAGTAACAGAGTTCACTAAGCAATGTGATAAGCATACAACTTGTATTTCTTATTTGCATAAGGCTACCCATGCGCTACCCATACATGGATTTCCTGGATGATATGGGGGTTTACACGCTGGCACATTTCTCAATGCCTGGACTACACACCCATGTATTTTACAATTGATAAGGAAAGTAAATATGAAATGAGGCAGGGAACAGTAAACAATAAACAACAAACAAGTAGGGTAACCCCTGCTCCCACAAGAAAACAAACACATGCTCATAACTCCAAAGGAATGCTGTTTGCAACACTGAATCGCCTAGCAGATATGACAGCACAGAGCACACAGAACAAACAACGGGGATGTTTCCTTGTTTGTTCTGTGTGCTCTGTGCTGTCATATCTGCTAGGCGATTCGATGTCGCAAGCAGCATTCCTTTGGAGTAATGGGTGTGTGTGTGTTTTCTTGTGGGAGTAGCGGTTACCTTACTAGACAACTGATAATGATTAAATACAAGGAGACACAGTTAGTTCCAATAATTTCAAACCTCTACATGTACAGACCAATCCTGCATTTTCAACTGTGTCAAATTTCCTGTTAGTTGCATGATTCTGGAATAAATTCAGTATGAGTAAATTGGATTTGTTGTGCTGCAGTGCTTTGGTGCAGATTTGCAGTACTGTTCAGCTCAAGACCGGGTTTCCCCCCCCCCCCCCCCCCCCCCGCTTATGCACAATGATACTCCTGCGTACACTCCCTGTATAGACAGGCAAGGATTAATCCCATCTACCTAAGAAAGGGACTGGAGTTTTGTGTGTATGACCATTTTTTATCCCGCCATTAAGGCAGCCATACTCCAACTTCGGGGAAGTATCAAGACAGAATTGACTAATTATGTTCAGAATGATTTACTCAAGAAATTGACTGTTAAACTCTTGTACTCCCTTACACCCTTACCCAAGTCCCGTTGATTCTTGATGAACACTATGCTCTCCTGCTCTATCCCACACAACAATATATATATCATGCCAGACACTCTACTGAACACACACACACACACACACACACACACACTCCACTACAGCACATATACATTACACACACTTGCTCTTACCAGCCATACCTTGTGAGTGATGAGAACTGTTTACAAGATGCAGCAATGACGATGACGCTGGGAGCGGTGGAGGGGGAGCATCAAAGGGCAATGCATTGACATTGGTCATGTAACAGTGAAAATCGTGATAAGCTTGCTCCAAGTTCTGAAAAAAAAAGAAGGAATTTTTACTACTTAAAGTAGTTTTACTTTATATGTACTAGTCCAAACAAACAACCTTATTCTCACTTGGCATGGAGCAACATCGTAATATCAGGATCACCTCCAAAATAAAATCGGGAGAGCAGGCAGCTAACCACTCTTCAATTCTAAACCAGGCCAGCCAGACTGATTGCCCTTAGTGAGTTCACGATATTGCACCATGATAGAATTTGCTCAGTTTTTGCACATTTTTTCTGAGAAAGCAGGGAGGTGGGAGAGAGAGAGATAATGTTGCTTACAGCCCAACTGACTGCAAAGGGCCCTATCAGGACCGTTACTACGTTGAAGTCAACACTCAAGTCATATTACACGTAACTATAACAACAACAAAATTCAACAAAAATAAAACAAAGAAAACAACAACAAAAAACCCCATCCACATCCATACAACTCATTAAAACACACCTTCTAAAAAACACACCAGAATTTTGTTAGAATCTTTTTCTCGTAAAATCTTAGATCAGATGAAATATGTTGATCTTTTTCTGATCAAATCACATCAGGTGGGACATCTCTAAACAAGATTTTCATGGAGGGTAAGTTTATGCATCTTTTTAAAGATAAGAGTAGGTGTAAAGGGAGTGGCCTGTGTGCAAACAGTACAAGACTGTGTCTTCTTTACGACCACCATTAGAACGTGGGTAAAACTCTTTAAGGTCTGGATGGATTTGGAAGAGTTTGTTATCCATCTGCAAGTCCCATTCCTCTTGCTATGGGTCTTTGACACATGCCTGAACTTTGGGTTTCATATGTGAGGGTTTGACAATCTGCACAACTCTTTCTTTGTGGCATTCTTGGCAAGTTGATCAACACCTCATTGCCTCAAATGCCCGCACGACCGGAAACCCAAGCATAGACTATTTTGCATCCATCAGATTTCAGACAGGTGCTTGAGGTTTCGGCCTCCAAAAGAGAATGGGAGTCTGGCAGATTGAGGAAATCTTTATGCTTTGATTTAGACACCATTGCAAGAGCCAGGACAAGGCTGTCAACTCAGCAGTGTAGATGGACTGTCAGTGAAAATGTGTTTAGAACTTCTATGTAAAGCACAGCAGAAGAAACCACCTCCTCAGATTTGGAGCCACTGGTTAAAAAATCATTCTGAAGGATGAAAATTTAGAATACACTTCTGCTAAAAATGACTTATACGCCAAGGAGCTAGCGGTATCTTACAATATGAGGCTAAATCAAAAGTGATCTCCAGAATGAGGAAAGTCAATGGTAGGTCATCAGGAAACTTGAATATATCACACATTGTAATGGTTCTCCCACCTGAGTATACAGACTGTAAACAGGGATGTTGCGGACTGCATGCAGGCAGAATAAAAGCCCTTGATGGTGGATCGGATCTAGAGTTTTCAAGTAAGGTTTGGCAGAACAACACACAACTATAGACGAATCTGGAGCAGATCTGAGCCAAGTAAAGGTGGAGAAGAGTTCTCTTATCAGTGTATGTAGCACAACTCTCAGAATGTTCATTGCTTTCTGACTTGAATTTTTTTAAGTACTGGATGTGACTTCTGAAGTTCAGTTTTTGATCAAAGATAACACCCATAAATTTAGTTTCCTTCACAGCTGGAATTATGGATCTGTCCAGACAAATTTCAGGATCAGCAAAGAAGTGTCAAAAACTATGAAAGCGTTTTGGTACCCGAAAAAGTAAATCCATTTTCCTCGCCCCACTGTCGGATCTAACCACACAAAATTGGAATCGACACTGTATGCTGGCACTGGTGGCTCAAACTGCGTAGAGTGCAAAGTAATCAACAAACAGAGAGGACTAGGAACCCTGATTTACAGAACTGACAGTCTCATTAATTTTGATGCTGAAGACAGGAGAAAGAGTGCTCCCTTGGGGTACACCCTAGTCCTGCCCATGGTTGTCAGACAGCGTGGTGCCAACATGGACTTGGAATTGCTGATCAGCCAAAACATTTTCAATAAAAACAGGCAGACCTTGAAAACCTAATGGTCAATGGCAGAATGATACTTCCTGAAAATGTACTGCTTCTTGGCTAAAAGTCATTGGTTTCCAGGTTCCACATCAGATGAGAGCTGACTATCTTTTCCATTAGTTTGCAGAGGAAGCTAGTCAGAGATACTGGATAATAGTTTGCAGGGTTGGTAAGGTCCTTTCCAGGCTTAGGAACAGGAATGATCAGGGCTTCCTGCCAGGAGGGCAGAAAGTATCCAGTGTCCAGATATGATTGCAGACTTGGAGAAGGGTTTGGAGATAGCTCTCTGGCAGATGTTTCAAAAATTGGCAATGAATGTCATCAAAGCCAGGAGCAGGATCTCTGAGAGTTTGCAGAGCTGATTTCAGTTCATCAGTTGAACACGGCAAATTGTAGACATCAGTGTTATCTGAGGAGAAGTAACTGGGAGATTTTTTTTCAATGTTTGTTTTTCAAGAATGCAGCAGATCTACTTGTGGAGGATGAGTTCTGTTCAATAGTGGAGGCCAACAGATTGACAATAACCTGTTTGTCAGTAATCACAGCATCTGCAAATTTCAGTTGAACTGATGGATTGGTGTTTTTCCCTTTGATTTTCTTTTTGACTATTTTCCAGACTTTTTTCTTGGCTGTTTTCGATGTCAGCTTGAAGCAGAAAGACTGACATTTACTTACTTTGGCTTGCAATTTTCGACAAGCTCGAGCATTAGGCGCTGATGGTCTGTGATAAACACAACGCTGAGCAAGTTTGCATTTGTCTGAAATGTGTGAAATTCTGAACTAAAACAGGGTGTTTTAAGCATCTGCCATTTGTTAGAAGAATCGGAATTGTGCCTTGGCAATTGCCTGCCCCCCACCCACCCCCATCATCTCCCCCCTCACCCTCTCTCTGTGTCTCACAAACTACAATTAGGGTTATCAGTTTACGTCATTTTTCAGTGCCTACCTTCACTCCCTCAACCATTTCCTCCTCTAACTCCCTTATTCTGTCTGGCTTGCTGTCTTTTGTGCAAACTAGAACAAATTAGAACACTCACCAATGACAACAAAGGATCTGAGAATCTTGACGTAACTGTAGCACAGGATACAAACGCCGCTCCTCTTCTCTATGCCCCCCAAGAACCTCACTAACCCTACAAGCCAAAGCCAGGGTGACCAAAAAGCATGTCTTTAGCGTGAAGTTCCAGACAGGCCATTCGGCGAGTGGCTCGAAGCAGATATTCTAGAATTTGTGGTAAGCTCCATTTAGGGCACTGACTTAGTCTAGTAGACCCTAAGCAACAGTGATCAACTGGCTCAGTTACAAAAAGGGTCATGGCTGATGTCAGTGTCTCTCCCCATAGGCCTGAAGGTCTTAGACATGGCTGACCAGAATCCTCTGACGGTACTCAACTTTCTCCCCTTACCAAGTAAATTCTCAACAACAAAAAATGGGCTATATTCTTAATGGGGAAATGTCAGCCTGTAAACACCATTTGGAAACCTTCCATTTGTTGACATACACCTTGAAGTTTTGCCTCTGTCCAGCCTTTTTTTTCACTTTAACCCATGATGGCTTGAAACCTCTCTCAACTTAAGCAGAGAGGAATCGTCTGATGGGAGACTGGTGTGGAGAGCGAGGGAGACAGGATCTGCATGCCATCTTCTAGTTTGAGCTGAATTAAAAGGTCTAGTCTCTCATGTACAGGCATGGGGACTTTGTCAGGGAGACAGAACAAGATGTTGACTAGCTCAGCTCTATCAGACCTTTCAGTACAGAGCAGGCCATGAAGACACTGGTGTCTTCCTGCATTCTGGCAAGATTAGATTATTGTGACACTCTTCTTCTTGGTGTACCCTCAGCCTTACTCCAGTCACTACAACATGTTCAAAATTCAGCCACTCGCCTTATCTACAAGGTGCCAAAATGACATCATATTTGTATCTCTTGAAGAAATTACACTGGCTCAAAATAGAGCACAGGATTCAGTATAAGTCTTCGAGTCTATAAGATTATCACAAGTGAAGCGCCTGCCTATCTCTCCTATCTCTTCGAAATTTATATTCCTACACATCCCCTCTGTTTTTCCTCTGATGACCAAATGTTTCAAATTCCCTCATATAACTGGAAGCAACACAGTTCTAGAGCATTCCCATTTTCTGTGGATACTCTGGAATACTTCAGGGTTCCCATAGATCTCGAACAAAATTCAAGGACTTTTCTTGGAATTTTCCAGGACCATGCTAGTAAATTTCAAGGACTGAAAGTAACACCTCTAACACAGAAAAATACAGTAAGAAGTATGCTAAATGTTAAACCAGCGCCAAAAATGCTTTGTGTTTCAGGCCTTGGCAATCGCTTTTCGATGCACTTTCACCCATGTTCACAATATCAAATTTTTTTTTTGCACACCGTGCAGTTCGCTCAACGTCTGGACCCATCTGTCAGTGGAGCCAACCAGTTCTGGTGGTCTTTCTTTTCTAACCAGTCGTCTCAACGTCTGGACCCATCTGTCAGTGGAGCCAACCAGTTCTGGTGGTCTTTCTTTTCTAACCAGTCGTCATTAAACACAGTCGCATTTTCCAATCTGCGTTCATGTCTTCTGAATGTTTACAGCAAACCAGAAGTCTCTCAAAGGGAAATAAATACACGACAACCATCAGAATTGTTGTCTGGCAGACAACCAGCAGAATTGCTGTCTGGCAGACAACCAGCAGAATTGTTGTCTGGCAGACAACCAGCAGAATTGTTGTCTGCTGTGATTGTGATGTCGGCGTGGTTAACAAAATTAGTCTCTTCCACTGAATATTTTTTTTTTTTTGAGAACAATTTTAATTTTGCTGTCTTGAGAATAAGAATATGGTCAGCAGCTTTCGAAAATTCCAGGACTTTTCCAGGAGTTTGGGGGCCTATACTGTTTTTCCAGCACTTTTCAAGCCCCAGGAAAAGACCTTGCCAAATTTCCAGGCGTTTTCAAGGTTTCCAGGACCTATACAAACCCTGGTAACCTTTCCATCTATGTCAAGCCCCTTCCTTCCGGACTTTCAAGTCTCCACTTAAAACTTATCTGTTTAAACCACCTGAAATATTTCTAAATTACAACATGTCACTTGCACACTTTGCTCGTGTACAAAAGAGCTGTTCACCATGTTATATAGTATAAGTGTTTACGTATGCGACATTGTGTCCTGGTGTGAGTGTGTGTGTGTGAGTGCATGCATATGTTTATGACTTGTGAATGCAGAATTTTGTGTGTGTGTGTGTGTGTGTGTGTGTGTGTGTGTGTGTATGTGTGTCCTGCATACTTTTTTTCTTTCCTTCTTTCTTTCTGCGTACGCAGGCTGATACTCCTGCAGACACTGCCTGTATAGACAGGCAGTGGAGTTTTGTGTGTATGACCGTTCTTTATCCCGCCATTAAGGCAGCCATACTCCATCTTCGGGGCAGTCCTGCATACATTTTAGATGCTGATTTGTTAAAACTTGTAAAGTGCCCTGTGGCCTACACTGTTAGGATGGGCGCTGTAGACCTTGCCCTCATTATCATTAGCATTAATATTTAAATGAAGTAAAAGATCTTTTAAGAACTCATGAAAGCCACCTGAGCCTCTTTCTCCAATCCCCTCAGTCTGTAGCGAGTCTCTGCCACAATGTCCACCGACGCTGCTGATGAGTGGTCATCTGAAAGCTCTGACTTGTTGCGCTGCCATGATGCCTGACCAAAACCAAAGTCAGAGTCCAAGTCATTGTAGACATCCCTGTCTGCTCCAAAAGTGACAGGTCCTCGGCTGCCTCTAGGGTCAAGGGTGGCGGAAACTGCACGCACGGAGTTCTGGACCACCTCACCCACTGAATGATGTGAAGTTTGCAGAGGTGACCTTGACCTGCAGCAAATAGTCTCCAGTTCTGCATTAATTCAAAGTGAGGTGACTGCTGGCAGAAACTGAAAGAAATTTAAAATAAAAATTACTATGCTGCTAAACAAAAGAACAATTTATGAGATAAACTCATTTTGACCTGTTTAGTGTTCTTCAAGCAAGACAAACAATTCAACATAAATGAAAATGAATCATGAGCAATCACTCATCTCCTCAAATTCTGCACAAAATGGATGTGGAATGGAAAAGAGGCTGCAGGGAAGGGAGACAACGCTGGTTCAAATAATGATGATGATGATGATGATGATAAAAGATATTTAAACATTTGAAAAATAATAAACAGAGAATTACTACTATTACTTTTAGTGATAATATGATAACAGTAATTGTATTACTTATACTAGCTATACAGACAGAAGGGGAAACAGGGGAGGGGTTAGTGGATACTTAAACAACATGGTTATAGCAGTAACAGTAACAGTGGCAATGATGATGATGATAATAACGTTGATAGTAGTAGCAATGATAATAATAATAATGATAACATAAATAACAATACTACTACAACCACTACAAACACTACTACTAATGAGAGAAGACAGGAAGAAGAATATGGGGAGGGGGAGGTCAGGAAGAACAAAGAGGAAAAAGAGAAAGATACAGATCATGAGAAAGATAAATCTAAGAAATACAATAATAGTTTTAGTAATAACCATAATCATAATAAAGTAATTATGGTAATGATATAGGATATGGTGAAGATGGTAGGCTGAAATGTAATAAACTAATCCATAATGATGACATTAATAATAAAAGTAAAGACAATAGTTGTAACAGTTATGATGGTATATTACTGTTGTTAAACAGTGATAATGATAATATAAAAAATATTGATATTAGTTACAAGAACAATGCTAGTCATAATAGTGACAATGATGATGATAATAGTAATGTTTATAGTAATAATGCCAATAAGAATGATACTTTTCTCACTCACACACACACACACACACACACACACACACACACACACACACACACACACACATGCGTGCGCGCACGCACGTGCACATGCACATGCACACGCACACACAAAGATGATGACAGGATTAGTAATATTAGGACAACAGTAATTATAAACATAATGGTA
Source organism: Conus canariensis (assembly GCA_033310375.1). Taxonomy (NCBI): domain Eukaryota; kingdom Metazoa; phylum Mollusca; class Gastropoda; order Neogastropoda; family Conidae; genus Conus; species Conus canariensis. Next base: position 33,184,961 of record CM065720.1, read on the forward strand.
GTGAGAATAATGATGGCAATAGCAACAACAGTGACTATAGTAATGATGATGATGATATTAATGATAATAATGATATGATGACAATAATCATGATAATAAGAATGATAAAAGTGATATCAGTAATAGTTATAGTTGGTGGAAAGGAATAGAAATGACTGAGTAAAAAGCTATCAGTAAATTGGAACACGGAGAGGGTGATGATGACAGTATTGGTAATGATGATGGAGATGACAATAATAGTGATGGTAATAGTGATAAATATAGTAACATCAATAATAATGATTTCAGTTGGTGGAAAGAAATAGAAATGATCAATGAGTAAAACGCAAACAGTACTATAGAAATAGGGAGGAATGGGGGGAAAAGAAGGGGGTGAGGGACCACATACCTACACACACACACACAGAGGAAAAAAAAGGAAAGGAAACTTTTGTAAAAGAAGAAGTATATGTGACTGGAAGAAAACCTGAGTAAGAAAAGGAAGTGGATAGGTGTGTGAGTAAAGAATAGATTGATGCAGCAAGTAGCCCCCTAACCAATAATACCCTCCCACACCTATACTGGTAAGACTTGCAGAACTAGTCCTCACATTCAACACAAAGTGTTGCATGTGAGGATTAGTTCTGCAAGTCTTTTGAATTCAACAACAACATCTTCTCACATACCAGTGGTGTTGCTATGGGAACGCATCTTCCCACCACCCATCCACAAAAACAGCATTCCATACTCTGAATTCCTCC
>CM065720.1:33190700-33235700 GCA_033310375.1 Conus canariensis
CTGGTGTCTGCAGTTCATGCTGATACCAAAGCTGCTATGGCCTCTGATGATATACGACATCTGCACCAGCATAGTGGAGGCAATGGAAGCCAAAATCAACAAGTTCACAAGGAAATGGCTTGGTGTCCCACCCTGTCTGACTGACATAGCGCTGTACTGTCGCCAAGCAAAGCTGAAACTACCCCTGAAATCCATCCTGGAGGAATACAAAGCAGGGAAGATCAGACTTCAAAGCATGCTGGAGGACTCAGGAGACAAGGTGGTAGAAGCAATTAAGCCCCAGCTGAAGACAGGCAGAAAATGGAAAGTTCAAGAGGCGATGGATTCTGCAAAAGAAAGTCTCAAGATCAGAGAAATAACAGGACACACACAGACCAACAGACAGGGACTGGGGGTGACCAAAACTGAATGGTGGTCAAAGGCCAAAGGAAAAGCCAAAAGAGACATGATGATTCAGGAGATGAGAAAAGAAGAAGACCAAAAAAGACTCCAAAAAGCAGTCCAGCAGAGCCAGCAAGGGCAATGGACATCGTGGGAGAATGCACTCCAAAGAAGTCTCACTTGGAATGACATTTGGCACATGGCCCCTCTCAGGATCAGCTTCATTCTCAGATCTGCATATGACCTTCTGCCCTCAAATGCAAACCTGGTGAAGTGGGGGAAAACAGACGATCCTGCATGCCCCCTCTGCCATGAAAAACAAACAGTGGAGCATGTCCTAAGCTCATGTAAAGTAGCCCTGGCTCAAGGAAGGTACACATGGAGGCACAACCAAGTGCTCAAAGAAATTGTACAAGTAGTCTGGGCTAGTACCAACACCACAAAAGGGAAAATCAGGACTCCAAAAGCACCCGCAACATTCTTCACGGCAGGAGGCAGCAAATCATGGCCAAGAACAACAGTGCCACTCGAAACATGCAGGCAGAGTCTGCTGGACGGGGCAGATGACTGGGAGTGCACTGCAGACCTCCCAGAATGGAAGAGTCACCCAGAGATCATCAGCAAGAGTGGCATGAGACCAGACATAGTAGTCCACTCTAAGTCAACCAAGCAGCTGATCATGATCGAGCTCACGGTGCCATATGAGAACAGAATGGAGGCAGCTCAAATCTACAAGACTGAAAAGTATGCTGATCTGGCAAACAGCCTGAGGAGAGAAGGCTATCAGGTCAAAGTCCTCACTGCAGAAATTGGAGCTAGGGGGTTTGTAGGAACGTCTGCATACAGCCTCATGAAACAGCTCTCAGTTGCAGGGAAGGAAAAAACCAGAGCCCTGAAAGCAATGGCAGAAGCGGCAGAGAGGTGTTCAAGCTGGATCTGGTCAAGGAGGAACAAAAGTGAACTTCATAAGGCTTAATTTCCCTACAAATATCAGGTGTCCCTGTGGCTCAGTGGTTAAAGCGCGAGTCATTAAGTGGAAAATGAGCATGTCCAGAGGGTCATGGGTTCGAATCCCAGCCATGGCTCGTCCCAAGATGGGAAAAAAAGGGGCAGCAGAGGGACATCCGGAGTCATGAACCGGGTGTGGCCCAACCCCCCTAGAGTGTCAGGAGATAAGGGCCGAAACACTTGCTTGAAGGGGGCTTCTCTTCTGAGGACTCTCTGCTGCCACGCTCTCCACGAGTTTCTTTCTACTGTCATCACTATCATCATTATCCTCACAATCATCATCACACTCTTTCTGTTCGAATAGCACTGTTAGCTTTTTACTCATTGATCATTTCTATTTCTTTCCACCAGCTATTATTATTATTACTAATATTACTTTTATCATTATCACTGTCATTATCATTGTCATCATATCATTATTATCATTACTGTCATCATCATCATCATCATTACTATTGTCATTCTCGTTGTTGCTATTACCATCATTATTCTCTGAGCCATTATGTTTATAGTTACTATTGTCTTATTATTACTAATCTTATCACCATCTTTAGCAGTATTAGCAGTAGTACATATATAACAAAGCTAGACATTATTCTTAATAGCAATATTAGCATTACTATTATCATCATCATCACAGTTATGATTACCATTATTCTCATTACTAATATTAGCATTTTGAATACCATTATCACTGTTGTTACTACCATCATAACTGTCACAACTGTTATATTTACTATCATTATTAATATCATCATTATGCATTTGTATATTACTTTTCAACCTACCAGCTTCCCAATTTCTTATAACTATCATTACTTTATTATTATGATCATGATTATTACACAGCTATTGACATATTTCTTAGATTCTATCTATCTTTCCCATGATCTACAACCTTCTTCTTCTCTTTGTTTTCCCTGTCCTCCCCCTCCTCTTTCCTCTTTTTCCTCATTATTATTATTATTACTATCAATACTATTATTATTATCATCATCATCATCGCTACTATTACTGTTGCTGCTATAAGTGTGTTGTTTAACTATCCTCTAACCCCTCTCCTTACTGCTCTTCTGTCAGTATTCGTTACTATTACAGCAATAACTATTATCATATTATCATTAAAAGTGGTGGTAGTAATCCTCTCTTTATTATTCTTAATGTTTTTTTAACAGTTTTTAATCAGCATCATCATCTCCCTTTTCATTCCACATCCCTTTGTACCCAAACTGGAGAAAAGTGACTGCTTGTGTTTCGTGTTCATTGTCTTCTTTGTTGTTTGTCTTGCCTGAAGAAGACCAAAGAGGTCGAAATACGCCATGCTTTTCTTGCAATCTTTTTTTTCTTCCGTTTAGCGGTATTGTAATTTTTCTTGTTTCTTGCTTCTTTGTTTCATTTTCTTTAATCTTTGCATGTAATCGTACAATCTATTTTAGACATATTTCTAAATCAAGCCTTTCAATTTCTGTAATTTTTGCATGTAACTTTAGACCTATTTTTAAATCAGTCCTGTTATTTCTTTATTCTTATATATGGGATAAGGTATTTTCAAACAATTCCAACATCATCATAAACATCCAAGATGTTGGTCAAGAAGGTAGACAAGGAATAGAGATAAAACATATCCACTTAATGTAAACAGAAAAGTGATGATAACCAGACAGCAGAGGGAGCAACAGGATGGAACACACACACATAGTTAACATCTTTTTATATACATTCATATATTTTCCTTGATTTAACATCAATCTCATCACTCTTCAATAGGTTTTTCAACTTGAATTATTCTTATCACCAGAACTTTTTTCTTTCGGCTTACCTGAACTTTGGTCATTGTCTCTCCTGAACAAGTCAATTACATTCATACCAAGCTTTACCCGCTGCCTATTCCCTCCCTTTTTTTTTTTCCTTCTTTTAAAAAAAAAAATCTTAAAAGAATTAAGCTTTTATTCATTTTCTATTTTCTCCAGTCGCTTTGTCCCAGCACAGTCCAGAAGAATGGCCTAGAACATCATCAGCCTGTCCTCTACTAAGATCTTCTAATCCACACCCACAGTCATCAGCTTTTTTCCCCCCTCTCTTTCTGCTTTGAAGATCTGCTGTCACCAGTTTTAAGGTGTGCTACATGTAAACCTGTGATGTGCACTCAGCGGAATGACTTACCGATCAGTGGCATCATCTTTAGGTTTTCTGTATACCTCGTTGTTCAGGACTGAAAGAGAGAGACAACAACTGTACAGACTTCAACACTTTGACAACACAAAGCCTATTCCTCCTCCTCTTCTTCTGTAGCCCTTTTCATTCAATTATGCATGCACGCACACACACATATCATTTTGTTTTCCTTCTTCTGTGTGTAAGTTTGTGTGAACCCTTTTACGTTAGTCTTCTCTTTCTACTTCCCATCAAATGATCACAAGATTGTACAAAGCAAAAAAAAAAAAAAAAAAATCATGGTATGTCAAACATACTTGCCATTACAGTATAAATCAATGGTATGTGAGTCGAAACATGCACATTGCGCCGCTGGTTGTTTTCTTCTTTGGTGATATTGTGTCCGTGTGTCTTTGATGTATGCTGTCTTAGTCTATATGTAGAGGCACCTCAATTGTAAAATGTCTAGAACATTATCACTCCTGTAAGTTGGATTTAAAAAAAACAACTCAGACCTGATGAATTCATGATACTGGTGCGAGATTGAAGCTTACTGTAACATTACTGAGAATGAGGCAATGTAATGAATAAACAACAGAACATGATGCAAGGTAACACATTTTCAACATACAATACAAAACACAAAAGTGAATTTTTGTCAAATATGTTTTCTTCAGTACAAATAACATACATAAAAGTGCAAACAAAAACAAAACAAAAACAATAAAACAACACACACTCCCCAGAAGGATGGCTGTTGCATACAAGAAGCAGTTTTATTACATACTTAGCTTATCAAAATAATCGCCTTATCCCCACTTGGTGTGAAACATTGCCATATCATCAGAATTAAAGCAAAGAAAAATAATTTGGGAGAGCAGGGAGCTAACCTCGCCTAAATACCTAGCTAGCCAGTAAGAGTGATTGCCCTTAGTTCACTTCATTCAATCGAAGTAGCCCAGTTGTGCGTACCTTTTCCAAATCAAGAAAGTGGGAGGGCGTCTTTGTGTTTGGACATATAAGTATATCATAAAGGTAATTTTAGTAGCAAAAGATACAGAGGCACTTGACTGACTGCCTCAGGATGATAGTAGTTGCCCCAGCTACCCCCCCCCCCCCCCCCCCCTGATTTTACATAGCCCTTTTCTATTTTGACCACCCTGTTTGCACAACACCATCACAGCCTGCTGCTATAATCCTGAGGCAGTCAAGTGCCTCTTATCTTTTGCTACCAAAATTACCTTTACGATATACTTATCTGTCCAAACACAAGGACCTACCAAAGGTTGTCTGTGACTTCCAGCCTGCTGAATGTACTGTCGGCAACTGCAATGTTCTGCCTGAAGGTACAGTTAGTGGACATAGCCTGGACTTCATGTGCCCTTGCCTCTGTTTTGGCGGGGAAAGTGGTTGCCTATGGCAACAACCTGAAAAAAGACCTGCCTAAGCCAGGACTTTATCGTCTGGGGTTTTATACTGACGTTCCCCTGGAGACATCATAGAAGGGAGCTATAGTGGCTGACTCTGTCCTCTGAAGGTACATCGTCAGAGCTCTGACAGGATGATTAACTGCTACATTTTCAATCACCTGGGCCAGTGGAGACAAGGCAGCTTTTTGAGCTTGCAGTTTTTGGGTCCCAGGGAAATGCATGAACCTCACTAACTCTACAGGCCAAAGCCAAGGTAGGTAAAAAAAACAACCCATGGTTTGAAAGTGAGGTTCTCAACAGAGCATTAGTGAGTGGCTCAAAGTTACTGGAGGTCAGGTACACTAGGACCATGGCAGACTCTACCTGAGGTACCTACTAGTTCCGAAAGTTCCTAGCAAGCAGTATGTAACTGGCTCTGAAAGGAAGGGATCATGGATGATGTCAAGGTTTGAAAATTTCAGCAATGGCTAACCTGAACCCCAAATAGTACTTACCTTCTTTCTCTTCTTATGAAGGTCCTCTAGAAAGTGAGTTACATCTTCAATTAGAGCAGGTGTTGGGGAAATCCCAGTCTGCCTGCACCAGCTGGCAAAGACCTTCCATTTGTTTTCATACACGCTCAAAGCGGAAATCTTTGACCAGGCATGATCTTTTCCATGTATGAAGGGCAGAGTTCTCTCTGTAGAGAGGTATTGCCTGATAAGTAACTGGCATGGAGAGTCCAAGTGCCTCTTCTTCAACATGGGCTGAGACAGCAACTTCTGTCTGGCAGGGAGAGGTATGGGAACCTTTATCAGCAGACTAATTGGAAAAATTGATCCAGCCCTTGTCCATTTTAGGGGGCAAATGAGCATTACCTGGCACTTCTCTCTGGGCACTTTGCTGAGGACAGCTGGAATGAGAGGACTGGGGTGGACATGCATTGGTGAATATCCCTTCCCATGTGATCCCCAGTGCATCCACAGCGAAAGCTGAGCGGTCTGGAACAGGAAATGCAAAGATTGGTAGCTGGCTGTTCCACCTGGTGGCAAACAAGTCAATGTGAGGGATTCCCAAAACTTGGCAAACAGACCTGAACATGGCCTTGTTCAATATCCATTTTGAGGATAAAACTTGGGCCCTTCCTGGAAAGGGAATCTGCAAGAACATCCAGCTTGCCAAGACGTTTGAGATCTTGGAATGAGTCCCACTTTGGTTCTTCTGATAAGCTACCACAGTGGATTTGTCTGTGCACATGTAACAGTCTTGCCTTCCAGAATCAGTGACCAACTGCACAGAACAAGGAAGACTGCTCTCAACTCAAGATGTTTATATAGTATGTCATCTCCTGCTGTGACTAAGTACCACAGGAAGTGGAGATAAAGATGTGCATCCCAGCCCAACTCACTCATGTGGGCACAAATGGCATGTGATGATGGAGGAGAATCAGAGAAAACCTGGACATAAATCAAGCTTGGTCGAGACAAGACTGAAAAGTGGACATAAAAGTCAGGGTCACAATTAATAGGACATCCAAACTGGCTGACCACTGGAGGGAATGGAGACAGGGTGTCCTATACCTGTCTGTATCATGGCCAGCTGCTCCCACGCCTGTGTAAAGGAACACTGAGGGACATCCTATACCTGTCTGTGTCATGGCCAGCTGCTCCCACGCCTGTGTAAAGGAACACTGAGGGACATCCTATACCTGTCTGTGTCATGGCCAGCTGCTCCCACGCCTATGTAAAGGAACACTGAGGGACATCCTATACCTGTCTGTGTCATGGCCAGCTGCTCCCACGCCTATGTAAAGGAACACTGAGGGACATCCTATACCTGTCTGTGTCATGGCCAGCTATTTCCACGCCTGTGTAAAGGAACACTGAGGGACATCCTATACCTGTCTGTGTCATGGCCAGCTATTTCCACGCCTGTGTAAAGGAACACTGAGGGACATCCTATACCTGTCTGTGTCATGGCCAGCTGCTCCCACGCCTATGTAAAGGAACACTGAGGGACATCCTATACCTGTCTGTGTCATGGCCAGCTATTTCCACGCCTGTGTAAAGGAACACTGAGGGACATCCTATACCTGTCTGTGTCATGGCCAGCTGCTCCCACGCCTGTGTAAAGGAACACTGAGGGACCAGCTGTTTCCACGCCTGTGTAAAGGAACACTGAGGGACATCCTATACCTGTCTGTGTCATGACCAGCTGTTTCCACACCTGTGTAAAGCACTGAGGGACATCCTATACCTGTCTGTGTCATGGCCAGCTGCTTCCGGAGGTCCACCACTTCACGGTTCATCTCCTTCATCTGCAGCATCTGCTCCTCCAACCGCTGAACTAGATCTTTGTTTCGGTCCACCTGATGAGAACATACACAAGCACATGTGCACACATGTTCACACGCACACGCACGCACGCACACACACATGCACACACACACACACACACACACATGCACACACACATACACACACACAAACACACACACACACACACACACACACACACACACACACACACACACAGAGGGTAGACTGTGTGAATTCAGGAAGTCTGACTTATCCCTTCACCTGTATGTCATCTCTTTCTAGCTGATCAACATGTAGCATAACACCATTTTGCAAAACATCCTGTGATTCAAGATAAAAACAGGAGTAATTCAACCATCCAATTAAATCAGTTTGATCTTCAAAACTCTCCAGGTTAAGAACTGAAATGGACTAACACTTGCAAGGCAATCATCTTTGACCTTTGCTCTTGAAGGTTCTTGCCATTGTGCTACATAAAACATATGACAGTCGAAGGGATAAAAAAAACAGCAGGTGACAAGCAGTGTGGATATCTATCAGCACACTTCATTCAATGAGCTATCTCCCTGGAATATCAGTTGCCTCCCTGGAATATCAGTTGTCTTCCTGGAATTGGCTTTCTCCTTGGATTCAGCTTTTTTTTTTTCACCTGAATTATTAGCAATCTTCCTGGAATCAACTGTCCTACTAGAAATTCTAAAAAGAAATTGTAGTTAATCCATCAGATAACTGGGATAAACAAATTCTGTGTTATCTGGAGGATTAACAACAATTTCTTTTAAAAATTTCTCTCAATTTCCACCTGCAGTTACCTCACTTTAAAACTGTACTACTAGAATCAGCTTTTCTTTCTGCAGTCAACTTTTCTTTCTGTCCTTGTTCTCTTCCTACAAAGAGGTATATTCTCTTTCTAAGATGAGCTTTCTTCCTTGTTTCCAAGTTAGCTTTCTTCCTTATATAAATAAGTTCTTTTCAAGGAGCAGCTACCTTTATAGGATCAGCTTTAAATCTCTGGAATCATCCCCCCCCCCTCTCTGTCTGCTTTTTGTCTGAAATAATCTACATTTCTGGATTCATATCTCAGTCTCTTTCTGGAATCAGCTCCTAACTAGAAATCAGCTTACCTATGAAAGTAAGCTTTCTCAATCTCTCTGGAATCAGGTTTTCCTCAAATCAGCCCTCTTCCATTATCCAGTCCCCTAAAGATGCACATGCATGAACACATACATACACACAAATCCCTTCCCATCCTCCACCCCACCCCACCCTTCAGTTGGTATGATTGTTTATCAATTTTCTGCTCTTTCTCAACATGTACAGATGCCTACTGTGTATTTATAGACTGGATGCCGAGAATAAAAGTTCACCCTGACTGTGCAAGGCCCTTGTCACAGAGCAGATACTGAGGACAAGTGCTCTTCCTTTGCTAGCATAACAAAGAGTGCATATTGTGGGTAAGTATTCATCCTTTCCTTTGCTAGCATAACAAAGAGTGCATATTGTGGGTAAGTATTCATCCTTTCCTTTGCTAGCATAACAAAGAGTGCATATTGTGGGTAAGTATTCATCCTTTCCTTTGCTAGCATAACAAAGAGTGCATATTGTGGGTAAGTATTCATTCTTTCCTTTGCTAGCATAACAAAGAGTGCATATTGTGGGTAAGTATTCATCCTTTCCTTTGCTAGCATAACAAAGAGTGCATATTGTGGGTAAGTATTCATTCTTTCCTTTGCTAGCATAACAAAGAGTGCATATTGTGGGTAAGTATTCATTCTTTCCTTTGCTAGCATAACAAAGAGTGCATATTGTGGGTAAGTATTCATCCTTCCTAAGCATGGCCTTAGTTACAAAACAGATATTGTGGTTATGTATTCATCCCATGTCCAAGCATGGGTCCTCTACTGACATGCAAAATATGGTGTATACTTGTTCATCCCTTTGCTAACCCCCTGTCCTAGTAACAGAATGGAGACTATCATAAACAGATAGAGAAATAAATAGCATGAAAGGGACATTACTGCTGTCAACAAATGTGGTCTCACTTTCAGACAACATCCAGAGGTGTTTTCCTGTGTCTATTTTAAGACCAAATTCTAGCATTTTGTAATATATTTTTGATAATATGGTGGCATTTTCCATGGTAGTAGTTCAGTGTGATATTGTTGTTCGTCCTTCGATTTCAAAGATGACCATGACTTCAATCTCAGATGGAAGATCGCTGAGTGTGGGTCTGCAGGTGGCTGGTGAGGCCGATCTGGGCCCGGAAGGAACGCCCACATGTGGGTGGGTGCTACAGTGGAGGTGGAGGTGGCTCTGGCCTTTCGTGCGGCTCGCTTTCTCTCAGCTTCTGCTGTGCATCTCTTCTCTGATGTATATGCACCCTTTGTGATGCTGCTTCGCCAGGCTGGGCGGTCCAGGGCAAGCGACTCCCAGGTGTTGAGGCTGATGTTCAAGCCTTTGAGGGACACTTTGAGGCAGTCCTTGAAACGTTTCTTCTGCCCCCAACTTTGCGCTTGCCCTGACTCAGTCCTCCATACAGCAGTTGTTTCTGCAGTCGACTATCTGGCATTCTGATGATGTGGCCAGCCATCTGGTTCGGGATTTCTGAAGGAGAGTGTAGATGCTGGGGATGCTGGCCCTTTCCAAGACCTCAGTGTCTGGGACTTTGTCCTGCCAGTTGATGTGTAGGAGTCTGCGGAGACAGCTGAGGTGAAAATGGTTAAGCTATTTGGCGTGTCTGCTGTAGACAGTCCAGGTCTCACTGGCATAGAGGAGAGTGGTAAGTACCACTGCATGGTAGACCTTCAGCTTGGTGGTAAGGCTTAGTCCTCTCCACTCCCAGACATTCTCACGGAGTCTCCCAAACACAGAGCTGGCTTTGGCAATCCTGTTCCTTACCTCTGCGTCAATGTTCACAGCTCGTGAGAGTGTGCTGCCCAGATAGGTGAATTTGTCAACTGCATGTAAGTTCTGTCCCTTTACCGTGATGTGTGGTTCCTGGTAGGGTTTACCTGGTGCAGGCTGATACATCACTTTGGTCTTTTTGGCGCTGATGGTGAGACTGAAGTTGTCGCAGGCTCATGAGAGGCAGTCCATTTTGTGCTGCATAATCTGCTCTGTGCTGGCATTAAGGGCGCAGTCATCAGCAAACAAGAAGTCCCTGATGATGGTCTCTTTCACCTTTGTAACAGCCTGCAGTCGCCTGAGGTTGAACAGCCCACCGTCAGTTCTGTATCTGACGTGTATACCCCCCTGGCAGTCATGGAAGGCATCAGTCAGCGTGGCGGAGAAGACCATGCTGAAGAGTGTAGGGGCGAGAACGCAGCCTTACTTTATGCCGTTGGTCACTGGAAAGGCTTCTGACGCGTCTCCATCATCCAGTACTTTCACCATCATGCCGTCGTGGAACTGTCGGACGATCGTAATGAACCTGCTGGGACAGCCAAATTTCTCCATGATCTTCCACAAGCCATCTCTGCTGACCGTATCGAAGGCCTTGGTCAGATCGACAAAGGTCATGAACAGATCGCTCTGCTGCTCTTGGCATTTTTCCCGGAGCTGTTGTGCAGCAAATATCATGTCTGCAGTTCCACATTCTGCACGAAAGCCACACTGGCTTTCTGGGAGGAGACCCTGCTCAAGGTGTAGTAGAAGGCGGCTGAGCAGGACACGAGCCAAGATCTTTCCAGCTATGGACAAGAGAGAGATGCCTCGGTGATTGTCGCAGGACTGGCGGTTGCCTTTTCTCTTGTAGATGTGGAGAATGTTGGCATCTTTCAACTGTTGTGGGACCCTCTCTTCATTCCACATGGACTGGAAGAGCTGCGTCAGCTTATGTGTCAAGGTTGGGCCTCCTAATTTATAAACTTAAGCAGGGATTACATCAGATCCTGGCGCTTTGCCACAAGAAAGTTGTTTGATTGCCTTTCTGATTTCTTCTTCTGTGGGGGGGGGGGGGGGGGGGGGTTGTCAAGGTCTTGCCTGATCTCCACTTGAGGCAGGCGTGCAATGGCCTCATTGTTGATTGAGGCAGGGCGGTTGAGAACCTGGTTAAAGTGTTCAGCCCATCTCTCCAGATTCTGCTTCTTTTCTGTCAGCAGCTGGGTCCCATATGCATTAAGGAGGGGGGAGGAGCCGGAGGACTGGGGTCCATACACAGCCTTCAGAGCATCATAGAAACGCTTGGCGTCATGACTGTCTGCATAGCCCTGGATTTCATTGGCCTTTTTGCTGAACCAGGCATCCTGCATTTCACGAAACCTCTTCTGCACTTTTTGTTTTGTGCTGGTGAAGGCATCATTCTTAGCTTGTGATGTGGGGTCATTCTGGTGCGCTCTGAACAGCTGGTGTTTCTCCGGCAGCAGTGTCTGCACTTCTGCGTCATTCTCATTAAACCAGTCTTGGTTTCTATGGGTTGCTGGTCCGAGGTGTTCGAGGGCAGTAAAGTAGACTGCATCTCTGAAGGCCTCCCACTGCTCTTCAATGCTGCTATGGTCATCCTCTCGTGTCTTGGGCAGCCTGCTATCTAGGTCATTGGAGAAATCTTCTGCAACTTTACTATCCTTGAGCTTGGAGACATTGAGCCTCTTTGCAGTCTTCTGACCTTGGGGTCTTCGCATGGGCAGGATGTGGAGTTTAAACTTTGACACGATGAGGCGATGATCAGTCCAGCTGTCAGCACCACACATGGCCTTCGTCACTCTCATGTCTCGCACATCTCTCTTCCTGGTGATGACATAATCAATCAGATGCCAATGCTTGAAGCGTGGATGCATCCATGATGTCTTGTTGCAGGTAGAGAGGCAGAACAGAGTGTTGGTGATGACAAGGTCATGAGTAGCGCACATCTTGAGGAGCATGAGGCCATTGCTGTTGCAACTGCCAGTACCGTGTCTCCCAATGATCCCTTCCCAGGTCTGGTGATTGGTCCCCACTCTGGCGTTGAAGTCCCCAAGTACGATTAGCTTCTCAGACGGTGGGACTGCTGCGATGAGAGTGTCTAGTTCTTCGTAGAACTTGTCCTTGATGTCATCTGGGTTGGTCACTGTTGGGGTGTACGTGCTGACTAGTGTTGCACTCTTCTTGTTTCCAAGTGGAAGCTGGAGTGTCATCAGGCGATCGTTTATGCCTTCCGGGAGCTTGACAAAGTTTCCGAGTGAGATGGGATCTGATGGCAAATCCCACGCCTGCCTCTCGCCATTCAGTGCTGCTGCATCCACTCCAGAAGAATGTATATCCTCCACCACATTCTGTAAGTTGGCCTTCGTCTGCTAGGCATGTTTCGCTGAGTGCTGCTATGTCGACATTGTAGCGAGCAAGTTCTTTGGCGACCAGTGCAGTTCTTCGTTCTGGTCTGTCTGCCTTGGCACTGTCCAGTAGAGTTCGCACGTTCCATGTGCTGAGGTTGAGCACCTTTGTTTTTGTTTTCTTCGTAGTTCGACTGCTGGGAGGGACACCCCGCCAGCTGCTGTTTGCTGGCCAGGGTAAGGTGAAGCAGGCAATGTTTAGGGCACCTTTTCTAGCCCCTTCCTCTTGCTATGGAGGTGAGCAGTGCAGTCCTAAAAAGGGCTGTTCAGACACCCAGGGGGCTGCCAAACTCCACTTCTGTTTCATCCAGTTGAGAGCGACCACATGCCCTGGGCTGCCTGTGTGCAGGCTCGTGACTGACAGCTCCCAGTGTGCCCACACCTGCTGTCTTAACCACTTGCCCATCGCCACAGGACTTGAGGTTGCGCTGTGGGGTCTGAAGTCATGACTTGAGCTTGACTTGGATTATAGTGAGGGAGAGTTGCGCATCATCAGTCTCAGTCTCTCGCCCCAGTTTATCTGTGTCCAGTGGCAAGACGAAGTTGAGACAGCTGGAGATAGACTGGGGTGCAGTGGATGACCGTGACACCTTTTGTGTCTTAACACGCCCTGTGCGTTCCACAACGCATTGCTGGAAACCGCCTTTCTGCCCGTTGAACCACAGTGGTTTCTTCCGCGCAGTCGGCCGAATTCAGCTTCACATACAAGGTAGACAAGCCCTAGAGTTGAGGGTCAAGCCCTAGAGTTGAGGGTCGGTGACCCGTCAACTTACCCGCTATGCTTGCGGTATGCTCGCAAGATAGTGGAGACTGTGGGGGCAGGAATGTCCAGCTTCCCGTACAAGTCCAAAGGACTTGCCCACTGCCCTAAATATATTAAAGTGTGAGTGGGGTCCGAGCTTCACATAACAAATAATGCGAGCAGAAAACAACTGCTTGACAGTATATCTTGGTGTGCAAAATCATCAACATATGAAAGCATATGTATGAGGCTGCCAAGAAAAACATGTCAGTTTTCCTTACTTTCAGTTTCAGTGCTTTCAAAGTTTACTGCAGTTTCAGCTTTCTTGTAAATGAAGTGAACTTGTCCTTTTTGACATGGGCAGTTCAGCATGCAAAGCCACAACATTCGGACAGCACTTGTCAATAGGAAGAACATAACAGCTTGCTCACTTGTTTCTCTATATGTACTTGTGAAAATGTGAACTCATGTTTTGCCCTTGCTGTGTATGGCTCTAGCTACACTATGGATGTTATGGCTGATACTGACCTCATCCTTCAGCCTGGACTCAAGCAGTTGTTTCTGTTGCTGGAAGACCACCTGCTCCTGACGCAGGTTTTCTCGTGCTCGCTCCAGGTCACGCTGCATCATCAGGGTTTCCGGGGATGGCCGACGTAGCTCTCTCAGCAGCTCCTCTTGGCCTAGTCCATAATGCAATACAAAGTAAGTTCTACATTAAATGAATAAGAACATACAATGTTCAAAAAAACATTAACAAACACACAAAATGTATTACTAATAACAAACTAAATACTTAGGTAAGTTAAGAACTAAACAGGTGAATAAGTCAAAAAGGAATTTTGCTGCTTCGTTTCAGATCTTCTCCTGCCATCGGATTTTATAGATGTGCCTCAGACAGGTGCTGAAGAATGTCTGAATCTTTTGTTGCATCGTCTGTGTTGTCCGCCATGTCTCGCATCAGTAGAGCAGAATTGACTTCACACGGGAGTTGAAGATGCGGAGTTTGGTTCTCATGCTGATTCCTCCAGATGCCCAGATGTTCTTGAGCATGACGAAAGCTGCTCTTGCCTTGCCAATTCTGGCTGTGTTGTCTCGGTCCGTGCCTCCCTGTTGGTCAACCACACTTCCCAGGTAGACGAAAGACTTCACCTCCCTGATGGGCTCTCCAACTGTGACTGGTGTGTGGCAGTGGTGTTGATTTTCATCAGCTCAGTCTTCTTCCTGTTGATTTTGAGCCCTGTCCCGGCTGATGTGGTCTCCAGGCGAGTGGTCATGTCCTGCATCTGGCTGTGGTTGTGTGACAGGAGCGCCAAGTCATCAGCGAAGTCAAGGTCGTCCAGCTGCATCCAGAGTGTCCACTGTATACCGTTGCTCCTGCCTGTTGTAGTGGTCTTCATGATCCAGTCAATGACCAGGAGGAAGAGGAACGGTAACAGCAGGCACCCCATCGTTTCAGCTGTTCCTCGGTTGTTGTCAGTGGGTTTCTGTTCTTGTCCTTCACTGGCTAGTCTGTCTGCTGGAACTTGCCCGTCAGCTTCTTGGTCACCAGGTACAGGTCCTTCAGGTTCCCCTGTCCAGCTGCCGCCTCTGCTTCACTGGCCAGATCATCGATGTAGTCCCTCTTGTCCTTCTTGATGTTCCTCTTTACTTCTCTGTTCGCTGCTGTGTGGTCTTCCTGTGCCTTTGCCTTAGCTGTTCTCGTTCAGCTTGTGTTCAGCGTAGTTTTCTTCTCTCTCCTTGTTTCCAGCTTGTGGATGGTGTCAGCAGAGATCCATTCCTTATCTCTTTCATTCCTACTTTTCTATGAACCATTACTTCCTCTTGTTCCTAGATTCTTATAATATGAGTATTCCCTTCATTCCTGGATTTAGGGGGAAAAAAAAGGTGTAAAGTGAGAACTGCCATGTATGCAGTAGCAAACCAGCAAGAAGAGAGCGGCGACCACTTTCCCATGCTGTGGGGGCCGTCTGGCATCCATTCCATTCATAAACACTGCCGCACAAGCAACCCGGTCATGACGTGTACCGATGACGCGACTTGCGCGAAGTTCAAAGCGCTTACCGCGAGAACCAATTTTCTGGGTTGCAGGAAGAAAAGGAGGGATTTTGTGCTGCCCGGTTTTCTGGGCTGCAGGAAGGAAGGGTAGGATTTCTGCAAACCGGAAAACCGGGTTGTAGGGATGAAAGAGTTAAGCTGGGTCTTCTTCTTGCCAAAGATCTCTTCACATGTGTCGTGCCAGAGCTTCTTGCAGTGTTCCCACTGTGTCTCGATGTCTGTCTCACCATCTTCTATCAGCTCTTGTAGCAGCTGGAACCTGTTGGAAAGGCTGATCTTGAATGCTGCTTGTGTGTGCTTGTTTCTGAGCAGTCCAACACTGTCAAGTCTCACTGCTGTTATAAGAAGATGGTAGTCTGATGGCACGTCAGCACCTCTCATCACTCATACATCCCGCCATGATCTCCTGAACTTGCAGCAAATGCAGATGTGGTCAATCTGGTTCTCCGTGACATAGTTCGGGGATCTCCATGTGGCCTTGTGGATGCGCTTGTGTGGGAAGAACCTTCCTCCTATCACCAGCTGGTTCGGGGCGCACAGGTCTGCAAAGCGCTCACCATTGTCGTTCATCTGTCCCAGTCCATGTGTCCCCATGATGTCCTCCTAGCGTGTGTTGTCCATTCCGATTTTGGCGTTGAAATCTCCCATCAGTATGGTTATGTCCTTTGCTCCTCTTCTGTCTATCACTGTCTGTAGTTGCCGGTATAAGTCATCTTTCTTCTCTTCTTCCGCATCATTGGTGGGAGCATAGCACTGGGTGATGTTCAGCCTGATGTCATTCTTCTTCGTGGTAAACTTGGCTGTGATGATGCGGGAGTTGACAGGTTCCCAGCCGATGACTGCCTCCTGTGCCTCTGGTGCCAGCATCAGGGCCACACCCTCAGTGTGGGGGGCTCCATCCTCTGTGTGTCCTGAGTACAGCAGCTGTTCTCCAGATGAAAGTCTCAGCAGTCCTGACTGTAGCCACCTTGTCTCACTCAGTCCTAGCACTCTGATCTTGTAGTTTTTCATCTCTCTCGCTACTTGGATGGTTTTTCCTGTTTCATACATCGTCCTTATTTTCCATGTGGCTACTCCCATTGTCCTGGGTGTTAGAAGGGTAGTCAGCCTTGCAGCTTCCTTTTGGCTTTCACTGCACCGCATCATAAGTCTCCGGGATGGAGACCCTTCCTTGCCCAGGTGAATGTTTCGGTTCATTGTCGTTGATGCTTCTGTAACTGGTCTTTTTTGCAGGTAGGGTTGTTAGCCCTACACAAACCCCTTTAACCTCAGGGAGAGGTGGTCCTGCCTTAGTCGCCTCTTACGACATGCATGGCAGGGCAGTGGGTCTATTCTATGCCCAGCCCACAGCGTATAGTTATATACAGAATGATTGATATTGTTGACACTGTTTACTTCAGATGTATTTCCCTTACTGAAAAACGCTTGGTGCAGTGTTAATACTTTTTGTCTGAACATAAATTTTGAAGATTTCCCTGTCACCACTCCTTGGAAAGTTTAAAAACTTTTGGGGAAAAAGTTTTTTTTCAGGGGAAGGGGGTTGTCAGGAATTGTGCTTAACCCAATGCTTGCCAAATCGACCAAGATCGACCAACCAGAAGCTTTAGTCTGAATACCAGATCGACCGAGATCGACCATGCAATAGTAGGTCAGTTTGGACTACTTTTACTTTCTGCTCTCCCACAATGCACTTCTGAACTAAATACCATCCAAAACTTCCGGTTTCCGGCTTCAATCTCGCGCCATCTTGGATTTATTCTTGGTCTGTTTTGATCTCTGTGAATTTTTGAAGTTCAGCATTTTCATGCGGCTTCAAAATGGCGGACGGCGATTCGTGGAGCTTCTGGCTGTCAATCATGGGAAACAGTGACGATGAAGAAAGTGATTTTGAGGGATTTACATTGGAGGAAATCAACAAGAAAGATGAGTCAGATACTGACCTAGATTTAGTAGTCAACAATGATCACCTGCTAGAGAAATTTGATTCATTGTCAACTTTGGAAATTGACAGTGGTGGTGCAGGAGATGATGATGATGCTCTGCCCAGCGCACTTGGGCCAGAAAACGAAATAGGGTCTCAAAAAGTAAAAGAGATGCTACAATAGTAAGGTGGAGTGACAGACTTAGTGAAGTAAAAAACAAGCCATTCCTTGGCACCAAGGAGAAGGACCGTGACGAAGGAGAACAGTCGGTGACCGACTCGGTGTCAGTAGGCGTGGCACATGATTTGGAAGTTGGTGCTTTGCCATTTGAGTTTTTCTCACTCATTATTCCCGAAGATTTTGGCAGGAGATGAGTGAGGAAACAAACAGATATGCATCACAGTGGCAACAAGAGAAGGCTGATAGAGACTGGGCCCCAACAACACCAGATGAAATGAAACTTTTCATTTACATCCAGTACATGTTTGGCATTCACCGTCTTCCTGAAAGCAACATGTACTGGTCGTCTATCCCCTCCTGAATGTGCCAGCTGTTTCCCAAGTCATGAGCAGAAACAGGTTTTACGAACTGTCACAGTATTTCCACCTGAGTGACAATGAAAAAGCTGCACCAAAGGGAGATGCCAACTATGACTCACTGTACAAAGTGAGGCCCCTCCTGGACACAGTCCTGAACAACAGCCGCAAGCACTACTACCCTGGGCAAGACATCTCCATTGATGAAGCCATGGTCAAATTCAATGGCAGATTGAGCTTCAAACAATACATCAAAGGTGAGCTGATACTATTTAGAGAGAGAGAGAGAGAGAGAGAGAGAGTGTGTGTGTGTGTGTGTGTGTGTGTGTGTGTGTGTGTGTGTGTGTGTGTGTGTGTGTGGCGCCTTTGTGTGTGTGCACGCATGTGTGTGTGTGTGTGTCAGTGTGTGTGAGAGATAATTATTGTATGTATTTTTTTTTTCTTTTTTACATTTATTCTCACATGTACTGTCATTGTAATATGAACATGAAAACTACAGGTGCAGCAATAGTAAACAAATATAAAACTACCCATAAGAAAATCAGCAGATTTGTTTCTCTCACTCAGTGCATGCATATGCCTCTCTCACTGAAGTCTGATTTGTTTTCCCTACAAATGTTTACATTTCATCATTATTTGCAGGAAAGCCCAATCCTTGGGGAATCAAGATCTGGTGTGCTGCAGACCCGAGGTCAGGATACATGCTAGACTTTGACGTCTGCTTGGGCCGCATCGCAGAACCCATGCCTTATGGGTTGGGGTACCATGTCTTAATGAAAGTAGGCCAGCGCTTCCTCCAACAGGGGCATTACCTATTTTTGTATAATTATTTCTCCTCAGTACAACTGGCTCAAGACCTAGAAAAAAGAGAAACCTACATGACATCAACCATTAGAACAAATTGCAAGAAGATGAAAGTGGGTGATGTCCACTTCCGTCAAGATGGCAACTTGGTGGCCACTGTGTGGAGAGACAAGAGAACTGTTTCACTGCTCTCTGCCAATGCCCAGCCACTCATGGGCACTGAAGACAGTAGAAGCAAGGCAGGGAAAAAGAAAGTCAGTGTTCCTGAACCAGTGCTGACTTACAACAACAGCATGGGAGGTGTGGATCTGGCTGACCAGCATGCAGCATACTATCCTATGGGGCTGCCCTCTGTGCGCTGGTGGCGTTACCTGTGTTGGTGGCTCTTCCAGACAGCAATGGTGAATGCTTTCATCATTTGGAAACTGACCAACCTCCCTCAGCCTTCCCGACGAGGTCTGCGTCACATCGACTTTCGACTTGGAGTTCTGCAGTCTCTCAGCAAAGGCAGGTCGGTGTGGAACATTCAGCACCTCAGGTTTTGTCTCCCGCTGGTGTCACTGACAGCGATATCTTATCCCACCGCCCTGTAAAGATGCCAGGTCTGAAGAAGAACTGCAAGATCTGCGAGAAAGCCCGCAAGAGAACAGCCAAGGGCTACAGTGTGACCACTGTCAATGGTTGTGCAGTCTGCTGTGTGCATCTATGCAAAGGGGAATGCTTTGCACAATTTCACCAAAATCTTGTTCACAGCATCCAACATCAGTGACCTAAAGAATGTGCAAGATGGTAGCTCTGTGCTGTGTCATTTTTTGGAAAACTAAAAGACCATTTGTAGATTTTAGGGTTTGTGAAGAAACCTGGGACAGATTTTTTTTCACTTATTCATTCAATTGTTTAACAATAGTATCTAAGTACAGTTTCTATGACAGAAGTGTGAGAACTGATTATATTTTATGTGAAAATAAATCAGCAGTGTTTTTAAGTGAAAACCAGACTGACTGACTGTATCTGGGATCTTCTTCTGACCTACACAGCGACTGTGCAGTTTGGTTTTGCTCCATCAAAAACATGACTCTTGGACTTTTTTTTACAAAAAATATTCAATGTCAGAAACACTTCTACAATAGCCACATTTTAAACAGTGGTCTTTCCTGGATTTTTTTTCCACATTTGTAATATAAAGTAGAGTAAAAATTTGAATTTTAAAGAATTTTTGTTTGCGGTACGTGTATTTTTTGCGGAGTTCGTTCCCTTGGCTTGGTTTTCAGACAAGTCTTCTGTAGCAAGCTCGGTAAGCATTGGGTTAAATTCCTGGTAGTGTTATGTTCATTTGTCAGGGGTGTGTGTCAACAGAAAACTGACCACTTGTGCAGGCTATCAAGAAAAAAAAAAGGAAGGATTTTTAGTCTTATGCCTGCATTCAAGAAAACCATGCAGCATGCATGCATGCTGAGCGGTGAACAAAGAGCTCAGGGAGATTTGTTACCTATAGGACGGGTTGATGAAGGACAGAGAGAAAAAGACTGGTCAACCATGCTGTTGAGAGTGAGGCTTTGCAAGAACCCATGCCTCATAGCTTGTTTTTCAAAGGTACAGGAGGTGTCTTGTGAGACTGTAAATTGAAGGCCATGACTGGCCCATATTGAGAAACCATCAGGTAAGCCATTATGAAGAAAATGAAAAGTAAACAAAAAAGGTGTGAAAAAAAATGTAAGTATTATTTAGATAAAGAACAATATGATGATTAATATATTTTTCTTTTTCTTTCACAAACTTCCTCTCTGGATAGAGAAGGGCATAAAAAAAGTCTTTTTGTTGAAAGGGGCACAGGCACAGTTTGTGATTTGTTTTGTAAGTTGATGAGAGGTCACAGAGACTGGAAACTGGGAAAGAATTGTTATAGGTCTGTGAGGACCAGGAAACTTTTTAATGGAAACGATCACTTGTGTGTGTGTGTGTGTGTGTGTGTGTGTGTGTGTGTGTGTGTGTGGTAGAGTGGGTGCAAACTTTGAAAGGAAAAACGCTGTTTTTTTTTTTTAGTCCATGAGGACCTGTCAATGTATCTAATCTGAAAAATATGTCTAATTAATTTTGTGAAACAAAGTAGAAAGAAGTATCTGTAAAGAGTGTAAAAGTTTGGTTGTTGGTTAAAAGGGGGAACTCTCTTTTGTTTTGTCAGACTAGTTGGTTGTCAATGTTGCGTGAGTGCAAGTCTGACACAGCTTAACTGCGTATTAGCTGCTTTCCTAATTTTCTTTTATCTCATCCTGATTGTATGGCAATGTTCCATGCCAGGTAGAGATAAGGAATCTGCTTGGACAGGTAAGTATGAAAAATATGATCTAAATACATGAACAAGTTACCACCTAAGCAAGAATAAATTCAAAAGTCATAAAAACATCTAAAATTACATCTATGACAGAAATTCCTTTCTTTTCACTGGTTATAATCTATGGAAGAAAGCTTGCATAATCTAAAGAATAAATCTGACAGTGAAGGCATACAAACTATGATATACAGCAGATTGCAAAGTTTGCCTGAAACTTCTATTGTGGATACAATGCCCTGTACAAATAAAGGACAAGTTCAGACTGAGACTTCAGTACAAATAAAGGACAAGTTCAGACTGTGACTTTAGTTATGTTCAGATTATGACTTCACTTTCGGCTACAGCCATATCACAATTTACTGGATAAATAAAGGACAAGTAACTTCCATCACAGCAATAACAAAGTCTCAATAAACTGGACAAATGAAAGACAGTTTAGAATCTGACTTCACTTGCAACTACAACACTGTCACAATGTGCTGGATAAGTAAAGGACAAGTTTAGCACATGACTTCCATTACACCTATAAGAATGTCACAATCAACTATACTACGCACAAAAAGTTAAGGATCGGTACGTGAAAACAGGTGCGTAATAAACTCAGTTCGCTACTGTTATTTATTTCTTAGTCCAGCCAAATTGTCATGAATTCTTGTTCAGCTGTAAGTGGGCGATGTTGTGTTAGTGCGAAAATTGCATGGGATTCTCTACTACTGAGCTGGGCCGCAAACGGAAAAGCGGAAACTTGCGAAAAATGACCTTGTTTTGGACCGTTCTGCCTGAACACATTGCACTTGCCAGATGGAAAAACCATTATGCACGTGCAAGCACTGTTGTTTATGTGCGAGATGCTGTCGCTCGCTTGGCTATATAAGAAGACATTCCACCAGTAGTAGGCCTGATCTGACAATGCCTCCACGACGAAAATTAAGCGAGTTGGATAGGGGACGAGCTGTTGCATGGTTCCAAGATGGTGTTCCCAAGCGAGAAGTGGCCAGGCGACTTCATGTGTCCATCTCGGTCATTGTCCGACTGATTCAACGCTTCACAGCCACTGGGATTGTCCATGAAAGACGCAGATCTGGTCGACCGAAGAAGACAACCCCACGTGACGATCGTCTCATTGAACGACAAGCCCTGCAGACAAGAACAGCCTCTTCCAGCATAATTCAAAGGCAGTTCAGGGTGGCTACTAACATCAACATCAGCCAGCAGACCATACAGAACCGCCTACATGGGTTTAATCTCCGTTCTCGTCGCCCAGCAGTACGGCCACGCTTAACTCCAGCCCATAGGGCAGCACGCTGCGCCTTCTGCGCACGTCACGTGAGGTGGACACGTCAGCAATGGTCCCAGGTCCTGTTCAGTGATGAATCACGCTTCACCCTTCACCACAACGACGGCCGACTGAGGGTCTGGAGGCGCCCAGGGCAACGCTTTACTGACGCCACTGTCCAAGAAAAGGTGGCCTTTGGTGGAGGTTCTGTAATGGTCTGGGGGGCCTTCAGCCTTCACCACAGAACACCCTTGTATCATGTACAGGGTAACCTGACTGGCATCCGATACCGGGATGAGATCCTTCGACCACTGGCTGTGCCTACACTGCAGCAGATGGGTCCGAGGGCTGTCTACCAGGATGACAATGCTCGCCCCCACAGGGCAAGGGTGGTCAACGACTTCCTGCAGCAGTCTGGAGTCAACAGAATGTAGTGGCTAGCATGCAGTCCCGATCTCAACCCGATTGAGAACCTCTGGGATGGGCTGGATCGCAAAGTGAGGAGCCACCCCCCTCCCAGGGATGCCCAACACCTCTACCAGATGCTGCAGGCTGAGTGGCAGGCGCTTCCACAGAGGATCTTCACCAACCTGGTCAACTCGATGAGGACTCGCTGCGTCGAGTGCCAGAACAGCCATGGTGGTTACACGCATAACTGAGCTTTTGGGAGCATCAGTATGCCCTGTCTTGTGATTTCAATGACTTTGGGAAATCAAATTTGGATACGTACCCACTTTAATCAAATGTACACACCAAACGATTGCTCGAGATTGAAGGCAATTGTGTATCGTTATCACTAAAGAATGGAATTAAATGTTGGCCAAACTTCAACGCACTGACTTTCTTATTTTGACAGTTATGAATGTTTGTGAAAGTGATCCTTAACTTTTTGTGTGTAGCTTAGATAAGTATATGACAAGTTTTGAACTTGCCTTCATTTACAGCTACAACATGATCAAACAGTGCTGGATAAATAAAAGATAAGTTAAGTCTGTTTCTTTTACAAAAGCTTGCACAGTGCCACAATGTATTGGATAAATAATTCATCAGTTTCACTATAGTCTTCTACTGCAGTTACAACTGTGTTGCAATGTACAGGATATATAATGGGCATAAAGATGGAACAAATTGCCAGTACTCACGTCCCCGCTCTCTCTCGTTCATGGTCAGCAGCTCTGACAGACGCCTGAAACATATGACAACAATGTATGAAAAATGATTATCACTATGATTAAATAAAAGAAATTCTAGACATAAAGAGTGAAACTCCAGGTAGAATGACAGCAACAGCAGCATACAAATATTCCTCTTCTGTTCCTTTACCCTGCAATACAAAAAAAAGGGAAACAAAAACCCATGGTAGAAAGCACAACTGCCAAAATGTCACTGCTCAATGCTGACTACAGACAGGTTAATCTGGTTCAGGGGTATTATCATAGCTCAGTTGACCACATATGGAATTTTGTGGGGTTTTCACACATAGACAAAAATAAACATTAAAGACAATTTATACAGACAACACTGAATAAGACAGAAGCTAAACTACTGACATTTTTCAGGTGAATAAAAATAGGCCATGCTGAGAGTGTCAGCCATTCCACTTCATCTTTCAAAGCAACTTTATGCAGAAGAAAAAAAAGTAATGAAAAATATTCAAATCTAAACAACATAACAAAAAAAGGAACCGAAACTGCAGAACAGACAGTTAGCGTCCAAACCTGACAGTGTGTATAGTTACAGTACCAAACTGCCAGATTACCACAAGAAAGAGGAAAGTTATAACTTGTGACTCGAAACAATTGTGTAACACACAGACACAGACACACACACACAAGCACATTCAAAGAGTGTGACCAAAAAAAAAAAGTGACAGGTACAGAACTTCCAGAAGGTGGAAGTACAATTTATGTTGAAACAGCCACCTGCATGCCCAAAAGGGACACTAAAAGCAAATAAACAGAAACAAAAACAGAAAAGACTAAAGAAATGTAAATCGAAACAAAAAATGAAACGAATGTTAAGGATGTGTAGACTTACGTTCTCAGGGTCTCAAGTTCACTTCTGTGAGAAACATTCTGCTCCTTGATTGTTTGGTAGTCCGCCATCTGCAGAAATATCACGATCTCCCTGACTTAGAATCAAAATACTTAAGGCAAATGGTCAACGTCTCTTTCAAAAGGAATTTTAGTACTAGAAAGAAGATTTGCGATGCAATTACTTGTCCAAACAAAAACCTTATCCCCACTTGGCGTGGAATAATGCCTTAACATCAGGATAAAAACAAAGAAAACCAAACCAAAACAAAAACAGAATTGGGAGAGCAGGGAGATAACTTTGCCTCAGTCCCCAGATAGGCCAACCAGAGTGATTGCCTCTAAAGAGTTCACAACATTGTGTCATACTAGAACTAGCTCAGTTTTCACATCTTTTTCTGACTAAGCAGGGAGATGGGGGGCGTCGAAGTATTTGGACAGTAACAAATTGCAAAATTACTTTTAGTAGTTACACTCCTTTTTTTCACATTTACCTGTTCAAACACATGCTTAATGTCGAAAAAGGATACGTGAGTATGTCACCTGAGATAATAGACATAGTTTCTTTCTTCTTATTATTCACATGTGAATGACTCTGTACAGTTCCAACCAAGAACTCCAGAAGCTCAAAGACCTTTAAAAAAGGTCTCCCTCAATAATATGGAAGTGATGTGTGTAGTCCTAGGGGATAAGGGAGAGACAATGTTGCTTATGGCCTAGCTGACCGCAAAGGGCCATGTCAGGGCTGTCACCACATTGATGTCAACTCTCAAGTCATGTAAAAAAAAACCCAGACAATTACACTCAACTCATTTAAATACACTGTCTGAAAACACACTGGAAATTTTTCATTAAAATCTTTCTTCCATAAAATCTTAGATCAGATGGAAAATGTTGATCTCTTTCAGAAATAAAAAAATATCAGATGGGACATCTCTGAACAAGATCGTCATTGAGTGTGTTGTAAAGAGTATATATCTGACATCATGCAAGTCCCAACATTCCATAAGAACATGTTTCACTGTGTGTGGTACATAACATGGAATTCACCACAGAGCTTCTTCACCTTTCAAAAGATTAGAATGAGTGTAAAAGGAGTGGTCTGTGTGCAATTGGCACAAGACTGTTTCTTCTTTACGGCCACTCTTTCAGGATTGGACATATTTGGAAAAGCAACCAAAGTGTCTTCTTAAACCAGCCAAAATGTCAGAGTTTTTCACGAAGCTTGGATACCCTAGTGCCATCATCAACGATGCTCTCAGCCGCACCACAGCCATATTCAGAACATATGCTCTGGAAACCCAGCATCCAAAAGAGACAGACAGACCCACCACCTATCTCCTCTTCCATCCACACACCCTCCTCATCTGCAGGATTCTGAAGCCCAATTGGCACATACCAGAAAATCACAAACCTGCCTTTGGGACAAAACCTATCATCACTTTCAAACGTGACAAAAACCTCGAAGATCTACTTGTGCACTCCAAATTGAACAAAATCTCCAGACCTAAGCCACCAGGTACTTTCCCTTGCTCAAAACCCAACTGCAAAATCTGCCCTCTTACCAAACCAGACACATCCTATATGGCCCAAAGATTCTTTCACAACTGAACACACATTCTCCTGTCGGAGTCGCAACACTGTGCACGCTATCCACTGACAGCTCTATATAGGTGAGACATCCCGCATGCTTGAGACATGCATCTCTGAACACCTGGCTGACATCTACCAGCCCAAACCAGTTGCTCTATATTTCAATCACCCCCAACACAACATCAACCATGTCAAAGTCTGGGCACTTTGGCAATCACAGAGTGACAACTTGGAGTGTGTCACCAGGAGTCATATCTCATTGTCAAACCCGGAACTCTGCAGCCCCATGGCATCAACATCCAAAAGTAGCACATACATAATTATCTACCACCGCAACACCAGCTGGCAAAATCTTCCACAACACACACACACACATACACACACCGCCACCTCCACCACCATACCCCTCACGATCTACTTCATATACAAGCTACAGCTACCTTCCTTTTAACTCTCACCATACTCTCCCCATGTTCTATAGCAATCCACTGTTTATTCACAGACCTATCCTCCCCTTTTCTGTAACACCTGGTTTTCTTTCAATTTAATACAGTACCACCACCACATGAGTTTCCCTTCCCCTTCCATCTTTCCTGTGCATAAGTGTAGGTGCAGGTATTTGATCCTCCTGCCTCCCCCCCCCCCCTTTTTTTTTCCATTAAATTATAAAATCCTCCCTCCTTCCTTCCTTCCACTCCCATGTCATCAACATCCAAATATTGCATGCACCTATCCACCACTACACCACCAGCCCACGATATCTTCCTGCCCTCCCAATTTTGTTTCATTGAGGAGTCTGATATTATGGCTTTCCATGTCTAGTGCAATAAGGCATTGTTTGTACAAGTAAATATGTGAAAAATCATTTATCACCATCATCAACAACATCATCACTGTTTTAGATATTCTGACAGTCTGGTGAAACTTGTTATAATCACATCACACCCAAAACAACTTTTCAGTGGGCGGAAAAGGGCAAGTGTCTGACGTCACCGCAAAGGGAGTAAATCCAGACTGGCCTCTGCCTTTGTTTCAATACCATTCCCCTCTTCAACATTCTCAAAAAGTCCTTAACAACAAAACATATCACACACTGCTCCTGAATTTGAGGGGGCAGTGATTCTGGACACAAGCCAGAACTGCTGCCTACCCTGTTCCAAAACTATTCTCCAGTGAGTAATTTGGGGCATGGTCCAGGAACACCCCATGGAGTGATATAAGCATGTGCCCATTTCCACCTCCCTGTCACATAGGGCGGGTAAACATGCCCCAAATCACTCATAAGGTGGCAGTTTTCGAACAGGGTAGGAAGCAGTTCTGACTCAAGTCCAGAATCATCCTCCATCCTCCTCCCTCGAAGTCAGATGCAGCATGCTCTGACTGGTATGTTATGTAGTTTGAAATGCAGAGAATTTTGAAGGAGGGGGTGTGATTTTGGAACACAGAAGGCCCGTCTGGATTTACGCTCCTGGGTAAGTTTGGGCACATGCCCTTTCTCACTTGTGCAAGAGTGATTTCGGGCACTGAGTTGTTACTGTTCAATACACCAGGTCTATTGGAAAGTTTCAAAGTTGATGAAAGACATTTGTAAATAATGGAAATCTTTGGAGCCATTCTCAAAATTATGGAGGTATTGCTTGCCTGCGCTTGATTCCCCACACTCCTTTCATATTTCATAGAATTTTGCTCTTTTTCATGAGTATGTTTATATTTATAAAATATTCTTTAATGTAAAAACACATAGAGAATTATCAAAAAAAAAGTTTTAATAGGTTCACAATGCACGGTCCAACAGTTTTATTAAACATCCCTTGAAACAAAATATTATGATGTAGAAACTAATGAATTTATTAATTTTGCAATAAACTGATCATCCATATCTACAAAGCACCCTGTAACATAGGGCAAAAGACTTATCAACGTCAAAAAATGATACACTGAACCATTAAATGATTTATTCAAGATATCACCAGAAAACAACAAACAGTTACAACAAGAAGGACATCAGCACTGGTCACTCACATCACGCAGTTTGGCATTAACGAACTCATTGTGTCGGGTTGCTGTCACCTCTGCATGTCGTGCTTCCTGCAAAGCAGTCTGAAACACACATTACGCATACATCTTAGAATCACAGACTTAAATATAATAAAATATATGTTACAAACTAAAGATAAAAATAAAACAATAAAACACACGTTAGAAACACATGTTTAAAATGAAAGGCTCAAAAATACTTCTGATAAAAAAAACACACTTGAAAAAAATGAACTAGAAAGGTACTTAGCCTATTTAGACTAGCATGTCATTAATACACACATCTTAATGCAAAGCATTTAAGAAATGACACAAGACAGTTGTTTTAGTTCTATTTCATAGAGGATGCATTTGCTGCTAAAGTGTTCACTTGAGTGCCCCCCTTTGCCATTGTTGCCACAAATCTGCTTTGACTGGAAACGCCATTCTAAGACTGAAGTGAGAGACAGGACAAACACATACAGGTTCACACACACACACAGACACACACAAACACACAGTTAACTTCTTCTTCTGCCATTGATTTCTACTGGCTGCGTAAAAACTTCAATCCTGTTGCCACAGTGCATCCCAGTCTTCTCAAGGTCTTGACAGCTGCCCCAAAGCTGCATTTGCAGCTCTGCGCCCTCTGGCCAGGTTCGACACCGTAGAACATCATGGGCTGGACAGTGGTGGAGGATGTGTTCTGGGGTCGGAGATCCAGTGTTGCATGGACATTCACCTGTGTGGGCAATCTTAATCCGGCTGAGGTAGCTCAGCAGTTGGCAGTGGCAGTTCTCAGTCTGAAGAGGATTGTTTGCTGGTATCTCTGGAGCCGATGGATTGGATCAACACCATTGTCTGCACCCAGCCTTCTCTTCCACTGGTTTTGGTGTTGGTTGTGGATGATAGTTTTGGCCTCTCTGTAAGTAACTGGGTGGCTGAACTGCTCCATATTGCTGCCTGCTTTGGACAGGGCATCAGCATTCTCATTCCCAGCAATCCCACCGTGGGATGGAATCCATTGGAGTACAATGGTGGATCGTCTTGAAAGATCATAGAGGGCTTTTTTGATGTTTTTCAGCTGCTGTTTGCTTCTGTTGCTCTGGAGTCTCTGCAGTAGAGATCTGCCATCAGTGATAAAAGCAATCTTGGGTGGTGGGTTGTTCGACTTTCTGAACCCTTGTGCAGCATGAAGCAGAGCTGCTGACTCTCCTCTGTAGTTGGAGGAAATCTTTCTAGTCAGAAAGACTCTGGGGGTCAGTCTCCCATTAGTGTGATTTGATGAAGATGCCTGTTCCCCATTCTTCACTGCTCCCTTTGAGAATCCATCTGTAATCATGTGCGTCCAAGCATTGAGGTTGTACTGGTCATCAATCATTTCCAGTGCCAAAGCTTTCTGCAGGTGAGGGGCTTGGCAAACTTTCTTGTCTATGCCAGGAACTTCTGTGATGACTGAGACTTCTTCAAGGGGGTCATCTGGCTCCTTGAAGTTGGGAAGCATTTCCATTTCAGTTGAAGATGTATGCAGCAGGTCTTCATTTCAGCTGTGTAGGCTTTTGGAGAAGCAGTTGAAACTTTTCCGCTTCAGCCTGTTCTTGGTGGGATTCTTTAGTTCAGCATGCATTTGGTTGGAGGGCATGTAAAGGAGCTTCTCTCTATGGACATAGACTTTCTCCTCATGTCTGTCTTCAAGGGGGAGGAGACTTGTGTATTTTTTTACTGCGTGGACAGATGTTTTCATCCCACCCATGATTGGGTGTGTGTGTGTGTGTGTGTGTGTGTTCAGGCGATTTGTGTTAGTTTTTGATGCTGTCGCCAAGCAGTGCCGCCATGCTCTAGAGTCGGTCTGACGGTACCTGTATAAACCTTCTGCAGATATTGCTGTCAGCTCCTCATGAGGTTCAGGCCAGCTACTTCATAATGGTGAGCCTCCTGGTTGTTTTCTTTTCAATGTCTTTGAGATGGGGGCTCTAAGTAAGGCATTTTTCCAGTTTGACACCCAGATATGTTGGCATGTCTTTGTTATCCAGCTCCATTCCTTCAGTTTCAGTTTTATATTTTCTGGCACTGGTGAAAATGAGATGACTGAAGAAACTGTCTTGTTGGCATTGATTTCTACACCCCAGTCAGATGCCCACCGTCCAATGTGATCAAGTGCTTCCTGCATTCCATGGCTGGTGATGTGAGGTCTTCTGCAGCATTCCAGGCAGCAAAATTGTTGGCATGGAGGACTTTGGTAACATGTCTGAGGAGTTTTTCAGCGATGTCATCAATGAAAATGAGAAAAAGTGTTGGGGAGATGACTCCTCCCTGTGGCATGCTTTGCTGACATGTTGGCTGATTTTTCCATCCAGTTTCACTTTTGCTGTTCAGTACTGGAGGAAGTCACAAATCCAGTGGAACATCTTCCCTTCCCCATTCTTGTTGAGAAGACACTTAGCTAATTACTTATACATGAAAAAAACATAGGAAAGAGTAATGATACTTAAAAATATTGCAGAGTGATCAAAGGCAAACCTGTGCCCCAGCTGTCTGAAACATCTAAAAGCATTTTTGGTAAGTACAATGGCACTCGTGGCTGTCATGCAAAAAACTCCTGCAGCTGTCAATGGCATACTCATTCCATTTTTCTCATACTTATCTGTCCAAACAAATACCTTATTCCCAATTGGCGTGGAACATCGCTTTATCATCAGGTTAGAAAAAAATGGGGGGGGGGGGGGGGGGGGGGGGGGGGGAGCACAGAGCTAAGCTTGCCCCATACCCAGCTAGGCAGTAAGAGTGATCACCCCTAGTGAGTTCACTTCCTTGCACTATATTCAAAATGGGTCAGTTTTCTTCTTTTCCTTGGGGGAGGAACAAGCCTCTCTCCTCTCTCTGACTTTTGGACTTTGTTGATTTTCAGTGTAATGGATTATCACAAAATGTTCGTTCAAGCTCGCCTTTGTTTCAGAATGAGAAGCAACATTTCCTTCAGCTTCTCAAAGTGGAATTTCAGCTGGAAATTCCCCCAAATTATGTTCAGCTGCTGTTTCACTTGAACAATCAGCCCCACAGTTGTTCATGTTGAAATACTCCCAGTCCACTTCGAAACCTTTTGCTGCTTCAACATGCACTCATTTCTGCTCTTCGTGCCTCAACTAGTGCCTGCATACCAATACAAGAGAGCTGCATCTCTTGTACTGGATGTTCACCGTTTTCACCTTGTAATTTGCATGCAGATCAGTCAAGTGTGATGTGACGTTTATTACGCAAGTTCAATATTCAGATCAACCTGCACAATGGTCCGCATGTTTTGGCGAGAGTTGGCTGCCTCTCCCTGCCACACCCATGCAACCATGGTCCTTTGGTCTGTGCAGACAGGTCACCATCTCCCCAACCCCCTTCCACTCCATGCTCTCAGAATTTGACTTGGGCAAGGGAGAAGAAAAGCACGTGAAGATGATGATACTGATGCTCCCATTTCAAATTCTGAAGTTTCTCTTGCTAGGACTGTGGTATCTCATACTTGCTCTCTTGTCCAAGACACCCTTCTCGCTTCATATTTTGATCCTTTTCCCACTTTCCCATAGGGCATGTGTGTGTGTGTGTGTGTGTGTGTGTGTGTGTGTGTGTGTGTGTGTTGTGATGTGTTTGTGTGTTTGTGTATGTGTGTATGTGTGAGATGTAAAATCATCATTTCGTTTGAGGATTCTGTTACAAAGTTTCTGCGTGTATGTGTGTGTTTGTGTATGTGTGTTTGTGTGAGATGTAAAATCATCATTTTGTTTGAGGATTCTGTTACAAAGTTTCTCATGCCTTTCTCTTGCTGGAAAACGTGCCACAGTTGTGGGATGCATTGAATCAATCAGTCACTGATCTACAGTTTGCCTTTTCCAGAGTTCCCTATGTGCAAGCAGTTTACCCAGAACAGTTGCCAACTGTCAAGGATAAAAATTTGGCTATGTGCATTGAATGCTTTTAACCAGATCTGAAGTTTTTGCCTTTTTGTCAAGGCCCAGGATGGTCACGGTTATATTTCAGTTACCCGTTTTCAGCATACTGGCCATTAATTATTTAGTCTCCTCCATGTCATTTCTTGAGCTGTCCTTCCTCTCCCTCTTGTCTGTTCTCAAAAGGGGCACAGTTGGCCAACAGGATCTTAGAAAATTTTGTATCTAGCTGAAGTTTGGCTTCAACTGCTTCACCAGTCTTTTGTCTTTCTGACATAATCCTCCCATCTTTCCATGGCTTGGACTGACAGTCTTCTGAAGTCATTTTGTTCCAACAGAGACCTTCAGGCCACTTTGAGGCAATCTCCTTTCAAGGGTTCCTTGCCCTTTAGAAATACCTCTCTACAGTTTCAGAGCACTTTGAGACAATCTACTTTCAAGGGTTCATTGCCCTTTGGAAATACCTCTCAACAGTTTCAGAGAAGTTTCAGAGAGATTTTGTGAGTCTAGGGTTATTCTCCCCCCTCGTCCATTTTGGCCACAATGTTCCTTTTCTCCCTCCCACTTCCAGCGTTTGTTCTTTCGTGGCCAACAGCCCTCCCAGACAAAATGTACTATCTCATTCAGACCTTCCTGTGCTTGTTCCTCCAGTGAAGGCTGATCCTGGGGTTGGGGCTGCTGGAAATTACTATCCTCTCTCCCTAGAGGCAATTTCAGGTGGTGGGATGGTGGGGGGGGGGGGGGGGTCATCTCTCAGCCTTCTTTTCTAAGGTGTTCATCTCAAATGAGTAGGTTCTCTCTGCAGCAAAGGAAGGTCTCAGGATTTCATTCTCCAACCCACCCCCTCTGACTTCATGACCCATTTGGACCAAAGTTCTGACAGATCTGGCCAACACTTCTGTTTCGATCAAGGAGGTGAATTCTCTTCTTCAGAGGGTGCCATCCGTCCACATCCTCCAGGTTTTTTGCTATCCTTTTCCTCATCTCCAAGAAGAATGTCAAGTGGAGACCAGAGATCAACCTCTGGAAGCCGAACCTGAATATTTTCCCTTCCAAGTTCACCATGGAGACAGTCAAGACGCTACAATCTTCCATCCTCACTGGATATTGGGCCGTAAGCCTCAATCTTTCTGTTGCTTATTTCCAGATTCCCATTTACACAGCGTCACCAGAAATGCCTTCATTATGCCTTTCAGGGATGGGTATTTTCCTTCAGGGCTCTACCATCTGATTTGTCTCTCAGACTTGGGTGTTCACCAAGGTGATGGACACAGTCATAGCAGCGGTTAGACGAAGAACCGAGTCAATGTCTTTGAACTATTTCTATTTTGATTACCTCCTTCAAAAGAAGCAGAATCCAGCAGTTCGTTCCAAGGATCCAGTAACTCTCAAACACAGCCTCCTATCTCTGCGCTTTCTAGTAAATCTAAACCTCTATATCAGCTCCCCAAAGTTTTCTATGCAGACAGTGCATGGGTTGCACGCCTCATGGAGATTGGGCCATGAGTATCAACCTCTTCAAAGCTTACTTCTACATTCCAATTCATTCTGCATCCCAAAAGTATCTTTGTTTCACCTTTCAAAGGAGGGTCTTTCTTTGTTTTTCTTTTTTTTTAGGGGGGGTATTTCTCTTCAAGGCCCTTTCCTCTGGTCTGTCTCTCAACCCCTAAATATTCACCAAGGTCATAGACACAGGCCTAGTGGCAGTCAGGCAAAGGACCAACTCCATGTCGTCAAATTATCTGGATGACTTACATCCAGATCCTGTGGTTTTCTCCAAAGATTCCTCCATCTTAGAGCAGGCTCTCTCTTCTCTGGGCTTCTTTGTGAACCTGATAAGTCAGATCAAATTCCCTTTCAAAACTTTGTTCTTCTAGGCATGCACTTCCAAATGGACTTGAATCTGGTTTGCCTTTTTGACTCAAGGGCAGAGAAATTTCAGTTGTACGTTCAATCCCTTCTTCTGTCCCAGTCAGCATCTCCTCGCAGTTTCCAGATCATGACTGGTCTTGCATCCTTGGCTGCACAGCTTTTCCCCTTGGGTTGCTTCCACCTACTCCCCCCCCCCCCCCCTTCACTGGGTGCTCAACAATGTTTGCACTCAGTCTTCAAATGAGTTGGGATATATAGCTGCCCATGAGTCAGACTTTTGCGTCTGCCTTTAAACCTTGACTGTGTGGCTTGGTTAAAGTCTGGGGTTTCTCTTCTTCTCCTTCCAGCATTGCACACTGTTTGTGCTGACGTGAGTGAATCAGGATGATGAGTTACCTCTATCCCCTCTTTCTGGTGTCCTGTGGCAGATGGGATCCATACAGAGAGACAGATCACATAAACGTACCAGAGATGCAAGCAGTCTTTCTGGCTCTCTGCATCTGGTCTCAAATTTTAAGGGACAGGACTGTGACCATATGTGCAGACTACTCCACTTTCAGGGCATGCCTAAAGAATCAACAGGGCATTCACTTCAGGTCTTTAAATGACCTTGTCTCTTGCTCCACCTGTTCTGTCAGTCCATGAATATCTCTCTCCTACTAAGGCACATTCTAGTCAAACTGAATGCTTAGGCAGACCTTTCCAGGAAGGGGCAGTTCCTTCCTTTGGGATGGATAATAAGCAATTCAGTATTCCAGTTGATTTGCCAGATCCTGGGAACACCCCTTGTTGACCTTTTTGCCTCCAGATGGTATAAACAGCTCCTAGTTTTTGTAGCTCCTGTTCCAGACCCATTAGCCTTCCTTGGGGAAGAATGATCAGGTGATTTCATGGGAAGGGATGTTTGCTTATGCGTCCCCCCATGTCCACTCACTTTTGCAGTCCTAAACAAGCTGGCCAGGGAGAAACGTCAAGTGATCCTTGTTTTTGCCCATTGAAATAGATGAAGAGTTGGTAAACCTCTTGATCACTCTTCTTATGAAGGCATTCATGCCACTACCTGTGAGGATGGCCTTGTTACTTCAGCCCAAAGCAAAGAGTTGGCACACAGACCCCACTTCTCTTTCTCTCCTTGCCATTTACCTATCAGGAGATGCCTGTCTGTTGAGCGATGTTTCCGCCTTTCATTCATAGAAAAGTCATGGCTGGGCAAAGACTGCCTTCACTGAAAACGTATGACAGTAAGTGGAAGGTGTTCACTAAATGGTATGCACAGGTTGGTATCTCTTCGGCAAATGCTACAGTTGAAGATGTTGCTCATTTTTTGGAAGACTTTTTTACAAAGCAAAGGTAGGAAGATGAGTATCTTTAGAGGGTTCAGATCAGCCACTGCCAAAACTTTCAAACTGATGGGAAGAGATACTGATATCAGCCATGATCCCTTCATAACAGAGCTTACTCCTCATTAGGATCTGTTAAATTCAGCTGGAGCCCAATGCGGTGTCATCTCTGGTATTTGAGTATCTGTCCTCCAGTGACTTTGAGCTACTTCCTGAATGCTTTTTTTCTTCATGTTCACCTTTCCAAACAAATGTGATATCTCCCCTAGGCATGAAATGATGTCATTCATAATAATTCTCATAAAAAGATTAAAAATGGATAGTGGGGAGCCAACTTTTCCCTTCAGCCATCAGGCCAACAGCAGTCTTCTCCCTCAGTGAGTTCATATTCAATTTACACTGACAACCTGAATTCAATTTTTTCCTTTTCCTCTGCGAGGAAACACACTCTAGACTAGACTTCAGTTTCTATCATGGATTCCCTGAAGCTGTCGTTTGAGTTGGTCTGCCCCATTCAGAAGAAAACTCTTTGTCTTCGCCAACACAGAAAACACCAGAAACGTACATCTGATTTTGCCATTACAGTCACGATCATCCCAGAGCACCCTGGCGTCTATCAAGTCAATTAGCCTTTCTTCTCATCTTCGTACTTCCATAACCTGCTCGTTGGGTCTGAAAACTGTATTTGACTTCAAACCTCATGAAACCTGCGTCATCTGCTCCGGCTTTTCTCCATTCCTTCCATGCAACTCCTGCTGCACCATCTGGACTGGTTCAACATAATGCACAATTTTTGGTTCTCATCTTGAACATCTCAACAATCTGCCAGTCTGATGCTTTCTGCTTCACCATTCAGCCTACTGTCACAGGTCCAGTGGAGACAAGCCAGCATCTACCCCCAACGCGCTCTGCATCCTCTACCTCCAGACACGTGGTAATGAAGAGCGGCTGGTATCTGAACATTTGCCAGGTAGGCCTCGGTCGAGTCTGCTACTATGGCAAGGCACTGGGTTGGAGAGCTACAGGAAGAGGCAACTCAAAGGGGAGTCACTGGTATGGATGGGTGAACCCCCTGGTTTTACAAGCAAGTAGGACTGGTCGCGCTCTGACCGCGTGTGTTAAGGTATGTTCAGTGTGTATGCAAGTGAACCAGAGTCTGTCAAGCAAGGCGAGAATGGTTTTTGTGATGACAAATGATGATGATAATTTGGACCCTAGCTCAAAATTTTCTCAGGCTAGAGCAGTTGTCAGCAATGCAGGCCTGTTGTGACTAGTACTCTTGCAATTTCTTATTTTGATTCATCTACCTGCTTTTCCCCTGGGTTCAAGTTTAATCGTCCTTTTAAAAAATTTTTTTTTAAAGAGTTTGGTACTATGATTCCTCTTCTCTTCCACAAGAGTCTGAGAGGGTGTTGCAGTCAAGTGACACTTTTTTTTTAAAAACCTTTCTTAACTCCCACTCCACTCATTCCAGCAATCCGAAAGTGAGGAAAACATACCAATCATTTAAGATGCACTTTTGCATTTATTGGTTGAACACAGTCATCCAGATGCGCACTATTTGCCCTCCAGTTAATTATTGGAGCCTCTTGTTTTCAAGACTCCTATGGATATCTGGTTTGTGGTGACTCCATATTCTGTTTCCATTCTATGTCTATTTTGATCCTAACTTGAGGAGATAAATGACTGTCTGTACATCCTGCGTTTTAAATACTGCAGACGTCTCGTTTTTGTGTGATATTCTAATTTGCTCTTCAATAAGTTTGTGAAAAGTCTATCCCTCAGGAATTTCCATAGTGATGACCTTGGTCGTAACATTCATGATGTTGTTGAGTTTTCTTCTCCTGCTGAGTATTTTTCTTCCTTTTGCGTCTACTTCTCACGGTCACAATTTCGTTTGTGTAAAGATTAATTCATAATGATATCAGAAGTTGTGGAAAGAGTATACAGATTTTGGCCCCGCTGAGATTCCTGTCGGGTGCCTTTTTGCTGTTTGGGAATTCTCCTTCTGGGCGATCTCCAGGAGTTCGGTGGGACAGGTCTCTTTCACTCTTAGCATCTTCTACTCTTTTCTCTCAGTAGGAGGCCATCTCTTTTGACACTTGGGTTACTGCCTGAGTTTTGGGGACCTCAAGGATTTCGTTTTGGCTCCCCAATTGATCACATTGATTTAGACCAAGGCTGCAGTTCTTTGTAAAGTGCCTCTAGGGTGATCACTCTTCCTTGTCTATCAGATTTCTTGGCCTTCCTTTCCTAGGTTTCAAGGAATTGGAAGTTAGGCCAGTTATATGCCTCAGCATTCTGATGTTATTCTTCCTGGGGATTGGGCTGTCAGCCTGAACTGGTCTGATGTGCATCTCTTTCTCCTCTTGAATACACTGTAATGTGGATGACTCTTGGGGCAGCAGATCTCTTGAGTGTCTTTCCTCTTGGTTTGGATGATAACAATCAGATGGTGTTCTGCTTTTTCGTGAGGATCTGGGGTCTCCTTAACCTTTACCAGCCGAGTCACATAATCGTGGGTGACGGGATTTCTTTCCCTCGAGCCGAGGCACCCAAGGCTGGGTGACAGACAGACAGTACATTCTGCTGTGTCACACACAATCGTGTGACTGGAACATAAAAAATTCCTACACTTTCCATAAAATGATCCAAGGGAAATAAGCTCTGTAACTAGTCTTGGGGATGTTGTAGTGAGTAGCAGACCTTACTTTCAGTGCTCTATCGTGAACTTGGCTGACCCCAGCAGCTTTGGAACAAAGGAACTGACGGCACCGGGCTTTGCCACTAAGCGCGCGTGAAAAAATGTCAGTCAGACGAAGGGGTGGCAGCGATTTCTCGTTCAATGAAGCGCTTGAAATCATATTACAAAGTGGATCTGATGATGAGGGGAGTGATAGAGAGACAGAAAACTATGAAAGATATGAGGAAAGTGAACTGTTTGAAGATGCAGCCATCCCTTCATCTTCTGATTTGGTGTTGTAACAGAACGGAATAGAATGTAAACGAAGAATTTTTTTTACCTGTCAGACATGTTTTTCAACGCACAGTCGTGTCTACACATTGAAAGTAAATGACTCAAAATTACTATGTTCGATTAGTTGAGTGTTTGTTCTTTCCAATGACACCTAACACAACACTGTGAGTTGTTGCCTAGCTACCGTAAAAATTAATTAAAAAGTGGCGAAATATGCGCGTCGGCAGGAACTGAGAGCCATGAGCGAGCGCGCGGCAGCAGGGAGTTTGGCTGCACGCGCTGCTCTCGGCTAGATAGTATTAATGGACCTTTTGGCTATCAGACAGAGCAGCCAGCTCTCAGTTTTGTGTCTTAATACCAACATGGCAGCTTTCACTGTGGGTGCCCTGGCAATATTTTAGAAAGCAGGTTCACATACATGCCTTGAGCCTCCCATAGGAAAGTCATTTTGCTGTGGTCCTAGAGAGGACAAGGAACCAGCTTCACTCGATTATAAACCCCATCTTATCAATCTGGATATAAACTTTAAAGAAAAATTACCAATCTCCAGACTAAAGAAACAACAAATTACAAGGCAATCTGGAGAAGGCAGACAGGGTCCCTTCTTGCAGTTCTTGCTGATGGGGATACACTTCATGACAGATGTCAATCTGGTGCAGCTTTCCGACCCCAGGGCAGGATGGCCTGGCTCCTGCAGTCTCCTATCCCTACTCCTCAAAGCATCCAGACCATGATCAACCTGGCCTCTGCAGCCTACATCTACTCCCACTTCAATGGCCACTGAGTGACATCTCAGACAACCTCTGCAGGGGATGTTCAAATTGGCCTCCCCTTCGTTTTGGCCTTCAGCCTTGGCTGAACCTGC
Source organism: Conus canariensis (assembly GCA_033310375.1). Lineage (NCBI taxonomy): Eukaryota > Metazoa > Mollusca > Gastropoda > Neogastropoda > Conidae > Conus > Conus canariensis. Next base: position 33,229,575 of record CM065720.1, read on the forward strand.
ACTGTTGACATTTGGTATCCCTTTATCCTTCGATCGTCGCACACAATTTGTGCTGATGCCAGCAAGTCAGGCCAGGGAACTCTCCTTTACCTCTTTGTTCTGGAGTGGAACAGTTTTGGGAAGACTGGAGCTCCAAGCATACAAATCTTCCAGTGATGCGTGCAGTACTACTAGCCCTTCACAGTTAGTCTCAAGTCTTAAGAAACCAGACAGTGACAGTGTGCTCAGACAATGTGACAGTGGTTGTATATCTGAAGAGCCAAGGGGATACTCTCTCCAGACAGTTGAACAATCTGGCTGTGAAAATGCTGCTTTTTTGCCAGTCAATGGGAATTAGTCTTTATAAGGCACATCCCAGGCAAGCTGAATGTACAAGTGGACACTCTGTCCAGAAAAGGTAAGGCGCTCCCATCAAAGTGAATGCTCAACAATAGTGCCTTTCCCTCCATATGTCAGTATTTGGGACCCCTCATGAGGACCTATTTGTGACCAAATGGAACAATCAGCTTCCGGTTTTTGTGTCACCAGTACCGGATCCTCTGGTGCTAACTGTGGACACACTGTCAATCCTGTGGGAGAGGATGTTGGTCTATGTGTTCCCTCCCCCACCCCCCTCCACTCATACTAGCAGTACTCAAAAAGGTGTTGAAGTAGAAATGCCTGTTGGTACTTATCTCCAAACTGAAATGGATGAAGAGTTGGATCAACCTTCTGGTATCTCTGTTGGTGTAGGTCGCATTCACTCTACCCTCTTGCAAAGATCTTCTCCAGCCCAGGAGATCCAGCATCCCTCTGTCTCCATGCCAGTCTCATATCAGGTGATATCTCTCTGAGCACAGACATTTCCATCTTTAATGCGCAGATTAAATCTTGGCTGGCCAAAGGCAATCCACACTGAAAGTTTATGACACTAAGTAGAGAATCTATGCCGAGTGGTGCCCACAGGCTGCTGTCACCCTGGCGGTGGCCACTGTTGCTCACTTTACTGAGGACCTCCAGGTCTCAGAGAGGAGCATGTTGAGAGACTTTAGGGCAGCTATTGCAAAAACCTTCAGGCTGATGGACATTTGTCATTATCTCTTTTTCACGAGTTGGATCTCTTATACTGCATTAGGCTCCCCTAGACTAAGCAGGTGCTCTAAGTGTAGTCTACCCTTAGTCCTGGAGTATCTGGCCTAGGGAGACCTTGAGCCCATCACTGAATGCTCTATCAGGAATCTCACACTTCAGACCTGCTTTCTGGTCACACTGGCTTCTGCTTGCAGACTAAGTGAGGCTCATGCCCTCTCCAATAACCTACAGTCCTTGAAGTCGCATGATGATGACTCATTCACTTTGACCATATGCCCAACTCTCCTAGCCAAAACCGTGAAGCCCAGACAGTGGCCCCTGACAATAATCTTGCTCCACTGGCCCCTTCATTGTCCTGTCCCAGGCCCAGACATTCAAAGGTGGAAAAGGTCAACTGTCCTATCACAGCACTGAAAGCACATCTTCAGGTGACTAAGTCAGGCTCCTGTGACATGCAGTTATGGCAGGTGGGTGCCACTTTGAAACCCCAGACAATAAGCTCCAGGCCTTGGCAAGTCATCCACCAGGCTTACATCTATGGTCAGAAACCTCTCCCCCCTGAGAGGATATCAGGGTACATTAAGTCCTGGCCTTTTCCACCATTTACGCCCTCTGGTGGAGCATTGCTGTCACCGACATGTTAGGCTGCTGGGTGGAGATGGATACTACCTTTGACATGGAAGCTCTGTTCTGCCAGTGGGGAATAGTGGTGGCCCACAAGGCTACTTTTCCAAAGTAAAGGTCTTGCACCCTCTTCTCTCTTTTATGTGTTACATTAAGACGATACAGAGAGAAACTTGCAGAGAAACCTAAGACACCTACTTTGCAACCGGGGGCTGTGGCTGTGTCATTACACATTCATAGACGTTGCCTTTCAACACATTAGTTTAAGTGTTTATGGTGTAAGCTTGGATTGAACCCAGTGGGGATCCTATCTCTTGCCATGTGATGTTTGAGTGGTTGCGACGCACTCTTTTACTGTGTTTTTTTGTTGTTGTTGTTGTTGTTGTTTTTGCTGTCCCAACCTCTGCGCCACCTCAGAGGCAGTGCACCCACGCCGCTCATTCCGACACCCCGTCCACAGCCACAGCCCGGTCGGCCCCGCCGCAGCCCCGGCAGCGGCAATCCACAGGGAGCAGTCAATGTCAAGCCGTCAAGAGGCAACCCACCGGAGGAGACACTGCACTGCTGCCGAGTCACTTCGGCGGTGTTCAGTGGCGCTTGTTCTGATCTAACATACGCAGGATACCACCTACTTAGCCCCCTACTGACGACAATAATTGCTTAGTCGCGGAGCCGGAGTGAGTGAGCTCTCCCTCCGGAGGGTGCCACCACGTCCGTCCAACGACAGCCCCCATGGACTCGCTGATACCGGTGACCTCGACGGAACCAAACCAAGGCCAAAGACGTGGAGAGAACATCGAAACTGAGGTCACCATGAGAGCAGGGCATAAACGGCCACAGAATTTGAGACATTTTTTTTTATGCTGATCGATGAGAATGAGGATGATTAAGATGATGCTACGGATTTCCATTTCGGTCTGAGACTACATGAAAGGGCTGTACTATACGCTTCCTTTCATAATATATCCCGGCGTCAACCAGGCCCGAGAGATACAGACACCTGCAGTGTTGGTTAGGAAATTTGAGCAACACTCTCAGAAACACATCCATTAAGTGGATGAAACTCAACTGTGTGGTCCCAGTCTTCCCAACTGAGCCCGTAGCAAACTCAACTCTGGGTAGGAGCCGGTTGGGTCAGAAAAACCCACATGACACTGATGGGATTCGAACCCACGACCTCCCAGCCGGGAATCCGTGACGCTAACCACTTCGCCACGGCGGCTGGTCTTTTACTGTGGTTTACATGCAGCATTACCAACACAAGACCCTGGATACTTGTATGGGTTAGACGCCTCTCGAACTTGGAGCATTTCTGAAGGCAATGCCATGTAGGATATGGCTTTGTAGCCTTCTGTTATTTGCATCTTGTTAGCCAAGTATATTGGGTGTTCTAGTGCACTCCTTGTTTGCTCCCTTTCTATTTGGATCATGGCGCCTTTTGCCATGTGAATTTGATGTTTGTAATACACCCTTTTTTCTTTTATCTCACTTGTACATATTTGCCTCTGGGTGAGCGCCAGGAGCTCAATATTTATGTATATACCTTAAAGCCACTTAATATTGGGCAAACAGTGACGCACCCATGCACATTTTTGATTACATATGTATTGCCTCTTTTACCACATTAATTTGGTGTTCTTTGTACACCCATTGTGTTACTGTCATCTTTTGCCTTCAGCCATTACGACATTTCTTTGAAATTTCTGTATCTCAGTGTGTGAAACTCCTGCCAAGTTAGGCAGCCATTGCTTGCATTGGCGTGTATGGTCTGACTGGTCAAATCTTCTCATTTTCCTGATCCTAGCTTGTTTTTATTTTCTCATATTTGACTCCTGCTAGTGGAGCCAAGAGGCTGAGCAGGTGCAATCCTTTCACCTCCAGGAGACAGCTGAGGCTTAGGGCCAACTGGCTATTTGGCATCAAGCCCTGGGATGAGTTATGGTCAGCCTTATGCATTTGTGAGTCTGAGGATTGGACTGATTTCTCAGGTGATAATTCCCACCATCCTTTGTTATATTCAGGCATCTTTTTCAGCCATGTAAGTATAAAGAAAAGGAATTTTACTACTAAAAGTAAATCTTAAATAAATAGGGCACTGAAATCTTCAACGCCTTCTTCCTTGCGCTGAACTCTGAAGCGATCAAAGCTAAGTGAATTTTCGTTGTTCTATTCGTTTGTGTCTTACTAGAAGAAGACCTAAGAGGTCGAAATGCGTAGTGTTTTGTCTTGTGACTCGTTTGTCCACGTTTCTCTGGGCGGTTCGCTAACATTCATTTAAGATTTGTTTAGATTTCCGCCTGCAGTCGTCTCACTTTGCAACTAGATCTACTAAAAGTAGTTTTATGATATACTTACCTGTCCAAATAGGAAACCCTTCCCCCTCCCCTCAGTGTGAAAATGGGGAGAAAACTGAATTCAAGCTGTCAGGGAGAACTGAGTATGAACTCACTACTGGAGACTACTCCTGTTGGCCTGATTGAGAATAAACTCACTACTGAAGACCACTCCTGTTGGCCTGACTGAGACTGAACTCACTATTGAAGACTACTCCTGTTGGCCTGATTGAGTACTGAACTCCCAATACTGATAAGGACTACTCCTGTTGGCCTAATTGAGACTGAACTCACTACTGAAGACTACTCCTGTTGGCCTGATTGAGAATGAACTCACTACTGAAGACTACTCCTGTTGGCCTGATTGAGAATAAACACACTTCCGGAGACCACTCCTGTTGGCCTGATGCTTAAAGTTATGAGTTGGCTCACTGTTATCCTCTCTTTATCTTTTTATGGGAGTCCTGATGCACGGTGTTGTTTCATGTTTACAGGAGATAAGGCATTTTTGTTTGGACAGGTAAGTATGTCATGAACCTACTTTCAGTGGTTAAATTCCTTTCGACAACCTCACCTTGAAGACATGTTGGTTATTTTAGTTTCAGCCTGTAGAGTCCCTGAAGTGGCACCAAGATGGCTCAGTAATATTCTCAACATGTCCTTCATTCCTAGCAAAGACCACAAAGCCCCAAAATCATCCCCTGACTGTTACCTTGCCTGTGCTGGCCCCTTCATCATCCAATCCAAGGCCCTGGCAACTGAAGGTGGAGCAAGTTCACTGTCCTTCTAGAGCACTGAAGATGTATCTTCAGAGGACAGAGTGAGGCTCCTCATCCACCCTTTTATGGCATGGCAGGCTAGGTGCTACTATCAGACCCCAGACGAAAAGTTCCTAGCCTAGGCAAAATATTTGCCAGGCTTATGCCTACAGCCAGAAACCGCTTCCCAGTAGTGTGAATATCAGGGCACATGGAGTCAGATGCGTGCTCAGATACTGAAGACATGGAAGATCCTAATTGTCTATGGGACGTAGTGGTGGCTAAAGTCTACTCACCAACATTGATTTGGTCAATAAGCAAAAACAAACAAACAACAACAACAAGTAATCTGCCTAACCTGCCATTACTTGTCTTTATCTCCATACTTTTGACTTACCTTCAGACATTATTTGTTTCTGTAAAAAAGGTGTTTTCATACATGAAGTGGGGTGCTTTAGCCTTTATTTGCCAGCACCTTCATTGGCTGCCTGTTGGGTCTTTTCCTAATAGTGCTTTTCTTTTCTTCATCTGGCTCTTTTACTATCAATTGAACCTTTGAGGGAGAGCGAGAACTAAGCTTTAAGCTTTCAGACTATTTTGAGAGACCTCTTAAAAGCCATCTGGTCTGCTGGCGCCAAGCTTTTGGCTGGAGAAATGTACAGAAATAGTCTCACAGTGAATTTAACAAGCGGAAAATAAGGTCCCACATGAGCATGCTTCCACCTTCCTTTTCGATAGTCAGGCAATTAGTTGGACAGGTTAGCAGGAGAAAAGGAATTTTACTACTGAAAGAGTGAGCATCCTAGAGTCTTACCTGCATAGACACTAGGACGCTCACTCACCTCCCCACTTCGCTGGGAAAAGGTGTGAAAACTGAGCTAATTTTCACATGGCACAATGTTGTGAACTCGCTATTGGTGATCATTCTGGCTGGCCTGGTTCAGAATTGTGGTGAGGTTAGCTCCTTGCTCTCCCAATTTTATCTGAAGGGGGTGGGGGTGGGGTGGGGGATCCTAATAATATGGCGTTGTTCAGCATGACAAGTGGAAACATGGCATTTGTTTGGACAGGAAAGAATACTGTTAAGTTTACTTAATTCTACTATCCTATGTAGAAAATTCCTTTCAATAATAACTGATCACATATTGTTAAAGCTTCACCACAAGTAGATTTACCTCTAACTCATTGACCCTGTGCGTTTTATCACGAAGGTCATCCTTCACTGTCTGCAGCTGTGACTTTTCCTCTGCAACTATACGCTCTTCCTCTGAAAACATCACATCAAAATTAATGAACCTACTTTTATCCTGTACTTAAGCATAGCCAGTAAGCATATGTGT
>CM065720.1:33240700-33285700 GCA_033310375.1 Conus canariensis
TCCAGTCCTCCTGCCAGTGGTCTCTGACATAATCATTAATTTTTAGTTTCAGATCTGAGCAGGGGATATATATATTAGACAATTTTCCTGTTGTGGCATTCTTGGCCAGGCGATCAGCCATTTCATTCCCTCCGATGCCAACATGACCGGGGACCCAAGCCACAACAATGTTGTAACCGTCCACTTTCAACCTGGTAAAAAGTTTAAAAAAGTGAACACGTTCCGGATGATGGAGGTTGCGGCCAGCTATGGCCTCCAAAGCTGACAGCGAATCCGACAGAACCAGAAAGTCCCTCTTCATAGATTGTGAGATTATCCTCAGCGCCAGAACCAGAGCTGTAAGTTCAGCAGAGTAAACAGAAGCATATGAAGGAATATGTTCTAATAGTATTTGAGAAGGAGCACCAGGGCAATAGGCTGCACAGGCCACTCCATCTTCAGACTTGGAACCGTCAGTGAAAATTTTCTAACAGGATGGAAATTTTGAAGAGATCGGCATACAATGCCTTGTATGCCAGAGAGCTGGTAGATTCTTTGCGAAAAGCTGCAAGGTCAAAACGAATCTCTGGTGTGGAAAAGGTCCTCGGAGGCTGATCTGGAAACTTGGAACAATCAGGCACAACTCCTAGGTCTAGACCTGCATTCTGCGCATGAGGCTGCATACGAAGACCAAACGGCGGAATACAGTTTGAGCTATTTTCGAATTTACTTTGAAACTGAGGGTCAAAGACACAGTCATAGGCAGGGTTTTCCGGTTCAGAGAACAGTCTGATATAGTAATTCAAAGATAGTTTCAGCCTGCGCTTGGACAGTGAGGGTTCACCTGCCTCTGCGTACAGGCTGTACACAGGGGTGGTGCGGAATGCTCCAAGACAGAGATGAAGCCCTTGATGGTGGATAGGGTCTAAGAGTTTTAGGTAAGACGGTCTTACAGAGCTGTACATGGCACAACCATAGTCCAGTTTGGAACGGACCAAGACTCTGTAGAGGTGCAGCAAAGTTTTCTTATCAGCGCCCCAGTCAGTGTGTGCTACAACCCGCAGAATATTAAGAGCTTTCTGGCAAGAAGTTTTGAGGTTTTTAATGTGGCTGAGAAAGTTGAGTTTTTGGTAAAAAATAACTCCTAGGAATTTGGCCTCTTTCACAACTGGAATGGGAGATTTCCCTATTTGAATTTCAGGATCTGCAAAAAACTGATGAAAATTATGGAAGTGAATGCACTGTGTCTTCGTAGCAGAAAAAGTGAAGCCTTTTCATCCGCCCAATGATGAATTTTATCCACACAAAGCTGGAGCCTGCGCTGGACACTCGGGTACAAGCTTCCAGTTGCATAGACAGCAAAATCATCCACAAACAATGAGCAGTCTGAACCCTGTTGAACTGACTTGACAATGTTGTTGATCTTGATGCTAAAGAGGGCAGGAGACAGTATGCTCCCTTGTGGAACACCCAACTCCTGCTCATGAACATCAGAGAGAGTGATGCCAAAAAAATTTGAATAAAAAGTGGAAGATGACCCCGAAAACCAAGATCATGGAGATCATGAAGTATCCCAGATCTCCAGGTGGTATTGTAGGCCTTCTCCAAGTCAAAGAAAATTGCCACTGCGTGTTGTTTGTTTAGAAAGGCGTTCCGAAGTGTAGATTCCAGACGGATCAAATGGTCAACTGTAGTTCGATATTTGCGGAAACCACACTGTTCTTTCGCCAGAAGGCCGTCGGTTTCGAGTTTCCACATGAGTCTAGCATTGACCATTTTCTCCATCAGTTTGCAGACACAGCTGGTCAAAGCTATCGGACGGTAGTTTGATGGGTTAGAAAGATCTTTTCCAGGTTTGGGAATAGGAATAATGAGGGCTCTTCGCCAAGAAGGTGGAAAGAATCAAGTAATCCACACATGGTTGTATACATGTAGCAGGATGTTCAGACCTTTTTGCGTTTCAAAAGTTTATAATGGATTTCATCTATACCCGGAGAGGAATCGCTGCAGGAAAGTAAGGCGGATTTCAATTTGTTTAAAGTGAAAGGAAGATTGTAGTCTTCCATGTTGTCTGACAAAAAGTTGCAGGGTGATTTTTCTTTAAAGGCTTTGTTTTTGACAAAACTGGCTGATTTGTTAGAAGAGGAGAGGAATTCCTTTCAATGGTTGAAGCAAGCAGATTAGCAACTGCTTTTTTCTCTGTTATTAAAGAGTCAGAAAACTTGAGATGGTTTACAGTGGGGCAGGTGTTCTTCCCTTTAATATTTTCTTGATGATTTTCCAACTTTTTTCTTCGATGTTTTGGATGTGAGACTTGAGCAAAATTGTTTCCAAGATAAATGTTTACTGGTTTTATAAATGTGTTTGGATTTGGCCCTCAGTTTCTGATGCGCTCGGACATTGGGCATCGATGGTCTGCAGGAGACCCGATGTTGAGCTCTTTTGCAGGTTTTGTTAATTTCCTTGCATTCAGAGGAACTTTTGGCATTAGGGGCTTCTTGGAAGATGTGGGGATGGTTGACTTTGCGCAATTCAATATGAAATCTGAAAGACTTCCTGCCGGATCTTCACTTTGCAGGATCTTGTCCTCTTCCAGATCCATAAGAAACCTAGTGGCAAAGAGGTCCCAATCTTCTTTATTAAAACGAGGTGTTCTGGTAAAGACTCACTCTCTGCATTTGTATACTGAAGCAACACAGGAAAGTGGTCGCTACCATGCAGGGCCTCATCAACCTCCCAAACAAAATCCAGAAACAAAGATGGGTCACAGACAGAAAGATCCAGACAAGATGTGGTGCCATTAGCGGAGTGAAAGTAAGTTGGCGATTTCCCATTCAAGACACACAAATCAAGCTCCGAAAACACTTCCTCTAAAAGCAGACCCCTTGGTGAAGATCTCTCACTTCCCCATAGAGGAGAGTGACCATTCAGATCGCCCAACAGCAGGAAGGGTCTTGGAAGCTGCTCCAAGAGCGAAATGAGGTCCCATTTGGTGACACAGATATTTGGAGACAGATAAAAGCTACAAATAGTAACTGTTTTGTGGAGAGTAACCCGAGCTGCCACTGCTTGAAACAGAGTCTGCAGAGCAACTGGGCTGTACAGAACAGAGTTGTGAATGAATAAGGCTACCCTGCCAGAAGCGCCATTTTCAACAGATTGTGCAGGTTGGTTTAGAAAGCTGTAGCCAGAAAGTGAGAAAGTTTTGTCAGACTTCATAAGTGTTTCTTGCAGTGAAACTAGCATCGGCCTAGCCTCACGGCACAAGAGCTGCAGTTCTTCGTAATTTGAAGACAGTCCCCTGATATTCCATTGTAAGACTGTAGCCATTGTGGATGAGGATTTTAATTGTCCATGTCTATGTCCTCTTCCTCTTCATCATACAAGCTTCAAACGCATTTTGCAGTTTGAGCTCCGCTTTTTTAAGCCTGTCTGGAGGAATTGGAAGTTTCTTCTTCCCTGGAGGGGAAGAACCCAATGGTCTTGATGGCACTGGTGGAGGCTTTCCCCTGCACTCCACCAACGCCACTTTACTGGAAGCCACTGTCAGGGCACCTCCCTTGGGAGGTGGTCTCGGCTTGGGGGCCGTCTTGGGGCGAACCCCTTGCTGGGCAGCCCACACAGCTGCAGGCTTTGGTGGGTTTAAGGCCCCCACCACCGGCCGTTTTTTCTTGCAATCTTTTCGAAGCCGCAAGACATTTCAGCGGTTCAAGACCACATGGGTCTGTCTGAACACTGGCTTCTACCTGAGGTGCTCTAAGCGATTTTTTGACCACTGTCGAGAAAAGGAGCGGGGTTCCCTTCTGCTCCTGCACCAACTTTTTGGCTTCGAAGAACGAAATCCTTTTTACTGTTTTTACGCGCTGGATTTTGCTTTCTACTCACCAAACAGGGCAGTCTTTTGAAAAAGAAGGGTGGTCACCATCACAGTTCATGCATTTCGCGGATTCACATCCGCCCTCATGAACTGCTTTGCTGCAGGTGGCACACACCTCCTCTCCCAGGCATTTCTCCTTGACGTGGCCAAACCGTTGACACCTGAAGCACCTCAGTGGGGATGGCACATACAGGGCTACTTTTACTCTTAAGTACCCCACCTTTATGGACTCTGGAAGAGGCGGTTTAGCAAAGGTGAGGAACAGAGTGTTGGTTGGGTTTTTTTCCGCACCTTTTTGGAAAGTCGCCCTCCTGACCTCTACCACTCCTTGATCAGCTAACTCAGCCTTTATTTCTCCCTCAGATATTCCAAACAACTCTCAGCAATGGATGACACCTTTCAAGGAGTTTAGACTTTTGTGAGGGAACACCTGGATTGGGTAATTTACAAGACTTTCTGATCTCAATAAGTTCTCCAAGTGGACTTTTCGGTCAACCTGCACGAGCAGGGAACCATCCCTCAACCTCTTAACTGATTTCAGCTCTGCGCCTACAAGACCTTTTAGCCCCTTTGCAAAAGCAAAGGGACTCAACTTGGTAATAGGTTGTTCGCTATCCGCCGACTGGATTATCAGCCAAGAGGGCCAAGCACCTATCGTCTTCCGGACTTCTGTGTCCGAATCTGAGTCCGTGTCCCTGGAAGGGTCAGAACCCAATTTTCTTCTCTTTCCTGTTTTTGTGTTTTTTGAGGCCATGAAGGTTTTTAAATACTGGCAGAAATAAACGGTCACCTCAGGAGAGCTGCCGTGCTGGGGAAGGGACAATGGATGGCCATAATATGGCATCCGTGAGCCTGGTACCGTCCCGCATGAAAACCAGACAGTGCACCTTCGCCACTGAATTGGAATCAGCCACTCAGCCCCTCGCCAGGTAACTGTAACTTGGGCTTCCCTGCTGCTCACGGCAGCGACTCAAGTATCAGAGAAAAAAGAGTGTGGAAAAGTAGGCTTGAAGGGGAGACGAAGAAAGAAAAGATCCGTTAAGAAAGGCAGAAGATAGAACAGGAAAAGGTGGGTTACTATTTGTCTGGGCCCTCACTCCTAACCCTTCTGACATGGGAGACCCTACCAGGGGCATCAATTCCTACCATGTAATGCTTAGGCCAGTCAGCAACTTGGCTATACAGGCCTAGAAGTGTTGACAACAACTAACCATCTAGTCGAGTATTGATGCCCCCATCAGCAAAGCCTAAGGGATCACTGGACCACACAAGCCCTCCAACCATGGCAAGGTTGCAACCCCTGGAGGGAGCTAAAATCAGGAGTGGTTATGTAAGACGAAAACAGTTTATTGTAAAAATAACCCACTTTGGCAAGAAAACATGTTACAGATACCATCTGTATTTATTTTTCAAAAACAAAATGGCAAGAAAACATGTTACAGATACCATCTGTATTTATTTTTCAAAAACAAAATATTTCGTTCTTATATGTTTTTTGCAGAAAATTGGTTTCACATATTTGATTTGAACAATTGGAGCCAAAGCATGATTTCTGTAGATCTTTCTTTTTTGCACTAATATATATGTTCCTGAAAACTGAAAATAATTTTGTGCCAAAACAGTATATCTGTTGATTATAGGGTTTTGGCAAGAAAATTCAGTGGTACATGTACAGATGTTGTGTTTCTGCACCAAAAAGAATGGAAAGTGATTAATGTTAAAAAACAAAGCATCTGTCATAACTTCTTTAATAATTGAAATACAAAAACCAAAATTTGACACAAAACAGATAATTTTTTGTGTGCATACTTTCATGCAAAAACAACAACAAAAAAGCGTATATCTGAAGATAAATGGTTTTGGCTCTAAGCCATCGAAATCTTTATGTTTTGATTTAGAAACCATTTCAAGAGCCAGGACCAAGGCTGTCAACTAGGCAATGTAGATGGAGCAATCAGTGGGAATGTGTTCAGAACATCTGACAGAAAGACCTGTTGCACAATACACAGCAGAGGCAACCCCCTCCTCAGATTTGGAACCATTGGTGAAAATTCTTCTGAAGAATGGAAACTTTGAATAGTTCAGCGAAAAAGAACTTGTATGCCACGGAGCTAGTGGAATCTTTACAGTACAAGGCTAAATCAAACCGGATCATTGGTGTAAACAAAGTCCATGGTGGGTCATCACTCCAAGGTCTATTTATGCGTTGTTCAAATGGGGAAGAATACAAATTTCCATGGATGGGCGGTCATTGAATTTCTTTTGAAACTTGGGGTCAAAAATGCAGTCATATGCAGGGTTTCAGGGTTCAGAAGACAGATTCCCAATAGTTCAAGGTAAGTTTCAGCCGACAGTTCAAGAGAGATGGTTCTCCGGCCTTAGCATACAGGCTATAAACAGGGGTGGTGTGGAATGCACCCAAACAGAGCTGAATCCCTTGACGGTGGATGGGATCTAGACTTTTCAAGTAGGAGGGTCCAGTCGAGCTGTACTCTACACACCTGTAGTCCAGTTTGGAGCAGATCAGAGCCCTGTAAAGATGGAGAAGGGTTTTCTTATCAGCTCCCAATCTGTGTGTTAACAACTCTCAGAATATTCAGCGCTTTCTGACAAGCAGTTTTTTTTAAGTGTTGGATATGACTTTCAATGTTCAGTTTTTGATAAAAAATAACACCAAGAAATCTGGCTTCTTTCACAGCTGGAATGGTGGATTTTGCCCAGATGAATTTTAGGATCAACAAAGAACTGATGAAAATGGTAGAAATGGATACACTGTGTTTTGGTGCTTGAAAAGGTAAACCTGTTTTCCTCGGCCCACTGTCAAACTTTTTCACAAAAAGTTGGAGTCAATGCTGGCATAAGAGGCTCCAACTGCGTAGAGTGCAAAGTCATTAGCAAACAGAGAGGACTCAGAACTCTGGTTTACTGCACTGACAATCTCGTTAATTTTGCTACTGAAGAGAGCAGGAGACAGTGAGGTGCCAATACAGACTTGGAACTGCTGATCAGCTAGAAAGTTTTGAATAAATAACAGCAGATGACCATGAAAACCAAGTTTATGAAGATCCGTATGAACTGCATCTTTCCAAGTGGCATCATAGGCTTTATGCAGATCGCAAGAGAAAGCAGCCACATGTTGTTTATTAATGAAGGCGTTGCGGATGGTGGTTTGTTGGCAGTCAGAATTGAACCAAGGTGTTTTGGGCAAATGGAATTTTTAATTGGAAGACATAGGTAAGGTAAGGTAATGTTGCTTACAGCCCAGTGGACCACAAATGGCCACATCAGGGCTGTCACCACATTAAAATCAACTCACAAGTCATGAAAAAAACCCAACCTTTCACACATCTCTTTAAAATACATCTTCTAAAAATGCACCAGAAACTTCGTTAAAACCTTTCATCCACAAAATCTTTAATCAGATGAAAAATGTTGATCTCTAGGAATACAGGTTTTTGCAGACTTACTCAAAGTATTAGTTAGAGAGTCTGTTGGGTCTTGACTTTGAACATAATGGGAAAATGGTCATTTCCATGCAGATCATCATGGACAGGCCACACACAGTCCAGGACCAGCAAAGGGTCACACACAGACAAATACACAAAAGCACACCATTAGAACAGTGCTCAAATGTAGGTGAGCTGTCATTAGTTACACAGATCTAGCTAAGAAACATAACATCCTCCAAAAGAGACCTCGGGATGGTGCATCCATACTACCCCAATGGGGATTATGGCCATTAAAGTCAGCCAACAGCAAACAAGGGCAAAGAAGTTCTTTGATAAGACTGACAAGGTCCTGATGACTAACCAAGACAGAAGGTGGAAGATATAACAAGTAAACTGTAACAGTTTCATTGAAAGTGACTCTCACACCTCTTGCCTAAAGAGGGTAAGTAAGAGCAACATGGCTAAACAGCAAAGCTTTATGGTTAAAAAGGGCAACACCGCCTGTTAGTCCCAGTGTGGAAGGTTGTGCAGGTTTCGAAAGAATATTGAAACCAGAAAGACTGAAGGTCTTCTGGCTTTGAATTTTTGTTTCCTGAAGAGGTACTGCCTGAGGTTTAAGAGTATGGCACAAAAACTGCAGCCCCTCAAAGTTAGATTTTAAACCATGGGTATTCCAGTGAATTAATGTGCTATCCATAGTGCAGACGACAAACAGGGGAGAAATCAGTTCATCTCTGAGTCATCATCTATGTCTAAAGAAGCAAATTTATTTTGAAGAGGGACTGGTTTATTTGGCTCTCCAGACCCGCTGGCAGACTTGCCTGCATGCTAAAATGGCTTAGGTTTTGGAGACAGTGGAGGTCGCCTTTTTATCTCCACCATCTTGACGTTTTGTTGAGCTCCCTTGCCTGCACAAGCACTGCTTCGAAATTTCAAGGTGGAAGAGCTGGCTTTTTATTCTGCCCAGCAGCAGATGGTTTAGACTGCTGAGCAGTCTGCAAGTGGCAGATTTAGCACCCCCACCAGGAACATCCACTTTGGGTTGGGAGGTGGTGGATTTGCCTCCATCAGGGCCAGACACTTTTCTTGCAATGTTTTTGAAAAATGGAACGCATCAGTTTGACAGGAAACAGAATGCATAGGAACTTTCTTAACAGCTGAAGCATACAAAGAAAATGAAGTGGACTGACTGCCAAGGACCTGCTTCCATGCCTTGAAAATTTAAATTTTAATATTGGTTTTTACTTTTTGAATGTTTACTTTCTGAATCCAAATTGGGCATTTACATGAAGAGGAGGGGTGGTCGCCACCACAGTTTGCACAATGGGCCGGATCTTTACATGGTCCATCATGGGTTGATTTGCAGCAAACACCACACACCTCCTCCCAGGAACAGTGATCTCTTATGTGCCCAAATTCCTGGCACTTGAAGCACCGCATCAGAGACAGAATGTAATTTGTAAAGTTGAATGCGGACATTCAAATAACCCACTTTGATGACTTGTGGCAATGAAGGGGTACAAAATGTCAGGAAGAGGATGTTGGTGGGCACTCTATCTGTTCCTTTGCAAATTGTGACCCTGTGCACATCAATGACACCTTGGGTTGCAAGTTCTGTTTTTATCTCAGTCTTAGAGACGCCTCTGAGACTGGGGCATCTAATGACTCCTTTGGACGTGGTTAACTGTTCATGAGGAGTCACCCTGATCTCTCTGTCCACTAACTTAGTGGCACTCAGCAGCTGTTCAGATTGTCACTTAGATTTGCATTGAATGAGGAAGGAACGATTCTGAAGTCTCTCTACTGACTGAGAGTCTCCTCAAACCCCCTGAAACCCTTCTGAACAGCAAACGGACTCAGTGCAGACATAGGTTTGTTCTGTTCCATTCCTTCAACAATCAACCATGAAGCCGAAAAATCTGTCATTCTTGTTTTCTTTTCTGAATCACTGTCCACCTCAGATTCTTGGGACATCCTTCTTGAGGTTACATGTACTTTTCTTTTCTTTGGGGAGAGTTTTAGGTGAAGAATCCATATTTTTATTGTTTTTTTTTAATCTCTCCCTTACCTATCCACCATGGAGTCCAGCTAAGGGGCCATGGTCAAGAAATCTTGACCCCTTCCAGGCGTCGAGAGGGATATACGACAAACAAACTCCTGGGAATAGAGAGCCGAGCACTACAAGGATTACTTTGGCCAACCAGGGAACTGCCTGTCTTGACCCAGCCTCATGCAGGGGCAGCCAATCAATACACCTGGGCCATCGTATACCTCCTGTCTAGAAGAGGTCCGAGCCAAAAAAATGTGTTGAGAGCACCTGGCCTCTCAATCACCAGGATCTCATTCCCCTCCATCACAGGTCGCACAGCACAGCAAACGCAGTGGATCTTTAAAAGACCACAAAAAAAAGAAGAATGTGTAAAAGAGGCTTGAAGTGGAAAAGAAAATAGAAAAGATCTGTTAAGAAAGGCAGAAGATAGAACAGGAAAAAGGCGGGTTACTATTTGTCAGGGCCCTCACCCTTAACCTGGGAGACCCTACCAGGGGCATCAACTCCTACCACATTGTGTTTACACCAGACAGCAACTTGACTTTATAGGCCCAGAAGCATTTTCAAAAACTAGCCTTTCACCAAAGTATTGATGCCCTCGCCAGCAGAGCCTAAAGGATCACTGGACCATGCAAGCCCTCCGACCACAGCAAAGTCACAACTCCCGGAGGGGATAGGATGAAGGAAAAAGCCTTAAAGCAATAGACTTCCCTTTGAAAGGCAAAACGCAGGTACTTCTGCGAGGTGGGGTGGATACAGATGTGGTAAAAGGCGTCAGATAAATACAGGCTAACAATTGATCTCGGAGCCTGTGGACAGTTTTTACAGTGAACTCTGGTGGGGAAAAGTAAAGATTCAGCCTCCTGAGATCTATTATAGGCTTCCATTTCCTGTTCTTCTTTGGAACCAAAAAGAGAATAGTGAAGAAGCTTTGAAGACACAAGTAGGGAATCTCTGTGACTGTTCCTTTTTTTAGTGAAGAACAAACCTTTTTACGAAGAACTTCTGGTTTAGTAGGATCTTCTGGTATCTTGTTCCAAACAGGGGTGGACATCACACGACAAGGAAATCTTTAGACCACCCTTCATTACTGAAAGTACCCATTTGTCTATTTAAAGATAGGCTTTCCCACTGCAGAAAAAAAGGCTGAAAGACGCCCTTCTCCAGCACAGAAACAATGCAAGGATAGTCATTGACTTTGACCCGTCCATGTCCTCTAGAACAACCTTTCCCAGAAGGTCAGGAGCAAGACAGGCAGAAGGAGACTGCTTTGGGAAGGAGATCTGATGGCCACAAAGGAAAGACACCAAAAGGAGGAGGGATGAACTGAACTCCATGTCCCACAGAAAGCAGAAGGTGTGGGTACAAAGGGCTCCCAGAATCTCTCAGCAACATCGAGGAGAGAGCCTCTGAACGGACAAGGGCCCTGGACCAAAAACTGCCTAAGACAACTCTAATTCTCCCTGGACGAATGGCCCCGATCGAGGCCCCAACTCGCACACACGTTTTGGACCCTGATCAGGGCTTTTGAAGGATTTGAATTTTTGGAGTGGCACTTGCTTCATGGATGACATGATAATCTAATTCGAGTATTCACTGACCTTTCCTCTTTTGAAAGCAACCAATGGTTGCAGAAATTTTCGCTTGGCGAGCGAGGCATAGGAGGTTTTACAAGTCACTGTCCATGTGTTTAATGCCTGTCAACAATGGTGTCTCAACTCAGTACTTCGTTGCAGCGAAGCTCGGAGAGAAGTCGTCGCAGTCAGCGTTTCACAGCATTAGAAGAGTTAGAATTACTTCAAACTGAAAGTTCCGACATTGACAAAGACTTTGATGACAGTAATGAGGATTTTATTGAAAGTGGAGGTGAGAGATGTTCAAATTCTGAACTTGAACTTGCAGCACTGATAGCTGAGGCCAGTGATAGAGGGAAGAGGGTGATGGTGAAATGATGATGCACCACAGGCCAAGCAGAGAGGAGAGCGTGTACCACACATGACAGAGGAAGACTTTTTGCGGTTCATGATGCAAGACTGGCATGAAGATTTTCGATTTGTTCTGCTGTGCCACCTTTCATTGGTGAACATGGGTTACTCAAATCACAAGAATGCCAGGGCCCCTTCCAGTTGTTTTTCAGCTGAAAGCGCATCGTCTGCCACCATGCGGTCAAGTCCAGACTTTCTGGCAAGGTGCGCATATTTTATCATGTTATCATCTTATCATTGTTTTTCTTGCTTTTTTTTTTTTTTCATCTCACTTGTACACATATACTATATGTGTACACACACACACACACACACACACACACACACACACACGCACACACACACACACACTTGTGAAAGAAATGACAATGATGATTATGACATATACCCCCCTTGGAGCTGCACTGTCCTGGTAGCTCTACAGCATATGCAGCGTCACAATGGCAAATTAGTCTGAGGCCCTACTGATACACTCTCACAACCCAGTTGCTCCGCATCATTTATCAAGTGAGTAGCACAACTCTTGCCAAACCTGACAGAACGTCAGGCTGGTTGGGATGTGAATCAAAACCATAATCTTAAATAAATAATTTGAAATATTATCTTAAATAGGTTAGCAACCATACCTACAGACAAAAAAGCTTTTGCTTTTAGACAGGTACTTACTGAGCCATTTCATTTTGTAATCGCTGATCAAACTGAACCTCTTTATTGCGTAGTTCCATCTCACGACGTCTCAATTCGTCTTCTTTGGCTTTGTTGCGGTCTTCCATCAGTTGTTTCTCCCTGTGGCACAGTAGCAGGTATGTCAGTTTGTTAAGAAACAGGTACACATCTAACTCAACGATGAACACAAAAGTACACTCATCTATCCTCAAATACTCATTTGAAAGAATACACAGACTCTCAGCTCTGTTTCCTCTGTCCACACGTACACACATAAAGAGAGAATACAAAGATGGCTGATGGATCTGACAATCAGTGCGGACTAAGATGCACTGATCTATCTATGCTGGGTTTACTAACTGTGCTGTGCTGACTATGCTATGCTGACTCACTGTGCTGAATGGACTAGTTGTGATAAGATGACAAACTGGTGAGCTGACAATCTTGCTGAGCTGACAAACTGTACTGAGGTGACTATGCTGAGCTGAACTGACAAACTGTGCTGAGATGAGTAACTGTGCTAAGATGATTAACTGTGCTGAGATGATTAACTGTGCTAAGATGACTAACTGTGCTAAAATTACTGTGTTATGATGACAGACTGCCAAAGTGACTTACTGTGCTACAATGACTGTGATGATGACAAACTGCTAAGATGACTTACAGTGCTAAGATGACTAATTGTGTACTAGGATGACTTTATGTGCAAGATGACTAACCATGCTAAGGTGACTGAGAGCTAAAATGACTAACTGTGTATACTACCTGACTGTGCTGAGCAGGCTATCTGGGCTGAGCTAACTACCTGTGCTGCGCTGATTAATTATGAGTTGACTAACTGTGCTGAGTCTATCTTGCTAAACTGACTTACTGTGCCAAGCTGACTCGCTGTCACAAGCTGACTCGCTGTTTTGACTATGCTTAGTTGAAGAGTTGTGCTTGGCTGACTGTGCTCAGGGAACTGCACCGAGCTGACTAAATGTGTTGAGGTAAATGCACTGAACTGGCCGTGCTGATCTGAGAACCTTTATTGAGCTGACCATGCTGAGCTAATTTTGGTTAGCAGACTGAGTGTAGAGAACAGATTGTGCTGAGCAGACTGTCAAGAGCCTATTAAGGCCACATTCATGTTAAACCTGGCCAGTTGCAGACAGCCAGTTGCTGTCAAACTCACACAGTGATTCACACACATTCAGACACAGCTGTTCGCCATGAGCCAGAAAATTTTCAAGCATGCTGTGTGTGTCACAGCCAGTGTCATTGAGCAGATACATACTGCAGTTTCAGTTTTGTGATGCTTTAGAACATCTGAGAGAGAAAGAGAGAAAAAGAGAGCAAAGAGTAACAGTATTTCATTTTTCACTGCTAGCCTGTCATCTATGTGAAATATTAAATTCACTGCCAGACCTGATTTCTTTGGCTATGCATTCCCAGTGATATCTCTATTGTGGTGATTTTCATCTTTTTGTTGAAAATAACAAATCTCTTCTGAACGGCAGTCATGAGTCTATGTTCATCCAGCATAAAACAAGAGCCTTCACTGCTAGTATCTATATATCTCTAAATTATATTTTCATGGCAATCATTTAAAAAAAAAAAGAAAAAAGGAAGACCTCTGTGAATTCTTGACTTGACTTTGACATCGATGCAAACAATGTGGTAAACTCAAAGACAGTGAAGGGGCTGTGTAATATTTGATAAAATATCACAAAAAATATCAGAGTAAGTTTAAGATTTTGTAGATTAGATGATTTTCATGTTATCATCTGCAAAGTGAATTAACATTGCTAAATAATGATACATATCAATGACCATGTTAAAACTTTTGAAGGAAAGGCACTTGTTACTATTTTCTTTTTTTTAAATATTGTGATTGATCATCTCAGCCAGACTCTAAAGTCTACATTTCACTTTTTTTCAAACTATTTGATTACATTACTGATATAGGATTTAATCACAATTATAACTAAAGTGTGCAACTTTTTGTGATACATTTTTTTTTCTTTTCTTACAATGGGAATAACAAGCAGTTCATTAAGTGATCATCTAGAAAAAAAATCATCTCCACCATCCCCCTTTAACCCTCTTCCTCTTTCCATCCAATGTATATATCATGTATTTTTCATTGTGTTGATGGGCCGTTACACAGTCTTAAACACACACACACACACACACACACACACACACACACACCACACACACACACACATATACACAGAACTTGAGAGAAATATAATTATTTCCTCTGTAGTTTGTTGTTTTCTCTACTAATCAGCTCAACAGGAGCATTGTAATGACTAAAAGCATGAGTCCAATGCAGAATGTCATATTGTTTTAAGATTCAACTACTGACAAAGATTTAACTGCTGACAAAGATTTAACTACTGACAGCATGATTATCTGAAAAGAAAAAAAATCTCTAGTGAATTCAACAAGCTAAGCACATGGAATACACATATGTTCTGACAAACTCTCTCTCTCTCTCTCCTCTCTCTCTCTCTCTCTCTCTCTCTCTCCTCCCACACACACACACACACACACTCTACCAATAGCAATTTCACAGGTATGCACCATGAAAATTATACAAGCAATAAACATAGGGTGAAGTTTTCTGCAATATGTATCTGCTCAATGACACTGGCTGTGACACACACATGCTTGAAATTATGTTTATTTTTATTTCTTGACAAAAGTGAATCAACTCTGGTGAAAGTAGCAATGCTTGTAACTTTTTTCATGGCTTTGTTACAAGATACTAAGTTTTCGTCTGTCATTTGTTTCTCCACATCCTGAAGGGACTGGGCCAGGCAGTGGCCATGGACAGTGTTATGAATCCTAAAGTCCATCATGTGCCTATGTCCATCCTAAGATGTACCTGATAATGTCATGTATATATGATAAGACCCGCCAAGAAAGTGGGGGAAGGTTCCCACCGTAGAGAGAGACAAAGACTTTGTGCTTGATGCCAGTCCTGACATGAAATCTCCCCTTTAGTTCTTTCATTGTAGAATAAACCCTGAGAATCTATTTTGTTGTATTCAAGGAGTTCGTGCTGTATGTCAGTTATGTAGGGTAATGTTAGTCACCGACAAACTTGACAGAACTGGCGACAAGGATGGGTGAATAGTTCTTGAGTTGCAATGGTTGAACTAATCTCCCTGTGACAACAAGAAAAAAGCTAAGTGCACCAACAAAACTATCTTAAACCGAAGTACTGACGATGCCACTCTCACCCTCCTCCACAATGCTTACTCCCATTTAGAAAAGCCTGGTTCATTTGTTCGCATATTGTTCACTGATTTCTCTTCTGCCTTCAATACTATCCGGCCTCACTTAATGGCCCAAAAACTGTTGTCTTATGATGTCAATCCTCATCTTTTTCTGTGGATTACTAGTGTCCTTGTCAACAGGTCACAGTCTGTTCGATTTCAGCAAGCTATTTCATCTATTTGTAACACATCTACTGGCTCTCCTCAAGGTACTGTTCTTTCACCTGTGTTGTTTACTCTATACACTAATGACTGTACTGGCAATGATACTACTCCTCTTGTGAAATATTCTGATGACTCTGCTCTCCAATATCTGTCAAACTCTCATTCTATGTACTGTGATCGTGTGAATATGTTTACTGCTTGGTGTGAAGACAATTATCTGAAACTAAATGTACAAAAGACAAAAGAATTGCTGATTTAAGGAAAAATCCCCCAGATGTTCTGGACCTTCATATCAGCAGTGAGAAAGCTGAACGTGTGAGTGAGTATAAACATCTAGGCACAATAATTGACGACAAATTAAACTTTATAGCAAATACTAATTTTATCCACAAGAAATGTCAATCGAGGATCTTTTGCCTTCAGAAGCTCAGAAGCCTCAATGTAAACAGAAAAGTGTTGCAAAGATTTTACAGATGTTTTATTGAGTCCATGTTAACTTTCTCTTTTATCTGTTGGTATGGAAGCCTAACTGTGAAGAGCAAGAATGTGTTGAACAAGGTGGTGAAAGTCTGTAGTAAGATTGTGGGCGAGAGACAGAGTAGTTTGAATGTGCTGTTTGAGCAAAGAGCAGTTCGAAAGGTGCAGATGATTGTGAGCGACAGCAGCCATAATCTTAGTCAGTATTATGAACTTCTGCCATCTGGAAGACGTTATCGAACCCCGACATTTAGACTGAGTAGAACAAAAAAGAGTTTTATCCCCATGTCCATCCAACTTTTAAACAAATAACTCTTCTTTACATGTGACGATTGAAAACATTGAGAACTTGAACTGCTGTGTATGTGTGTATGTGTGTGTGTGTGTGTGTGGTGGGGGGGGGTATGTGTGGGTGTGTGTATGTGTATGTGTATGTGTGTGTGTGTGTGTGTGTGTGTGTGACTCTTGTGTGTGTGTGTGTGTGTGTGTGTGTGTGTGTGTGTGTGTGTGTGTGTGTGTGTGTGTTGGTGCCAGTGTTGTGTTGAAGTGCACAACATAAAATGACATAAACAGAATGCTATTTTATTGGATATGTAATTTGTATTGATTGTGTTATGTTATAAAAATCAAAAGACGTTGCCACATTGAATTTCACATTTTGTGATAATAAAGTTGTTTGAATTTGAATTTGAATATCCAGAGACGCTGACATGAAATCAGTTCTTCAAGTGTACATGTGCTCCACTGACATTTCCATTACAGGAAAACTGTTTCTGATCTGTGACTCTGTTGTGTGAAGTGTAGTTATTTAGTATTTTTTTCCCCTTTTTTATCATGAAATCTTGGACTGGGACTTTGCAATAATCAGGTCTGATCAAACCATTTTCTTTTCCCCTTTTTGCTCCTTGTGTGTCCAGCGACTGTGATCGCATTAATGTCATTTTAGCCTAATTCTTACATTTGGCAACATGTCTTATCTAGGGAAACTAGAAGAATTTAACGTCATATCGTGTGACGTAAATTCACACTTTGAATGTATAGAATCATTTTTTAGAGCGAACAATGTACGTGATGTGGCACATATTGATGCATTCATTAGTGTAGCTGGACAGAAGACCAAAAAAGTGCTTAAATCATTGCTAGCACCAAGACCCCAACAAGCAAAACTCTTGATTAAATAATGACAGTTTTGATAGTGCACATACAACCACAGAAGTCAGTCATTTGTAGGAGACCAAAGTTATATGCTAGGAAGCAAAGAGACGATGAGTTCATGGATTTTGTAGCAGAATTAAAAAGATTAGTCTAAAAGTGTGATTTTGGGAGCTTTCTAAACGAAGCTCTTAGAGATATGTTTTTCAAAGGTCTGAAAGCCTCGGACACTCAGAGAAAACTTAGAAGTGAAAAACATTATCATTCACCAAAGAAACTGAAATCGCCTACGCACAGCAACTTTCTAAGCAGTGGAATGCACAGAGCAAGTTCAGGCAACAGGGCATCATGCAGGCTGCTGAAATGGCAGACTGGAAGTATAGGACAGTGGAAAGCGCCTCGCATACGTGGCAGCAGGCACAATGTGCAGGGCACAACTGCAGGCGCTAGAAACTGTTACAGATGTGGACAGCAGCATGATGTGTCTACATGCAAGTTCAAGACATACGAGTGCCATGCTTGCCACAAGAAGGGCCATTTGCACAGCATGTGCAGAAATTCTTTCCCAAATCCAAATCATTTTTTGGATATAAAAGGTGAACAGGAGCATGTTACTGACAGAGGAGAGGATGAAGAACAAGAAGATAGTCAGCTAAGAATGTTTAATCTCTCCCAGAAAGGGAAGAAACAATGGACAGTCACCATGAAAGTGGGCAATGAGAGTCTAACCTTAGAGATTGATATAGGATCAACCAAAAGCATCATCAGGAAAGACTCCTTCCATAAAAAAATTCAGCCAGAAGCCACACAAGTGAACACCTGTAAAGCTTACTACCAACTCAGTGCACAATTACTTTTGCAGGGTGCCATAGATGTTGTAGTTGAGCACACCCAACAGAAAGCAGACCTGGAATTCCTGTTAGCAAATGTCACTGGCCAACCAGCAATACTACGTCAGGACCTGATGTCAGCATTAAGAATGGACTGGCAAGCCATTTGTCAAGTCAACAGGCTGTCTTCACTGATGCTGGATGCAGTCATGAACAGGCATGAAGAAGTCTTCAGAGAGGAGTCGGACACTATGAAGAAGATCAAGGCCACACTCAAACTGAAAGAAGGGCAGAACAAACCCAAGTTCTGCAAAGCAAGACCTGTTCCATCCCCAATTCGCCCCAAGGTGGAAGAGGAACGGGACAGACTGGAGACAGAAGGTATCATAAAGAAAGTAATGCACAGTGAATGGGCATCTCCAATAGTTGTAGTCCCCAAGAACAATGGCAAGGTTAGAATCTGTGGAGACTACAAGGTAACCATTAATCCCACACTGGATGTTGATCAGTATCCACTTCCCATGCCCACTGATCTTTTTGCTAAATTGGCTTAAGAAATTCTTTTCCAAACTAGATCTCAAGCAGGCCTATTACCAGATGGAAGAAGAAGAAGAGTCTGAGCCTCTGCTGACCATCAACACTCACAAGGGACTGTATCGATATCGTTGTCTTCCGTTTGGAATTTCCTAAGCTCTTGCCATATTTCAGCAGAATATGGAATAAATTGTTCAGGGCACTGAGGGATTAGTGGATTCTCAAGATGACACTGAGGTGATCGGATCAACCAAAGAAGATCATTTGATCAGACTAGATCGGAACATGAACTGAGATTGCAGTGAGACAAGTGTGGATTCCTCAAAGACAGGGTACAATACCTTGGACATGTCATCTCAGCAGAAGGGCTACAGCCACTGGCAGACAAAGTCAAAGCAATCTCAGATGCACCTTTCTGCAGAACTGGCACCACTGCATGATCTTCTGAAGGATCAGATGACATGGGCATGGACTTCAGACTGCCAGAATTCCATGAAGAAAGTGAAGACTCAGCTGATCTCAGTCAAGGTTTTGACTAATGTAAATCTTCCTAACAGCTGTTGGACTTGAAGCAGTCATAAGTAATGTAATGCTTGATGGAAGTCACTGCCTAACTGCTTAATTGCTTATGCATCCAGAACTCTCAACAAGGAGAAAGAAAGCACGCCCAAATTCAAAGGGGAGCTTTCACACCACTTTCTGAGGTGAAGAAATTTCATGAGTATTTGTATGGCAGACAATTTACCCTGGTGACTGACCACAAGCTATTACTGGCCATACTTGAATCGAAAAAGGGAGTTTTAAGCAGACGCCATGAACTGAGAGCAGAAGAGTACTGCTGTGGGGTTGCGAGTCATTGTTCCAGAACCACTGCAAGACGAAATACTGATCTAACTCCATAAGCAACATCCAGGGATCTACTGAATGAAGGCCCTGGCATGCAGTCATGTCTGGTGGCCATGAATTGATCACGACATTGAAGACCGAGTGAAGAGTTGCTATGATTGTCTTTGAGTCAAAAAAGAGCAAGGAGTTTTATCCTTTATTGAGAATTCTGTCTGGTGCCCTTTCGTCGTTTAGGAATTCCCCTTCCGCTTTCTCCTGGAGCTTTGTGTGGAAAAGAAGAAGAGAAGAAGAAGAAAGAAAGAAGAAGAAAAAGAAGAGAAAAACAAAACAAAACAAAAAGAAGGACCTCAACGATTTCCTTTTGGCTCCCCTATTGATGGTCCTCACAGTTGGACCAGTTCCTGACACAGTAAAGCATCCATGTCTGCATCCCCTCAGTTATGACCTCTTTTCCTGGAAGGTGACATAGGGTGAGAACACTTTCTTGCTCGTCAGTTTTGTATCCTTCCTTTCCTTTGTGCCAAGGAACTGGAGTTAGTCCAGTTGTTAGTCCACTTGGGTCTCTTCAGGACGACATTGGTGTTCCAAGGAATTAGCCCATCATCCATCCACTTCACATACAGTGGTATTTCTATGATACAATATTTAGCTAGTGAGATTCATGTATATCTACAGTTTCTCCCATAGAAGTCAATTACTCCAGTCCTCATGAGGAAAGTCACTGGCTTCTTTCGTTTTTCCTGGTCTGATCACTCTTAGATTAAAAAAAAAAAGAAGCATTCCAGGAAAACTGAGTGCCTTGGCAGACGCTCTATTCAGGAAGGATCATGTGTTACTGTCCGTTTGGATGTTTAACAAGAGGATCTTCCAATAACTATTTCAGTGTCTGGGAAACCCACATGTGGATTTGTTCACAACCAGGTGGAACAATCAACTTCCAGTTTTTGTATTACCCGTATAAGACTTAGCTGTGGATGCTCTGTCAATCTCTTTGAAGGGGATGTTCGCTTATGTGTCCCCCCCCATTTCAGCGTTTCTAAGAAAGCACTGAAAGAGATATGCCTGTTGATTCTGATTTCCACTCTGAAGTGGTCAAAGAGCTGGGTAAACCGGTCGATTTCCTGCTGGTGGTGGTTCCAATCACTCTCCCCTACTGGAAAGATATGATTCTGCCACAGACATGGAGATGGCATGCATATTCCAAGTCTCTCTCTCTCCAAACCAGTCTAATACCCAGTGATATCTCTATGACCAGAGATGTTTCCGCTG
The DNA here is from genome assembly GCA_033310375.1 of Conus canariensis. NCBI lineage: Eukaryota > Metazoa > Mollusca > Gastropoda > Neogastropoda > Conidae > Conus > Conus canariensis. Next base: position 33,261,249 of record CM065720.1, read on the forward strand.
CCATGCATGGAGAAGATCATGGCTGGCCAAAGACGATCTACTTTGAAGGTGTATAATAATATGTGGAAAATTATTTTCAAAATGGTGCTTGCAGTCTGGTGTCTCTCTGGCAGAGGCAGCGGTCTAGGACACTGCACATTCTATAGAAGATCTGAGATATCTGGAAGGAAAGCAGTACTCTGATGGATTTCAGATCTGCTATGGCAAAGGCCTTCCAACTTATGGGCAGAGATATTCAAATTAGCCACAATCCTTTTTGTCTGAACTGATTTCTTACACTGCGCTGGGCTCCCCTAGACTAACAGGTGTCCTAAACGGAGCCTTCCCTTAGTCCTGGAGTATCTGGCATAGGGGGCACTTCAAGCTTATCACCGAATGCTCTGTCGGGAATCTCACTCCGAAAATTTGCCTTTTGATTACCCTGGATTCTGCATGCAGGGTCGAGATTCACGCCCTCTCCAGGGACCCACGGTCTCTGCAATGGTATAATGACGGCTTGGTATTCCTGCCAAAACTGCCAAGCCCAAAGCTCTGACGATTAACATTCCTCCGCTGGCCCCTTCATCATCTGGTACCAGGCGCAGATGTTCTACGATGGAGCAGATTAACTGTCCTGTCAGAGCATTGAAGGCCTTCCTTCCAAGGACAGAGTCAGACTCCTGTGACTTGCTTCTGTGGCATTGCAGACTTGGTGCTGCTTAAGATCCCAGACAATAAGCTCGTGGCTCAGACAGGTCATCTGCCAGGCTTATGTCTTTGGCCAGAAACCTCTTCCCCGAGAGAGGACATCAGGGCACACAAAGTCCAGGCTCTATCTGCCAGTCCCGCCCTCTAGCACAATATTGCAGTTATTGACTTATGTCATTCAGCAGCTGAAAGATGATGACCACCTTTGGCAGGTTCTATCTCAGAGATATGACTAAAGACATGGAGGCTCTAACTGTTTCGGTAGAGTTGTGGTGTGAAAGGCCACCTTCCCCAAGTAACTTTCTCTTTTTTGGCTGCATTAGTTGTGAGTTTAAAAAAAAAAAAGAGGAAAAACAAAAAGGGTCAAAAGGAACTATCATGGAAAGCAAGTTTTTCATTTGTATTAACTTAGATAGCCATAGTTTTTGGAACCTGCCAAAGCTCACCAAGATAGTTGTAGTCATGGGCCTTGGGGGCTGTGACGTAGAAGAGACGTTCACAGACACTGTTCAAAGCCATGATTCGATGTTTTGGCTCACACAGGACTTACTCCAGCGGGACCCCATCACTCGGCAAAAAGGCCATCTAGAGTGAAACTTATATGTGCAGCCTTAGTAGTGCCTGGTTTGTCTTTAATTTTTGTCTCCTTGAAAAAAAAGTTGGGCTTTGAAAAAAAAAAAAGAAGAAGAAATGAGAAAGGGCACTTCCAGGAGGTTTAAAGAGATAATAGGAGCCATGAGTTATTGCTTTTATGCTACCTTTTAAACCCTTTGTGTTGCACATCCATCAGGGAATGGCTCTGTGCTTTTGGACATGAATTTATCACAGCAATTGGAAAATTGCTTTTGTTTCTTTTATGTCTGTAGCATTTGGAAGGTCACTGTGCTTTTTGTTACTGTGCCTTTGGCTTATTGTTATCACATCCTTGAATATAGTTTCATGATAGTTTTGTTTTGGACATGACCTTTGTCGAAAGGCTCTGTATTCTGTACTTTTTTTCTCGCCCAAGAACAGATTAATTTTAAGATAAATTTGACTTTTTGGTCACATCCTCAAAGGAATGGCTCTGTAGTCCTTATCTTGTTACATTTGACTTGTACAGTTATGTACGGACATTGTTTAGCTGTGACTTACTTGGGATCATGGCAAAATTTTCCTCCTGAATTATTTTGTGCCTAATTGTTGGCGACAAATTGAACTGGCCCTGATTACCACATTGACTTGAAGTCATTGTGAACACACACTGATCAACTAATTTGTGCTATTCCTGTATCTCAGAGTGAACAATTGCAAACCTACTAGACATTGGTTGGGACCTGTATGTGTTAAGCTGATTTCAGGGGTTTTCTCCTTTTCCTGATCCCGATTCTTTTTTTTTTGTTGCTTTGATTGTTCATTGCATAAGGCAAAGCGGGGACAATCTTTAAACCTCCAGGAATCTTTATCTAAAACCATTTTGGTTCTGGTGCCTAGCTCTGGAATGAGTTTGGGGCAGCCTTGTGCTTGAGTTCGAACTTCTGGCTCTCAGGTAAGATCCCACCATCCTCTTTGATATTCTGGCATTTGTTTGATATTCTGGCATTTGTTTGGACAAGTAAGTATGAAGAGAAGGATTTCTCCTTTTAAAAGTAGTTTTATGATATACTTACCTGTCCAAACAACTAGAGCTCCCTCTCTCCTCCCTGCAGATGGGAAAAAGGGAGAAAACTGATTTGTATTGCAGTGAAGTGAGCGAGTTTATGTCATTCAAGGGAGACCACTCTTGTATTTCTGTAAGCTGAGCTCCCCACTCTCCACATCATTTTTGGGGTGGACGCGGGGCTTCCTTATGTTCCATGTAATAGGAGAAACGGCATTTGTTTGGACAGGTAAGTATATCATAAAACTACTTTTAGCAGAAAAAATCCTAATGTCTTCTCTCCAAAAGTACATAGGACGTTAACTTCAAATTTTAGACACTTGTTTATTTTTTTAAATTTTCAATTAAATCTAACTGTATGCAAAACATCAGAGTTCTGAGAAATCTTTAAAATGAAAATAAGTGGTCCTACCTACTTGTATATATCCTCTCCTTAAACAGCCACTTTTTGTCTGCATATTTCGTGGCTACACCTTTGACAGTATTGTTTGTTTACAGAGCTGTGGGATCTGCTGGTCTCAACAACTACATTTTCAGACTGATTTTGGCATTGTGTTAATATCATGCCTAACTTATTATTCATAAGAGTGTGTTCCTTATGGCTCACTTTGGGCTTTTTTGCTTCCATACAAATGTGGGTTCTGGTAGTAGCTCGGACAGCTACATATTCCCGAGTAATTCTGAAATTAGTTACCAGAGATACTGAAAATATCCTGGCTTACCAGACATTTTTGCTTGACTTTGTGTTGTACCCAATTTCGAAATTGTGACTTATATGCAAGTGTGAGGACTGGTACTAGCTTTCAAAGCTATACTTCCAGACTGATGCAGTCTTCGTTTAACCACAGCTTGTTCATATTATATGCATACCCTGCTCTCTCTTCTGTATGTGTGTGTGTGTGTGTGTGTGTGTGTGTGTTGTGTGTGTGTGTGTGTGTGTGTGTTTGTATGTGTGTGCGTGTGTGTGCTTGTGTGTAGGTGTGACTCTGTGTTTCATTACTCTTTTCTGGACATTATGGCTTACGTTTCAAAGTATTTGTTTATTGCTGGGTCTTCTTCTTTCCCTGATCCTAAGAATGCTTTATTTTCTTAATTTGGCTTTAGGTTGATGTGAACCTTTGAAGGAGAGTGGGGACTATGGTTTAAGCCTTCAGACTATTGAAGAGACCTTTAGAGCCATTTGGGCCTTTGAATCTGAGCTCTTGGCTGGAGAACTGTATGACATTCTTGTGTGAACTTTTACGGAGATGACTAGTTTCTCAGGTGAGCTTGATCTTGCCATCCTTTTCACTATTCAAGCATTTGTTTGGACAGTTAAGCATGAAGAAAAAAAAATCAACTACTGAAAGTAGTTTTATGATATACCTACCGGTCCAAACACCAGGACACTCTTCTCCCACCCCGCTTGGTTGGAAAATGGGCAAAAACTGAACTTGTTTGATGAGGGTGCAATTTTGTGAGCTAAGGGAGATCACTCTAGCAGGCTTGGTGGAATAGAAAGAGTTAGCTCCCCACTCCTCCAGTTTGCATTCTTTTAATCCTGATGTTTGCCATCAAGTGGAAATACATTTGTTTGGACAGGTAAGTGTATTGTAAACTACTTTTAGTGGTACATTTCCTTTTTGTTTATGTATTTTTGTCTTGATTCTTTGCTGAAGTTGCCTTTGACATTGTTTGATTTATGTGCAAAGATTTTTTCTGTCAAGATTTGGGGTGCTCGAGTTTCTATTTGTTGGTACCATCAACACTTGCCTTATGGGTCTTCTCCTCCTGATCCTGTTAGTGTTTGACCTTTTTTTAAAAACTTTTCTTGCCTTCATCTATCTGATCCACAGAGGTTGTGCGGGGGCTATACATTTCACCTCCAGACTATTGAGGGAGACCTTTCTTAGAGGCTTAACCTCTGGCACTGAATTATTGGCTGGGGAATTTTATAGAGACATCCTCATGTGAATTATCATACGAAAGCTGTAACAGCTCATTGAGCATGCTCCCACCATCCTTTTCATTATTCAGGTATTTGTTTGGACAAATAAGTATGACAAAAAGGAAATTTACTATAAATAGCCGTTTTACGATATGCTTACCTGTCCTAACACTATGATGCCCTCCCACTTAGGAAAAGGTGCAAAAACTAAGGTAGTTCTAGCACAGTGCAACGGGCAAGCACTCTGGCTGGCCTTTCTGGGGACTGAGGTGAAATTACCTCCCTGCTCTTCCATTTCTGTTTTCTGTGGGATCCTGATATGGTGTTGTTCCACATCATGTAGGAACAAGGCATTTGTTTGGACAGGTAAGTACATTGAAAAATTAATTTCAGTAGTCTTCCAATATGGTTACCTGTTTCCAATCATGTTTTATGAGAACTATTAACTCAACTACCACCAGACCACATGAACTTTAATCTTCTTCTTTTTTTTTCCCTATCCCCTGATGTCTGTTCTATAGCTATGCATACAGCTGCTGATTTTTTTTATGATTGTTTTTTAATAAGTCAGCAACTCCTGTGTGACTTGAGGGAGAACTGCGGCCCTTTTCACTGCACCTTGATTGAGTTAAATACAGAGTCGCTATTTGAAGTGAAAACACTCTTTACATTACACCGGTACAGTCAGGACACTGTTGAAATACCCAAACACTCTTTACTTACAAAGTAACATGTACAACAAAGACAGTTCATATTTAAAGATACTGTTTAGATACAAACCATTAAAATGTTTACATGCAAAGCAAAGACACAGTTATTACATTACCGTTTGTTCACTTCTGCTTCTCTCTTGACTTCAGCCTCTCTCTGACGCATAGACTCTATCTCAGACAGAAGCATTTGGCGCTGAGAGTACACTTCCTTTTCCTGCAGCTGGTACCAGACAAACATGAAAAAATTAGAAGCAAATAAACTTTCACAGGCTGGTTTTTAACATACCTGTTAATAATAAACAAGTGGGGTATTTTTTGCTCCCATGAGAAAACCTAACACAGAGTAACTTTTATTCAAGACTGGCACAGCCTTTTAAACTTGAATAAAGTCTGACAATTACATAGACGAACAATCTAATAGTGGGGGAAAAAACAAGCGCAGGCCAACAACTGCACTGTCTTCGTAGTAATGACTTGGCAAAGATTTGGACTTAAGGAGGAGGGGGGGGGGGGGGGGGGGGGGGGGGGGGGGGAGAAGTTTGAAGATGGAGAAACTGGGAACATGAAATTAAGAAAATATGTTGCAGATATGAAAACTCTTCACTAGCTGCATAAGGGAACCATCGCAATCCCTTTTGAAGGCAGATATATTTGTATTGCCTGCTCTGAGGCCTTTCGTCCGCTGGGTCGGAACTCATCAGGGAGACACGGCTAGTTGTGTCTGCGCTCCTGGCGTCAAATAGAGACACACCACAGTCCATAATACTGTGGTGATCTCACCACCAAGGGTGCAAAAAAGAATCCAATAGCACCCCCAAAAGCAGCCAGCGAAGAGTAGTAAATGAAACCAAACGAAAGTGTGGGGAGGAAAAAAGTTGCTGAAAAACTAAAGACATTATGCAACTAGTATAAAACGTAGGGGACAATCTTTGAGCCTACACTTGAGGATCCACCCAAAGATGCAAGGGAGATCAAAAGACAAACACACAGACGGACAGAAACAAATAACCTCAATTTAATCAAAACAAAATCGGAAATGAAATGAGGCAGGGAACAGTAAACGATAAACAGTAAACAAGTGGGGTATTTTTTGCTCCCATGAGAAAACCTAACACAGAGTAACTTTTATTCAAGACTGGCACAGTCTTTTAAATTTGAATAAAGTCTGACAATTACATAGACGAACAATCTAATAGTGGGGGAAAAAACAAGCGCAGGCCAACAACTGAACTGTCTTCGTAGTAATGACTTGGCAAAGATTTGGACTTAAGGAGGGGGGAGGGGGGGGGGGGGGGGGGGGGGGGGGGGGGGGGGGAGTTTGAAGATGGAGAAACTGGGAACATGAAATTAAGAAAATATGTTACAGATATGAAAACTCTTCACTAGCTGCATAAGGGAACCATCGCAATCCCTTTTGAAGGCAGATATATTTGTATTGCCTGCTCTGAGGCCTTTCGTCCGCTGGGTTGGAACTCATCAGGGAGACACGGCTGGTTGTGTCTGCGCTCCTGGCGTCAAATAGAAACACACCACAGTCCATAATACTGTGGTGTTCTCACCACCAAGGGTGCAAAAAAGAATCCGCTACACCCCAGACCCGGGCGCAGTGGCAGGTCGGGTCACTGTCGACTCCCACGACGACCTCTCCACACCCCCAGCAGGGTGGAGACAGGGGTAGACTCCGGCTACACCCAGACCCTCTAGCAGTGGCAGTCAGTTCCCAGTCACACCAGGACGACGACTTTACCTGGGGGAACTGACTGCCACAGCAACTCATCTGGAGTCCCTCTTCGGCCCCTGGGAAGTTGCACTGCCAGAACTGCTGTAGGGACTGCCTGATTGTTTCAGCTCACCTGGCTTATACAGAGCGTAGGTAAGCAGCAGTCAGGTAACTAACCAACCGGTTTTCTGATGAACAAGTTCCGGCCAACGCGTTTGTAAAAATTTGTGACCGGACAAAAACAGTCCGTCACAGGTACTAAGCCATTACTCCAGATTAAGCATGAAGACCATGACACAGGATCCTTAGAACACTGAGCTACTTTGAATATGTTTTGAGGGAGTGAACTCCATAAGAAAAATCAGTCTTGCTAACTAACTTGGAAAGGAGGCAAGGTTTGTTCCCTGCTCTCCAACTCTTATTCTGGAGTGGGGGTGGGTGTGGGGTCTTGATAATTTGATGATGTTCCATGCAAAGTGGGAAAAGGCATTTGTTTGAACAGGTAAAACTACTTTTAGCTGTAAAATTCTTTTTTTTTTTTTTACTTCCAATTGTATTTCTCCTGTTCATTTTCTTTTCCTCATTTTTTTGCTCCTCTTTACTTTATTCTTATCCTGTTCATTTTCTTTTCCTTCATTTTTTTTGCTCCTCTTTACTTTATTCTTATCCTGTTCATTTTCTTTTCCTTCATTTTTTTGCTCCTCTTTACTTTATTCTTATCCTGTTCATTTTCTTTTCCTTCATTTTTTTGCTCCTCTTTACTTATTCTTATCCTGTTCATTTTCTTTTCCTTCATTTTTTTGCTCCTCTTTACTTTATTCTTATCCTGTTCATTTTCTTTTCCTCATTTTTTTGCTCCTCTTTACTTTATTCTTATCCTGTTCATTTTCTTTTCCTTCATTTTTTTGCTCCTCTTTACTTTATTCTTATCCTGTTCATTTTCTTTTCCTTCATTTTTTTGCTCCTCTTTACTTTATTCTTATCCTGTTCATTTTCTTTTCCTTCATTTTTTTGCTCCTCTTTACTTTATTCTTATCCTGTTCATTTTCTTTTCCTTCATTTTTTTGCTCCTCTTTACTTTATTCTTATCCTGTTCATTTTCTTTTCCTTCATTTTTTTGCTCCTCTTTACTTTATTCTTATCCTGTTCATTTTCTTTTCGATTTTTCTCCAATTCCTTTGCTTTTCTCTCAATTCTTCTCCTTTGTTTGCTGCAATTTATTTTCTTCTCCTTCATTCTTTTTCACTTCTTCTTATTTTGTTCTCCATACTTCTTCTCACACATTCTCTCTCTAAAAGGAAATCTTAAAGGTCTACTTTAGAGGTTTTCGATAATTGGTCAGCTTATGCAGAAATATGAAATGTTTGATAAACTGGTAAAATAAACATCCGATTCGCTCCCGATCACACAAAATCGATCCGCGAAAGTGGGCATTTTCACCTGTAATCAAGAAAACGGGAGGTAATCAACTAAATCTTGGCATGGCTTAACTACTCTTGGATGTGACGTCACATGATGGACTGGCCGTCAGCCGCAACCTACACATCAAGCCAACGGCGACAGAAAGCGATTCTGATGGTTCTTGCACATCTCGATCGGTATTTAATTTATCATGTAAAAGCAGTGACTATGATTGTGACAGCCAATGTGACTCTGGGGATGTTTCTGCAAGGCCTTTACCTTATCAGTTTGAACGCTAAGTTCTTTTTACCACGTCAGTTCCAGCTGGACCATGGAAACGAGCTATTCAGTTCCAGCTGGACGCCCGAACACATCATTCCGAAGGCGTACGGACTTTACTGAAGTCTCGAGGGAGGCTACCGACTGACTTCTTGATGCGATCACGCATGGACGGCGAGCGGAGATTCTCCTTCCTCAAGCCTTAACGTGTTCATTCAATTTAACAAGTGTGATCTGTCCATAGATAAGAACAGAATAAACGTGCGACTATCGTACTCATCTGTACGAGCTTACCACTCCGCCTTCAAAGTATACGCGCACAATGCAGACGAAGTTTTTGATCCACTCGAACGGGCTCGGCAATTGTCGGAATAGCTCGTTTCCATGGTCCAGCTGGAACTGACGTGGAAAAATAACTTAGTGGCCCGGCATGGTTGCACGAACCGAATCCACTTCTTTCGAGTATCTGGATCAGATGGAAATGTGTGCAAAGAATATCCGTTTCCTGCTGAGCTGCTGCACTCGCCTACAGCACAATATCTGCCACCCCCTCGTGACTTTTTAGGCTGTGGGGGATCGCAGCTCGTGTTGATTTACTTGGCGTTGGCTTGTTGTGTAGGTCGCGGCTGACGGCCAGTCCATCAAGTGACGTCATGGTTTTCGGTCTACCGCGCGGGGTTTGAACAGGTGTGCAAAACTCGTTTTTTATCTATTAAATTCTTCCGGCGATTTTTTTTGAAAAATGAATACCATACTGTAGTTATATGACATGTAGACCTGTTTTTAACAAATTATCGAAAATCTCTAAAGTAGACCTTTAAATAAGGCAAGGAATAGTAAGCAGTAAATAACAAACAAATAGGTCACTGTTCACCCCTGTATTTGTTTGACTACATTCAAGATCAAAAGGCTTTGCCAGTCTAGAACAAATGTTAATTTGTGTTTGTTCATTTTTGCAGTTGTTGTTGTGTATATGTGTCGGGCACAGGGTATATGAGCAAGCTTGGAACATCCTTTTTTGGGGATGTCTCCGAGTTTGTTTTGTGTGCTCTGTGTTGACATTTTTGCTAAGTAGTTTGGTGTCATCAGCAGCAGTCTTTGGAACGATGGGCATAAAGCAAAAGTTATCTTACTTGTTCATGTTTTTTCTTTGAATTTCTCCAGTACTTCATTTTCTTCTCCTTCACTTTTCTCTTTTCTGTTCAATTTCTTCCTTTGTTTTTCTTCCTACATCCATTTTGTTCTTTTTCATGTCATCTCCTGCTCATTTTCTTCTTCATTTTTCCTTTCTACCATTCATTTTCTTCTCTTTCATTGTTCTCCTTCCATGTGTTTTCTTCTCATCAATTTTTCTCCTAATATTCATTTTATTCCTATCTATATTCATTTTCTTCTCATCTGTTACTATCATTCTTTTTCTTCCTCTAATCTTTAAATTCTCTTGCTTTTCTTCCCTTTCTTCTCGCATCTTTTATATCATTATCATTACTGCTACTAATATTTTCAATATGTTACTCACTTCTTGTTCTTTCTGAAGTCGTTCTATTGAGCTGCGTTCTCGCTCAACCAGTCTGTCATATTTTTCTTGATAGGTTCGCTGCAACTGTGAACACAAATACTGACAGTGAGAACACTTAACATATCATTCTCTGTATGGTCTGACTGTGTTTTCCTTTTCTGGTTCACATGTCAATGGCAACCTTCCCACAAAAACCATACAGGGTGATCTCCCCTGCAAATAGTGATTCCTCTGGCAATCATCTAATGTGATTAATTCATCACCAGCATAGAAATAACACCATAGGTTGGCTCAGCGCCTATGTTGAATTTCTGTAGCTTCCACAGGGTCACAACTGCAGGGCCTTAAGATTTTTTTTTGTAGAAAGAAAAAAAAACCCTTAACAGATTGTTGTCATAGTCATTTATTATATTCTTGTGTTTACAGAAGGGCAAACAATTTGCTTTAGTTCCAATACGCAGTTAGACAGAATGACTGTAAAATCTGTGGGCATGGGCAAATCCTGCGTTCTTCAGTCACACAGGAGTTAAAACTTAAAATAAAATTTCATTAATTTTCTTTAAGTATGTAGATGCCAAGGGCAGGTTTACTGACAGTTGAACATTGAAGAAAAACATATTTCAGTTGAAGAACAATTCAAGGCAAGTACTAAGATCAGAGTTAAGAGGCAGACAGCAGAATAAATTAGATCAGTTAGTGAAATGGAGAGTTCAACCAACCCATTCCCACCAGAATGTGGCACAACTGAAGGAGTAAAATGCACTATCCTCAGTAAATCCAAATAGGTTATTCATGGCAGTTGCATAATATTACTCCCCTTCCAATAATCTTTCCACAAGCCAGCAGATACCGATGCCTTAGCACAGCCATGATATGGCCTCCAAGGTCAGCTTGGCTATAAACACCATGACTTGAGATGACCTTGGCAATCAGCTCCTGGAGATGACTGCTACACCTACTCAGCTCCTGGGGATGACTGCTACACCTACTAAGTCCAAATAGTTTGTCTCAGCTCTGTCTCTCAGACAGAAATGAAAAGGGCACTACGATAGAAAGCAGTCTCTGGCAGCTACATAATAACAGCTTGTAGTGAGGTCACTAAACGAAGCATTTAAACATGGAGAACTTTCATCAACACAAAAAGAAGGTCTAATTATCTGTATCCCTAAAGGTGATAAACCTAAGGAATTTATAAAAAAAATTGGCGTCCTGTATCTCTTCTTAATGTAATATACAAATCATGCATTTCCAATAGAATTAAGAACGTCCTACCAACACTTATAAATGAGGATCGATGGGATTCCTAACTAACAGATATATAGGAGATAATATTAGATTAATATATGATTTGATTAACTATTTACAGATGAAAAATCTTCCTGGCTTACTACTTAGTATTGACTTTGAAAAGGCCTCTGACTCATTGGATTAGAGTTTTATGTTTAAAGTTTTAAAAGCATATGGTTTTGGAGATGGGGTTTGCCGTTGGGTTGAAACTTTTTACAAAGACATCAGATCAACTGTTAGTATAAATGGTCACACTGCACAATGGTTTAAAATTGAAAGAGGTTGTACCCAGGGAGACCCTATTTCACCATATTTGTTTGTCCTGTGCGTGGAAATTTTAGCTATCATGATCAGGGAAGACAAATCTATAAAAGGAATAAAGATAAATAATATTGAACGTAAAATCTTGCAGTTTGCAGATGATACACAGTTATTCAATGAGGGTGACGAAGAATCATTTAACCGATCCATATTTATCCTTGACAGATTCAGCAAGATTTCTGGCCTATGTATGAACTGTGATAAAACACAAACAATCTGGCTAGGAAATAAAAAAAGATAAAAAAAAAAAAAGTATATTGCCCCCATCTGAAAATAATATGGAATCCCCCTAAATTCAAAATACTGGGAATCTGGTTTACTCAAGATTTAAATAGTTGTGAAACCATTAACTACAATGAAAAATTCGCAGAGGTTAAAATGTTATTTAAAATTTGGTCACAAAGAATCATCACTCCAATTGAGAGAATAGCTGTGTTAAAATCTCTAATTCTGTCTAAACTAATACATCATTGGATTTTGCTACCTGACCCACCTGACCATTTTGTACAAAAACTCCAAAAGTTATGTTTTCAATTTGTTTGGAATGGGAAAGGGGACAGGATTAGTAGAAAAACGGCAGTAAAAAGTGTACAACAAGGTGGTTTGAACATACCAGATATTCGAAAGTATATATATGCTCTAAAACTTTTATGGCTGAGAAAATATAAAACAACGAATCATAAATGGATAAATATTGCAGTTGAAATGTACCCTTTCCTTAAAAACTTGGAATGTAACGGACCAATCTACGGTTTAAATTATTCAAACATTAACCCTTTTTGGACCCATACTTTCAAAGCATATAGAAACTTTTGCCTCAATATTATGACAAAAAATGTTTGTGAGGTGCTAGATGAACCTGTTTTCTACAACGAAAAAATAAAAATAGGTAATGCTGTCATCAAACAAAACAATATAATTAAGAAAGGAATATACTCCATTAGGCATTTTCTGAAAGAAAATGGGGAATTTTTCAAACATAGAGAATTTATATCAACTACACATTTGCTGTTGACTTTATTACATACAATGATTGGATTTCGTCAATAAAACAATACCTAAGAAAAAACGGAATACAAATTAATAACAATACTAATTACATTCATGATGTGCCTAACACATTGAAAATTATAACAAACACCAATAAAGGACCAAAACGATATAATGAGTACTTTACATCAGACAATAATAAACCTGACTGTTGCTCAAGGTGGTCAGAAAAAATGAATCCAATCATTTCCTGGAAGAATGTGTTTTATAAAATCAGTAAAATCAAGGATGCAAAACTGAAATGGTTGCAAATGAGAATCATACACCGAATTATTGCGACTAATATCGTTTTGAATGCAATGTGGTTAACCAATACGTTACAGTGTTCATTTTGTAATGAGGAATGAGATTCCATTGAACATTTTTTATGGAATTGCAGATATGCACAAGTATTCTGGAAATCTCTCAAAAAATTATTGAATGAAAAATGTGAACACACTCATAATGTTGGAATTTCATGTGAACTAGTAATTTTCAGAGTGGATGAATACCTAAAAGTGGATTCTATCTTAGAGTTTATTGTAATGTTTGCCAAGATGTACATCTATAGATGCAAAATGGAAAATAATCTTCCAGATATATTTGTTTTCCAAAGACAACTAAATGCCAGATATAAGATTGAAGAATATAACGCTTAAATTAACTATAATCTAACATATTTCAGTAGCACCTGGAACGCATATAAACCAATTATCTTTCTATAAACAGCAGTTTACTACATGAGAAAGGGGAGAAAAAGGGAAAAGGAAAGAAAAAAAAGGGAAAAAAAATTTCTACTCTCAAACACAAAAATAATGATTGTTGTGCTCTTAAGATTAATTCAAATATGCCTTTGTAGAATTTTTATTGAATGGACGATTGCCTCAGTCTAAAAAAATATTTAAGGACTAGGGGAAGGAAACAGAGAGAAAAGAAAAATGTATTGTTCTTTCCACCCTTTCCAAGTTAATATTATGCACAAGTGATTACAGCTCTTTTCCTTTTCAAAACCTATAGTGATGATCATTGATACACGGCTGTATCATATGTATACCTGTACGTATGTACGTATACATGTATGTATGCATAGACGTATATATGTTTGCATCTCTCTCTATCTCTCTCTCTCTCTTTCTATATCTACGTGTGTACGTGTGTGTGTGTGTGTGTGTGTGTGTGTGTGTGTGTGTGTATGTGAATGTGTTTATGTTTATGTGTATATAAGTGAAAGTATGTATATGTAGATATATATATATATGTTGATTTGTTTATCGTCCAGTTGTCTTCTTCTGTAGCAACTGAAATGGAAATAGTTGTGATTTGTCTCTGCGCACTGTCCTCTTTTTGCGTGCCTGTCATCTCTTGTAATGTTGCATTACAATCTATGTGGAAAAAAAACAAAACAAAACACAAAACCCACATAATAATAGCTTGTGCTCGGATGTCTTACTACGGTGTATGTTAACCCGTTCGCTGCTTGAAAATGTTACAAACAAAGGCTTTCCCAGTGCCAGGGAAATCTAATGATTTGGGGGTAATAATTAACAAAAAATTCTAGCTCAGAAACTACAAAAGATATAACAATGAAATATATATGATTTTTGAAGGAAATTGAATGAAGATTTTGAATCTGGGCTTCTTTTGTTTTAATTTTGATAATAAAAAAGTATTTAGGCAATTAGATTTGGATAGATTTTTTTGCACGATCAAAAGCATATGTATTTACCACTACATCTTCACATCCAAACAAGAACACAAAGCAAAAAAGTTGAAAATAAAGTTTGTATTGTCACACTACACCTGTAAATGAAAGTAAAACAGTTTAGAAGTCTATCAAGACGCTCACACTCTATGCAGACAGGTCAGTCCACGACCACGCCCCCCTTTCCCCACCACGCCCCCTTGCTGGACTTCAACCCTCTCTTTCACTGCTCCTCTTCCCCTACCTTTCCCTCTGCCCCGTGCCACGCCGCGAGCAGGCCGCGCTCCCCTCTTGCGCTGACTATCACGTCACTGACCACTGGCACGCAGTGCAGAGTACACACTAGGCGAGCTCGTTCGACGCTGGCAAACCAGTCAGCTGAACACACACTGAGGTCACACAGCCCGACACAATAACTGACGAATACGGTCGGCAATTCCATCACTATCATCATCTCACCTTAATGCTCGAGTGAGTCGTTGAATAAAAGATTATTGTCTTTGTCAAAAATCATTAGCAGAGCCTGCTCAGCTGTGTAAATACGTTGATTTGGTCGCTGCGCTTGTCGAAGGTTGTGCCGCCATCTTTGCAAGCGAGACAAAGTGCTGGCTGGTCATCCAGTCAGTGATGAGAATAAATGGGCTTTCCCCTCACGTGTGGTCATTTACATATCATTTTAATACTACAGACATATAAGGCTTACTACGCACACTCTATTTAAGTCCGTTGATAGAAATAGTAACGAATGAAAATTCAAGAAAAATGCATGACGTCAGTGGACGGCCCATAGGCACTGGGAAAGCATTTTTAATGTGGCGTCAGCTGACGGCTTAAAGGCACTCTACGGGTTAAACTAAACCTACGTCAAACAATGAATTAGGGTGCTAATCTTTAGACACATACATACATACATGCATAATCTATCACTCACACTCTCCATCCCAACAATGTACAAAACAGATGATCCAGCAATTCCACATGTACCATACCTCCCTTTTTGTTTGCTCCAGTTCTTTTCTACTGTTTTCCTTTTCCTCTATCTGCATTCGGGCGACTTCAGAGTCCTTCAGACGTGCAAGCTGAAAATGAAACCACCTGATGTGATCCAGCTGTCTGTACCATGAAATCAATATCCACCTCATAGCTCTGTCCCATATGGCAAACAAGCAATACATACTCTGAGGTAGTGGTACCAAAATATTCACTATCTTCTCCCTCCCTTTCACATACACACATGTCTGCACATTTGAGCATACTTAAATGAAAGGAAACATACCCACAAACAGAGTTCACCTGTCATTCATGGCTGTAGCTTCATCACCAATTGATCATTATCCTCTTACTCGACAGAAGATCAGGAACATTCTTTCCTAACCCTTCCATGTGCTGCCAGGGCCAAAATCAAAACAGGAATGACAGCTAATTGATAGCAGTGCTAGATTTCCAGCCCACTAATCTGAAACCTGATTGCAAAGAATGATCTTAACAATAAAAGTAAATATTAACTTGTCAAGCTTATCAAACTATCCAGAGATATGTGAAAGATGATTTCTTCTCCCTACCAAAATGACAAGCTAAAATGGTCATGTAAAAGCCCAAAATATCTCAAAATCTAAAACGGCACCAGAAAATGGTATTATAAAAAGCTCATTTTAAGAAACATATGAAAAGGGAAAGGTAGCTAACGGTCCACAAATCAACAACTTCCAAACAGGATTACTGATTAAACAAATTCGCAAACAGTTCTTTTTGCTCGTGACAATTGCTAGTTCTCATTAATGTAAAGGGGATAAAACACTGACTCCGCATCCATGCATCCAAATGTATTTACCTCCAGTTTGAGTTGAGAATTGTATCGATCTTCCAGCTGTCTCTGGTAATTCAGTAAGCGTTCCTCCACAGCTGAATGACCGCTGCGATTCAGATCATCTCTTCGTGAGGAGTACAGCTCTTCCAAACTGTGCAGCTTGGCATCTGAAACGGAATGGATACACTTTCATTGTCATCCTTGGAGGTTTCTTTCTATTCCTTCCTCTATCAACACTTTCAAGTAAGTGTGTGTGTGTGTATGTGTGTGCATGCACGCGCGTGTGTGTATGTGTGTCTGTATGTGAGAGACAGAGACAGAGAGAGAAGGTTGTGTGCATGTTTGAGCATGCACATGTGTGTGTGTGTGTGTGTGTGTGTGTGTGTGTGTGTGTGTGTGTGTGTGTGTGTGTGTGTGGTGCATGTATACATTCACTATGTGTGCATGCATCGATGTTAGGTGTTTGTGTGTGTTCATTTGTGTTTGTCATAAGACAGCGTGTGTGTGTGTGTGTGTGTGTGTGTGTGTGTGTGTGTGTGTGTGTGTGTGTGAGACAGAGAGAGACAGACAGACAGACAGAGTGTAAGTGAGTGAGTGAGTGCATCTGTGCGCACACGTTCCTATGTGAATGTGCATGGTGCATGCATGCTTTGTGCATGCATACTTGCAAGTAATGTGCATGTATCGGTGCCTGTGTGTGTGTGTGTGTGTGTGTGTGTGTGTGTGTGTGTGTTGTGTGTCTGTGTGTGTGGTGAGAGAGAGAGATATATAGATGGGAGATAAACGGGGTGAGTATGTTATGATTGTTCTATGAATAACTTTTGAAGAATAATCATATTTTGTGTGTAAATCCATCGTGACAATTAAGGGTTAAAGGTGTGGTCCTCAAAGGAAAGGATTGAGAGAACTTTCTCTACTGACATTATAGAGAAGTTTTCTATATTAAAATTCACCTCCACTTTCTCACTTACAAGTGGTAGAAGGAGCAACTTTGCATTAATGGTCAGCACAAGGACTTTTCTTTTTTTTTTCTCAACTGTTAAAAATACTCAAGAATGGCTCAGAAGTAATTCACCCTAGGCTTACGCACTTAGACATGCTTGTGCTCCAAGTGACAGAGAGAATTAGGAATGGGTTCAAATATAAAATGCTGTAAGAACAACAAACAGATTGACATCACATAAGTGCAGTTTTATATATGAAACTCTACTTGTGTATACAAGCTTACACAATTAACATAACTTCAATAGAATCAGTCTCTCTTTGCTTGGGCTGGCTTCTTCCAACTTGATTTCACCACAAAGAGAGGGCAAGTTCTGATAATCTGATTTTGAGTCCAATGGATACTCGGGAACTTAGCTTGTGAGTTTTCCCTGGAAGAGGTGCACAAATCTCTCTCATGTTTCTGGTGACTGGTCAACTACTTGAAGGCTGACTATGTTCAGTACCTATGCTCTATGACAGATCAGTGAAACTGTGTGGCTTGATCCCTCTTTTTGATTAAGCTACCCATCCTATTTCTGAGATCTGATTGAGAGCTTGTCAGAAAATCATGACAGCCAATAAAATTTTATTATGGGGACAAAAAGGGGGGGAGGGGGGTTAGTAATCTGAAAGGAGACAATCACTTCTCAACACGTCAGTGTGGCATAACACAGTTTGGATTAAGAGACGACAGAGTGTAAAATGTTTGCACTATTGCTGATAAACAAAGTTGTGGTGTCCACACCTATAAGACACGTTGCAGATTCGCACTGCCATGAAACATCCGACTAGTCCATGGGATTCATGTAACTATCAGATAACAAGTGGACAGCACTGCGGCACCCTTACCTGTGAAGCAAGAATCAGTAGGGAAGAAGAACAGAGAGCTGACAACTCACGCTACAGTTGTGTCAAAATTTTCTATAACATTGTCATCAGCATTGTGCTTAAATTGTCATGTCAGCATGCAACAAAGTCAGCCAGACAGCAAAGGGAAGAGAGTGAGAGGTGAAAGGGGTAAAAGGGGTGAAGGTGGAAGTTGTAAAATGACATAAAACTGATAAGGCCAAGGGATGTATAAGCAAGAGAGAGAGAGAGAGAGAGAGAGAGAGAGAGAGAGAGAGAAAGTGTATGTGTGTGAGAGAGGTGAATGGTGATGTGGTGGAGTAAGGTGGACGGTGGTGGCTGTCAAGGTCATGTCAAAGGCATATGTGTGTGTGTGTGTGTGTGTGTGTGTGTGTGTGTGTGTGTGTGTGTGTGTGTGTTGTGTGTGTGTGTGTGTGTGTGTGTGTGTGTGTGTGTGTGTGTGTGTGTGTGAGTGAGTGAGTGAGCGTGATTGAGTGAGTGAGTGAGTGAGCGTGATTGAGTGATGAGTGAGTAGTGAGAGAGAGAGAGAGAGAGAGAGAGAGAGAGAGAGTGTGTGTGTGTGTGTGTGTGTGTGTGTGTGTGTGTGTGTGTGTGTGTGTGTGTGTGTAAGGTACATACCTACATGTTTCTGTGGATTAATCAATCATATACCTTATGGAAAATTTATGACAAATCATAGCATCTGTACAACAGACTCTTAGATTTGCTGATTATTTCATGACCTATAAAACCAAATGCCTAATTTCTCCAAGTGATTTCACAACTACAGGTATGATTCAATGAAGTGAATATTCTTGGTACTTAATGAATATAGTCATGCTCTTGCCTAGGTATCTTTAAATGCTTCATGATGTATTTTTCCAAGCGTGCATGTGCACCAAAGTATGAATATATGTATGGAGGAGGAGTGGAAGTCACAGGCAGGAGTCTGCATTTCAGACTATCTGTGTGTGTGTGTGTGTGTGAGAGAGAGAGAGAGAGAGAGAGAGAGAGAGAGAGTGTGTGTGTGTGTGTGGTGTGTGTGTGTGTGTGTGTGTGTGTGTGTGTGTGTGAAGAGAGCATAGGAGGATAGGAGTGGTGATACTGGGTGAGAGACTATTACCAAGTGAGGTGATGGGTCCTGCTCTCATTAGGTCCACTTGAGTGCCACTGTCCTGTGAGGCACGGGAATGCAAGGTGGATATCTCTGTCAGCATCTGCCACAACAGACCTGTAGACAGAAAAAGTATGTCATCCACATGATGGCACAGGCCTTGCTGCCTCTTAACCAAAACTCACTTCCAACACCCCTACCTCACATCCCACCCCCACCATACCACACCCTACCCCAAGAAATCAACATGTTTTAACTACCACTGATGAATCTTAAATAAATGTTAGCGAACCGCCCAGAGAAACGTGGACAAACGAGTCACAAGACAAAACACTACACGTTTCGACCTCTTAGGTCTAAGCTAAGTGAATTTTCATTGTTCTATTTGTTTGTGTCTTACCTGAAGAAGACCTAAGAGGTCAAAACGCATAGTGTTTTGTCTTGTGACTCGTTTGTCCATTTTTCTCTGGGTGGTTCGCTAACATTTATTTAAGATTTGTTTAGATTTCCGCCTGCAGTCGTCTCACTTTGCAACTACCACTGATGAACAAAATACATACAGACAAACTTTTGTCCAAGGTATTTAATACACTTCTGAAAACATTTTAACTCACTCCCTACTGGCCAAGATGAAATTCAACATTCCTCTGTATACTGGGCATTTGTATACATTTTTCTTAAAATCATTAAAAAAAATAACACCACAACAAAAGCACTTGAAATTTGGACCCATGATTATAGTTTCATTGAACAGGATCAGTACAAAGTTTCAAAGCTGTAACACATACCATACTCTTTTTGTAGCTGGATGAAGAAGAGGTTACTTTTCATATTCAGTGAAACTCAAAGTGGTCATAAAGGCATATAAGTGAAATTTTCTCTGTTGTTGAAAGAAGGCCTATTTTCTTCAAATCACTTTGAGAAACCCAGTACAGTGTAAAAAATAGCTACTTCGACAGTTTCTCTACTAAGCAAAAGAATTAAAATCAATAAAATATGACAGTGTACTTTGTAGTTTTCCATTCAGCATTCTTCACGAGGTTGGGTATTTGTTTAGTACTGGGTAAAAATCATAAAAAAATAATGGCAATACACACTCTTGAAATTTTGACACATAATAACTGTGTACCAGTATAAAGAAAGTAAACAATTTCAAAGCTCTTGCTTATTCAGTACTCTGTCAGTCACAGGAAGAAGATGGGGTATCTTTTATGACGAGGTTAGTTGGAAATATAAACAGGTGTGAATCTATGCTTTTCTTGAAAAAAAGGGCTTTTTCCATACAAATCTCATTCAAAATGCTGGCAATATGTACACAATGACCACTTGAAAGTTTCCACAGTATCAAAAATGAACAAACACCAATCATATGCTGCTGGCTAAAACATGAATTGGCCTTGAAAACAGCTGTAGTCTGCACATTGCCAATAGGTCACAACTTTCTAATAATCTACATAGTTTTTCTATAGAGTGATAAAGTTGAAAATATGTGATGTTTTTCCCTGGCACAACTTATCACATAGGGTAACACAACATTTTTCTCACCAGCTTGCACTCCATGCGCAGTTTTACACCTAGGTGTTGTTCCCTTCTTGCTGCGCCCACATGCCACCTCCGGAAATTCTTTTCTCCACTCGGAGTTGGAGGAAGGACAGAAGAAAAATGTCCACCTCCAAGTCAAGCCTGTGGTGTGGAATTTTGTGCTGGAGGGCAAGAAGGGCCAGGCTAAGCAGCAGGCTGGGCAGGCAGTTGGACCAGAAGCAGAGGAGGAGGATGAGTTGGAGGCTGGGCAGGAGGCTGGACTGGAGGCTGAGCTGGAGGACTAGCCAGACGCTGGGCAGCAATTGGGGCAGCAGCCTGGGCAGCAGCAACACTAACATGGTACTGGGTACTTAGGGCATTGCCAGCAGAGATAATGAATTTCTTTAGACGCATTCTGGGGAGTCCCTGAGTTCTCTGGTACTTGTCATGGAGTATGGATGCCTGAATCAGTGACAATGTGAAGAGATGAAGAATAACTTCTTCCACCACTTCATTGTTTTCTGATTAAAAGGCATATAGGCCACTGCGGTCCATTCCTGCCATGTTAACTATGTAGTCCTGGACAGCTTTGGGCTTCATCTTCCTGCCTGTCCTTGGGGTGACCTCCCCCATTTCAGCTTTGGGCATCATCTTCCTGCCTGTCCTTGGGGTGACCTCCCCCATTTCAGCTTTGGGCATCATCTTCCTGCCTGTCCTTGGGGTGACCTCCCCCATTTCAGCTTTGGGCATCATCTTCCTGCCTGTCCTTGGGGTGACCTCCCCCATTTCAGCTGGATCCATATTGGTGGTGATCAAATGGACAGCTTTCTTGTCCATCCACTTCAGGACACCCACAGCACCTAAAACAGACAACAGGATCATAATCTCAGTCTCAATAAACAACAGCATCATAATCAAAATCTCAATTTTACTCCTGTCTTCTTGTCGGTAAAAAAAGCACCAAAATTTGTCAAGTTCAGCATATTTGTCCATATGTACATGCACAAAGATAAAACAAGAAAAAACACACACTCACACACACACACACACACACACACACACACACACACCACACACACTCATTTGTGCACGCTTACACACACACATATGTGTATACATGTATGTTGTACACACACACACACACACACACACACACATCACACTCACACACCACACCCACCACACACACACACACACACACACACAACACTACACACACACACACACACAGGGTAAATAATAATGAGTAAATACCTTGGCGTAAAGCGTGGACCTGGCTGCGTGGTACAGCAGCAGCTGCAAGCTGCTTGGGCATGCCCTGCCTGTTGGGTTGCAACATTCTAACACAGTGGGTGTTGCGCTGCACCAACAGCTGTGCGAGTTCGGGACAACAGTATTAACTGTCCACATAAACTGACTGGCCTTCATCCAGGAGGGTACTGCGAGCCTCACTGCCACATCCACTGGTTGGTTGCTGAGGTTTAGTATTGCAGCAATATGTCAAAGTCAAAAACATATGCAGAGGAGAATTCACAAAGTTTATAGAGTTTGATGTCCCATTTCACAGGTTTATCTTTCACGTAAAGTCTGTACTTGAGTTTTCCTCTCCATGGGCAGATCGCCCCATCAATGCATGTTTTCTTCAGGTATGCACAATTGCTTGAATTTGTTACAAAGATGTGTGTATATATGCTGGATTTTGTGCAGAGGATTGTGGTTTTCTCTTCCCCTGGGAATGCATTCTTCATTATTGCTCACGTGTAGCATAGCCAGAAGGACAAATCGTATCACGGGACATAACGTTGGGGGCAAACGAGCTGTGTAGGATTGGGTTTGTTGATCAGTACTCAGGCATCTCTGGTTTGTGGGATAGGCGAATAAGAATAGAAAAAACCCTGTTATCTCATTCACTGTTGTTCCTATCTATTTCCAAAACAAACTGTTTGCAGGAAGTACCCCTTTTGCACAAATGCTTTGGGCAGCGTATCTGTTTGATTCTTCAACAATATGTGTCATCATCCCGTTATCAAAGATCTGGTTGAAAAAAAATCCAAGGGGGCGTGGTCAGTTATTCCTTGCAATTTCAGTCCCTGAGTTTGCTGGCCTGTGTATGGAGGAAACATTGATGGAAAAAAGAAAAATCTCCATGCCAGTCTCTCGACATGAACTGGCAAAAACCTTCTCCACTCTGGTCTGCCGGTGGTTCATTTGCATATGCCTTGCTTCCAGCATTGCCTACCTCACTATCTGTGTCACCCAGCTCACCAACCTCTCTCTTTCTCTGAACTTTGCCATGTTCACTTTCCAACGCACTTTCACCCTCTTCAGATGGGGTAAATTCACTGTCATCATCTTATTCAATATCTTCAAGGTCTGATCCTTCAGTTCAGTTTGAACAAGTTCAACAGCTTCATGTAAGCTGTAAACACGTGTTCCTTGTCTGCTGAGACACCATTGTGATCTGACTTCAAACACAAGACTAGGCTGGTGTAAAAATAGCTCAGTGGTCAGCTAGCACATCATGACATGGCACGCACAGAGGTGACAGGTTACCTACTCTATGATAATGAGGCTATCACATGGCATGTTTCAGTTTTCATGACTCAGCATGACGTTGACTCTAAAAATATGCTACTGCGGGATCCACTATTGGGGATTTCAGAGAGAAAGAGGTGTGCGCTGGACGTCCGCCATAGCGGACATCAGAGGAGAGTGAGTTAACAAAAGCAGAAACAAGTAAAAAAAAAAAAACAAAAACAAACAAAAAACAAACAAAAACAAAAAAAAAAAACAAAAGCAGAAACAAAGAAGAGTTGTGTTCCTACAAGTAAATGTGAACTGTTCGACAGGACAAAAGAAAAGCATACATTGGCAACAATGTGGGAACTGATGGAAATTATCATTAACAGTATACTACCTATGCTTCACAAGGACTTCTACATTTCTGTACTTAAGTTGAGATAGAAAACAATGCTGCTCCTTCAGTAAGTTAAAATAGTTGACTACAAGTGCAATTATTCAAAGATGCAAAATCTGAATGAAGACAAAATTAACCCTCACAGTGCTCTGTATATCAGTTTAAACTTTAAAGAAATGTAGTTAAAATCTAGGACGGGAAACTCGTCACACACCACACTTGAGAATTTGGCTTCTGCATACATATTATTAACACTAGACATGCAAACCTATACATTTTTAGAAACTAGAGATGTTGTAGAATCTAGTGAAGTAACTGAAAACACTGTAGGTGATACCTACTTGGAGACTGACCTCAAAATATAAGCAGAGAAAATTTCTGAAAAAGTTATTTGAAAAGTAAGTCAAATGTTAGGAGAGATACAGTTTTTCTTCTATACTACCTAAACACTTCAGACTGGAGATAAAATGAAGACAAATATGTGCTGGAAACATGGGAAAGATGATAATTCTCTTGACTTGAGCTATGTATAATGAATTATGTCTCAAATGATGTACCTATAATTCAGCATCCGGACAATCAAATTTCACTAGATTAGGAAATGGGGTTTGTGCAGGCTTGTCTTGAAGCTAGATAGGTAAAACTATACATTTTTGTAAACTAGAGATAATGAGGAATCTGAAAAAAATAATTACAAGACAGTACCCTGATGGCAGCTGAAGATATTCTTCACAGTGTAATCCAGAACACTGGTGAAAAAGTAATCCAAAATGTCAGTCACATTGTTTGAAACACCACAGTTTTCCTGCTTGAATGTCAAAACACTTGAAACTTGAGAGAAAACAAGAAGAACATGTCCTTGAAATATACACAACAAAGTTAGGGCCTTGGTCTACTGTGGAAGGCTGAAAAGCACTTGGGGCAGAGTCCCACGTCACATCCAGAACATTCCCAGCCGGAGCGCACACGAGTAGGATGGCCAGCAGCACAGTTCCTCTTTCTTCACCTCCTCTCTCAGCATCACTCTCCTCTGCAGTAG
>CM065720.1:33290700-33303200 GCA_033310375.1 Conus canariensis
CTTCAACCAATATACTGAATCATGTGCCTCAGTCTTAAATCTTTTGCCTCAGATCTAAACATGGAAACAGGGTTTTTTTTCCCCATTGGGATCAGTTTGAATTTTTCTGTGCATCTGAACATGATGAGCACAAAGATATATCTTATGTTAACAGATTTCAGCTCTGTGTCTTTCAAACTTCAAATGACATGTAAAGTCAAGCTTACTTTGACTCTAACAAGTACTGTGCAGTTTGGATTAGTAGGGAGCAAGGCACAGCTGGTGAAGAAGAAACAAAAACAAACAAACTACCCCCCCCCAAAAAAACAACAACAACAACAACAAACAAATAAAACAAAAGGTATGAATGTTACACTCGTTTGTTTTCAAATCTCTAGCAAGGTTAGTCCATCTTTCTATCGTTTCAGTCCTCTGAGGTAAAGCTTCGACCAACACAACACTGTCAATTATCACTTTTGAACAAGTGCTTCGCATCAATCTAAACAGATGTAGGAATATCCCTTGAAAAATGAAACCTGAGTCTTTTTTTGCAGAAGCCAGAAGGCAAATCGCGATGATGCAGGAAAGAAATTTCAATCTTGCTAACTAATGGGCTTGTGTATGCAGTCAAAATGTTCTTCAGCAAGACCCTGTTGGCAAATGTCTGTTCTGTGATCTTTTAAGGAGTTGAATCTCTAGCATCTGTATGGTCTTTTTACAATGATTGTCAAAATGGATGTTCATGTGATCTGTTGGTTTGCTGATCCATCTGTAGACAAGTCAAGGAATGCTGTTTCTTGCTCCTTTCCCATTTATGTCGAGTCCAATCTGCAGAACACTGCAATCCTTGGCATTGTGGTTTCTATGCATGTTTCTTAATTTTTTTTCTTTCGCTCTCTCTCTCTTCTTCTTCTTGTGTGTGTGTGTGTGTGTGTGTGGTTGTTGTTGTTAACCAGCTTTCAATACTGGTTCCTCCGCGCAGTGTCTCTAGTAAGCGTGTCTCAACATGACAAAAAAAAAAAAAAAAAAAAAATGCATGGGCGAAAATGTGCAGAAACCGAAGTAAACTTTGTAAACACACATGAAATTTTAGCAATAAAACTTTGTTAATATTTAATCAAGTGGGATGTGAATGCCTTCGGGAGGTTCAACATGCATGATTTCTTCACAGACCTTGATTGTATTCACAAGACCGCGGTTCCTGAGACTGTGATATAGTCGGTTTCGCAGTTCTTCAGCAGACAGATATTCCGGTGCTTTATCGGCCATTTTAGAATGAGAAAATGACTTGATAAAATCTCTCTTTTTAACACCCTAAAAAGGACTGAGTTTGCTTAAACACAGTCACTTGATTGCATCTACACCTTCATAATTTTCACAGTCGCTTCGGTAGTAACAGCCACCATGTTACATGGTAACAGTCCCGCAGCACCGATGAGATGATACATTCTGTGGATGAAAGTAAAATTTCATTCAAATGCCCAAACCAATGACCGCATTATTACAAATATAAAAAAAGTATATATATTTCCTACACAATTTGTGTGTAATGATCCTAATAACATATTCATCGTGCTCCCTCTTAAACCTTGAAATAAAATAATATGGCTTGGATTGTGGATTTCTCCGCTGTCAATGACATGGAACAGCGTATTTCACCGGCAGACCTTATGAGCACAATACTTTACTTTCGCCCAGAAAAAAAAGTGAACTATAACTAAAAGGAACATGGATGACACACTTTCATCTTTATCATTAGTTGTAGAATTATGGAGCTTTAAAACCAAAAGTAACAGATCGAGGTAGTTTCCAAACGAGGGGGGAGGGGGGGGGGGAATGAAGCAAAAAAAAAAAAAAAAAAAATTGAAAAAGAAATGGTACTACTTCCGCCAGACGATACATAGTAGTCGTAGTTGTAGTGTAAAGTTAAAGCTAGTTTCACTTTCACTTTCCAACCGGATACAGCTTATGTATGACGCGCTTTTGTGTGACGCGCTTTTGGTTTGACGTCAGAAACTGAAAGGTAGATTAAAGCTGGTTTTTGTGGCTGCCCTGTTTCTGTTATTACTTCACATGGTGTCAGAAGTGGTTATTCTGACAGATCCGTCAGAATTGTGATCTTGAAACAGACCTACGTATTGTGAACTGGAACAGACGTACGTGATGGCTGAGTCAATTTATGTGAGGACTCCCGACCCATTTGTGGTTAGTGCAAATCCAGCGGCGGCATGGGAGAAGTGGAAACTTCGTTTTGACATTTTCCTTCAAGCAACGGGTGCCAGTGCTAAGCCGGACGCGGTGAAGGTTGGACTTTTATTAAACCATATTGGTGATGAAGGACTCGAGATCTTCTCCAATTTTGTGTTTTTGGAGGAACGACCTAACCCAGACAATGCCGACCAGCCCCTGCCAGCAGAAAGCAAGACCAATTAGAACACTGTTCTGGGGAAGTATGATGCCTTTTTTCAACGTAGAGACCCGCAGTTGATGTTGCGCGAACAGTTTTGGTTCCATCTGCACAGGGAGCCTTCCCAGTCATTTGATTGTTGGCTCAGGTTAGTCAAAGACAAGGCAGCAGCTTGTAAGTTTGACAACTGTGACACAATGATCAGAGACAAGCTGTTGTTTTCATGCAAAGATGACACCGCCAAGCTGAAGCTGTATGACGTTGGTCCAAGGCTTACCTTACAGAAGACCACTGACATTCTCGCCATGAGGGAACTGGCTAAGAATGAACTGGAAAGAAGCAAGACAGCCAGTGTGGGTGCCCTCCAGAGAAGTTTTCAAGGTAACATGCGACAGAGTGCATACAAAGGTGGCGCAGGTGGCAAGAAAGGTGACACCAAGGCCTCGCCAGCTGGCCAGAAGTGCGGCTACTGCAATGGCAAGCATCCTCCCGGCAAGAAGAACTGCCCGGCAGCGAAGGTTCATTGCAGAAAGTGCACCAAGACAGGCCACTACGCCATCGTCTGTAGAAGCTCAGCGTCAGTCCATGAGGTCGTCCACGAGAACCAAGCGGAGCAGTCTGAAGACGGGGTCCCAGTCTTCGTGGGTGGCGTCAGTAGTAATGGCGTGCGTGCAGGAACTGTCACTCCAGCAGCCGTTCCAGTGAGGTCATCAGTGCCTGCTGACCCTGGGTGGCACATCAAGCTGAAGGTGGGATCATGCGAGCTGACCTGGTGTATAGACACTGGGGCCCAAGTGTCTGTGATGCCCGACCACATCTTCAAGCCAGCGTTTGGGACACTCCGAGAGCCTGACCGCACTCTCCTTGGGCCTGGTGACCAGCCTCTGGAGGTGAAGGGGTGCGCCAACCTCGACCTCAACCTTGGTCATACACGTGTTCGTGAGAAGGTCTACATCGTCAAGGCATCCAAACTCCTACTTGGTGCGCCTGCCATCAGGAAGCTGGGCTCATCAGCGACATCCCAGGTGCCTTTACCATCAGGGCAATCAGATCCTTGCCTACTGGTGGTCAGCCTGCCCAGCAGACGGCGAAGGCCAGCTTCGCTTCATCCAGCGACGTCAAGCGTCAGTTCCCCAAGTTGTTCACCGGACTGGGTAAACTGGGTGGTGAGCAAGCCATCCTCCTCAAGGACGACGCCAAGCCGTTCGCTCAAACGGTGCCCAGGCGTGTTCCCTTACCCCTCCTGAAGAAGGTGGAAGCTCAGCTGAACGAGATGGTGGAAGGTGACGTTATCGAACCGGTGGACACTCCGACGGATTGGTGCGCTCTAATCGTTGTTGTGCCCAAATCCAATGGCAACGTTCGTATCTGCGTCGACCTGACCCGCCTCAACAAGAGCGTGAAGAGAGAGGTCTACGCCATGCCATCTGTGGAGGAGACTCTCAGCAAGATCTCCAAGGGCAACGTGTATTCCAAGTTGGATGCAAACTCTAGATTCCATCAGCTCGTGCTTGACGAGGCAAGTTCCGAGCTCACCACGTTCATCACTCCCTTTGGGCACTTCAAATTCAAGCGTCTGCCCTATGGAATTATGTCCGCGCCGGAGTACTTCCAGAAGAAGATGGACAAACTCCTCCATGGCCTTGAGGGTGTTCTTTGTCACATGGACGACATTCTTGTCATTGGCAAAGACAAAGCTGAGCACGACGCCAGGCTTCATGCTGTCCTGGAGAGGCTCTCTCAGGCAAACCTGACCCTCAACCCCGACAAGTTCGAGTTCGCCAAAACGCAGCTCGAGTACCTTGGCCAGATCGTAGATTCTTCAGTCGGCGGCCTGAGGAAAGACCCTGCCAAGGTGAAGGCCATCATGGAGATGGAGGCGCCGAAGAACGTGGCTGACATCCGAAGATTTTTGGGCATGGTGAACCAGCTGATGAAGTTCCTGCCAAACCTTGCCGAAAAGTCTAAGCCACTGCGAGACATGCTGCGCAAAGAGTCAACGTGGATCTGGGGACCAGAACAACAGGATGCCTTCGACACTCTCAAGAAGGACCTTGCCTCACCAGAGACTCTTGCACTGTACAGTCCAGAGCGTGAGACCGTCATCTCAGCAGACTCCAGTAGCTACGGTCTTGGAGCTGTATGTCTTCAACGCCAAGACAACGGCCAACTCCATCCTGTTGCATACGCAAGCCGTTCCCTCACAGCGACCGAGCAGCGGTATGCACAGATCGAGAAGGAGGCTCTTGCAGTCACCTGGAGCCTTGAACATTGGTCAGGTTTGTTGGTTGGCATGTCCTTCCGGGTAGAAACAGACCACAAGCCTCTTGTCCCTCTGTTCTCTACCAAGCTCATCGACGAACTTCCTGTCCACATCCAGCGCTTCAGGATGAGGCTGATGCGATATTCTTTTGACATTGTCCATGTCCCTGGCAAAGAACTCTATACCACTGACACTCTGTCCAGAGCACCTTTGCCTACCACAGATTCTGCGGACAATGACCTGACCTGCCAAGCAGAGGCATATGTCAATGCTGTCCTGCTGACCTTGCCAGCTTCTGACCACAGGCTGGAAGAGATCCGTCAGAACTCCAGAAGGATGACATCCTCAAACTGGTCATGCGCTACGTCCAAAATGGCTGGCCAGAGAAGAGGACTCTCAACAAGCCTCTCAAGACCTACTTCAACAAGCAGAGTTTCCTGTCTGTCAACGACGGTCTCCTGCTGAGAGGTACACGACTAGTCATCCCTCCGTCACTCCGACAAGATGTCCTTCGACACCTACATGATGGTCATCAAGGTGTCAACAAGACGAAGGAAAACGTGGCAAACTCCGTGTGGTGGCCAGGGCTGTCCCAAGACATTGACATCATGGTCAAGACTTGCCCGACTGTGCCAAAAACAGGAAAGCCAGAGTGGAGCCCATGAAAGGTACGCCCTTCCCTGAGCGTCCTTGGTCCAGAGTTGCAGCTGACTTCTTTCAGCATGAGGGCAAGCAGTTCCTCATAGTTGTTGACTACTACTCACGGGATGTTGAGATCGTGCTCATGAACAAGATCGTCAGCGCAGAGACAGTCAACAGAATGAAGAAAGTCTTCAGTCGCCATGGCATTCCGGACATTCTAGTTTCCGACAATGGACCACAGTTTGCAGCCGAAGAATTCTCCAGATTTGCTCAATCCTGGAACTTCGAGCATGTCACCTCTTCACCTCACTACGCCCAATCCAATGGTGAGGTTGAACGCGCCATTCAAACCATAAAAAACCTCATCAAGAAGTGCGATGATGAGTACCTTGGCTTGCTCATGTATCGCAACACTCCCCTTCCCAACGGCTTCTCTCCTGCCCAACTGAGCATGGGACGCAGTCTGAAAACCAGAGTTCCATGTCATCCAGACACTCTCCTTCCCAAGACCCCCGACGTGTCTGTCCTGAAGAAGAGGGAGAAAGAATACCGAGAGAAGATGAAAACCAGCTACGACAGAAGACATCAAGTCGTTGCTCCAGAAGACATCTCATCTGGTAACAAGGTGTGGATCCCCGACATGAAGGAGGGTATTGTCATCAATCGTCATGATACTCCCAGAAGTCTCATCATCCAGACATCCGACGGTGGAGTCATTCGCCGAAATCAGCAGATGACCAGGAAGCTGTCCGAGCCTTGTTTGCTTTCCCAGCAAGACAACCACCTTCCTCCTTCCCCTTTCCCTTCCAACGCACCTCCACACTTCTTGGTTCCACGTGCACCACCTCCCAGTGCACAACCTCCTCCCTGCTCACCTGCCAAGGGCCTACCTGCTGTCACCGATGGTTCGACGCCAGTCAAGACAGCCATGATGCCAACTCCTTCCCAGAGCCTGCCATCTTCAATGACCCCAGGGCCACAGATGTCGCAGCCAAGAAGATCCGCCAGAACAACGCACAAGCCTGAGCGCCTTATTGAACATTGTTAAGAGACTAGAACTTGAAAATTTGAAATGATTTCTTTTTGATAATTAAAAAAAAAAAAAGAAAAAAAAAAGAAAAGGCGCATTCATGAAATCAATTGAAAGACTCTGGTGCGAGACCCAGAACCAAAGTAGTGGTATTGTACAAACTTACATGCAGTATTATTTTCATAAATACTCAGTGCTCATTCTAGTCATTCTGGATGTGTCTTATCACACGTTTGAGAACTTTAAATTGTTCTTCTGGAAAAGGGAGATGTAGTGTAAAGTTAAAGCTAGTTTCACTTTCACTTTCCAACCGGATACAGCTTATGTATGACGCGCTTTTATGTGACGCGCTTTTGGTTTGACGTCAGAAACTGAAAGGTAATTAAAGCTGGTTTTTGTGGCTGCCCTGTTTCTGTTATTACTTCACAGTAGTAGTAGTAGTAGTAATAGGGACCGGCTTTTTTTTAGCCTTAGGCCTTGCGTACCCTCATTATTTTTCAATTTAATTTCGGTCTGGTTGCATGCCTATCTTATAAATAACATTATATTCAATCCACACTAAAGAAAAGATCTTTCAATTTTGGGTCTTCATCTAGGAGTTTTTTTTAAAGCTGTTGATGTCAGGTGCATATTTGGTGTTAGTAGGCAGTGCATTCCAATAATTAGCAATTCTGAAGGTAAAACAAGACTTTCTTTTGTTAGTATGGCAATGTCTGATAAAAATCTTGCTTCATTATTTCTCGTGCAATCCACTTCTGAGAATTTGAAAAGCGCATGCACATTAACATCATCATAATTATGGAATATTTTTTAAAAATTGAATCAGGTCTCCTCTGATCCTCCTTCCTTTCAGTGAGTATAATTGGAGATAATGTAATCTTTCTTTATAGTTTAAATTACTACATTCTTTCAGGATTTTAGTAGCTCGCCTTTGTACATTTTCTATCATTTTTGACTGTCTCTTGAGATGGGGACTCCAAATTACATTAGCGTATTCGAGATGGGGCCTAACAAATGCTTTAAATAATTTGACAAATGTCTCCTTTTCTAGAAAGGTAAAAGTTCTCCTGATGAGTCCCATCATTTGATTTGCTTTGTTCACAACTCTCTGGATGTGAGGATCAAAGGATAGATCTTTATCAAAGGTTACTCCCAGATCTGTTTCTTCATCACATGTATTTATTTTCTGCAATTCGTCGTTCACAATCATAGTATATATATTCAAACTGTTTATTCTTTTTGCCAATGTGCATCACCTTACATTTTGCTACATTGAAGTAAAGGTTCCATTCATCTGACCATTCTTGTAGCTTGTTTATGTCCTGTTGGATCTTTATGCTGTTTGTCGCCTTATCATATATTTTTGTGTCATCTGCAAATATTTTGCATGTGGTTTGAGTCATGTCCGGTAAATCATTCATGAACACAGTGAATAATATGGGCCCTAGGATACTACCCTGTGGAACTCCACTTAGGACCTCAGATGTCTTGGATCTCTCTTCTCCCACTCTCACTAACTGTGACCTTCCTTTAAGAAAACAGATAAGATACAGACAATGTTTTGTCCTGGTATTAGTTCCGCCAGACGATACAGACAAATAATGTTGAACTTGAACATTAGGCGTTTGAGGCCTCAAGAGGCCTGTTCACCGTTCTAAATATCTGGGTCAAAAAAGACTCCGCATGCTTGGAAGGAAGAGAGTCACAGACTGAGACTATCTAGGTCGACAAACATTCTGGATTGTAAAATTGGAAATGAAGTGAGGCAGGGAACAGTAAACAATAAACAGTAAAAAGTGGGGTAACTTTTGCTCCCATAAGAAAACCTAACACAGAGTAACTTTTATTCAAGACTGGCACAGCCTTTTAAACTTGAATAAAGTCAGACAAATACATAGACTAACAATCTAATAGTGGTGGAAAAACAAGCGCAGGCCAACAACTGAACTGTCTTCAAAGTAATGACTTGGCAAAGATTTGGACTGAAGGAGGGAGGGAGGGGTGGGGGGGGGGGGGAGAGAGTTTGAAGATGGAGAAACTGGGAACATGAAATTAAGAAAATATGTTGCAGATATGAAAACTCTTCACTAGCTGCATAAGGGAACCATCGCAATCCCTTTTGAAGGCAGATATATTTGTATTGCCTGCTCCGAGGCCTTTCGTCCGCTGGGTCGGAACTCATCAGGGAGACATGGCTGGTTGGGTCTGCGCTCCTGGCGTCAAATAGAGACACACCAAAGTCCATAATACTGTGGTGTTCTCACCACCAAGGGTGCAAAAAAAGAATCCAATAGCACCCCCAAAGCAGCCAGCGAAGAGTAGTAAATGAAACCAAACGAAAAGTGTGGGGAGGAAAAAAGTTGCTGAAAAACTAAAGACATTAGGACGAAAGGCCTCGGAGCAGGCAATACAAATATATCTGCCTTCAAAAGGGATTTGCGATGGATCCCTTATGCAGCTAGTGAAGAGTTTTCATATCTGCAACATATTTTCTTAATTTCATGTTCCCAGTTTCTCCATCTTCAAACTCTCTCCCCCCCCCCCCCCCCCCCCCCTCCCTCCTTCAGTCCAAATCTTTGCCAAGTCATTACTTTGAAGACAGTTCAGTTGTTGGCCTGCGCTTGTTTTTTCCCCCACTATTAGATTGTTCGTCTATGTATTTGTCTGACTTTATTCAAGTTTAAAAGGCTGTGCCAGTCTTGAATAAAAGTTACTCTGTGTTAGGTTTTCTTATGGGAGCAAAAGTTACCCCACTTGTTTACTGTTTATTGTTTATTGTTCCCTGCCTCACTTCATTTCCAATTTTGTTTTGATTAAATTGAGGTTATTTGTATTTGTTTCTGTCCGTCTGTGTGTTTGTCTTTTGATCTCCCTTGCATCTTTGGGTGGATCTTCAGGCATAGGCTCAATGATTGTCCCCTACATTTTATACTATTTGCATAATGTCTTTAGTTTTTCAGCAACTTTTTTCCTCCCCACACTTTCGTTTGGTTTCATTTACTACTCTTTGCTGGCTGCTTTGGGGTGTTATTGGATTCTTTTTTTGCACCCTTGGTGGTGAGAACACCACAGTATTACGGACTGTGGTGTGTCTCTATTTGACGCCAGGAGTGCAGACCCAACCAGCCGTGTCTCCCTGATGAGTTCCGACCCAGCGGACAAAAGGCCTCGGAGCAGGCAATACAAATATATCTACCTTCAAAAGGGATTGCGATGGTTCCCTTATGCAGCTAGTGAAGAGTTTTCATATCTGCAACATATTTTCTTAATTTCATGTTCCCAGTTTCTCCATCTTCAAACTCCCCCCCCCCCCCCCCCCCCCCCCTCCCTCCTTCAGTCCAAATCTTTGCCAAGTCATTACTTTGAAGACAGTTCAGTTGTTGGCCTGCGCTTGTTTTTCCACCACTATTAGATTGTTAGTCTATGTATTTGTCTGACTTTATTCAAGTTTAAAAGGCTGTGCCAGTCTTGAATAAAAGTTACTGTGTTAGGTTTTCTTATGGGAGCAAAAGTTACCCCACTTGTTTACTGTTTATTGTTCCCTGCCTCACTTCATTTCCAATTTTGTTTTGATTAAATTGAGGTTATTTGTATTTGTTTCTGTCCGTCTGTGTGTTTGTCTTTTGATCTCCCTTGCATCTTTGGGTGGATCTTCAGGCATAGGCTCAATGATTGTCCTCTACATTTTATACTATTTGCATAATGTCTTTAGTTTTTCAGCAGCATTTTTCCTCCCCACACTTTCGTTTGGTTTCATTTACTACTCTTTGCTGGCTGCTTTGGGGGTGCTATTGGATTCTTTTTTTGCACCCTTGGTGGTGAGAACACCACATGCAGCTAGTGAAGAGTTTTCATATCTGCAACATATTTTCTTAATTTCATGTTCCCAGTTTCTCCATCTTCAAATTCGTTTTACTGTTCTGCCCTTCACTGGCTGCTTTGGGATGCTGTTGGATTCCTGGTGGGTGAGAATGGTACGTAGGGGAGGAGAAGAGGGATGGTAGACTGAGTGGGAGTGGGGATGAGCGATTCAAAGTAATAGGTTGCATGTTTAGATGATGTCTTCAAAGTATGGTTTACAGAAGACTTTGCAGATGGACGATAATGATTTTAATCGAGTAATCAAATTATTGAGACAAAAAAAATGATTATGTAAATGTTTCTTGAAAATTTTTAACATATTCGTATTTTGTAGATTCGGTGGAAGTGAGTTCCAGATATATGGTCCAGAGTAAGCTGGGCTTCTTTTGTATTAATCAATGCGTGGGTAGGGGAGAAGGAGTTTCTTCGAGATTGAAGAACTGTTCAATCTCGTAAAAAGGGCATTGATATAACAAGGCATGGTATCTGTTGAGATTGCAAACATAAATGATGCCTTGCTGAATTCCAGTCAC
The DNA here is from genome assembly GCA_033310375.1 of Conus canariensis. Classification (NCBI taxonomy): domain Eukaryota; kingdom Metazoa; phylum Mollusca; class Gastropoda; order Neogastropoda; family Conidae; genus Conus; species Conus canariensis. The sequence goes on from CM065720.1 coordinate 33,301,416, forward strand.
TTACTCAGAGGAAGTATGTTCAGCGCTTTTAGTTTTTCATCTGTTGTTAGAGGTACGGCTGGATGCAGTAGCTTTGCTGCACGTCTATGGAGAGAATTCAACCCTTTTTTGTGGACATCACTACTCCCGTCCCATACTGTTGAAGCGTAATTGATACATGGAATTATGTGTGCGTTGAAGAAAAGTTTAAGCACAGTACTGTTGATGTAACGCTTTAATTGAGATAACAGGAAAAGCTTTTTTTCCCCTTTAAATTACCTTGCATACGTTATTGCCATTTCAATTCTTTATCAGTTGTTACCCCTTCAACATGATGCCCCTCTACCAGTTCAGTAGAAGTAACATTCAAATGGAGTTTTAGGCAAAGAGGAGTCAACTGGTGCTTTTGGCGGGTAGCTATAATCATAGATTTGGTTTTGGTTGGGTGTATGACCATTGAGTTTGAACGACACCAGTCTGACGTCATTTAGACTTTCCTGGAGAGATTTTTTTCTATTGTCTGTAGATCACTACCATTTGTTTGGAGTGACGAGTCACCATCAAACAAATCTTTCATGACTTTTTCATCTGATATGGACAATGGTAAATCATTGATGAAGATGCAGAATAGGAGGGGGCCTAGTACTGAGCCTTGTGGGACTCATGTCTGACAAAGTCTGAAGTGGAGGTTTTGCCATTAAGCAGTACATACTGAGTCAAATCGTTCAAGTATGATTGGAATAATGAGACTGTCGAGGAATGGTTCAAGTAGATATACAGTTTCTATAAAGAATGCAATAATCAACAAGATCAAACGCCTTTTTGAAGTCAAGAAAGACAACTCCTGTCGTTTGTGATAGGTTCATATTTGAAAGCCATGAGTCACACATTCGTGATAATGATGTGTGGTAGGAGTGATTACATCGTAATCCAGATTGGAGTGGGTGAAACAGTTTGTTTTCCTTCATGAATTGAGATATATGTGCGTGTATATGTCTTCGAGGGGTTTGGATAGAATTAATAGTAAGGATATAGGTCTGGAATTAACTGGATCCGACGAATCATTTGATTTTGGGAAGGGGATCACTTTCAATTTTTTTAACACTAGAGGAAAGACATATATGTATGTAAGAGTCTCAACAATCTAGGCAGAGCCAGTTTGAGAAGAAATGTGGGTATGTTATCAGGACGCATGTTTTTTTATTTTATTTTTTTATTCTTAAACTGTGCTATGTGCATTCCTACTTCATGTATGGCAAGAGGGGGAATCTTGATTGAGTTACTCGATCCAAGTCTTTGTTTGCAAAATGATGTTAGGGAAGTCGGACATGTATATTTATTAGATACCCTGATAGTCTGTGAAGCTTGAGTAAGGGTTTCTGATAATAATAGAAAGTATATGCAAAATTTGTCTGGAGTGATGTTTGTTGTTGAATTTTGCGAATATGTACGCTTGTTATGTAAGGTAGAGTTTATTGCCCTCCAGATTGGGGCTGTGGCTTTTGCATCCGTAATCATTTGACTGAAGTACTCTCTTTTGGCTTTTCCAACTTCATTCATTTCAAACAAAGTTATTCTGCTCTTTGTATTCATCAAATGAATTTGCTGCCTTGAGCTGGCCACGTAGAATCATTTCTTGCAGCAGTTCTGGTGTTAATCACGGATTCATCTGAGATACTTAACTCTTTTTTTTTTTTTTTTGATGCAACGGTGCGTGTTTATTTATGATGGCGAGGAGTGTTTGGTACCGGAACGATAGTGTATCATTGACGTCTGAGTAATTATAAGTTAAGTGAAATGCGGAAA
>CM065720.1:33305700-33325700 GCA_033310375.1 Conus canariensis
GTAGGTGATGTTTCTTGCCCTTCCCTTAAGTCTGGATTTGCGGCCACTTCCTTTCTTGATGTTCAGATCTGAAAGATGGTCTATGGTATAGTGGCTTTGCTCATGTTTGCTTAAGTTATTCTTCAGATTTCTTATCACATCAGATCGGCCAAGCTGTAATCCAGTTCTTATTGTTGCCTTGCCAGCCAGTGTGTCTGCTCTCTCGTTTCCTTAAACTCTTGCATGTCCAGGGCAGTACATCCAGATGAGTCTCTCCGATGGAAGGTTGCGCATTACTTCATGCCAAGCAGGGCTTCCCATTCCACTCTTCACTTTTTGAGGTAGCTTCATGGAGTCAGTCAGTATCATGGCTTGTTGAGTTTGAAACTGGCCTGTGGATGAAAGCCAGTGGAGTGATGTGTGTCACTGCTTCTACCTCCATTGTTAGACTTGAAGTTGTTAAACTGTGTGCGCCATTGTCGTCCTAGATAGTTCGGCCATTTTGCTTCACTCTGTATCCCCAGCCTGACTTGCCTTTGGTGACAGAACCGTCAGTGTATATAACAATATCATCCTTTGTGCCAAGGTCTTCTACCTGCATCTGAATTTCTGCGTTGGTTTTGCCTTCTGGCCATTCTCGACAGTGTCTTCCAAGTTCTAGATCGATGGCAGTTTGGTAGAGGTGTTTGAAGTGTTCCGGATACTTTTCCCATTCCTTCGTTTCTTTGAGTTCTTCTAACTGGCACACAAGCTGTATATTGTCTTCTTCCTGTCTCATCCATGATTTTCCACGTCCTAGCCGAGTGCCTCTTGTTTCACTGACCGCGGCATGAAGTGGGTTTTGAGGATTTTCAAGTGCTCTGAAATATGCCTTCACCTATTCTAGCTTGTGTCTTACCTGCATTGAAAGAAGGTCGAGCAGATATTAGTCCAGGAAAAGCGGGAGTGTGGGAAGGCATGGGTGGTAAAGGAATAGAGAGACAAAATCGATAAGGAAGACAGTTTTCACAAAAAAGACAAAGAGGATGATAGATCAATAAACCAGAAAACAGTCAATAACAAGTAACGATATTGGATGGCGCACAATGATGACAAACGCCAAGAAAGAAAGGTAAACTATTAAGTCTAAAGACACAGACAACAGAGTAGGCTCTACATCTTTAGAAAAATCAGTAAGCCAATAAAACAGCAAACAACAAGAAAAGGTAGTGGTTGGAGCACGATGTCGAACAAACAAAAGAAAGATAAACAAATCATCAAGTTCACAGCAATGAATGGCGATAATACAAAGAGAAGTCAATGCGTACAGCGGTACAAATATGGAGGATCTTATGAGAACAATCCACTTAAAGCACAATTCGAAAGTGAGAAAAAGGAAACAACACGAAAAACAACAACAACAACAAAATTGATGTAATTCACACACAATCTGTGGCGGTAAGAAATTAGTCCTGGTCCACATGTAAGGAAGTTGGGCCAAAATTTCTTTACAGTCCACAAAATGACAGCACTGCGCTGGCCACGTAACGCAGTTTCTGAGATTCGCGGCTGCAGAACAGCAATATTTGTAACACAAGTCTAAAACGACAACTATCTTTACACGATGACAGATAGGAAATCTAGCGCAAATAAACACCATCGATGTTCTGAGCACAAACAAAAGTAGAAATAATTGTGTTGTCACACATTCTCAGTGTCCATGAGTAGACCCTCTGATATGGTACTTCGGAGAGAAAAGAAAAGACAAACAAAACAAAAACAAACAAACAAATAAACAAACAAAAGTGGGGAGATGGGGGAATGGAGTGGTGGGGGTATGGGTATTTAATCATAGTGAACTTGTTTATAAATCCATGCTCTCACGAACGCGCGTAGGGAATCTCCAGCTGTCGGGCCGTTTATCCAATGTCGGGAAAATAACGTTGAACTTTTCATTTCTTCTGGGAGATGTCGGAAAGCTCTCGTCACGCGAGCCGATCGCAGCGTTCGCCACATGCCTGACACATGACATCGCCAACCCCGAGCAGACTTTTCCTTTCAGTAAAAACTTCACGATCACACCAACATCACATTGTTTGCATTCTCTGCCCCTGATCATGCCCCTCCTCCTAGGCTCTCCAACACATGTTTTGTATGCTTTTTTTTACACGTGCCCCATTTCAGTAGTAAAAAATCTAGTCTGCTTATAAATGAATATTTACATTGAACACCAGGTCTTTTGTTCCACATGAAACAGATCCACAGTTCCAAGAAAGATAGCACGATAGAAGAACCAACATTTACCAAATTTTTGTTTTTGCTCTGTACAGAGAAGGAAGCTTCGCCTCTTTTAGATATGTATCTTAAATTCTATAGGAATGTCTGGAAAGGGGGCAAAATACTCAGCAGTTTATTACATTTTTGTATATAATTTGGCCAAAAATACAGTTAAATCGATAACTTTGTTGCCATACCCTCAGCCTCCCTGAACATAATTAATTCATCCTCAAAAACACGACTCTCTAACTTCATGCTTTTCTGTCCGTATTAGCATAAACAACTTGTTCTGTCAACTATACGACAGTGTCAAAAATAGTTGAGTAGTGGTCCCCAGCTCCCGTGCGCAAAGAAAAAAAATGCACAAGGGAGAGTCTATTTTCATCTTTCTCTTCTATTTCTGTTTTTTTCTTTCTAAAGGAAAATCAGACATTCTATACGTTCATCAGGGATGAACTGGACCACAGTTAGTCCAACATGTGATATGTGTTTGTGCTTTTGTGTGCTGTATGGCTGTTGTTGAGTTCTACTCTTCCTGTTTCTGTGTTATTCTTAGCGCAGTTCTTGCCCTTTTCCCTTCACTTTGTTTTTATCTTCTGTTCTTGCTTGTTGTGGTTACTTCTTCTTTTTTTTTTATCATCTTCTTCCTCGTCGTCATCATCTTGTTCTTCTTGTTTTCTTGTTCGTTTTCATCTTCTTCATCGTCTTTGTCTTCTCCTCCTCCTCCTCCTCTTCTTCCACCTCTTCTTCCTCCTCCTCCTCTTCTTCTTCTTTCCTCCTTTTTTCTGCTTTGCCAGCGTTGTCTTCATATGTAAGTTTTCTTTTTCAGGTTCTTTTATATTTTTGTTTAATGACAGTTGAGTGCGCTGGAGTGTGTGTGTGTGTGTGTGTGTGTGTGTGTGTGTGTGTGTGTGTGTGTGTGTGTGTGTGTGTGTGTGTACACTGCAATTTGTCATCATATTTCCCTTGTTCCCCTACAATCTTTATTTTTCCCTTCTTTTAGGAACGGGTGGAGGGGGTGTGGAGGGGGGGGGGGGTGAAATCTATTGCCTTGTCCAAAAATAACAGGTTGCTACATAAAAATTAACGAATCCCATACGTTCAATGGACAAATTGTGCATGCATTATCTCGTCTCTCTCTCTCTCTCTCCTCTCTCTCTCTCTCTCTCTCTCTCATATGCTTGTATTGACAATCACAATAGCATACACGTCGGAGGGAAGCTGTACGTGAGGGAGCAGCCCATCCCACCGGTGGAGCGGACCTACGGACCTGCGGAGCGGACCTTCGGACCAGCGGAGCGGACCTACGGATCAGCGGAGCGGACCTACGGACCAGCGGTGCGGACCCACGGACCAGCGGAGCGGACCTGCGGACCAGCGGAGCGGACCTACGGATCAGCGGAGCGGACCTACGGACCAGCAGTGCGGACCCACGGACCAGCGGAGCGGACCTCCAGATATGACGGCAGGAACGGGCATGGGTACGCCACAGCAAGTCTTCAAGAGACAAATAGACAATCGTGGTTCAGAGGAAGAGTGTCGGACAGTCATGAAGGATGGAGCTACAAAGACTATGATGGAAGGATGGAACGTGAAAGTGTGGGACTGAGAGAGAGAGAGAGACTGAGGAGAGAGCAAAGGGAGAGGGAAAGGGTAAATGAGCTGAGAAGAGAGAAAGAGTGGAATGAAGAAAGGAAGAGAGAAAGAAAGAAAGCAACCGAGCAGATTACACAGATGATGAGCGCCAGCAGGAGTGACAGTGGGGATGAAAGTGGTGAGAGAGAGAGTGAGGCAGGAGAAGGGAGTGTATGCGAGAGTGAAAATCTGATGGCATGGAGGGAGTCAGGAGAAGGAGAGAGAGGAGGGAGATCAGGGGTTGATTGGGACAGGGTACTGGAACCTCTGCAGATCCCCCAAAAACAGAGAGATAGAGCAGAGGGTAATAGAGAGGTGTCAGTGGGGGGAGAAAAGGAGAGGGGAAATGGGAGAGGGGGTGCGTCTGAGGAAAGTAAGAATGAAGGTATGAAGGAAACACACAACACAGAAACACGTGTCAGCCCGCTCCCAAGTTCAGGCAGTAACCACGTGCTCACACAGGTCACCGCACACACATCCAAAAACCAAAACAAACCCAAGGACCAATCAGAACCCTTCTGGGACCCACCGGGGTCAAGGTCTGGCGTAGATGCAGCGCGCGCGGTGGTCGGCCAGGCGACAATTGACACACCATACCCGCGGCGCGACAGACAAGTGGTCACATGTGGTAAACAAGACAGAGCCAGCATAGCAGAGGGGGAAAGGGAGAGGTTGGACAGGGGTGGGGGCTCGCGGCAAACAACTCTGGACGAAACAGTGCGAATTCTATGCAGTAGTACAGCGTTGACGGACAGCGAGGAGGGGGGCAGAGCTGGTGGGGAGGAGGGAGAGAAGGGAGGACAATGCAAAACAAACAAAACTTTACGTTCACACACCAGTAGCACGAAGGCACCCAGCAAAACAACAAGTAGCACACGCACGAATTCAACTACGAAGGAAGGAAAAGGTAAGAAATGAAGGGCAGGCCACGGCCGTACACAGGCACCACAGACCACACGAACTCAAGAGAACAATGAAAAGACACCAGAATACGACATGAATGTGGGAACGAGAGAGAGAGCGAGTGGGAATGAAAGAAGAAAGGAAGATGAGAGTGGAAAAAGAAACCTATCCTTTGTATGCTGGAATGTGGGGGGATTATTAGATAAGTTAACGGAACCAGACTTTTTAGAATTTATCACATCTTTTGATCTGTGCTGTTTAACAGAAACATTTACTTCTAAATTTTTTGATTTCGAATTAAAATTCCAGGAGTTTTTGCAATTACATTGTCCAGCGGTCAAATTTACTAGAATGGGAAGACCCTCGGGGGGAACAATCCTGTTGATAAAAAAAGAGTTATCTGAATATGTCCAGCTGATAAATACTGACATGGAAAATGTACTCTGTGTGAAGTTAATGAAAAGCCTATTGCATTGTGAAAAAGACATTTTATTTTTAGGTACATATGTACATCCAGTAGATAGTCGATATTATTCTGACAAAGATTACTCATGCACACTAGAACTAATTGAACAATATATATTTACACAAACAGAACAAGGAAACAACTTCCATTACATCATTGGAGGAGATCTTAATGCTCGTATTGGGGAATGGAGCTTGAGTATCGATGATGAAAATGAGATTACAGGAAGAGAACAGGACGTGTATGCACGTAGGTTTAAAGATCCCCACACAAATGGTTTTGGCAAGAAACTAATAGAATTTTGTATAACATTTAATGTAACGCCACTAAATGGTCTTTGTATGGGAAAGTTCGACGATGCATACACGTTTTATTCCGAAAGGGGTAACATTATTATAGATTACTATATATGTTCTGTTGAACTGTTAGAAAATGTGAATAAGTGTCAGATAGTAGAGAGAGTTGAAGCTCAGCATATGCCTATTACGATGGAATTACAAAGTACACTGTCTAACGCACAAGAGAACGAGGGCAAGAAATCTTACGTGAAGAAACTAAAGTGGGATCCCACAAAACAACAACAGTATGTCCAGTTCATAGAATCGGAAGAGGCAAAACAAACAATGGCGCAAATAACAGAAGAAATAGAGAGAGATGTAGACACGAGTATAGACAGATTTAATAAGCTATTAAAAGAGGCAGGGAAAGACATGTACAGAACAATAGGTATAGGAGGAAAATGTAAGACTACAAACAGCTGGTATGATAAAAAATGTCAAATCAAAAAGAAAGAAGCAAAACAAGCACTCAATAGACTGACATTGACGAAAAAGGATAAAAACCCAACCATTTATCAAGTAAGGAGAGAGGCTTACAGGAATAAAAGAGCAGTATACAAAGAAACAATTAGAGAAAAGAAAAAACAGTATAAAAAGCAAACATACGACACACTAGTACAAAATCGCAAGGACAGCCGAATGTTCTGGAGCACCATAAAAAGTGTTAGAAGGAAGAAGAACACATTACCATCTATTAATATTACACAGTGGAAAACGCATTTCGAAAGCATTTTGAATCCACATGACACAGAAATACTAAACGATAGAGAAGAAGGACCACAAGAAGAAGAAGAAGTGTTAAACGAAATTCAAGTACAAGAATTAGACGAAGAGATAACCGAAAATGAAGTAAGATCAGCTACAGAAAAATTAAAAAAAGGCAAATCACCAGGTATTGATGAAATCCCTCCTGAATTTCTTAAAACCATAGGACAAAATATAGTGCCATTCTTAACAAAATTATTCAACAAGTTATACCAAGATAGCTACTTCCCTATAGAATGGTCAAGGGCGGTGATTATACCACTACACAAGAAAGGAGATAGACAGAATCCAGGAAACTATAGAGGAATATCCTTATTATGCATCATAAGCAAGATCTACACAGCAATATTAAACAGAAGACTATATGATTGGGCAGAAGCAGAAAATAAAATTAGCAAAGAACAGGCAGGCTTCAGGAAAGATTTCTCAACAGTAGATCATATCTTCACACTAACATCCATGATAAGTAACTGCCTATACGGCAGAAGAAGAAGTAAATTGTATGTAGCCTTCATTGATTATCAGAAAGCGTTTGACACAGTAAATAGAGAAAAACTCTGGGAAATCCTACAGAAACACAAAATATCTACGAAGATGCTTAACATGCTAAAAGCTATCTATAAAACAGTACAAGCATGTGTAAGACATGGAACTGAACTAACAGAATTTTTGAATGTCACACAGGAGTAAAACAAGGGTGCTTACTGTCCCCCCTAATCTTTTCATTACTAATTACAGAAGTTGCAGACAATGTCACAGCTAAAGGAAGACACGGATATCAATTCTTACCCGGAAAGGCAGAAATATTTTCACTTCTATTCGCTGATGACATAGCTTTAATATCAAGAACACCAGCAGGTCTGCAAAACCAAATTAAGAACCTACAGGAAGCGTCAGACCGCATTGGACTAAAGGTTAATCTCCAAAAAACAAAAATCATGGTCTTTAGAAAAGGAGGATACCTTGGCAGATTAGAAAAATGGAATTACAAAGGGGAAGAAATTGAGGTAGTAAACAGCTACAAATATTTAGGTTTTACTCTAACGACTAAACTCTCAGTAGATATTTCACTTTCAGAATATGCAGGAAGGGCGAAAGGGAAAATAGGTGAAATAATGAAAACAATGTATAGTTTAGGACACTTAGATATAAATATATTTTTTAAGCTATTTGATACACAGGTCAAGTCACTGCTACTGTACGCAGCAGAAGTATGGGGTTTGACTCGTTATTCAGCGGTGGAAAATATACATTTATTCGCATGTAAAAGATACATGGGGGTAGGGAGAAAAACGCCAAACAACTTAGTATACGGAGAACTAGGAAGATATCCGATGAGTATAGATAGTTCAATAAAAGCAATCAGATATTGGTTCAAAATAATGAAGATGACTCCAGACAGGATACCTAGACAAGCATATGAAAGAGAAAAGACAGAAATTGACAAACCACAGAACTGGGCGCTGGAAATTAAACGCTGTTTGGATATGTATGGCTTCTCTGAAGTCTGGTTGAATGAAGGCGTAGAAAACGAGCAAAGATTTATCATAACACTAAAACAAAGAATCATAGATTGTTACAAACAGAACTGGCATAACAAAATAGCGAATAGTGAACGATTTGCAACATATCATACGTTTAAAACTATACACCAAACTGAAGAATACTTTCGCGCAATCACAATCGCGAAGTTTAGAAAAGCATTGACAAGATTACGATTAGGAATAAACGAACTGCATGGCAATAAAAAATATATAGATAATCAAGCTATAACAACATGCCCCTTCTGCCCAACAGTAGAAACAGAAATGCACTTCTTAATGTGGTGTCCCAATTACAGGCAATTGCGAACAAAATACATTTTCAAACATTTTAGTAATAAAAACGCAATCACACTGGAAAGTCTGCTACAAAACGATAATACGGATATCATAAGAGATATTGCAATGTACATCTTCTATGCCTTAAAAACCAGAGAAACCCACATGCAATAGTAATACTGACGATATAGGAAAAATAGAAATTCTAAACAGAAAACAAAATATTTTACAATCAACGTTTCAATCAATGTTTTTGTTGTTGTCATGTTGTATGTTGCGTACTCCTGTGGACGGGCCGAGGGCCCCACAATAAATGTCGCGGCGTGAAAGCGCGCGTCAAGCGTCAAGCGTCAAGCGTCTCTCTCTCTCTCCCCCCCCCCCTCTCTCTCTCCTTTCCCCCTCTTACTCTCTTGTCTACAGCAGGTGTGATCTTGAATTTAATTCCTTTTCCCATATTAGCTTTCTTTTCTGTTTTGTGCCATATCTATATTTGCGAATGCAAAGCTTTGCCAGTGTGATAAGGTGATTCATTATTTGTTTCTGTTTCTCTGTCAATATTGCGGCTTCGTGATATCCTAGGACTGCAATTTCTTCTGTGATGTTCAGTGTTCTGTTGCAACTCGCTTGAATTTCATTTGATACCTATGTCCAGATCGGTTTTATTTTTTCGCACCGATAGAAAAAGTGCTCAATGTAGTCTTTTCCCCACAGTTACAGACATCACATGTTTCACTTTGTGCTAATCCCATCTTCTTGAGAAGAATATTAGTGGGTAAATATTTTGCATTATTTTCCATTATAACACCCGGAGACGTGTTTCTCTGGTTGCTATAAAAATTGCTTTCCATTGCTTGCTATCTATATCAGAATCAATTTTTTAAATTAATAAAACATGGTTGGGCTTCTGAAATCAGATGCTTTCTTAGTTCTTTAGTTGTGTACATTTGAAGCGGTTTCCCATCTAAGTAAACGTTAGAGATATCATGTTCGGCTGTGTGTTCACGGTCAAGATTGCCTTTGATGTGTGCTGACTCAATCGCACTTTTCACTGCATTGTATTTGAATTGTCTTTGGCTTGATCGTCCTATTTTGTTTTCTACTTCTTGCAAACTAATGATTTCAAGATTTTCGTCTAACATATCTGTCACTTGGTTATCCCTCCAGCTATCCAATCTTTCATATGTAGATTTTGTTTCTTGAACTGGAAATATTGGTTGTTCCATATCAGTGAATTTTGGTGCTCTTTTTCAATAGGGTTCTGAAGATCTTTGGTTCGTTTGGTTTTCAACCACAACTTGAGAACTTCGATCCAAAAACTATTGTTCTGGGGCGCGCCAGCCAGCTTGTTCTCAAAACAATATGTTTTCAATACATCAAGTCCTTCTCCCAATGATCATATTCTAATACATAGGGAATGATTTTCCATTTTCCCTTTCTTTCTTTTGCAGTCAGTTTTACCATCTAGCTTAATAGTAGAGCTTCTTGGAGCGTTTTCATGTCTATCATTTTTAAGCCTCCTTTATCGTAGTCCTGGTTGCATATTTTACGTTTGATCTTTTCGAACACTTTTTTTTATTGCTTTTTTTCTTTTTCCATTTAAAAGAGTATAAGATATGGTTAATATTGTGCAATACTCGGTCTGGGAGTCTGACGGATTGCATGACACAGATGAATTGTGGCATTAGAAGTGTTTTTGGTATCAGCAGTTTGCCAATGATGCTAAGGTTTCTCCTTGCCCATATACTGATTGTTCTTTTTATACTGTCAATTTTGTCCACCCAGTTTCGTTCATTTTCGTTTGGCGGTATGTTGTTGCTAAAGTATATTCCAATACTTCTTGAGGCCAAGTTAAGTTGTGAGGCTTGTCTGCAGCGTTTTGTATGCCCCTAGCCACATTGTCTCGGATTTTGTTCGTGACATTCGAAGCCCAGCTGTATTTGCAAAGGCTTCGAATATGTTGAGAGCTTCATTTAGGTCGGCTTTGTCCCGGAGATAAAGGGTAGTGTCGTCAGCAAATTGTTGTATTATAATGGTTGTCGTCTCATCTTTATGTTTGATCTGAGTTCCTTTGATATTATTGTTTCGAATTTTGATGGCCAGTAGTTCCACGGTTAGTACGAATAGTAGCCTAAAGGGGATAATGGACAACCCTGTCTGATGCCTCGTTCTACTGAGAAGGGTGCGGGAATCCAGTTAAAATGGTTAATACAGCTTTCGGATCACGACGTGATTGTTTGAACCCAGTGAATAAATCTAGGTCCAAAGTTGAAGTGCTTCAGACTGTCGAGAATAAGCTTCTTTGAAATTGTATCAAAAAAGTTTTCGAAAAGTCGACTGCTAAAAGTAGCCCTGGTAATTTTTTTAACACTTAGATGATTGATTATGTCATCTGTTGTTCTAAGTATAGTTGCTATGTTTCTACCCTTAATAAATCAGCACTGGTCTTCGTCAATAAGGTCAGAAATAACGTGGTTTACACTACTGGCTAATATTTTGGCAAGGATTTTGTAATCAGTGTTGGTGTAGTTAATGGTCTCCAGTTTGTTAGATATTCACGTTGGAGGTTTTTACCTTTGTGCAGAAGTGCGATAATGCCTCGTCATTGTGTTTGTGAAATGTGTTCTACGCTATAGGAGTATTCAAATGATTGTAGCAAACTTGTTTTTATTTTTGTCCAAAATACTTTGTAGAATTCTGTTGTTAGTTCATCACATTGTGGTGCAGACCCATTTTTCATCTCTTCAGGGCTTCGGATGCTTCTGTCTCAATAATGCTTCATTCGCATAGTTGTTTGTTTTCCTCATTTAGTACTGGGTGTTGCGTTTGCTGTCCTTAGTAGTTGTGTATGTACGATTCATCTTCATTGTTTAGATAATTATCACGTTTATAAAGTGAGTTATAAAGTCGTAGCTGCTCTTCCAGAATACTATTTTGTTCCATCAATTCTATCCCATCAATTGTTATTATTGATGTGATTTGTATTACTTACTGCTCTGTTCTTTTCCAAGGCAAAGAAATACTTAGTACTTTTTTTCTCCCTCCTCAATAAATTTTGCGCGTGAGCGTATCTGTGCACCGTGTGCGTGTGCTAAGGTTGTTATTTATAGTTCTACTTCGGTAAGAAATACCAGGCGGCTATCTTCAATCTACATCAATTTTGCCAGGGCAGCGGGGAACCTTCCTGCTCTTTTCGATTTTCAACTGCCGTGGGTTCTTTAACGTGTGCAGGGGGCCAGGAAAGCACACGGGTCCGACTCGCTTATAGTCCCCATCCGATGGACTTGACGTCAAGTTCAGTTCGATTTGTCATTCAAACTGGGAAAGAAAGGGCGAGAAAGGCAGGGCTCGAACCCACGCACTTCTCACACGTTGGATTGGCAGGCGAACGTCTTAACCACTCTGCCACCTTTCTTCACTTGTTAAAATCGCCCATCATCAATATGTCTGCTTTGGTCTTAGTCGAACAAAGAAATGATTTTTTTCTAGGTTTTTTCTAGGCTGGTGCAGATATGTTGATAAAGAGTAGTTTCCTAGCATCCTTTTTGATTTGAATAACTATTACTCTTTCGTCTTCATATACAAGTTCTGCCGCATACATGAGTTTCTTACTAACAAGAGTTATTTGACCTAATCTAAAATCTGTGCCTTTGGCAAAAAATAACTTCCCTCCCCACAGCAGTTCCCAATGATCTGCTTCTTCTTTAGTTGTAATGTGTGTTTCCTGTAATCCTATTTCGTCGTAGTTTCCTTTTCTTGCATAGTTAAATATGCAGTGCCTTTTCTTCTTATTTTTCAGTCTTCTGGTTCCGAAAGGCCTCGGAGCAGGCAATACAAATATATCGGCCTTCAAAAGGGATTGCGATGGTTCCCTTATGCAGCTAGTGAAGAGTTTTCATATCTGTAACATATTTTCTTAATTTCATGTTCCCAGTTTCTCCATCTTCAAATTCCGCCCCTCCCCCCCCCCCCCCCCCCCCTCCTCCTCCTTAAGTCCAAATCTTTGCCAAGTCATTACTATGAAGATAGTTCAGTTGTTGGCCTGCGCTTGTTTTTTCCCCCACTATTAGATTGTTCGTCTATGTATTTGTCTGACTTTATTCAAGTTTAAAAGGCTGTGCCGGTCTTGAATACAAGTTACTCTGTGTTAGGTTTTCTTATGGGAGCAAAAAATACCCAACTTGTTTACTGTTTATCGTTTACTGTTCCCTGCCTCATTTCATTTCCGCTTCTGGTGTTTATGGTTATAGCCCGTATTTGGTCCATTCTGTTATGGGGTGTTGAAATCGTGGTCATTCTCGTCCATGGGCGTCAGGCAGAGCGTTAGACAGAGCGTTAGGTTGGCGCGCCTTTCCTTCTGTGTTCGCCATCACTTGGGCTTGTGCCGTAGTTTTTCTCCCTGAGGCTGAATGTTTCTCGCCCTCAGTTCGTGGGGCCTTCCTTCCTTTTCTGTCCGGCGGAGTCCGTTCGCTGTGCAATGGCGAGCGCCTCCGCTTGGGGGTGTGAGAGTGACTTCGCCTGAAAGGCAGCTTTGCCTGATGTGGCGTTGGGATGGTGCTACGCTCTTCACTGTCACTGTCGGCTGGCGTGTTGTTTGCAGATGACTCACGCGTGTGTTCAGTTGGAGGAGGGGTCATCTGACAAATGGGGTCACCAGCCTTGTGCCCCTCTTTATAGCACCGTTTGCACTTTATATTGACTTGCACGAGGATGCATGGTGTCCGTTAGCAAGGCACCTCGAGCACACCGGCACTTTCTGTTCTCTATGGAACAGTGCAGCAGTAAAGGTGCCGATTTTTCCGTGTTTGGGGAGAGGGGTGGCCGGCACGTCAGTGTACACAAATCGCCGGCCTGTCTTCCAACGGGTCAATACAAAATGTTTTTGAGGATGCTCAGAAGACATTTTGTACTGCACACGGATCTGCGGTGAAAAATATTTTATTATTCCAACGGGTCAGTTTCCCGTTGGCGTCCCCTTCCCGTTCGTCAATCAGCCGCGAACGGCATTTGATGTTAAGGTGTTGTGGTTTGTTTGTTTGTTTGTTTGTTTGTTTTTTTTTATTCCAACTCTACCACAATATCATTATAAGACACAGATAGGGGAATGCTGCTAATAATGAGCATGGTCGCTGGAATTCTTTCTCTGCGCCAGTTTTGTCCTTGATCACAAACGGATTTTTTTGTCCTTTGGTTGTACCAACAACCCAAGCAGTTGCAGTCCATTTATTAGTAACTTGGCTCTGGTTTCAGTGGTGATGGGGTACACCCTCCACAAACCTCCGATCGCCGAGCCCCTTCAGTTGTCTCAAAGACAGAGCACTTTTCCGCTGCAGCACAAATTTCACACACCGAATATTCTTTGTCTTCCACTGCTGGCAAATGTTTGTTCAGCAGAAACACCGGCGTTACGTGGACTGGATCCGACGCCCCCATGACTGGTGTTCGCTGGTGTGGGGAAGCACAATCACATCGGTGCCTTTACTGCTGCTTCTACACAATACTTAGGCTACTTGTAATAATTATTGCACACATATTGACTCTGCTCCACTGTAATTTGATGTAGGCTATTTTCAACCAACGATGGTAACTTTTTCTATTTGATTGCATGCAGACCAAACACACAGTGTCTACTCGACATCGAGTAGAACCCAGGAGTCGTCTAGGGAGGGTCTATTATGTTGAAGAATCATATGTAGTAATCTTACTGAAACCATGTGTAGTAACCTTTCTGAAAACAACTCAGTTGAAAATCGGTGGTAGATATGAAACACTTCGAGGAAAAGAAAAAAAAAAACTTTTCGACTTCAGTCCAAGAAGTATTACTCCATTAGAATTTTAATAACTCCTGTTGGCAAGGTCGCATTCCCATAAAGTACCGAGATTACTTCCTTGTTATTCTAGCGAATACGTCACACAACACTGTCTGGACTCTTCTTGCAGGGTATAAAAGTGTAACCTGATTTGTAATGGTTGTATGGCTTGAATATAGTATATTCATACAGTAAGAAATTGGTCCTTGTCATTATGGTATATTTTCTTTTAACTCTTAAAATATTAAGAACTGGGCGTTTTCGTTTACTTAATTCTTATTTAAATAGATATTTGGAGTCACCCACTCTTTCACATTGACTTATTTTCTGTCTGTTGTAATACTGATATTGTAATGAATATTTTCAGCAGGAAAGTGATTAGCATTGTTTGAGGTGTACCTATTGCAAAGTTTTAAAAGTAAAGCTCGGCAAAGTCACACCAAAAAGATGATTAACTTTTTGCATAATTTTGTTCGTGTATTCACCTCCGACCTTCCTAAGATAGACATGTAGATTCAGTACTGTATGAACTTTACTAGAGTTTGACTCGATAATTTTCAGCCAGATGATCTTTATGTTGAGAAAGAGAAAACATCACATATTTTGAATCCATCATCCCCATACGATTGACAGACTGTTGATCTTTTAATTTTGTAGATCCTGCCACTGTAGAGAAATTGAAAAAAAATATTCGGTATACTTCTTGGAAAGGAAGAGGAGCGTCTGGCAAATGTAGAAACAGGTTCATTTTGGAAAATATAAACGTTTTAATAATTAATACTTTCCCTAAAAGAGTTGTCTTTCTTTTTCTTTTTTTTCTTTTTTTTTCAGTGTGTAAAAGTGTTGTTTTTTTTTTCTCTTTTTTCCCCCTTGCTAAGAAGGTTCTTTTCTTTTGAAAACGAGACATTTACAGTGCACTGAATAGAAGTGGAACCACAGTACATAATGCATTCAAACTAACGTTAATGAAAAGGAAATGGACACAGTGCATTGAATAGAAGTGGAACCGCAGTACATAATGCATTCAAACAAACGTTAATGAAAAGGAAATGGACACAGTGCATTGAATAGAAGTGGAACCACAGTACATAATGCATTCAAACTAACGTTAATGAAAAGGAAATGGACACAGTGCATTGAATAGAAGTGGAACCACAGTACATAATGCATTCAAACAAACGTTAATGAAAAGGAAATGGACACAGTGCATTGAATAGAAGTGGAACCACAGTACATAATGCATTCAAACAAACGTTAATGAAAAGGAAATGGACACAGTGCATTGAATAGAAGTGGAACCACAGTACATAATGCATTCAAACAAACGTTAATGAAAAGGAAATGGACACAGTGCATTGAATAGAAGTGGAACCGCAGTACATAATGCATTCAAACAACGTTAATGAAAAGGAAATGGACACAGTGCATTGAATAGAAGTGGAACCACAGTACATAATGCATTCAAACAAACGTTAATGAAAAGGAAATGGACACAGTGCATTGAATAGAAGTGGAACCGCAGTACATAATGCATTCAAACAAACGTTAATGAAAAGGAAATGGACACAGTGCATTGAATAGAAGTGGAACCACAGTACATAATGCATTCAAACTAACGTTAATGAAAAGGAAATGGACACAGTGCATTGAGTAGAAGTGGAACCACAGTACATAATGCATTCAAACAAACGTTAATGAAAAGGAAATGGACACAGTGCATTGAATAGAAGTGGAACCGCAGTACATAATGCATTCAAACTAACGTTAATGAAAAGGAAATGGACACAGTGCATTGAATAGAAGTGGAACCACAGTACATAATGCATTCCAACAAACGTAAATGAAAAGGAAATGGAACAGAAAGATGAAATATTTCTTAACTAAAGAATTTGACATCGAGACAATATTTAATGTCTCTAATCTACTAAGAACCAGGGGTATTTTTTATGACACTCCTTTCCCTCAACACATACACATTCGATTTACCAACATCATCATCGTCATACACTCACGCTTGCGCTCGATCCCATCCCCTCCCCTACATTCATACAGAGGCACACAATCTGCTTCTCTGTAACTGTCAGTGCTCTCCTGCCTTTGCAGTTGTTCATGATAGTTAATTTGCCACTACATATTGTGGCTGATACCTTTTATACATAGCAGACAGGAATTTGGAGTCAGGTAGCATGTTTGTTAACAGGAGTCAACATCTAGTGTAGTGCAGTAACGTACAATACAATGCGGATCAACATTTTTCAGGAACATTCAGTCCTTAGTTTAAGAGTGTATTATATGCTAGCCATTTTGCATTGAATTTTTCTTGTCTCATTTCTATTAGGTGAACATATCTGTCTACATTCTTAATGTATTTTAGTTGTCTGAGAAACCCAGAAACCGATGGCTTTGCCTTACCTATGCGACATCTGTACACAAAATGTTTAGCATGTAATAAAATAAAAGAAAGGCACTCATCGATCTCTGAATTTTCATCAGTCCCAAAGAGTAGAAGACCAGCGTTTAATGACAGTCTGTCGCAGTGTTCGCATTTGGTTTTTATATAGTTTTCTAATTCACTCCAAAATGATTGAACATGTGTACAATTCCATAAATAATGAAACGCCGTATCTTGTTGTCTGTTGCAAAAATTACATAAATCACTGTGTGTTACGCGCATATCTTTTAGTATAGAATTTGTCACTATGATTCTGTTGTTAATTCTAATTTGAAACCATCTTAGTCTAATTTCTGGAATTCTCGTTGTGTTTTGAAAAATTTTTGGCCAATTGATTTGTTTGTCCAAAACTCGTTCCCAATTTGCACATGAAGATGGTAGTTTCGGAGCACCAATCATCACTTTGTAAAAGATTTTTGAGCCTTTGTTGTTTTTAATAATCGTTTCTATAGTTTTTGTGTTTTCACTACAGCTGTTGCTCGTGACATGTACGTTATTTTCCCTCATGTACGTTTTAATTGCGCTTATGGATCCCATAAAATCTAGCGGACGAGCACTGAATTCATACTTTCGATTGAACTCGTTAATATTTAAAAAAAGACCCATCGTCCTTTAGAAGATCTTTTATGTAGTAGACATTTTTATCAGCCCAGTCTGGAAAATATATTGTTTTGTTATCTATTTTAGATTTGTCATGGAAAAATATGGGCTCCATTACAAGATCTTCTGGACTGGATATTTCAATCCTATCAAAGAAAACATGAAAGGCATCAAAAACATCTTTCCAAAACGTATTAACTTTACCTTTTTTAAGCATTGTCGGGCCAAACTTTTGCACAGAATGTATATTAGGGAAAACGTCTTCTAATATTTTCGCCCATTTTAAATGTGAGGTTCGAAGCAATTTACCGAGCCAAGTTAATTTTAAGGCTTTTATATAAGGAATATTGATTCCTCCTTCATCGACTGGGTGGATCGCTATGCTTCTCTTTATCTTATCCCTTTTGTTATCCCATACAAAATCAGTGCTCATCTTCTGAAGTTGTTAAATCATTATGTTCGGAGGGTTAGGAGGTAAAATCCACAAGTACACAAGTTTGGAGAAGATCAATGATTTTAAAACGGCCACTCTACCTAATGGTGTGCTTGATCTTTTGGACCAAATGTTGAATAGCTTTTTTACTTCATTAAATTTATCTTTCATATTATTTCGGCCATACCTGCAACGTCATTTGTAAACCATAGTCCAAGGATTTTGAATTTAGGGGGATTCCATTCCATGTTTAAATGGTCTAAAAACCTACATTTATTATTCTTTTTACTTCCTAGCCAGACATTATTTGTTTTGCCATGGTTCAGTTTAAGCCCAGAATATTTTTGAACATCTGAAAGACTTTTGAATAAGTTCTCATATGGATTTTCGATCCCTTTCCAGAAAGAAGGTGTATCATCGGCAAACTGACTAATTTTTATCTCTGAATCTGCAATATTTATGCCTTTAATATTACTATTTTGTCTTATTTTACACGCTAACACCTCAGCACAAAGAACAAAGAGATATGGTGATATGGGATCTCCTTGTCGACATCCACGCTGAATTGCAAATCTTTCGGAGACTTTACCGTTAACAATTACTGATGAAGTAATATTTGAATAGAAAGCAGAGCTCCACTGACAAATGTCTTCCCTAAAACTAAATGTTTTTAGTACATTCTGCATATAACACCAATTTACAGAGTCAAAGGCTTTTTCGAAATCTATTGAAACTAGCAATCCCGGTAATTGTTTGTCGTCAAAATAGTGTATCAAATCATAAACCAAACGAATTTTATCACCAATGTATCTTCCACTTATAAACCCTCTTTGGTCTTCATTTATAAGATTTGGTAAAACAGTTTTTATCCTATTTGCAATACAAGCTGACCCTATTTTGTATGCAACGTTAAGTAGTGAGATTGGACGCCAATTTTTAAGGAATTCTCTTGGTTTATCGCCTTTGGGCAGACATATAATTAACCCTTCTTTTTGCGTTATTGACATTTCTGTTTTCCTAAAACCCTCATTTAATGATCTGATAACAAAACCTCCTATTTGTCTCCAAAAGGCCTTATAAAAATCTACAGTCATGCCATCTGTTCCGGGGCTTTTCCCATTACTCATATTTTTTAAAGCGACTGAAGCTTCCTCTAGAGTAATTGGCCCTTCGAGAGATTCAGATTGAATTTCACTTAATTTTGGGAGGGTGGTAACATAGTCTTGTAACTGACAGTGAGTCGTTTCCTTCCTTTTACACAGGTGGCTATAGAATTCTTTTGTTTCCTTTAATATATCTTCTGTATGTTCTAATAAGTCTCCTTTACTGGAGATAAGTTTAAAAACCTGTTTGCTGACGAAGTGTCTCTTTTCCATGTTACAATAATAGCTGCTTATTTTTTCTCCACTACAAGCGTAGGTGGCACGGGAACGGAGTAAAATTCCGTCTAATTTAGTTTTCCTCAATTCCACCAATGCTTCCTTCTTTTCATGAACGAGTTGCGTCTCTACTTCTGATTTTTCTATTTTCTTTTCTGAGGAAAGAATTTCATGTTCAAGCTTTCGTTCGTTTTCATCGTTTTCTTTTTTCTTTTTGTAACTGTATTCCATTGTTATTTTGCGAATTTCCATTATCAATGTGTCCAAGAACAACTGATCCGAGATTGTCAGAGCTAAGTCTTCAACTGGAATGTTTTCAAGTGTTCTTCTATCATACACTAGGGCCGCGTATTGTTCTTTTGTTTGTCTAATTGTTTCATTAACTTTATCGACAAAAATGTTATCTTTAAGGTGTGAAGAATTAAATTTCCAAAATGTTTTTCTTCTATTTTCTTTCCTGAATTCTAGTTCTAGTAAAACAAAAGAATGATCACTTCTGTAACCTATTGATATTTCAGCGTCTTTAGTGAAAGGGACAAGGCTCTCGGACACAAGAAAGAAATCAAGTCTGCTTTGTTGGGGTGGGTTTGGTCTTCTCCATGTAAATCTTTTCACTTCTGGATTTATTTCCCTCCATATGTCGGCTAAATCTAAATTATTCATAAACTCTATTACCTTCTCTTGTGCTTTATGATGATTTACATGACGATAATTATGGTTGTCTAGATCTGGGTTTAGAACTAAGTTCCAGTCTCCTGCAATAACAATATTTGGATTTGAGAGATTCTGTAAGTTATCTTGAATCATCTGAAAGAACCCAGGATCATCCCTGTTTGGTCCGTAAACATTTGCCAGTGTCACGTCTCGATCCATAGTTGATACAGTCAAAATAATAAAGTTTCCCAGTATGTCCTAGATAACATTCTTAACTTTAAAGTCAAAATTATTGTTAAATAAAATGGCGACACCTCGAGATTGTCGACGAAAAAGATGCAAAATAACATTCATAGCCCATTCTGTTCTGATCTGTTTTTCCATTTTCTTTTCAAAATGCGTATCTTGTAAAAAGTAAACCGAGAAACATTTTTTTCTCAAATAATTAAATACGTCTCGTCTTTTCGAATAATTACCAATACCTTTGACATTTAAGGATGCTATTTTTAAATT
>CM065720.1:33328200-33350700 GCA_033310375.1 Conus canariensis
GGCTCTGAAAAACTGAAGCATTTGGCCTACGTCTTTCGATCTTACACTTGTAAATATAAGATTTAGCAACCATAATAATAAAGTCAAAAATTGTCTCTGTTTGTATATGTTTGTCGACTCCAAAGATAACAACATCGCGTGTTATTTATTTTGCACATCCATAAAAAGTGTTGGATTGAATCTCTCTCTTCATTGCAGAATGTGCAGTTCGTCGTGTTTGTCAGGCCCATGGCATTTAAAACAATATTTGTGCCAATAATTCTGTGAATAATTCTAATTTGAAGCCATTTCAATTTTACATCTTTAATTTTGTGGACGTGGGTAAATACCTTATTCCAAGAAACTTCAGAATTAAGTTTTTGTAGCCATTGAGAGCAACAGTTTGGCTTACGCTCATCTTGAGTAAAAATTTCATAGTATCGTTTAGCTCCTTTTGCTTCTTTCATAATAATATTAAAAGCCCTCGGCATGTTCTGAATTGTGTTTGCATTGTTATTATCAGGTTTTATTCCAGTTTTCTTTATGAACTCTTTCATTGAGGAAATCCATCCACAGTATGAGACAAAATTTATAGTGTAATCATCATTGGTCATGAATTCTTCAAAGTTCATGAATTGTCCATTTTCCTTCAGAAAATGTTTTATTGCATACTTTCCTTTCTCAATTAATTTCTTTTGTTTAATTATCTCATTTCCTGTTTTTACCTTGTCGTTATAAAAAACAGGTTCAGCTAGAAGTTCATTTAATGTTTGTGGTGTCACGCAAAGACAAAATTCCCTATAGGCTATAAAGGTGTGTCTCCAAAACAAATTAGAGCTCATGTATCCTGTACCAAATGCTGGTCCATAATTTTCAATTTTTTCGCTGAAATGGATATATTTTCATAACAATGCTCTTCCATTTGTGATTTGTGATTTTAAGTTTTTTTATCCATAAAAGTTTCAAAGCATTAATATATTTTTTGATGTCAGGTATATTTAAGCCACCTTGTTTTATAGTTTTAATTGTTGTTTTCCTGCTTATTCTATCTTGTTTACTATTCCACACAAAGTTAAAACACATCTTTTGAAGTTTTTGAATTAAGTGGTCAGGTGGGTTGGGTAACAAAATCCAGAGGTGTATGAGCTTAGACAGAATGAGTGACTTGAGAACAGCAACTCTTCCGACTGGTGTTATACTTCTTTGAGACCAAATTTTGAATAATATTTTAACTTCCGAAAATTTATCTTCATAAATCATGTTATCACATTCTTTCAAGTCTTGAGTAAACCAAACACCGAGTATTTTGAATTGAGAAGGGTTCCATATGATTTTTAGATGAGGACAATATTTTTTCTTGGAGTTTTTATGACATCCTAGCCATATTGCTTGCGTTTTTTCGCTGTTCATGAGGAGTCCTGAAACTCTTCCAAACGTGGTAAGGATATCAATAGACTGTTCAAAAGAACTTTTGTCACCATTGTTTACTAATTGAGTGTCATCAGCAAACTGGGATATTTTGTGTTCTGCATCGTTTATTTCTATACCTTTTATCTTCTTTTCTTCCTTTATCATTATGGCTAAAATTTCTGCGCATATAATGAATAAGTAAGGAGATATAGGGTCTCCCTGTCTGCATCCTCTTTCTACTTTAAACCACTGAGCAGCCTGGCCATTTACAATAACAGCTGATTTGATATCCTTATAGAATGTTTCTATCCAGTGACATATACTTTCACCAAACCCGAAAGCCCTTAGAACGTTCAACATAAAATCCCAATCGAGTGAGTCGAAGGCTTTTTCAAAGTCTATACAGAGCAACAGTCCAGGAAGGTTTTTCGCATTTAAATAATTAATCAAATCATAAATTAATCTAATGTTGTCGCCCATAAATCTATTAGCCATGAAACCTGTTTGATCCTCACTGATGAGAGATGGTAAAACATTTCTTATTCTTTTTGAAATACATGAGGAAGCTATTTTGTATATTACATTTAGGAGGGAAATAGGACGCCAATTTTTTTATATATTCTTTGGGTTTATCACCTTTTGGTATGCAAATAATTAGTCCCTGCTTCTGTGTTGTTGAAAATTCTCCGTCTTTGTATGATTCATTTACAGATCTTACAACCAGTGGGCCCAGTGTTTTCCAAAAGAATTTAAAGAATTCGGCGCCGAAGCCGTCTGTACCTGGGCTTTTACCATGCTTCATATTTTTTAAAGCTTCGCTTGCTTCCTCTATAGTGATTTCTCCTTCCAATATTTTTTTCTCATCTTCAGATAACTGTGGGATATTTTTAACAAGTTTTCTTATTTCACACTTTTCAGTTATCTTTTTCTTGTATAAATTTTCGTAAAATGTTTTAACCTCCTTCAAAATATCTTTTTGTTCGTTTATTATTTCATCATCTTTAGTCACTAGTTTAGTCATTTGTTTACTAATATAGTTTCTCTTTTCAAGGTTGCAAAAGTATTTTGATATTTTTTCACCATCTGCAATCCATCTCGCTTTTGATCTTAATAATACACCTTCCATTTTTTGTTCCCTGATTGCTCTTAGTTCTTGGTTTTTTTCTTCAATTATTCTTATTTCAATTTCTGTTTTATTCTCAAGATTTTCAAGACTTTCAATGCGTTTTAAAATCTTGTTCTCTTTTTCTGTTGCTGTTTTCTTTTTCATTGTGGCTGTAAGCTATTGATTTCCCTCGAATTTTCATCAACAGAAAATCCAAAAATTTTTTATCTGAAATCTTGAATCTGAGTCCAGATTTTATTAACTCAGACAATACTGACTGATCTTGTATCGCTGATTGATCAACTGCGTATTCTTTTATAACATCCAGAATTAACTTATTAATTTCGTCTACATATTGCTTATCCTTTAATAGAGATACATTAAATTTCCAGAATCCTTTGAATTTTTCAATTTTACCAAATTTCAAGCATAATGTAACCATCGAATGGTCAGATCGATAACCTGGTTCAATGTCAGATTTTTCATGATAAATATAAAGATAATCAGACAATAGAAAGAAGTCTAGTCGGCTTTGTTTCAGTGGAGTTCGTTTTCGCCAGGTATATCTCCTACAGTCCGGATTGTCTTCCCTCCATATATCTGCCAATCCTATTTCCTCCATCATGTTTATGAGTTCTTCTCTTGCCTTTGGATTATTATCTTGTACATAATTATAGCAGTCTAGATGTGGATCCATTGTGATGTTCCAATCACCCACAGCAATAATATTATTAGTACTGTAGCTCTTTATAGTTTCTTTAAGTGAATTATAAAAAATGGGATTATCTTTATTAGGCCCGTACACATTAACCAGGAGAAACTGTTTTTCAAATGAACTAAATGCTACAATTATGAAGTTTCCGTTTTCATCTCGTTGTACATCTGTAATTTTGAATTCAAAATTATTCGAAAACAATACAGCTACACCTCTGGAATTTGAACGAAACGAGGCAAATAAGCATTTATATCCCCATTCTGCAGTTACATACTTTTCTAGTTTATTAGTAAAATGGGTATCCTGTAAACAGTATATTGAGTATTTTTTCTGTTTTAAATAGTGAAATACATCCCTACGGTTATGTAAATCACCGAGCCCTTGACAATTTAATGAAGCAATTGTTATGCTATCCATGACGATTCAGTGAATAATTGTTTCATATAGACAGAACTTAAAGCAAAGTAGGCCAAAATGATCAGAAATAAGAATGGAACCCAGCTCTTCCAAAAAGCACAGCTTATATAACAATGATTCTCATACAAAACATTAATGTACCGCATCCCCTGGTATGATACGCAAAAACAAACAATGACAAACATAAAGATTGAAAAATATATACGAGTTGTATGGATTATACACATCAGAAGTATGATAAATATATAAAAGAAAATCAAAAGCTCCTTGACCATTGCAAGCGGATAATGATGCAACAGCATCTTTGAGGGAATACAAAGATAATTTTTCACACAATCAGATTCGTTTTAACGATTAATATAGCTTAACTTAAAAACAAACAAACAAACTTGGATCCAAAGAGTCACAAAGCATTATCAAATTTTTAACATCGGCAAAAACGATGACACACCGATCAAACTAATGGTTTTTAAATCATGTGAAATACTATCCCCCCCCCCCCCCCCCCCCCCCCCCCACACACGCCCCCCCCCCCCCCCCCCGCCCCACCACCACCACCACTAAACGGCTGGCTTGGTTTCCCATCTGATTGGTTTTGTTTTTGAACACCTCTCACCCCCTCCACCCACCCACCCCAACGATTCCATCCACCATCACAAAATTCCACTACGATGACGGGTGCCACGTGCATCACTGACCGAGAGGTGAGCGATGGTGTCAACACTCATACATGATTTATGGGGGCGGGGGAGGAGGGGGGGGGGGGCAGTTCAGCGTGAGCCGTATTTGGATGTCTGAGTTTGTTTTTGTTCAATGATAGGTTCCGAATACTTGTGTCACGCACAACAAGCCCCCACAACGCATCAACTTCAACAACAAAAGGTGCCTGCCCACACGCCCGCGCGCGCGTGTGTGTGTATGTGTGTGTGCGTGCGTGCGTGCGTGTGTGTGTGTGTGGTGTGTGTGGTGTGTGTGTGTGTGTGTGTGTGTTGTGTGTGTGTGTGCACTCGCACGTTTAGGTGAACGTGCGTGTGTGTACTTGAGCGCGCGTGCGCCCATCGTCTGCATATCTATGTGTCTGTGCGCGTAAGAGAGAGAGAGAGAGAGGAGAGAGAGAGAGAGAGAGAGAGAGAGAGAGAGAGAAAGCACAATCGACACCTCAGAAACAGTGTCTAACAATGTAGACTACATTTTTGCTTTGTTTCAGATTCTTCCTCCCCCCCCCCCTCCACCCCCCCCCTCCCTCCTCACACAGGTCCGCATGCCCCCCAGGGCCATCCCCGAAATGAAAGGTCGAAAAAAGGATTCAAGAATGACAAAAGTAGCGGACGAAAAAAAAAAAAAAAAAAAACCCACCTGGTTGCATTTTGTCTCATGAAATGACCCATTCCCCCAATAACACCATCCTCACAGCGAAAGAAGCCCACAAGGAAAGCCCGAGGAAAGTTCAGAGGGGAGACAACAAGCAGTAATAGCAGTGGCGGAAGCAGCAGCAGCGCGCGCGCGCCCGCGGAGGATGAGGGGCGGGGGGGGGGGGGGGGGGGGAGGGGGGAGGGGGGGCGGCAGGGGGGGGGGGGGCGCCCCGCGCGCGCGCGCACAAGCGCACGCGGGCGATCCCGCCAAACCGACATGAGCCCACCCCATCTCCCAATCCCACACCTAAAGCGACATGATATCTGTTGTTCATAGAGCAGAAACAGCGGGGACGCTGATCTAGACTTTTTCACAATGCTTATACACATTTTGCCGACTAGAATAATCTTTTCCTCTCCTTTCCCTTCTGGTTATCAATATGGAAACTGTCGTCGGCTTAGGAAACGGGACCAAAGAAAAAAGAAAATCTACTGACAATCGAATACTTAAATAGTATAAGTAATTAACTAAGTCGCGCGCGCGCACACACACGCACACAAACACTGGCAATAATGATAATAATAATAATGGTAGGAGTAAGTAATATAAATACAAAAGAAGTAAGAAAACACAAAAGAAGTACAAAGACATCAATAGAGACCAATGACTGTCGGTGCGCGTGCGCGCGGCGCGCGCAATCCCATCAGCATTAAATTCTTTTCCAGATAGTGGGGAACAGCTTTCACAAGTCTTATATAGAGGGATAAGTAATCATCAAGTTGTATATTCCTGATATTAACGAACATTCCCAACATCTTGCAGAAGACCATGTAATCCTTTGTAACTTCATTCCATCCTCCAAATGCAAGCCAACAGTAAACAGTTTGGGAGAAAAAAAAAAATCGTATCAGGATTTTTCAGTAGCTGTTCGTGGTGCACACGCGCGCCCCGCGCAAGCGCCCATACCTGCCCGGGTGCAGCCGTGTGGACACGAACCTTGGTGTGTGTGTGTGTGTGTGTGGTGTGTGTGGTGTGTGTGTGTGTGTGTGTGTGTGTGTGTGTGTGTGTGTGTGTGTGTGTGTGTGTGTGTGTGTGTGTGTGTGTGTGTGTGTGTGTGAGTGAGTGAGTGAGTGAGTGTGTGTGTGTGTGTGTGTGTGTGTGTGTGTGTGTGTGTGTGTGTGTGTGTGTGTTCGTTGTTTAGTTAAACGTCCTTTCACTTTGAAGTGATATTTGATATTCTCTCTCTTCCTCTCGCCCCCACCTTCCTCAGTGGTGTGTGTGTGTGTGTGTGTGTGTGTGTGTGTGTGTGTGTGTGTGTGTATGTGTGTGTGTGTGTGTGTGTGTGTGTGTGTGTGTGTGTATGTGTGTGTGTGCGCGCGCGCGCGCGCTCCGAGTCACAGTTAGCTACAACTTACAATCAACCAATCAATCCATCGCTATTAATCAATCAATAGCAATACACCCATCAATCACAATACATCGGTTAAACAGATAACTTAATCGGTCACAGTTAGTTCATCAGAAGGAATAAACTCATCAATCACGATACATAGTTACACCGGTCACCCAGCTATTCACAGTCAATCAATCAGTAGCAATAAACCCATTGATCACAATACATAGTTACACCGGTCACCCAGTTATTCACAGTCAATCAATCAGTAGCAATAAACCCATCAATCACAATACATAGTTACACCGGTCACCCAGTTATTCACAGTCAATCAATCAGTAGCAATAAACCCATCAATCACAATACATAGTTACACCGGTCACCCAGCTATTCACAGTCAATCAATCAGTAGCAATAAACTCATCAATCACAATACATAGTTACACCGGTCACCCAGCTATTCACAGTCAATCAATCAATAGCAGCAAACCCATCAATCACAATCACAAACACATCAGTCACAATATATAGTTACACCGATCACCCAATCATTCACAGTTAATCAATCGGTAACAATAAAACCCATCAATCACAATATATTGTTACACCGGTCACCCAGTCATTCACAGTTAACCAGTAGCAATAAACCCATCAATCACAATATATAATTACACCGGTCACCCAGTCATTCACATTTAATTTGTCAGTAGCGATAAACTCATCAATCACGATATATCAGTTAAACATGTCATCCAGTTATTCCCAGTTAATCAGTCAGTAGCAATAAACCCATCAATCACAGTATATCAGTTGACTACATTAAGCCAACGAATTATTTGAAAAGTCATGGGGAGGGAGGGGGGGGGGGGGGGCAGGAACGGAGAGGGGAGGGGAGGGGGAAGAATGGGCAGGGGCACGGCACAAAGGGCAATGAGGGCAGGGCGGAAAATTATCCCGCAGACAGAATAGGGTTTTTATTTGAAAGTATATTCTCACACCCACAACATCCCCATCACACCCCCCAAGCCGACGCCCCCCCCCCCCCCCCCCAACACACACACACAGTCATCGACCACCATGAACATCCGACACACCGAACACAGTGATCAATAAATCACAGTAAACTGTTCAATCTTGACAGAGAAAAAGACAATCATGACAAATTAATTAAATTCAAGTGCGCAGGGGGGGGGGGGGGGGGGGGGGGGGTGCGTCCGAGCGCGCGCGTGCACATGCGTACACGCGCGCGCGCGCGCACTGTTAATAAAAGTATCATGGGCCATCAATCACAATACACAAGTTTTACCGACAATTCAGTCGGTTACATTAATCAATCAGTAAATAATCAGTCACAATGCACCCGTTAATTACATTAAGCCACTGAATTACTTCGAAGGGGGCGAGGGGGGTAGGGACATGGCACAGAGGGCAACATGGCCGGGGCGGGAGGCAAAAGTCTCATTCCCCCCCCCCCTTTTTTTTTTTCTTTTTCTTTCTCTCCCCCCCCCCCCCCCTTTTTTTATTTTTTAAACCAATTGATATGACTGCCTCTCACAGCACTGATCACTATGAACATCAACACACACCAAACACAATTCAATAATTCACAATTCACTATTGAATTTCAATTCGACGGGAAAAAGGTAATCCTTATAGAGAAACTAATACATTTTGCCAATAGATCAGTAGATCACAATGACCAAATTAACCATTGAAAAATATGAATGAACTAATGATCATCCATATGAGGGGGAGAGGGAAGGCAGCCAGCAGAAGGGGGGGGGGGGGGGGGGGTCTAAAACAGGAGGGCACAGGCTCTAAAGGCCCGGATCTAAACACACTGTCGAAACCATCATTCCGAGGAGGTGTGCAGAACCGTGCACCCTCGGGGGGGGGGGGGGGGGGGGGGGGGGGGGGCGCACTGAAGCGCACACCAACATAAATTACAAGTCTGGCTTACCGTTGAAATTGTCTGTGAAATTCAAAATTGTTTCAAAATTTCAAAATAACTTAAATATTTAATACAACATACATCAGTCTAAAGCTATAAATAATAGTATAAAGCTTCACGCCACACATCTGTTTTCAATTCTCTGATGATCGTAAATGTCAATCATTATTTGTCAACCTTCCCCATCCGACCCATCCCCAGTCCCAACCCCACCCCCACCCCCGCAAAAGAGCACGCACAAGAACAGAATTGTACCTGTCACCCAGCTACGCCATCCCCTTGGAAAGCACATTGTCAACATCCATGTCAATCTCCAGCTTCACTATCTTTCCGTTCTTCAGTTTGGTGATAATTTTGCCGTTGGATGACCAGGCGGCCATTGTGGCAGAATGGTCGTTTGCTTTTTTTAGGAGTTTATAGTTAATTTGGGTTAGGTCCTCGCCCACTGAAGTTCCTGATTGTTTCAGTTTTTTTCTGTTTGTGAGAACGAGTCCTCTTTGCCTGCGAGAGTAGAAGCGCACAATAATGGGGCGTGGTCTACCACCCCCCTGTGGCATCCTCCCTGATCGATGGGCAGTCTCCACGTCACTCTTGGAAATAGGGACACCCAATTTTTGAGAGAAGATGTCCACACACCTTGACACACAGCTCTCCACCGTCTCGTCTGGAGTTTCCCGGACACCGTATACTCGGAGGTTCCACTGGCGTCCGTGCTGCTCCTGGTCGTTGAGAGCCCGTCGCAGTCCGGTAGTCTCCCTGGTTTGCTGCGCCAGCTGACCCTGCAGATCGGCCTTTTCCCCTCGTAGCTTGCTGACCTCGGCCTTCAGGTTGTCCTTCTCATTTTGCAGTTCAAACACTGTCCCCTCCAGTTTTTCCAGTCTTGTTGTCAAAGTCGCAGCCAGCCTCTCCATTTCTCCCCTAAGTTGCTGTATGTCTTCTTTTGTCGCCAAGGTGACTAAATCTTCCTTTGTTGCAAGTTTGCTGATGGTTGCCTGCATTTCGTGGAGTGTTTCCTGCATGGCCATATTGTCCTCCGCTTCCTGCCTCTGTTTCTTGCTGTCTTGTTTCACTCTGTCAGATTCCGGACTATCACACACGTCACTTGCCGACGATGTTGATGATGGTTTTCGTTTGCCGGTCGTTCTGTTCGCAAAGTATTTGGATATTGTACTGGTCATAATACAGAGAGTTTTGAACCTAACATTGTATACGACAGTTATTCCAGATAGGGCACACTGTCACTGTCACAGAAGGGAATCCAAGTGGTAATCGTATCCAGCAGAACGTATCCAACATAAACACAAACACAGTGCTCCCTCACTGCTTACTCAATACATAATCCACAGCGCATACAGAAAACATATCATATTGACTTTTTGTATAAAAAAGAAGACATTTGTTCAGATGCGCATACACAAAAGACACTGTCGCTCCCTGCTCACATTTTCGAAGTTGAATCAGGTCATAGGTCATCCGTGTATTACGACACGTTGGATTCTCTATTTATAATAAATTCTCAATACACTCGGATTTTTTTTTTTTATATACGTTTCAAAAACAAAGTCCAGCTCCTCAATCATGAAGTACAATAGCTTCAGTGTTGTACAATGATGGACAACTTCGGAAAGAAAAGAAGGTAGAGCTGCATGACAGAGCAATTTCGCCACACGTCCGACCTGTTCGGTGAGCAACGGTCAAGTCGCTACGAAGTAAATATATCCCGGGAGAAAACATACATAAAAATTATATGAACACTTCCACTGTTAAATAGTATAAAAAATGGGTAACCTTGAATACAGAAGGATTGGGGGGGGGGGGGGGGGGGGGGATCAGGTATGGTAACGCCCGACTCGCACAAAAATGACAATTACATGTTAATATGCTCATTAAAAAAAAAAAAAAAAAAATCACACGCTCAGTGTGTGTGTGTGTGTCTGTGCGTGCGCGCGCGCGCGCGTGTTTGTGTGTGTGTGCGTGTATGTGTGCGTGTGCGTGTGCATGTGTGTGTATGCGTGTGAGTGTGTGTGCGTGCGCGCGCGCGCGCGCGCGTGTATGTGTGTGTGTGTGTGTGTGTGTTTGTGTGTGTGTGTGTGTGTGCATGTGCGTGTGTGTGTGAGCCGTGTGTGTGTGTGTAATAGGAGGGCCGCAATGGCTCTCACTGAGCAACTATAATCATCATCGTCATCATCGTCAACAGCATCAGCAACAAGAAAGGCATACCACGTGGGAAAAGTAATGACATGGGTATAAATTGAAAATAAACTGAACCATAAAGAAGAAGAGTAAATAAATGTGGGTGTGTTTCTTATCCCAAGTCTCACCTCCCACCCCTCATCCTCCCCGTTCAAACGAGAATCTGAATCGAAAAACAACAACAACAAAAACCTTAGTTACCAAGTAACCACTAAATGAACTAAGCTGAAGAAAGGACCCTGTGTGTGTGTGTGTGTGTGTGTGTGTGTGTGTGTGTGTGTGTGTGTGTGTGTGTGTGTGCACGCGCTCTTAAGTGTGTGTGAAAGAGTGTGCGCGTGTACGTGTGAGCTCGCTCCCATTATTCCATGTGCGTGTATCATTATACTTGGCTACGACGCAAATATATCCAGGATAAACACACGTAAAACTTTCCATGATCAAAACGGGTAAGATTAAATACAGAAGGAAGGAATGGCAAAATCAGTTGAAGTAACGCATCACTCGCACAAAAATCACAAGTGTATGGTTATGAAAAAAGCGCTCAGAGAGAGAGAGAGAGAGAGAGAGAGAGAGAGAGAGAGAGAGAGAGAGAGAGAGAGAGAGAGTGTGTGTGTGTGTGTGTGTGTGCGCACGAGCCCATTATTCCATATGCTTGTGTCGACACACATAGCTACAAAAACAAACATTTCCAGGGAGAAATATGCACGAAGGGAAAAACAAAACAAAACATGACCGCTTCTACTTTCAAATAGTATCGAAAATGGATAAGTTTGAATACAGAATGAAGGGGGGGGGGGGGGGGGGGGGGAGGGGGGGAGATGTGGGGGAGGGGGGATCAGATGGAGTAACGCATGAATCTCACAAAAATCGCAAGTTGACGTTTATTAAATTAAAAAAAAAAAACACACACACACACACAAAAAACGCGCTGTGTGTGTTGTGTGTGTGTGTGTGTGTGTGTGTGTGTGTGTGTGTGTGTGTGTGTGTGTGTGCGCCCACGCCCATCCTTCCATGTGCCAGTATTGTTATACATAGCTACGAAGCAAATATATCCCGGGAGAAAATATACATACAAATTTATATGAACACTTCCACTGTTAAATGGTATAAAAAAAATGTGTAACCTTGAATACAGGATTGGGAGTGGGGGGGGGGGGGGGGGGATCAGGTGAAGTAACGCCTGATCACACAAAAATCACAATCACATGTTAATATGCACATTAGAAAAAAAAAAGAAAAATCACGCGCTCAGTGTGTGTGTGTGTGTGTGTGTGTGTGTGTGTGTGTGTGTGTGTGTGTGTGTGTGTGTGTGTGTGTCCGCGCCCATCCCTCCATGTGCCAGTATTGTTATACATAGCTACGAAGCAAATATATGCCGGGAGAAAACATACGTACAAATTTATATGAACACTTCCACTGTTAAACAGTGTGAAACAGTGTCTCACCCGATGAAGACCTAAGAGGTCGAAACGCATTGTGTTTCGTCTTGTGACTCGTTTGTCCACGTTCTTGGGCGGTTCGCTAACATTTATTTAAGATTTGTTTAGATTTCCGCCTGCAGTCGTCTCGCTTTGCAACTAAACATCACAAGTTTTGACAACTTATCCCTCCCCTGCCTCTCTCTCCCCGCCATATCCATCTGGAGTCTGGCGCCTTGAGCGATGCACAACCAGCACAACTTTCAGTGTTCTTTCGGTCGCACATCAGGGAACCCCCCCCCCCACCGCACATTTCAAGTTGTCGAGAGTCAAAACAAAAACAAAACAAAACAAAACAAAAAAAAAACCACTGTACACAGTCTCTGCGGCTGCCTCTGGCTTTGCTGTACACTTCCCAAATGTTTTCACTGGGATTGTCTTTTGAAAATTTTAAGATCTTGTTTCATGTTCAAATAGTCACATCTCAATGTTGTACACATTCCAAGTGTTTTCACTGGGGTTGTCTTTCGAAATCCTTAAGGTCTTGCTTTGTGTTCAAATAGTCACATCCAAGAAAATACCCCCCCCCCCCCCCCCCCCCCCAAACCCTACTGTCACAGTTCAAGACAATCATAGTACTGAACAAGAGGTGATAAGGGGTTTCAAACGACGGTCGGGGGGGGGGGGGGAGGGGGGCATGGAAGGAAACCCGGGGTAAAGGATGGGGTGGGGAGAGAGAGACAAGGGATTTAAAATAAAATGGGAATAGGGACGGGGGGGGGGGGGGGGGGGGAGGGGACAAAAGGTTATCCCACTCAGGCCAAGACATCTTTTTAGTGTACATATGAGTCGCTCATAGTTGAGTGGACACATCGTTTTCCTGGGAGAGATTGGGCGTTGAACCCTGCCGACGGTCCCTCTCTGCAGTCTGCTTGTGATGTTGGTCACTTGGGGACTCCAGACTCCTCGGGGATGTCGCTGATCTGGAATCGGCCGTCCTGGCTGGTTTGGGCGTACTGGCCACCGGCATGAAATCTGCCCGCCGACCGCGACCTCTGACGCCTGATTCTCTGTGCACCTCAGACATTTCAACGTCGGGTATTGTGTGGTTGGCAACTGTTTCTTTTAATACCGCCGTGTCTCCATTTAGTATCTTAACAATTTTTTCATTTTTTAACTGTGCATAAATTGCTCCTTCTTTCGTCCAACAGTTTGTTGTCTTTCTTTTTCTGCACTGTGCAATTATCCTCTTTATGTCATCTAGTTTACCTGCACAGTTTTAGCTACAGATTTAGTCTGTTTTGTTGTTCTTGTTGTTGTTTTTTGGTGTGTGTGTGTTGTGTGTGTGTGTGTGTGTGTGTGTGTGTGTGTGTGTGTGTGTGTGTGGAATCGTTTACTCTAAAGATACATGGGTCCCATTTTTTTCTACTCCCTTTCTACACCATCTGCGTTTTGTCTTTGTTGATTCCCAGGTCAGGCAATACAGGGAAAAAAAATCTAATGTGTGTATCACCTCTTTCCTGAGAGTGATAACAGAATTTCCTAATATTTTAACGTTATAACATTTAATGTGTGTGCATTTCCTGAACATCAAAGATGTAACTTCTAAATATATCAGGTACACATAGAGAGGTATGGTGTCACCTTGTCTGCAACATCTTTCTAGATGAAATCAAATCGAGAACTGGCCAATAAAAGATTATACACGATGACGAAAGTTTGTACATTTGGAACAAACTGATAAATGACAGTGGAAATCACAGAAAAAAAAAACCACCCCTCAAGTGATTTTTTAATGAATTTCCATGAAACGCGGAGAAATTTTTTTTTTTTTTCAAAGTCCATCGTAAGTATTCAGCCTGGAATTTTTTTTTTATTCTTTGTGAATAAGTATACATGATACAAGACTCGTGAGTTTCCCCTGTATATTTTCATTTGATGAAACTTTTCTAACAGTCGTAAATGAAACGTGGAAGCACATCTTTAAGGCGTTTGGACAAGTGTGCTTATATAATTTTATGTGTAACGGTCAAAGAGGGAATTGGTCTCGAATTTCTTAATGAAGTGCTTTGATATACCTTCCTTTGGGATACAGGTTATAACTCCTTGATACTGAGTCACAGAAAACTTTCTGTGTTCAAAATCCTCATTGACAAGATCGAACAAAAACACACCGAAGTCAACAAAGAAAATTAAAAAAACAAACAAACCTCGACTCTGAAAGCATTTGGACCAGGTCTCTTGTTATTTTTCATGTTCGTTAGTACAAAACCTACTTTCTTTTAGTTTAACTTCTGGTATCTCTCTCTCTCTCTCTCTCTTTCTCCTCTCTCTCTCTCTCTCTCTCTCTCTCTCTGAAAAATGGCTAACTAAGCCAATATTTTTACCGTTATGAAATAAAGAATCATTGTCATTGTCTCTCTGTCTCTGTCTCTCTGTCTGTCTGTCTGTCTGTCTGTCTGTCTGTCTGTCTGTCTGTCTGCTCTCTCTCTCTCTCTCTCTCTCTCTCTCTGTCTCTGTCTCTCTGTCTCTCGCTGTCTCTCTCTGTCTCTCTGTCTGTCTCTCTCTCTCTGAAAAATGGCTAACTAAGCCAAAACTTTTACCGTTATGAAATAAAAAAAATCATTGTCATTCTCTGTCTGTCTGTCTGTCTGTCTGTCTGTCTGTCTGTCTCTCTCTCTCTCTCTCTCTCTCTCTCTCTCTCTCTCTCTCTCTCTCTCTCATCAAGCGATAGCACAGGAGCATTGCCCACATCAGCATTATGTAGTTTTCTACGACTGTACAGCTGTGGGTAAAATTCTGACCCTCTATTAGCATACTTCTGGACTGATCAGAACAGCGCCAGCTCTTCTTTAAAAGAAGCTTGCCAATTTATTTCCGAAATTACGACTTTCGAAGTCACAGAAGTATCCACTTGTCCTCCCACTGTCTTCAAGCCATTTGACCTTTGACATGACTATAACACCGTCCAGTTTTTTTTTTTTTTTTTAACTTCTCAGTTCTTTAAAGTGATTCCTGATTTTCAGCACATTCACACACACACACACACCACACACACACACACACCACACACACACACACACACACACACACACGCACGCACGCACACAGTAAAGGGATGACTTACGTCAGCCTGAAAGCCTCGGGGAACAAAAGTCATCATTTTTTCCAAGGACACGCGTGATATGAAATGTCTATGCACAAAGTCCCACCATCCTCCCCTTTCTTGCGAATTCGTCAAGGTACATTAAACCATATTGGTTAGTATAAGACGCATCTGTTGGCGTCGTGTCTTGCTATAACAGCTGGCACTGGATAAGACCAGACAAGGCAGTATTACATACGTGAGTCTCTTTCTTCTCTCTCTTTTCTCTCTCTCTCTCTCTCTGAGGGGTTGGAAGCGGTTCACAAGTGGCGGTCGTGTTTATTCAGCGCTCTCCTTTCCAACGAGAATCTGTTTATTTACTAGTTTGATCGTCTTTATTTTTGGTACATGAATCTACGAAGTGTGTGCATGTGAAGTTGCTGGTTGATTGCTGAAAAGGTCAGTGGATGGAGCGAAAATTAACTTTCAATAATTTTTTTTTTTTTTTTTTTTTGCTGTCCCAACCTCTGTGCCACCTCAGAGGCAGTGCACCCACGCCGCTCATCCCGACACCCCGTCCACAGCCACAGCCCGGTCGGCCCCGCCGCAGCCCCGGCACCGACAATCCACAGGGAGCAGTCAATGTCAAGTCGTCAAGAGGCAACCCACCGGAGGAGACACTGCACTGCTGCCGAGTCACTTCGGTGGTGTTCAGTGGCGCCTGCTCTGATCTAACATACGCAGGACACCACCAACTAAGCCCCCCTACTGACGACAATAATTGCTTAGTCGTGGAGCCGGCGTGAGTGAGCTCCCCCCCGGAGGGCGCCACCACGTCCGTCCAACGACAGCCCCCATGGACTAGCCGATACCAGTGACCCCGACGGAACCAAACCAAGGCCACAGACGTGGAGAGGACATCGAAATTGAGGTCACCATGAGAGCAGGGCATGAAGGGCGACAGAATTTGAGACATTTTTTTTATGCTGATCGATGAGAATGAGGATGATTAAGATGATGCTACGGATTTCCATTTCGGTCTGAGACTACATGACAGGGCTGTACTCTACGCTTCCTTTCATAATATATCCCGGCGTCAACCAGGCCCGAGAGATACAGGCACCTGCAGTGTTGGTCAGGAAATTTGAGCAACACTCTCAGAAACGCATCCATTAAGTGGATGAAACTCGACTGTGTGGTCCCAGTCTTCCCAACTGAGTCCGCAGCAACTCAACTCTGGGTAGGAGCCGGTCGGGGCAGAAAAACCCACATGACTTCTGATGGGATTCGAACCCACGACCTCCCAGCCGGGAGTCCGCGACGCTAACCACTTCGCCACGGCGGCTGGTTAACTTTCAATAATTAGTAAATTAATGGAGGATACTGACTGTCGTTTTGTGCAAGCGCAGTTCACGCTTGCCCTTCTTTTCATCGACCATTTTCATTCCGGTTGCACGTGAAAACTGTTCCTTCATTGAATGTTGTGTGTGTACTGGTGTGTGGTTAGAAAGACACGCACACACGAAAACATTTGTCCTTAAACTTCAAGCTGTGTTTGAAATATCTCCAAGCTGGTGAAGAGAAAACACTCTGCAATCTACAGGTACCTGAAAAGATGTCATAAAACATGTCTGCTGTACATCAGTCAAATATCGTGCACTTTGTGGATTGGCGCTTCGCGCAAATGCAGCAAAGTTTGCAACTACATATTGCTGGAATTAAAGAAAACATAGATGAGAAATTTTCTGATCTGGAAAACATCGGGCGCTTTTTTTTTCTTCAGAAATTAGTGAGCTGAAAGACAGTATTGCCATGGATATTGGTGACATAAAGGAACTCAAAGAAGAGAAGACTTTGATGATGGAAAGACTGGACCTGATGGAGAGGAAGTTGGTGGCAGCGAAAAAAGAGTCGAAAGCCTGCAACCTCAGATTCCTCAATGAAGAAGAGTGGGAAGATGAGCGAACTACCACCCAAATTATCATTGATGTGCTGAACGACCACACAAACGGTGACAACTGGCGACATGACGACATCGCATGGGCGTTCCGCAAATCATGGCTTCACAGAAGTGACCCTCGACCCATCCTGATCCAGTTTTCTCGATGGGCAGACAAAATGGTTGTCCTGGGAGACAAAGACCTCAGAGACAGTCTGAGGACAAGCGGCATCAGGGTGGCTTCCGACCTTACTTCAAGACAAAGAGAGATGGTGGAGTTTCACCAAGGACTTGGCAAGATTGCATTCATAGTGGGAAACTCCACGTCAGAGACAGACTGCAACCGATGTCTTCCCAGGACAGTCCTTTTCAGCCCCGTGGAGAAACTTGGCCTCGACTACGAACATGTGAGCACAGCGAGTACCACA
The DNA here is from genome assembly GCA_033310375.1 of Conus canariensis. NCBI lineage: Eukaryota > Metazoa > Mollusca > Gastropoda > Neogastropoda > Conidae > Conus > Conus canariensis. The sequence continues at coordinate 33,345,587 of CM065720.1, forward strand.
GTCACAGAGGTGTCCGTCAACCCAATAGCAAACAACCTATTATTCCCGGTGCACGCTCCTACAGTGCCAGAACATAACATCTCAGCAGAATCAAACACTTCTGATCAGGACAGCACGTCCAATGATCCAAGAGAAGGCGTTGTTCATTCTTATTGTCTTTTACAAAATACAGAACAAACTCAAACAAACACAATCCTGGACAAACAGAACGAGACAAACAAGATGACTTCAGAAGGCGGCCCTAGCCAAAATAAGACAGATGACAAATCAACAAAGATGATAAGCAAGACAAGGGACGGACACGAGACCGGGGAGTCAAAGTTTTTAGTGTAGAACAAGGGTCTCTGCCAGTAGCTCGTACTCCACGACCAAGGCGCGCTGCAATTAATCCCCAAACCGGTCATCAGAACAAAAACAAAAACACTGAAAGGCAAAACACTCAAAGCAACATCGTAGATTCTTTCAAAAAGGCAGAGTCCGGAAACCAACCAAAGGATAAAGCCAACGCCCCCCACCCTCCCTCCCCCTGGTATATGTCCAAAGAGAAAGGAATTTCGGGTGATAATAAATAGGAAACGGGCCGGAACACAATACATGAAAATAAGTCCTTGACAAATGAGTGTAAAAAAACTTAAAGGTCCAGGAATTACTCCTACAACTGGTACTCCAAATCAGTTCTGTGGACAAACTGTAAACTGGAATAAAAGCAACGTTTTATTTCTAAATTATAATGTAAATGGCTTCTTCAAAAGCTAGAAAACATTGATTTAATTAATTTCATCATTTCGTTCGACTTTTTATGCCTTACTAAAACGTTCATCGGATTTAACTTCGAATCATCACTCTTTAAAAATGTTACTATATTTACTTCTAAAGCAAAGAAACTTTCTCATCATGGGAGGTACTCTGGTGGCGTCATTGTTATGATTAAAAAATGTTTCGCTAATTTCATAGAAAGAATTCAAACAGACCAAGAAACCATTGTAGTTTTAAAGATTCACAGAGACTTACTTTGCACGGACAAAGATATAATGTATATTTGTTCTTATATCCCCACACATGACTCAACATTCTGGAAACCAGGCAGGGCACTTATAGTATTGAACTATTAGAACAGTGTTTAACAGACTTGCTTGACACTTATGACGAGTTCTACATGTTGCTGAATGGGGATCTGAATGCAAGAACTGCGGACAAAAACTAGTGCTTTTCTTATGACAGGAACGATTTCGAACCAACATTTTCAGCTTACAATAACTTTCCAAGAGAATCTCAAGACAGTTATGTAAATAATTTTGGTGACTAGCTGATTGAGTTATGTGACATGTTTGATTGTATTATACTGAATGGACTGAGTGAATCAAATTTAGATGATAACTGCACATGTGTAGGAGCTTCAGGGGAAAGTACAGTTGGCTATTTTCTTGCATCCATTGATTTATTTTCATCTGTTCATTTTATGTCTCTTCATGTCGAGTATATTATGGATTCTGATCATGTGGCACTTAGTCTAAAAATAGATATAAGCAAAACAGATAATGATTATTTTCCTGATACGATGCAAACTCTAACAACAGTGAGTGAGAGATTTGTCTGGAATAAGGATTATGAAGATAAATTTATCAAATCATGGGAGAGTGGAGATATACAAAACAAAATATGGAAAGCAGGAAACATTTGTACAATGCTTTAAAAGAATCTGGCAAATGCATGTTGAAACGCAGCGGTACATACAGGAAGAAAACGTCAGAATGGGCCGACGATGAATGCCACAAAGTCAAACAAGAAACTAGGAGAAAATTAATCTAGTTCAGAGCATTACACAAAGAATCTTCAACTGAGAGAGAAGAAATTAAAACTCAGGTTGAAGAAGCCAGAATAATACATGTGGATGCAAGGAATAAGTATGAATACTTATTAAGGATGGAAGAAAGAAGCTTTTCGAAAACAGGAATTAGAATGAACCAAGGAAATTCATAATTCGTCGGAATTTTGGAGGCATCTTAGAAATATGGGATGTGAGAAAAGACATAGAATCACTAATGACATTAGTATTGATGAATGGTTTAATCATTAAGAACGTTTTTCAAAACAACAATAAAGAAGGTGAAAACAACTACCATATTGAAATGGATGTATTAGATATGTCGGAGCGAAAAGAACTACCACACTGAAAGGGATGTGTTAGACAAATTAGAACATGCTCTTGATATTGCTTTTTCGGAAGAAGAAGTTAGAAAAGCTATCGATAAATCAAAAACTGGCAAAGCTAGTGGAACTGATGGAATTTCTGCTGAATGCTGAAGCTAGGCGGTAAGAGTGTTCAGTTATTTCTAACACAATTATTCAATACAATTTTTGACAAATGTATTTATCCCAGGGAATAGTCTAAAGCTGTTATAATCCCAGTGTATTAAAGGGTGACCCTGAAAACGTCGATAATTACAGAGGAATTTCTCTCCTAAGTATTATGTCTAAATGCTATACTACTATGATAAATGTAGACTGTACACCTGGTTAGAAAGCAACAATGTAATTTCAGAATATCAAGCAATATTCCGGATAAAATATTCGACTGTGGATCAGATATTTACTTTATATGCCTCTTTTCAGAACTGTTTGAGTAAAAAAAAGAAGGACACTATACGCCGTTTTTGTAGACTTTAAAAAGGCCTTTGATTCTCTTTGACATGGTAAACTTTTGCAATGTATTACAAACAGGGCATGAAAGGTAAATTTCTGGTTCACTTAGAGCTATGTATCATTCTTTGTTATCCTGTATCTAAGCAAATCAACAACTTTCCGAAATGTGTGAAACTTCTGTTGGAGTTAGACAAGGATGTGTTCCAAGTCCTACGTTATTTCCAATTTTCATAAACCAGTTAGAAAATCATATAAATGAAAAAGGTAAACACGGAGTTAGGTTACTTCTCATATAATTGAATTATATATATATATATATATATATATATATATATATATATATATATATAATTAGAAAAGTAGTTACAGACTCAGAATCAAAAACTTTTGGAGAATATTTCGACAGGGTCGCCCTGTCTTCTTCAGCTCACTATTGCTGTTGTGGCAGCGAGGCTTGATGGGACGACTGTTGTGTGGGGTGAACGGTTGTCAGGATCTGATTGTAGATGGGGGGGGGGGGGGGGGGGGGGGAGTTCAAAGCCTTGATCTCTGTTCAAGCTGGGGCGTCTGGTCTTAATTTCGATGGCTTCTTTAACTTTTCTTTTTGTGAGGAACGGCTCTGTAGATAAGATCTTGGTTTCTTGGGGGCTGAAACTGTGGCCTGTGGCTTGTAGATGTTCATGTATGGTAGAAGTAGATCGGTTTTGGTGTTCCTGTAGACGGGTGGTGAGTGGTCTTGCTGTCTCGCAAATGTAGGTATGGGTACAGTCTTGACACCCTACCTGGTACACTACACCACACTGCTTGAAGGGGTCTGTTTTGTCTTTGACATGGGTCAGTTGCTGGCGTAGGGAGTTGGTGGGTTTGTGGAACACTTTGCATCCATATTGTTGGAAGGTCCTGGCTAGACGCTCTGAGACTCCTTTAATGTAAGGGATCCCCACTTTCACAGTGTCCGTATCTGTAGAAGAAGGGTAGCGAACTCGAGGGTTGTCCCACATCCATGCAGGGTATCCATTTGCGGAAAGGGCAGTCTTGATGTGTTCTTCTTCTTTCAGCTCTTCCTCCTTAGTGGAACACAGTACAGAGGCTCTGTGCATGAGGGTGTTGACAACAGATCTCTTGTGCTGGAGGGGGTGGTTAGAGTGAAAGTTCAGATATTGGTCAGTGTGGGTGGGTTTCCTATAAACGGTGGTCTCCATCCTGTCATCATGGGTTCGGGTGATGAGTGTATCCAGGAACGGAATCTTCCCTTCTACTTCAGTTTCGGAAGTGAATTGGATACTGTCGTCGATGGAATTCAGGTGAGTGGTGAAGCTGTCAACCTCCGTCTCCTGTATGCGGGTCATGGTGTCATCCACATAGCGGTACCACATGCTGGGAGGGTTGGCAGCAGTCTCAAGGGCTACTTTTTCAAAATGTTCCATGTACAGGTTGGCTACCACTGGAGATACTGGCGAACCCATGGCAGCTCCTTGTTTCTGCTGGTAGAACTCATAGTTGAATGAAAAGTAGGTGCTAGTGAAGCACAGTTCCAACAGTTCTAGCACCTGTTTTGTATTGAGTTCACACCGGTGACGAAGGTGGTAGTCATCCTCAATCTTCTTCCGAATGACTTGGAGAGCCTTGGGTACAGGGATGCTAGTGAACAGTGCACAAACATCATAGGAGACAAGTTTCTCCCCTGGAGCCAGTTGCTGGTTTTTCATCTTCTGTACAAAATCTGTGCTGTTGACTATGTGGTGCTCGGTCTGCCCGACTGAAGGTCCCAATATTTGTGTCAGGAATTTGGAGGCATTGTACATGACACTGCCACAGCTGGACACAATGGGGCGGAGGGGGGCATCCTTCTTGTGTATCTTGGGTAATCCATACAGCTTAGGCGTGGATTCTGAAGTGGGGTAAAGACGTTGGTAAAGATTAGGGGAGATAGAATCTTCTTTCTTCCATAGAGAAAAGTTAAAGAAGCCATCGACGCCCCAGCTTGAACAGAGATCAAGGCTTTGAACTCCCCCCCATCTACAATCAGATCCTGACAACCGTTCACCCCACACAACAGTCGTCCCATCAAGCCTCGCTGTCACAACAGCAACAGTGAGCTGGAGAAGACAGGGCGACCCTGTCGAAATATTCTCCAAAAGTTTTTGATTCTGAGTCTGTAACTACTTTTCTAATGTCGAATCCAGAATCCAGAAACAATATATATATATATATATATATATATAAATTGTTTGCTGATGATGTGTCATTTTTTTCTACTATACCAAGCGGCCTACAAAATCAGCTGAATATATCAGAGACCTGTTGTGATAACATAAAACTATATATCAAAGACCTGTTGTGATAACATAAAACTATCTGTAAATATAAACAAAACAAAAGTTATTGTATTTAGAAAAGGAGGATACTTAGGGAAACATGGGAGATGGTTTTACGATGGCGACAGACTCGAGGTTGTGAATAATTATTGC